>CM066031.1:1623177026-1624377026 GCA_033557465.1 Ichthyophis bannanicus | reverse complement strand
GATATAAGAGCTGTTAAAACCAACACTAGTAACAGAGCGTTCTCATACACTGCACCTACACTCTGGAATCATCTGCTGCCTGAGTTACGGGCTTGCAAAGTCCTAACTGACTTTAGGAAAAATCTCAAGACTAATCTGTTCCAGAGTCATTTCAATTTGATTTAAACCCAAGGGGTCTAAGCTTATCCACCCCAAGAGACCAAAACATATCTATGTACACCTGCTCGTTTATGTAAAATGTATATATGTATATATGTAATTAGTGCCCTTATCCTCAATTGTATATAAGTATTCATGTATATATGTAATTAGTGCCCATATCCTCAAACAGAACCCGCTTGTGTGATGTGCCTACCCTCCGAATCAACGTGTACGCACCCCAAATTTTACTGTACTGATTTGACAGTTCTCCTTATGTAATCAGACCGCTGCTGATCGCTGGAAGTAGCGGTATATAAATGTTTGTCAAATAAATAAAATAAATAAATTAGAGCCCTGCCTGGAAATGAGATGGGAGAGGTGGGTGACAATTGGTTGCCTGTTCAGTGGAGGGAAGGGAAGAGGGGGATGCTGCACCCTGAGGGAGTGGGAGTTGATATACTGCCTAATGCTTGTGGTAGAGAGGATTGAAATGGGTGAAGTGATACTCTAGGGGTGGGGGTGGGGGTGGGAGAGCAAGTTGTCATCAGGAGTTATGGTTCAGCCAACTCTTAATTAACAAAATTACCCTGAAATCAAAATTTATAAAAACAAATTGTACATTTATGGAAATAAAATAAAACAACAACAAAAAACAAACTACACATGACACAGGAAACTAAACAAAAACTTTTTTTGCCTATATACCCCTACTTACAATTAACATGGAAGCAACCACCTCATGTTAATTGTTATCTCATAGATAACTAGGAACAGTCAATGCCACTTCAAGAAGTACAGCTAACTGTATTGTATTATCCACCATACAGTTACCATCATATTGTAACAACATTTTCTCTATGTTACCTGTGAGTTACATTGTGGGAATTCCCCCAACACTTAACAACAATTTGCGGTTAATATGCATTAATTTTGGGAATTACACATGGTAACTGTTAAACTTTGGTGCAGCTTAGTAAATGAGGCCCTCATTGTCTCTTAAATACTCAATATTCTAATCCATGTAACAGTGAAAGTTGTTTTCTTTCCGAGCCTAGCAAAATATATCACAGTTATAAACGATGTGTTCTGCTGGGATTTCTCTCTCTTCAGTAATGACAGTAATTGACCTACACTAAAAAGGAAGAGGAATAAGAGGATAAATACTTCTGTAGTCCCTTAATTACAATCCCAGAGTGAAATGGAGCACACATTTAAGTGGAAGTCATCATTCACTGTTAATTCACCATATACCGATCTAGCACTGCAAATTTACAATTTACCGAAACTGAATTGCATAATGTAAATAGTGAGGATAATATATAAAACAAATTCCTTGTATTGTTGTTATCTGAATCTCTATTGCATTTTTTATTAGAACTACATTAATGCTGCCAAGAAATGAAATACTTAAGCAGTGGACGGCACATGAACAAGAAGACAGAAAAGGAGAACTATACATTATAGAAATTATTGAAGTTTGCTTGCAAGAAAAATAATTGAGTATAAAAGATCTAAATATGGAGGTCATTTTTTATTGCATATTTAACACAGCATTTCTTATGCTGCCAATGAAATACATCAGTGAATAATAAAATGTCTTTTGATTAATGAGTTTTAAAAAAAAGGAAATTTAGGAGCATATTTATTTATTTAACAAACTTTTATATACCGCAACCTTCCGATGATCAGGAGCGGTTTACATATAACAGTTAAGGAGACAGAAAGGCATTTCTGTTTTACATTAAACAATATCATGAAATATGTACATTAACAATTGAACTTTTAGCTATTATACTTTGTAGAACTATGTACAAATTAACTATGTACAGTTAGAAAAAGAGAGTTCAACAGTATAAATATCAATTGACATTATCAAGGTCAAAATATCTTGAGGCATTGTGGTATTTGTCTCCGTGTGTTATATAGATTATCCCTTTTCGTTTTGAAGTTGAGAATTTGCCATTGGACCGTAGTGGGAGATGAAAAGGTGAGTTTTTAAGTTTTTGCGTAGGTCTTTAATGTCAGATAAGGCTCTGATTTCGTCAGGTAGAGAGTTCCAGAGTGTAGGGGCTGCATGGGAGAATGCTTTTTTATTGGTTGTTTTTTTTGGTTTTTGTGAATTCTTTTGGGATCCTTATTTTATTGGTGTTGCCTCTTCTATGTGCACATTGGGGTGTGTCTTTAGTGATTAGTTTATTTAGGGTAACTGGGGCAGTGTTGTTTAATGCTTTAAAAGTGGTTATTATTAATTTATAGTTTATTCTACATTGGATGGGGAGCCAGTGTAGTTTGGCTAAATAGGGTGATATGTGCTCGAAAGGGTGTATCTTCATTATGGTTCTGGCTGCAGCATTTTGAGCCAGTTGGAGCCTTTTGTGTGTGGTCATATCTAGGTGCTGGACCAGCACCTAGATATGACCACACATGTGAAGAACGTTACAAAGTCTATATATCACAAGATCAGAACATTACGTCACCTCCGCCCCCTACTGGAATCCAATGACTACCGGACAACCTTTCAGGCATTAGTCCTCCCACACCTGGACTTTGCGAACATCGTCCTCCACGGCCTGCCTCAATCAACTTTAAATCCGCTCCGCCTGGCTATGAATGCAGCCGCAAGAGTTCTCTCTGGATCATCAAGAACTGACCACATAACACCAATCATGAAAAATCTGCATTGGCTACCGTTACTCGCCAGACTCCAATATAAGTCATTAGTCCTTACTTTCAAAGCCCTGAATAACTACCCACCTACACCGATTAGCAAACTAATCCACAGCACCCTGGAAAACAGAGACAGGAGATCCACAGCAATGAACACCTTAATAGTCCCCAAGATGATGACGTCATGTACTAAGACCACATCCAACAGGGCTTTCTCTATATTCGCTCCCCTAAATTGGAATGCCCTTCCTCATGAAATCCGTGGCATCAAAAGCTTAATCCTATTCCGTAAAGCTTTGAAACACCACCTATTCACAATATGCTACCCTGACACCAACCCTGACACCCACACATCGGGTAAACTTCTCTCATGTCACAGCTACCATAGCACCTTATTACAACCAGAAAATGGTTAGCCTATACTCTTGCCCACCCACTAATTTTTACGCCTGTCCACAAAATGAAGTTGATACCAAATTAGCTTAGAGTATTGGTGACAATACTAATTTAACCTGTAAATAGTTACCCTGTGAATAGTTACCCCGGTTGTCCTATGTTTCTTTTCCTGTTCTATGTAAACGCAATGTTGCTTGTATGCATTGTAGTATGTTTTGTTCGATGTACACCGCACTGATTATAATAGCGCGATATAGAAGAAATGTTAAATAAATAAATAAATAAATGATAAATTTATAGTTTATTCTACATTGGATGGGGAGCCAGTGTAGTTTGGCTAGATAGGGTGATATGTGCTCGAAAGGGTGTATCTTCATTATGGTTCTGGCTGCAGCATTTTGAGCCAGTTGGAGCCTTTTGATGTTTTGGTTAGTTGTGCCTAATAGAGAGAGGTTGGCGAAGTCAAAATGTGGGGGGATGATGGCTTGAATGATACTTAGGAAGTCTTGCAGGTGGACTAGAGGGCGTAATTGTTTTAATACTTTGAGTTTAAAGTATATTTTCTTTGTTGTATTTCTTATGTGTGTGTTCATACTGAGGTGTGTATCTAGTATCACCCTTAGGTATTTTATTTCGTTTTTTATGTGGATGTCATGATTCTGGAGTGTAATGTGGGTGGGGGGGGGGGAAAGATTTGTTTTTTGTTACAATCAGTATGTCGGTTTTGGAGTGGTTAATAAAGAGGTTGTGGTCTTCTAACCAAGTTGCTAATTCCTTGAAACAATCTGTTAATAGTTGGAGTGGAATTGTAGGGATTGTGAAAGGAATGTACAGCATGATATCATCCGCGTATATGTGATAATGGATTTTGAATTTTTTAAAGATATTGCAAATTGGTTGTATATATATATTAAATAGAAGAGCAGAGAGCGCAGAATCTTGGGGGAGGCCTATTTCCTGTTTATATGTGTTAGAGGTTTGAGTGTTGATCCTGACAGTTTGAGATCTGTTGGATAGATACGATGTGAACCATTTAAGTACTATTGAGTTGGCACCTATTTGTGTGAGCCTATTGAGCATTAGTGTATGGTGGACACTGTCGAAAGCAGCGGATATGTCTAGGAAAAGTAGCAGGAATGCATTTTTAGGGCTGTCTATTCCTCTTACTAGTGTGTCTAGGAGGACCGTTAAAAGGGTGTCTACTCCATGACCTGGGCAAAATCCATATTGTTGGTCATCAAGGGGAGCTGATGTGTCAATGTATTCTTGTGTTTGTGTTTGAACTACTTTTTCTATGAGTTTGGCCATAAATGGTATACTGGAGATGGGTCTATAAGAATTCGGTGAGGTTTTGTCCATAGTATTGTTTTTTAATATGGGTCTAATTTGTGCATGCTTTAGTATGGGTGGCAGGTAGCCTTGATTTAGTGAGAGATTAATTAGTGGTATTATGAAAGGGGATAATGTTGGAAGGGTGTTCTTTATCCAATTTATGGGGCATAGGTATATGGCAAATCCTGTGCTACCAGTTAGCATATCTTTACTAAGATGTGCTAACTGGTAACACAGGATTTGCCATATGCTAAAAATCTCATACTAACTGGTCAGCGTGTGATTTGGCAGGGATCGGGTGGGTTAGGGGCATAATATGACTATTGACAGCACATCGTGGATAGTGCAGGAGTTTTGGGTGTGTGCTAACAATACCTCGAACCATTTAGCATGGGTGCTAACACCACCTCAATGGATAGCGTTAAGAACACTCTTGTGCCAATTAGTACTGTTCTGCATATTAGCATTGTGCTATCAGCAGGAGGTCAGACAACACACTCTCAATTATATAAGTATGGGCTTCCATGCTAATTTGGCTGTACAATCACATGCTACCAGCATGCACCTTAGGAAGCAGGCCCCTTAAAGAGAACATATGGCTTCACAGGCAATGTTACATAGGTCAAATATTATTTAAACCATATATTTCTCATTGACAGTTTTGTAAAATGTGTGCACGTGTAATTTATGTAGCCTGGGGGATAATGTTTATAAAGCTTTATCTTTGTGTAAAACCTGTTTTATGTGCTGAAATGGCCGTTAGAAAATTTCAGGGCCATATACACACTTATGAGTGCATAGATGTTACCAGGAGTATGGTCTGAGTGGAGCAGAGACGGGGTTGTGATGTACTTGTTTTTTTTTATAAAATACACAAGTATAGAATACATGTACACGTTTTCATTTTCAATACTGTTGTAAATGTCATGCATGAAAATGTGTATACTACTGGGTGTCCATTTTATAAAGACACATAGGTGTGATTGCTCATTATCATATAGTGATATATGAATGAATTATTGCTGGAGCTAATCATTTTATATATATATATACAGGGTGGCCCAAAAAAAGGTGAGAACATCTCATAGCATATAAGTTATTTAAAAATTCAAAAAGACAGATGTAAACAATTGACAAATTTAAAAAAAAAGATGGCGACGGAAATTGTTGAAATAAAGACGTTATATAGCTAAAAAGGTAAATAAGTAAACTATTTAAGCTTTTAATTTATGAGATGTTCTCACTTTTTTGGGCCACCCTGTATATATATATATTTTTTTTTAACTAGTTGAACACACATAGAATGAGGGCACATTCTGGCAATACACCGGATGTTTGGGCACAGAGACCTCAGGTAGACCTCTAAACAAGCAAGCCAATCATGTTCAAGGATGCCAACAAAATAACTTTATTAACACAATGCACTTCCAACTGAGACATACTGTACAAAACACCTGGCTTGCTTCCACAGCTTTTATACATTGTGAGGGATATTTTAGAAGCCATATTTCAGATTTACATATGTATAATTGTGTCCATGTGGAAATGACCATTTCAAAAAGGGCTATCTATACACGTCAGAAACTGGAGGCATGTTGGCAGCATGTCCTGGGTGGGACAAAGATCTACATGTGTATTCCCCATTTCATATAGGAAATGCATATGGAAGCTCAAAACAAATAGGTATTAAAAAAGTGTTTCTGTTCATCATCCCTTTACAGGAGGGATTAAGGGAAAAGTCTCCCTTAATACTCCAATTTTTATTTCCCTCTTCCAATAGTAATTAGGTGAAAAAGACAGTCTCCGTTTTTTCTTAAGAGCATCTGCATATCTAGGTTTGGAAAATAATCAGCTGGACAATGCCAGCACTCCCATGTGTAAGTCTCCAGGTTTCAATCCTCAATTTTTCCTACATGTATATTTGTGAGATGGCCGCTCCCACTGCATGTGGATATACATTTTCATGCATCCTTGCACCTCCTTATCCACCTTTTGGCAGAGCCATTTCTAAAATACTCAGTATCACCCATCACTCAGCAACAGAACATCCAATCAGATGACAGGAAAACCCCACTGAAACAGGGGAATCCCACCACGTCATTGGTGACATCAGAAGAGACTAGCCCAATCAGTTTCTTTATTGAGACCAGAAGGGATCACCGTGTTTAATTTAAATATCCAACTCTGTTCGCGTCATTGAAGTAAAGCTGTTTGATCACTCCCCCTAGAATCCGGGGGTACGTGATCAATTATCGTCCATTGGAACACAGCAAAATCATGGTTATGCATTAGGCAATGATCTACAATCGGGGCAGACGATATTCTTTGATGAACTCGTGACGCATGCTCCCCCAGGTGAGTTCTTATCACTCGGGTAGTCCTACCAACGTATAGAAGGGGACAAGGGCATTGGAGAATATAAACTACAAAAGAAGAACCACAATCAGTTTCCCATTTACGATAAAATATTTGTCCCGTTGATGGATGTGTCCATTCTCGTCCAACCTGTGTTGTAGTACAATATACACAGTACTCACAACGAACATGTCCCCGACTCTGTACAGATGGTAATGGGGGTCTGTCAGTCTGAACCGTAGACCGAACCAACAAATCTTGTATATTTTGTCCACGGGAAGACATGATCATAAGCAGTTTATTGAAACATAGATGTAACTCCAATATATGCCAATGTTTCTTCAGTATTCCCACTACTTTAGTACTCATATCCATATATGGCAGGACTCCAACAAAAGCATCCAGGGTCTCTACAGCTCGCCTGTCGCGTAAGCTGTCATCCAATAACCATTCTCAATGTGTATATAGCACCCGAAGATATGCTGTTCGCACTATTTTTCGAGGATAGCCCCTATGAAATAACCGTATGCACAGATCGAGTGCATGATGCTTAAAATCCACAAGGGAGGAACAAAGGCATCTCAAATGTAGAAATTGACCAAATGGGAGGCCCTTTCGCAGTGTCCCAGGGTGAAAGCTCTGATATTTTAATAAGCTATTCCGTTGTATATTTTTCCGATATAGTGAGGTACGAAAATGACCATCTTCCTTAACAATAACCATATCCAGAAATTTAATCTGGCTATCATCAATATGTGATGTAAAATGTAAATTTGGTTTTAATCCATTCAACCAGGAGAGAAATTCTTGTAAGGCAAGATGGGTTCCTTTCCACAGGAAAAAGATGTCATCTAGAAACCGTTTCCAAAAAACAACCGGTTGAAAATAGATTGAACCATATAGGTATTTCTCTTCAAAATCGGCCATATACAGTGTAGCAATGGAGGGAGCTGCCAATGCCCCCATTGCTATCCCAAAGACCTGTTGATAGAACTTCCCCTCTGATAAAAAATAGTTACGCGTCAAAACAAGCTCAATTAGTTCAAAAAGATACTGTCGAGGGAGGCGTAAAGGTGCAAATGCAAAGAGATTAGATAACATAGATAACACTTCAGTTTGATCAATATTGGTGTATAATGCAGCAACATCCAATGTAACTAGTATAACGTCCCATGAAGGGACTGTAACAGCCAGTAACTGTTGAATGAAGTGTATTGAATTTCT
Organism: Ichthyophis bannanicus; assembly: GCA_033557465.1. Classification (NCBI taxonomy): domain Eukaryota; kingdom Metazoa; phylum Chordata; class Amphibia; order Gymnophiona; family Ichthyophiidae; genus Ichthyophis; species Ichthyophis bannanicus. Next base: position 1,624,368,911 of record CM066031.1, on the reverse strand, counting down.
TACATATGATTGAACCAGGACTGCTTCTTTCTGCAAAAAAATGTCACAAAATTGTGACAGCGGCTCCAATACAGACCCCCGATACTATCGGCCTCCCTGGGGGAGACACTAAAGACTTGTGGATTTTGGGGACCATGTATTTAATTGGTACCTTTGGACATGTCACAATTAAAAATTGGATTCTTTTTTGGTCAACCAACCCTTTTCCAATCCCCTATCAACTAGGATTTTTATCCCCCGTTGAAGTTCAACAGTGGGGTCACCATCAAGACACTTATACGTACAGGTATCAGACAAATGCGCCCTCAAGACATACAGATAGTCGGAAGTTGACTGTACAACAATAGCCCCCCCCTTTATCCGCTTTTCGTATGGTTATTGACGGGTCCTGTTGAAGTTGTTTTAATGAATCCCATCCTTTTCCATCAAGATTCACCCATTTTAATTGTGCCCCCTTCTCCAACCTTTCAAGATCACTTATTACCAAACTTTGAAAGGTGGCAATAAAGGGGTCGAGCGCAACTGGCGACATCCATTTAGATGTAGGAAAAACCACTGAATCATCAGCAACAGTGGTCCTATCCGAAAAATAATGGGTGACACACAACTTCCAAAAAAATGTTTTCAGGGAAATACGCATATTAAAGGGATCATAGCGATTAGTGGGGACAAAAGACAACCCCAAATTTAATAGACAGTCCTGATCTGGAGTCAGAGGTTTCTCTGTAAGGTTCACTACTATTGATTCATTTGCCGCCGAGATCGTTGCCATCGTGGATCCCAATCATCTGCTTGATAGTCGCACCGGGCCCATCCCCCCAAGGCCTGTCCTCACTGAAAATCCTGAGGCATTCTTGATTTAGATGATCTAGATACATCTGAAGCACCACCACTGTCTGTATCTTCAGACGAAAAATCAAAAGCAACCCGTTTTTGCACAGAGACATCCGTCTGTTTGTACATCCAATAGTAGACTTTGTCCACTTCATAATCCGTCTTATCTCTAGTGAACTTTTTTATTTTATAAGTCTTCAAATATTCAAAAAAGCTTTAATCTGTCGGTCCATATCCTCCATTTTTTTCTGGTACACATCATCATAAAAAGCACTTTTCAAGCTATTTTTTGCCTCCTCAATTTGTTCATTAACTACCTCCTCCTCCTGAATTGTTCTCTCCAAAATAAGTGCAATCAAATCAAAGCTACATTTATTAGAGATTTTATTCCATTTCAGCACAAACTTGTCCCGTGGACAAAATATCCGAGATTTGTTGGTTCAGTCTATGGTTCAGACTGACAGACACCCATTACCATCTGTACAGAGTCGGGGACATGTTTGTTGTGAGTCCTGTGTATATTGTACTACAACACAGGTTGGACGAGAATGGACACATCCATCAACGGGACAAATATTTTATTGTAAATGGGAAACTGATTGTGGTTCTTCTTTTGTAGTTTATATTCTCCAATGCCCTTGTCCCCTTGACCAATGACGTGGTGGGATTCCCGTTTCAGTGGGGTTTTCCTGTCATCTGATTGGATATTCTGTTGCTGAGTGATGGGTGATACTAGCCAATGATGTAAGTCCATCTCTTTTGAAATTACCGAGTGTGTGAGCTTGGTGATCTTTGGCGGTTTAGACGAGTCGATGGAAGCACTTGATACAGGGAGAGGATCCCGAAATATGCACGTCGTGTCTTGAGCCTGATCTTTTGGATACCGCATTCCTTGATGATAAGTTAAGTTATTTGGACTGGAGTCCTATTGTTGAGTCAAGTTTTTTTGATGAAATATATATTTTTGATTAAAATGGAGGTTGCCGTCTGGTGGGGTTAGACAGTCATTCTAACCTCCCTCGGCATCTTCCGACAAAAAAATAGATAAGGATTTTTATTTATGGTTTTTGGAAGGGGTTCTGTTTGGTAATTGTGTATTGCTGAGTTGATTTATTACCAGACCTAGGGTGTTTGTGTATTATTTCTAAAATACTGGCACAACTGTAAACATGGTGATCTTGGCATCCCAATTCTAATCTGCATGTCTTTTCTAAAATGTAGCTTCACAGGCTTCCAATATTAGTCCTCTTTAAACACAAAAGGAACCTGCCTCCCCACTCAAGCTGTGGATGGCAAGCCCTCCGGGTTCAGAGGCTTTAAACCTCAGCCTCTCTGGACTGTCCTTGAATTTCCTCCATAGTTCAACTAAGCATTCACTTTCAAATCACCTTAGATGGATTCCTTTGCAGCCACAGCCTTTGCCTCGCTTTTCTCAAGCACATCCACCGGTGCTAAGACAATCACATCCTTTAATGACAGGGTTCTTCAGAAGATCTGGCCCAGATCTTTTCCAGCCAGCAGCTTTTTACCTGCTTTTCACAAGTGTTCAAGGAGACAATCACACCATTTTAATCATTCAGAAAACCTGGCCTGGATTCCCTTCTACAGGTAGCTTTTATGCTTCTCATTAAGCATATCCCCGGGGGGGGGGCTCTGGTGAGCCCGACAGAAATGGCCACCATCTAGTGACTCTCCGCAGCCTCTCCTTCCTTTCTCATGGCTACCTAAGTCCGATCACACTGTTTTCTGCCGGAGACCCCCCTCCCTTCCCTTGCTGGTGATCCACGGAGGCTAGAAATGTGACCAGTTCCATCTAGGGACGCCCGGTTGGGGTGGAGAGTGCTGAACTAGCAAGGATCGGCTCCATGCAGTCAGAAGTGCTGGGCAGCGGTGTGCAGGAGGTGACTGAACCCCTGCTTCCAGAGCGGTGAGCGCGGAGCTTGTGCATGACGGGTTGGAGCCTTTCCCCGTCGCTTCGGGTCCCTGTGAGATGCCCGCAATTAACGGGTAATGCAGACTGGGGGACAGCAAGTATCTATACTAAAGGGATTAAAATCCCAATAAACCGAGACTGGAACAGAAGTCCGGCAGTGGACTACTCAAAGCGGGGGATCTCGCATCGCTTACCCGGCATCACAGCTGTGAATTTAGAGCTGCTGTCCCATGTGAGAGTGTTTTGTGAGAGCGGCGAGTGGGCTGACAGAGAGGTTAAGAGTGCCATGAGGTGGGCCTTGGCCATCTTGGATCGCACATGTACTTACTGGAATGCAGGAATGCGATGAAGCTGTGCCGGGAAAAGCAGTTGGAATGCAGCTCTGTGCACTCTGTGATGATGTAGAAGCCCCTTATGCGCTGCAGCTGGAACGCAAGAGTACTCATCAAAATGGCCGCCAGAGCTGGTAAACATCACTGACACGCATGACACGCCCCCTTAAAGGACCATAGTGCTTTTGTTTACCGGGAGCTGATCCCGGCTGCAGAGAAGGGGGGCTCCTTCATTTCTATGCTCACCAGCAGCAGCGGTTCCCTACTGAAGCCTTGCGGTGGTGCTCTGCCGAACCTGGAAAAGAGCTGGTAGCTGTAGGGCTGAATTCCTGCCTATGGAGGTCTTTCCCCGAAGCAGCACACTAAGAAAACTGAGCCTAGTGCTCCATCTATTGGCGGGGAGCAGCATTGCAGAGACTCTTAACACAAGTTGAAGCTCCTGTCTTTAGTTTCTGCTCCTTAGCGGCTATAGTTCATGGGAGAGCAACATAAATTTACACAACTTAAGAGTGCATCAGCGGGATTGCTGGGAGGTGGCCCTTTCTACAGCTTTTCTTTTTCTCATGCTCCTATGGATAGTCTGTGAATTTCTAAAGTGAAAGTTAGGAGCTTGTGCAGTATAAGTCATCAACGGCTGATAAGAATGGCTAAAGTAAAGAATTACGCCTCAGCTCTGTCTAAATTCTCCAGATCCGGGGATGACCCACCGAAAATCACATCTGCCGCGGATCCTCCAGGGACACTTAGAGTAATTAAAGAGGCGGTGATCTCTACCCTGGCGACGAAGCAGGATCTGGCGGAGATTTTGCAAGAGCTCAAACTCTTCCGCACTGATTTCTCCAAAGTGATTGCTGGGGTGCGCGAGGATATTAAAGCCATGGATGACCAGATCTCTCATGCCGAGCTCCTGATTGGTGAACAAATGGACTCTACGATAGAAGTGCAGTCCAAACTGCGGAAGTTAGATCAAATGTCGAGTGAGTTGCTGGATCAACAGGAGGATCTCGAGAACCGGCAGCGTCGTTGCAATGTGCGTATTCTCGGAATCCCGGAAAGCTCGGGAGGAAAGGACAATTCGCTAGACATTGTGCGGGAGCTTTTTGCTTTTTGTGTCCCCTCCGCAGAGCGACCTTTGAAGTTGGAGCTGGCCCATCATACCCTGGGGCCCAGAGCAGCAAAGAACACACGCCCGTGCCCTATAGTGGCTTGCTTCTCCTTTTTTGAGGACAAGATCGCCCTTCTCTGCAGTACACGGGGGCAGAGGTCTTTTGTTTTCAAGGGGTATGAGGTACAGATTTTCCAGGACATTGCTCAACGTACTCTAGAGCGGAGGAGAAGTCTCCATCCTTTATTTATTTTATTTATTTTATTTATTTATTTCTCTTATATACCGCGCTATTCTGCATCAGTGCGGTTTACATTGAACAAACTGAAATTACATTGAACAGGGCATTATAACTTGGAGATAACTATTTTACAGGGAACGTGGGCTATAGAGGGTTAAGTGGCTTGCCCAAGACCACAAGGAGCACCTGTGGGACTAGAAACCCCAGTCCTTCCGGCCCAAGGTTGCTGTCCTCTAGTGGGATATGAACCCCCGACCTTCCAGCCTGAAGTACCTTGCCCCAACCACTAGGCCACTCCTCCACTCCAACGCATGACCTGCAGAAGCGGTCTATCCAATATCATTGGGGATTCCCTTTCTCTCTGTGTTTTGAGTGGGAAGGCACCCAGAAGAGGATTTTGGGGCTTGCAGAGGGTCTCCGTTTTCTGGACTCTCTTCAGGGTGGGGGTCGCGTTCCACCACCTCGCAAGCCAAATGGGGACTGGGAGGTCTCTGTTCCCAAGAGGAGGAAAGTACCAAGATCTCTCAGATCCTCTGAAGCAGACGCTGAGGCCAGTAGAACTGCTGGCATGGACACCACTGCTCCTCCTTGAGTGAAGGACTGTAATTCTATTGATGTCTTATTGCTCTGTTCCATTTCCTGCTGGGTGGGCTGGGGGTTGCAATGTGCTTGTAGATTTTATGTTGCTAGGCTGGGGGTGGTTCTTAAGGTATGTTGGGCTTGGGGTGGTTTCTTCTGTGGACTCTCTCTCTCTCTCTACTATTGGAGGCGGAGGGGTGGGTGAGGCCTCTGTGGGTTCTGGGAGTTCAATCTTATAGTCCTGATGCCATTGAGTGGGAGGATGACTAGCTGAGTTCTGAAGTGAGGTCCGGGGGGGGGGGGGGTCAGTGGAAGAAGGGAGGGGAGGCGCGCTGTGACAGACGTACTTAGTTCTTAGTGCTTCCACCAGGTGGGTAGTTGCACTGCTCACATTATAGGCAAGGGACAGGTGGATAACCGAGTTCCTTTGCTGGGTAGTGGGGGCTAGGGTTGGGGGATGGGATTTAGGGAGGGCAGTGTTGGGGGGCGGGATGGGAGGGGGGAGTGGAGGGGTGGGAGGGAGGGGGGATGCGAGTGGTCCAGCTTAAGTGTGGTAGACAGATGGCACCGAGAGGGAGTGGACGGTGGAGGGGAAGGACTTTGAGGGGTGGTTGGGGAGGGTGTCGGGTTGCAGAGGGGATGGGTCTTTGGTGGAGCACCGGGTTTGCGGCAATTTCCGGATTTGTAAGGGTTCGACATGTTCAGCAAATCGTAAGCGTGGAGTTGAGAGGAGATCTCCTGGATGATGGTTAAGTTATTATCGTGGAATGTGCGGGGTCTGCACCACCCGATTAAAAGACGGAGAGTGCTGGCAGAGTTACAGAGGGCACGGGCAGATGTTGTCTTTCTTCAAGAGACTCATTTGGCCGCGGGAGCTCATGCATGTCTCTTGTCCTGAAGGTTTCCTACAGTATACTCCTTGGGTTTCTCATCTCACAAGAGGGGGGTGGCGATTTTGTTTGCTAAGAACTGTCAGTTTCAATTGATTGACCAAATCCAGGCTCCGTTGGGACGTTTCTTAATAGTCTCCGGAGTACTTCATGGAGCGGCTATCACCCTGGTAAATATGTATGCTCCCCCTGCGGACGTGAGCAGGTCACTAGAGTGTCTATTAGGGATCCTCACCACTAAGGTGACAGGGGAGATGATAATAGGAGGGGATTTCAATTGTGTCCTTTCAGCGGCAGATAGGTCCTCCGGCCCGCACAAGTTGACAGGAGCGTCTCGAACACTTTCCAAGCTGCTCTCGGCGCTAGCTTTGGAGGATGTGTGGCGTACTCGTCACCCGGGGGAGAAAGATTACACCTTTTTCTCCACAGTTCATCGCACACATTCACGTATTGATATGTGGCTTACCTCTCAGTCTCTTGCCGGTCAGCTTGATCAGGTGAAGATTGGTACGAGGGGTCCCTCGGATCATTACTACATAGCCCTAAGCTGGGAGCCAGTTGGTTCTGAATCGCCACCGCAGGTGTGGTCTTTTCCTCGGCAGTTACTGCAAATGGAGAGCTTTGTCAGGCAGATTGAGAAGGGTTGGAAAGAGTACCTGTCTCACAATGACACTGACGGAATTTCATCGTCCCTACTCTGGGAGGCCGGGAAGGCGGTGGTTAGGGGACAGGTTATTTCCTTGGCAGCTGCCTATAAAAGTCAGAGGGAACGGACGAAATCGGATCTCAGGGCACAAATTGAGGTCTTGGAAAGTTAGCATAAGCGGGGTGATAGGCCCCGGGTCTCTCACCTCTTAACAGAGTTACGTGGTAAGTTATCGGCCTTGAAGACAGCTGACATCTCCTCGGCTATGCTGAGGACTCGGAGGCATTTTTTTGAGCACAGCAACAAAGCTCACAAACTGCTCTTATGGCAACTAAAGCGGCAGCGGGCGCGGCGTACAGTGGGGCCGGTCAGGGACGAAAATCACCAGCTGGTGCTTCGGTCCTCTGAGATGGCGGAGCGGTTTGCTAGATTTTATAAGGAGCTGTATTCAGCTCAGCTGTCCGTAGAGAACTCAGTGATAGATCAATTTTTGTCAGGTCTTCCCATGCCCAAATTGTCGATTGAGGATAGGGACGCTCTAGACAGAGACATTGGGGTTGCTGAGGTGCGAAGGGCCATACAGCAGTTGAAATCGGCGAAAGCAGCGGGCCCGGACCTACTGCCAGCCGAATTTTACAAATCCTTGGGGGATCTTCTGGTACCTGTTCTGACTAGAGTATTTAACGATATTTTGCGGGGCCGGGTACTTCCCGAATCCCAACGCTTAGCTTTAATCACGGTGATTCCTAAGGAGGGTAAGGATGCTTCACAGGTTAGTAACTACAGGCCTATCTCGCTGCTAAATATCGATTACAAAATTCTCACGAAGGTTCTCGCGGCGCGTCTTAATTCGAAGATAGCCACGTTGGTGCATCCTGACCAGACTGGGTTTATTGCGGGGCGGCAGGGGTCGGACAATGTCCGGCGTCTTATTAACATCCTTCATGGAGTGCGGAGGTTGGACGGAACTTATGGCGTGTTGCCATTGGACGCCGAAAAAGCTTTTGATAAAGTGGAATGGAGGTATCTCTTTGGAGTATTGAGGCACATGGGGCTAGGATCCTCGTTTCTTGCATGGATCTCGGCTATATATGCGGCTCCATTGAGCCAGGTGCAAGTAAATGGGTTTGTTTCGGCGCCTTTTGTCCTGGAGAGGGGGACCAGGCAAGGGTGCCCTCTCTCACCTCTCCTGTGTTCATTAGCCTTAGAGCCCCTGGCGATACAATTGCGGATGCGGGAGGCGTGTTTGGGAATTCCTTTGGCAAATCAGTGGCATGTGGTCTCGCTGTATGCGAACAACACATTAATTTTTTTACGGGAGCTTGCTTCCACTCTACCAGAGGTGACTGCGCTGTTAACGGATTTCTCTAGATTGTCAGGGTATACGGTTAATTTTGCGAAGTCAGTCTTTATGCCCTGCGTAGCCTTGCGAGGGGTCTGTCAGTTGGGGAACGACATAGGGTTTTCTATGGGAACAGGCTTTAAATATCTAGGTCTTCAGATTCCTCAGAGATTGGAGGAGCTCTTTGCACGTAATTATGCACCGCTTCTCACCCCACTTACCACTGAAACGGCAGCCTGGCAGAGACTTGCAGTTTCCTGGCTTGGAAGGGTGAATACCATTAAAATGTTGCTTCTGCCGAAAATTCTCTTTCTGTTCCAGCAGCTCCCGATCGGGGTTCCCAGAGGTTTCTTCCTTCACTTACGTCGGATACTTATGCAATTCATTTGGCAGGGGAAGAGACCAAGGTTGAGCTGGGGTAATATGACACGTCCTAAGCTGGGAGGGAGGGTGGGCCTCCCGGATTTTGAGCTCTATTATCTCTGCGCTTGCTTAAAGGCCATCCCAGTTTGGCATTCAGAGGGAGCTCCGCGGTGGGTGGATCTTGGGGCCTCGCATGTGGCCCCGCTTCCGTTAGTGTCGCTGCCTTTTGTAGGGGACGCCCCATTGTGTGGGCTGATTCGGGCGCATCCTCTCTTGGGCCCGGTTTGGACGGCCTGGCGTAAGATCTGTACCAAGGTAGCTCGTCCCTCAGTGTGGTCCCCCTGTTCTTCCTTGGGTACTTTCGCCTTCGTGCGCAGTCTGTCCCCGAGTCTTCGGCGTGCCTTGACTTCCTTGCAGCTCACATCCTTACGGGGACTCCCTCCCACGTTTTTGAAGACGGAGCTGGAGTCTAGGCTTCTATGTTCACTCTCCGATTTTCAGTTTCTGCAGTGCTGCTCGTGTTTTGTGGCCCCACCTTTGAGAGCGGCGGCGGCCTTAGTCCCGGAACCTTGGGAGCGCCTTCTATTCCTGACTAGGTTTGGTAAAGGGATGCTAGCTAAGTTATACCGCGCACTGGGGTTCACAGTGGCACAAGTCGCACCGGTTCCCCGGAGGTGCCGGGGATGGGTGGAACTTGTTCAGCCCCTGGAGGAGAATTTCTGGGAGGAGGTGTTTCTCTATGCACACAAATGCTCGATTTCTCTTTCACTGGTTAATGCCCAGCTTCGTATTGTATGGCGGATGTCTGTAGTCCCTATCGATCTCCATCGATGGGGGAGGATGGATGATCCCTTCTGTTGGCGGCTCTGCGGGCAGATTGGCACCTTTGCCCAAATGTGGTGGGGCTGCTTGGAGATTCAGCGCTTCTGGAGACAGGTTTGTGCTCTGATTTCTCAGAAACTGGAGTTTTCCCTCTCCTGTGATATAGAACACTGCCTCTTGGGGTACTTTCGCATCAACCTGCCGTCTAAAGAGCTCACAAGGCTTGCGCAATGTCTGTTGCTGGCCGCACGTTCGGTGGTTAGTCATTTTTGGAAACGGCAGGCTGTTCCTACAACCGGAGAGTGGCTGAGTAAAGTCTGGGATCTGTACCGTATGGAGAAGTTGACGTCTGAATTGCGTGGTAGTCGGGGCCAGCTGAATGCTCTCTGGAACAAATTACTACCCCTGTGATGTGGTCAGAGTGTGTGCTCATGGTCAGTGGGTGGTGGGATAGATTTTCAGACCTGGTGTTAGGGTCACGGCTGGGCCCTTGACTCCAGTGGGAGGGTGGAGGAGGTCCCAGTGTGGGCTTACAGAGCCCGGGATCGGACAAAGTATGCCCCGTACAGTGGATGTGCCGCAGTGGGCCTTCGCTTCTGTTGACTTCGCTCCCTGAGCTTCTTATCTCCTTCTGGTTGCCTCGTCCTTTTCTGCCGGTGCAGGTTGGGAGGTTGTGTGGTAGTGCTTCTATGTTGATGTTCTGCTGGGTAGCGGTGTTGGGGGGTGTGGGAGGGGGGTTGGGGTCCCTCCTCCCTTAAGGATGGAGGTGGGGGGATGGGAGGGAAGGGAGGGAGGGGGTGCGTACTGGTAGTCTCTTCTTTGGGGGGGTAGCTTCTATCTGTTTGGTCTCTGTTTGGTCTTTTTCCTTTCTTGCTGTTCAGTTAGCTTCTGGTTGGTGGACTTGGGTCTGGAGTCTTATTGGTACTTAGGGGTGCAGTTGTTTCTAGTTTGTCCTTTGGGGGAGGGGAGTCTTCCTCTCTTCTCTTCTTTTACTTACTTCTTCTTTCTTTCGGTCTTCTTCCCTTCGGGGCTGCGCTGACAGTTTTATAGTCTGTTCTAGAAGTATGTTTGAGCAGTACCAAAGTATGTTTGTATTTTCCTTACTATTGGGGCTTGAGTAGCATTCTCAGCATTGTCAGAAGTGTTAGTGTTTCTGATGTGGTGGGATTAGGGTTGCCAACTGGCCGGTTTTCAGCCGGCCTGGCCGGTTTTTCCATGGCCAGGCCGGCTGCCGGCGCAGAGGCAAAACCAGCCCTTGAAAAGCCGTTTTTTTTGCTCTGGCCGCAAGATGGGGAGCGGCCAGAGCCAAAAAAACGGCGTTTCTGCCAACACGGAGGGCTTCGGTGGGGGCGGGGGGAGCCCGCGCGAGGCCCCGGCTCCCTCTGAACAGCCGCCAGCGTGAAGAGCCTTTACCTTCACGCTGGCGGCTGTTCCTGTGAAGCCGCGATTGGTGGGAAAGGTTAAAGGCAATGCCCTTTAACCTTTCCCAGCATTCGCGGCTTCACAGGAACAGCCGCCAGCGTGAAGGAAAAGGCTCTTCACGCTGGCGGCTGTTCAGAGGGAGCCGGGGCCTCGCGTGGGCTTCTCCGGCTCCCTTTAAAGCCTCAGACAGCCGCGGTTTTGGGGGGAGGGAGGCCAAGGACTGCCTGGACTGTAATGGGGGGAGGGGGCCTGGACTGGAAAAGGGCTAGGAGGGGGGACTTTGACTGGAAATGGGTTGTGATGGGGAGGGGGACCTGGACCGGAAAAGGGCTATTGGGGGGGGGGGACTTGGACTGGAAAGAAATGGGCTGTGATGGGAGGAGACCTGGACTGTAAAAGGGCTATGGGGGGGACAAAAACTGGAAATGGGTTTTGATGGGGAGGGGGACCTGGACTGGAAAAGAGCTGGGGGGGGGGACATGGACTGGAAATGAGTTGTGAAGGGGAGGGGGACCAGGACCGGAAAAGGGCTATGGGGGGGGGGGGGGAACTTGGACTGGAAGAGGGCTATGGGGGGGGAACTTGGACTGGAAATGGGCTGTGATTAGTGGGACTTGGACTGGAAATGGGTTGTGAAGGGGGGGGACCTGGACTGGAAAAGGGCTATGGGGGGGGCATTGGACTGGAAAGAAATGGGCTGTGATGGGGAGGGGGACCTGGACTGTAAAAGGGCTATGGGGGGGGGACATGGACTGGAAATGGGTTGTGATGGGGAGGGGGACCTGGACTGGAAAAGGGCTATGGGGGGGGGGGAACTTGGACTGGAAATGGGCTATGGTGGAGGGAGGGGAACTTGGACTGGAAATAGGCTGTGATTAGGGGGACTAGGACTGCAAATGGACTGTGATGGGGGGGGTAGGACTGCAAATGGGCTGTGATGGTGCGGGGGGACTCCGACTGCAAATGGGATGTGATGGGGGGGCCTAGGACTGGAAATAGGCTGTGATGGGGGACTTGGACTGGAAATGGGCTGTGATTGGGGGGGGGCTAGGACTGGAAATGGTCTGTGATGTGAGGGCTAGCACTGGAAATGGGCTGATGAAGAGCTGGAATAGGACTGGAAATGGGCTGATGTGGGGCATGGGAAAATGGGATTAGAAGGGAGTGGATGCTGGGTGGGTCTAGAACTATAAGGGAACTGATTTTGGGGGAGGACTAGAATAGATGGGGAATGAGTGGAGAGGGGAAAAATATTTTGTGTGGAAGAAAAGTCTATGATGGGCTGGGTATTGGGAGAGTGAGGGGCTTGAGAATGGAAGGGTGAAATTTAAATGGATGATAAAGGAATAAGGAAAGAATTGGGGGAAAGAGCAAAAGGGAAACAATCAGTATGTTAAAGCAGAAATAGAGAGAGAATGGAAAACATCTAAAAGAGAAGAAAGGACAAATGGATAGCTCGCAGAAGACACGAAGAAACCAGAAGAAAGTGACTGGAGCAATTGCAACTGAAAAATAAAACGCCCAAACAGAAGGTAGAAAAATACTTTTTATTTTGAATTTATTAGCTGGAATATGTTTGGTCTGGGAAGTGTGTATTGATAACATCTTTGCGTTTTTGTTTAGTGCAAGAGGAAATTACTTTATAGTTTTATTTTTCCAGTGTTGTACATTTCATGTTTGGATTTTGGGGTTCCCAGTTTAATTATTATCTGACCAAGGAAGTTAGCCTACACGTATCCTCGGTAATTTTTGTGGGTGGGGCTGGGGGCGGGGCAGGGGTGGGACTAGGGGCGGAGAATGGGTGGAGCATGGCGAGCCACAGGTGTCGGGTTTTTCTCGGTGAAAACGTTGGTAACCTTAGGTGGGATGTCAATTGCTTGGGGGAGTTATCCAGTGTTTGTCTGTTTGTTGCTGTGACTTTCAATAAAAACTTTATGAACAAAAAAAAAAAAAAAAAAGCATATCCCCTGAGCTCCAGCCAACAACCACTCACTTTAACAGTGGCTCAATTCCATCCTAAGCCTTTCACCAGCTGGCAACCTTCACCCATCCTTTAGCAATTGCCATACAATAACCTAGCTCAAAACACCCAGCCTGCATTCCCTTACAGACTGGCTAACATATTTCAGCAACTCTTGGGCTCTCACTTGCACAGACTGGCAGCTCCTGCAACCCTGAACCCTTGCTCTATCAAACTGGCAGATTCTGCATCATTCAGTTTCCCCAGCAATTGCTAACCAGGTGAAATACAAAAGGCCTATCCTACTTTAAAGGCCACCCCATTCCAATGTGTCTCTTAGCATTTCCTGGCAGCACCACCAAGGCCACTCTAGTTTCTCTGTGAACAAGCAGGAAACAAGTTCTCATGTATGGATAACATTACTGACAGAGCCCTGCAATGAACATTCCCTAGCTTCCAAAGGAAGCTTTGGGAGGTTCACCATGCATGCACGCCTGCCTTCCTACTCGCCACGGTGCCATATTCTCCAGTCTTCTTTTTTCCACGGAGCCCCTAGGATGTGTTCCTGTGGTTCGGAAAAAGGTTTTCTATCGTGGACCTGTGATTTATTTCTCTTATTCATTTCCAGCTGTCGTCATTTAGCCTTTTTTCCCTTTTAGGGCAGTTTTTCAGTTTGACTTTGCTGAAGTGGTATTTTTTGGCATGTCTAAGCTAGCTAGTGGCTTCAAGAAATGCACCAAGTGTGGCAAAACTATCTTGGTCACAGACTGTCACAACTGGTGCTTACAATATCTTGGTCCTGATCATGAGCCAGCGTCTTTCGAACTCTGTTTGTGATGATGCGCAGAGGGCTAAAAGGTCAGGAAAAGAAGAAGGAGTCCCTCTTCGACTCATCTGATTCAACATCCTCAGCCCCGACTCCCTCGTCTACACCTGCAAAAGGGTCAGAGGGGGCCAAGGGGAAGGAGCAGCATGATCAGTTGGAGCTGAAGGGTCTGAATGACAAGGTGAGGCTCCCAGCAGAGACCCCATTGATGTCGAAGGGTGAGTATCGGGAGAAATTCTGCATGCAGCATCCCCACAGCTCTTCTTGATGAGATGCAGATAGTGATGGCTGGGAGTGGCCAGCTAAATGTCCCATGGTGGGAGGATCCAACCAGAATGGTGGAGTCCATTCTTAGTGCCCAGGAGGGCAGCCAAATGTCTCCCAATGCTCCTATCATCGTGGAGTCCCCACCTGAGGTGGCATCGCTGAGGTCCGCGACTGCGTCATCGGCCCCCTTGCAGGTGGTGGTTCTAAAGGAATGCTTTTGAACCTTGAACGTTCACTTGGTGGCAGTGGAAGCCTTGCAAAACTCAGGCATTACAGTGCAGAATGCTTCATCACTACACTCCTTCCAGCCTATCCTGGAAATCCTTGCCCTGCCTGTAGAGGCTGGGACATTGGATGGGAGATCAGTATTGACCCTGGTTGCCAGAGCCATCTCCCTCTCCTTTGTGTCAGAGGTCCAAGAGCATTGCCATCAGAATGCCAGGCAGCGCGAGAATCATCGATACTGTCCCTCTCCCAAGCTGCAGAGCCGGTATGATGAGGAGACTTGACACTATTTTGACTTCCTCTCAGAAATTGAATTGGAATGTGAGACCAAGCAGAATCGATGGCATTGGACATTCAGCACCAGACTTTCTGTTTGATCCCTCACCCCTGCCTGAACAGCACAAGTCGCCACCAGAAGACATGTCCTTCCAAGCCATCCCATTCTCCCTGGAGTCGGAGGAGGAACCGAGGGTGGAGGAACTCAAATTCCCCCAGTACCCCTCGGCTCCCCAGGAGACGATAATGGTTCCCGTCTATCATGTACTGCAGTGGCTTCTCCTGTGCCTCTGGGAAGTGCCCCTCATGCTGACTGTTATTAGCCACTGACTCGATTCCTTATACCAGGTCCAGAAGGACCCGGGGTTTGAAACACTGCAGTTACCCCTCAATTTATTTTCTTTTTTTAAAATTTATTCAAATTTAATGAATGATACATCCAAGTATTCACACTGATTGAAAAGAAAATGATCATTAAAAATAAGGAAAACAACAATCATGAAAAAACCCCCCAAACCATTTACATATTAGTCCACAAATAAGGAAATATAGAGGGAGTACCAGGAAACAAAAAAAAAAGAAAGTAAAGGCACCAAATGGCCCTAAACTACCTAAGAAACTAAATTACAAGGCAGGCAGCGACTTAAGCATCAGCCGAATGGGATGGCACAGCAACTTCAACCGAAACATCCTCTCTAGCTTCTAAGAATTCCAAAAGTTGTCTAGGCTCAAAAAACAGATACATTTTCTCTTTATATGAAACACAACATATAACAAAAAATTTTAACTGAAAAGTTGCCCCCAAGGCCAAAACCTTGGGGCGGAGGGCCAAAAAGTCCTCCCTTCTCAGATGTGAGACACGAGACACATCAGGAAAAATCCTCACTTGAGAGCCCAGAAAAACCTCATTAAAGTTCTTAAAATATTACCTAAGAATAAAAGGTTTATTTGACTCCAGTGCCAGGGTGGCAAGGAGGGTAGATCTTTCCGTAATAGCCTCCAAGGAGTTTTCCAAAAACCCCGTGAGGTCCCCCATCCCAGGGGACATGGGAGGGGCAGCAGTAACATGCTCCCAGGGACAAATACTGAGCCCTAGTCAAAGGTGGAAAATGATCCGGGGGGATCTTTAAAATTTCCCCAAAGTACATCCTCACCATCTCCATAGGTGACAACCCAGGAGACCTAAGGAAATTCAGGAAACAATATATCGCCAAACCTGATTTTCCAGATATTCTATTTTCCTAGTAAACACAGTTCTGTCTTTAATCTGCGCAGCAACCAAGTCCTAAAGCTGCCCAACGTCCTGCTCCATCCTGGAGATTCTCCCTGCCTGCTCCTCTTGGCCGCTGGAGATATTAAAACAAGTAGATTTCACTCCTAAAAGTTCAGTACTTACAAAACCCATCACATTAGTCAGGGAGGTGTTCAAAGCTTCCAAACCATCCCACAGCATGTCCATTGTGATCACCGCCAGTCTCACCAACTTACAGACACAAGAAGACACCTCCTCTCAGGTCTGTACAGCTGTAGCCCCCACCTCTGATGATTCAGCTCCCACTGCTACTCTTTGCTGTACCATCGCACCAAGAGAAAGAATTACTGCTGCTGAAGTGCCCCTTTGCCCTATTTCAATGGCATACTCACTGGCAGACCAGAAGGAAGCACTACTCCAGCCTGCGAAAAGCTTCCGGGTCACGGCGAGGGGGGGGGGGGGGTGCGAAAAGCTTCCGGGTCAGGGCGAGGGGGGGGGGTCCACTGAGCCAGAGAAAGCCAGACACTTGATGCACTCTTGGTCGACACATTATCCGCCGGCCACGAAGAAGATATGGCAGTTAGCATGTGAATTTTGGGCTTGCACTAACCATGCTTGTTGCCATTATCATGGCTGCACCTTACATCAGCCTCAATGGGTGGCATTAAGTTCACCCACGTTACGGTTAGCATTGTGATATTGGCAAGGGGATGGACACCCATGCCTCCAAATATTACACAGGCCTCTGCTCTGATTTAGCAGCTTAATCATGTCCTATAGTGAGCACCTTAGTAAACATGCCCCAAAATGAATTCTTTTCTTCAGTTTTTGCTGATGAAAATGTGTGGGAACTACTCATGCCAGAAATGGCAGTTAATGATGATGATTCAGATGAACTGAAAAAAAAAAAACTCAATGAACTAGGAAGGTTTAATAAGCTAAATTGAAAACTAAAGAATAGGAAGGGCAGAAACAGGCAACTACGATGGAAGAAAAAAAGGCAAACAGGCAATGACAGCAGAATATTTAGGCATCTGCTTTGGACACCAGGGAGGAGGGACCGCTTGGTTCAGCTGTCATGGCAATGCACCACAGCAGCCTGGCAACCACAAAACCAGGGACTGCAGATCAGCACTGAACATGGGCTTGCTTTGTTGGAGCTCAATTATCAGTGACCCCTTCCTGACCCCCATACTCAGAGGATTAGGCTGTTTGGGATTCACCACCTCCATGTGGTGTTCTGCCAGAGATCCTCCTGGTAAGGGGGAAGATGGGTGCCCTCTGTTGGTGGACAACCTTGCAACCTCACTGCATTGTAGATACCAAGTCACAGGGGTAGGTGTTCTATATGGTGGCTATGGGGGTGCTTCTTGGCCCTATGGACTCCATGTGTAGAGGTTCTGATTGTGTATGGCCTCCCGACCCCCAGACCCTAGCACCCCTTCCCCCCACAAGAAACATATTCCACAATGGTTATAGTGCTGTCCAAGCCATATTAAAGGTGTGAATGTAATGGGGGGCACATCTCCCTAACACCAGAGGTCTTATTCTGTGTTCCATACAGCCTAGGTACCTTGGGAGCCTCATGGTGAGGTGGTTCATACACCTGTCTCCAATGATGGACACTGAGGACACACTGCCTGATCCCCTACAAGGTCCCCTGTAACTTTAGATGCCAAGTTTACACTCTATCTCCCTCAGTTAAGGACAGCACAGACTCTCTGCATGTGTTTGCATTTCTGATTTGCATGCCTCACCCTCTTGTACTTAGTCCCAATGATCTGAGCTGTGCAGCCAGTTGTGTCTATTCCTGGTCATCCCTCTCTATTGTGAACTGGCCAGTTGTTACTTTTCTGTAAGTGTGGTTGGGGCACGTTTATTACTGTCCACAGTGGTTCTGTAGCCCAGTGCTCTCCTAATAATGCATTTGTGGATTTCTTTTACAGGACACACTTAGCACGCACCTTCATAGTGTGCTTGTGATATGGCCACACATACCCTACTACCGCACTAGTGACACAACTAGCGTAGAGATAGTAACCTACTGTGGCCATGCTCTTTGTATCTACCATGGCCACTAGGCTCCACAGCAGTAAAAATGCACACTAACTGCACATTTGCCCTGCACAACTTTATTTTATTTATTTATTTAGTCAGATTTAATATACCGCTTTATCATTAAATCAAATCGGTTATCATAGCAAACAATCGAGGGGTGGGGAGAGTGTGCGACATGCAGTGTGAAACATATTAGTGAGTGTGGTCGAGAGGTGTGAGTGATTTGATTGCTTTAGGTGCAAATGATCTATGTACAGTTATTCGAGACAAGTGGGCTATATACAATTGAGCTATCTACAATTGGGCTAAGTACAGGTCTAGATACAGTTCATAAAGGCTTCAGTTTGGCTATGGCAGAGTTTAGTTCAGGTGAAGTCCTTCTAATGATCCATGAAAAGCTTTGTTTTTAGTAGCTTTTTGAAATCTGTGAGGTCTGTGGCAGATCTCAGCTCGTCGGGGAGAGAGTTCCACAGGGAGGGTGCCGCCAGGGACAGAGCTCTTCTTGAGGTGTCCTGTCTGGATTTGGTGAATTCTCGTGGGGTGGTGATGAGGTAGGTGGTTCTCCTTTTTCTGGGTCTGGTGCATCAGTCCAGTTTGATGAGAGGTTGCAGGCTGTCTGCTGAGATGTTCTGTCTTATCTTGAATATGTTTAGGATAACTTTGTATTGTATACGGGAGCTGATTGGGAGCCAGTGGAGGTGGTACAGGATAGGTGTAATGTGGTCCTGTCCGGAGCTGCCTGTTATTATGCGGGCGACAGTGTTTTGAGCCATCTGAAGTGGTCGGAGGGTCTGTTTTGGTAACCCTAGGTATATTGGGTTGCAGTAGTCGAGTATAGGGGTGATGAGTATTTGACAGACTGTACGGAAGTGGTCCTGTGAGAGGATGGGTTTGAGGCATCTGTTGGTTCTCATTTTGAGGTAGGCGTTTTTTGTGGTTCTGGCGATGTGGGCCTGTAAGTTTAGGTCTTTGTTGAGCATCACTCCGAGGTATCTCACTTCGGGCTTTACTGATATTGTGACGTCATTTAGTTTGATGGTGGGTGTCATTGAGAAGATAGGGTTTCTTGATATGGCAAGAGCTTCTGTTTTGTTGTGGTTTATGGATAGATCGTTTTCTAAGAGCCAGGTTGTCATTTGCTGGAGACAATTGGCTAGGTTGGAGTAGTCAGGGGTGTCCAAGTCTATTGGGGTGAATATCATTATGTCATCGTCATAGATGGTGTATTGGATCTTGTGGTTCTTGATGATGGAGCAGATTGGTTGAAGGTATACGTTGAATAGCAGGACGGAGAGGGATGAGCCTCGTGGGAAGCCCTGGGTGGCTTTCAGGGGCCGGGAGGTGTCTGCGCCGCATTTGACTTGTAGCTTTCTCTCGGTCGGGTATGAAGTGAACCAGTTCAAGGTGGTGCCGTATAGCCCAATCTCTTGTAGTCTTGCTAGCAGAGTCGTGTGGCCCACTGAGTCAAATGTTGCGGAGACGTCTATGAATATCAGAAGGACTCCCATTTTGGTGTTATCGATAGTCCAGATCAGTTTGTCGAGGAGTTGGATTAGTAGCGTTTCTACCCCGTGGTTTGGTCGGAAGCTGTGTTGATTTGGGTCCAGGGGGGCGTGGGTGTCGATGTGGTCCTATAGTTGGTGCTGGACTGCTTTTTCGATGATCTTGGCTAGGAGGGGGAGACTTGAGATGTGTCTGTAGGCCGCAGGGTCAGTTTTAGCTAGTGTGGATTTCTTTGGGATGGGGCGTATTGTAGCTAGTTTGAGTGCACTTGGCATTATTCCTGTAGTGAGAGAGCTTATGGTTATTTTGCAGATGTCCTGGATCAGTTCTTTTTTAGCAGCTTTGATTCATGTTACGGGGCATGCGCCGCATGTGGCACTTTAACAAATAAGCCCCATAGTGTACTAGGATTTTCAGAAAGCTTTTGACAAAGCACCTTATGAAAGACTCCTGAAGAAAATTAAAAAGCCATCAAGCCCAGTATCCTGTTTCCAACAGTGGACAATCCAGGTCACAAGTACCTGGCAGGTACCCAAAGTACACAGCTTCCAAAATGCACGTCCTGGGGTAAGCATTGGATTTCCCGGGTCCTCTTTAATAATGGTTTATGGACCTTTCCTCCAGGAACTTGTCCAAACCATTTTTATACCCAGCTACACTAACAGCTTTTCCTACATCCTCTGGTAACAAATTCCAGAGTTTGTTTTATCGGAAGAGGACTACTTTGAAGGAGAATGAGTGCAATAACTGTCAGTGTTATACTTCTTGTGTTATTGAACAAGTCTTGATACTTTTTGATCGCACTTCATATGTTCATTAGCTTTGATTTATTTGGTTTCCATCCCATCTTTTCATAAAAATGTTCAGGCAGGTTACATAAAAACACTCATAAATTACATATACATAAAAATATAACAAGCTTTCCAGATGACTCAGACAGCCTAATGCAATACAGTTTAAGAAAAAAAGATCAATGGTAGATTTTTAAACATCAAAAGTATGACTATGCACTTTTTAGTATCAAAGATCATTTTGCAAATTTTTGACACTCAGTATTTTCAAGTCCCCTTTCATTTTGTTCAGCCTTCTGGCATTCTTCTCTATTATAGAATGCATGATTCATCCCTCACTAAGGTAAAGGGACACTCTGCTGTTATCTATCGTCTCTGTCAGAAAAAAAACAATGCAGGTAGTCTCTTTAAGACCAGAAGATTTGTTCTGGCTACTTTGCTTCAAGATCTAGTTAGAAAAATATGTCTATGATTATACATTTTTGTCTATGAGAGAATCTCTTCTTTAAGCAATATTGTAGATGTTGAGCATCATGCAGAAGAATCTTTCAACCCAGACTAACTGACAAAAAGTACTTTACTGGTTTCCATTTAGATAAAGCCCTCATTTCTCAGTTGCACGAGTATGAATGCAAATGACAGTTGTCCGTGGAAGTGAAAAAATTATGCAAGAAGGTCCAATTCTCTCAATAAGAGAAAAGCACCGTTTTTAATCACTTTCTCGACTCAAAAGAAAAAGGAAGATAGGAGTTAGAATAGCCTAAAGGAACTGACAGGAGTCCCCTGTTTTTTTGTTAGTTAATAACATCTTTATTCATAGTTAAATCACTTCTGAATTTCCCATGCTTCCTCCTTGGGGGAGGGGGGGGGGGCGACCTCACTGATAACCACACATGGGGATAGTGGAATGAATTTCTTAAAGCAAACGACTTTGGGGAAGGATAGCAGTGTTAAAAAAATAACCAAAATACAGCTGAACAAAAATAGCAAAGGAGAGAGAAGAGAATTTATGAAGTTAGGTTTGTGTTGATTCCAGCCTCTTGATAGGTAGTGATCCTTTGTATCTGTCCCATGTCTTTTTGAATTTCGTTACTGTTTTTGATCCCACCACCTCCTTTGGGAGGGCATTCCTGGCATCCACTACCCTTTCAATTAAAAAGTATTGCCTGATGTTGCTTTTGAGTTTACCTCCTTGCAGCTTCATTTCATGTCCTCTAATTCTACAGTTTACTCGTCTTTGAAAAAGGTTTGTTTGCTCATTTAAAGGTCTGCGTCATTTGCCTCATCGATCCTCTCCTCTCTTTTAAGCTATACATATTTAGGTCTTCAAGTCTTTTCTCATATGCCTTCTGGCACAGACCCCATATCATTTTGGTCACCTTCCTCTGAACCATTTCAAGTCTTCTTATAGCCTTTGTAAGGTACGGTCTCCAAAACTGAACACAAGAACTCGCCAACAATCTGTACAGAGGCACTAATACCACCTTCTTCCTGCTTGTCATTCCTCTGTGTATGCAGCCTAACATCCTTCTAGATTTGGCCAATGGGGTATGTTTACTAAACTGCGCTAGTGCAATTCACGTTAGGAGCCGCGTTAGTGGAAGGAAAGCCAAAAAAGGACATGGGCGGGACATCGTAACCGATAACGCGCAGTTGCGCGCATTATTACGCGCCGCGCAGCAACAATCGCTACAGCACGCGCCACTGCGCGCATTCCTAAGACAGCACGCAGACACCCAAAGACAGAAACAAAGCTGTAGTACAATGGTTACTACACAGACTGATGATACAAAAGTCATGGGTTCGATTCCCCAGTGTGCTTAATGAAAAAGGCTGGCTGAGGCATCCTTTGAAAGCCAACTATAATATTTTAATCCACATCTGCAGGCGGGTTACAGTTTGCATATGTCAAGAAAATTGTACCCATCTTATGCAATATGTTCCAATAGTGACGTTCTCTCTGATATGGTCATGTATTATATAACATTTGATAAGAATATTTAGGTGCTCCCTATAGGGCGAAGAGGAAGGCGCACCGTATAGGGCGACTTGTAAGGCAGGGCCTATAGGGCGCCGCGTAAGGCGCCTCCTATAGGGCGCCGTAAAAGGTGCCTTATAGGGCGCCTTTTGAGCTACCCTAAGGTGACAGTACCCTGAGGGTGGTTCTGCTGGCAGCACTAAATACAGTAAAAATAAACAATGCCTAAGACAGCCCTATCAATGAACCCCACTGTGGGTTGTGAACCTATGACCTCTGGCTCCATGGGCAGTGAAGTAACCAGTGGGCTAGAGCTGCTAATAAACACATGGCTGGCTACAGGAAGACTGCACGGCACCACACCCACATTCTGCTGTGGTTACCAGGGAGATTACATACCACCACCCAACGCACCCTCTAGGGCTCAGGGTGGGGGACAGCATCTCCCACCCACAGATCCACTTTCAACCCACTGCAATGGTGGCAGTAGAGGTTACCATCACCCCAGTACTACTCGGGATCAAACACCCTACAGGGCAGGCAATGCAGAGCACTACACATCCATAAGGCAATAGCAGACAGACGGCAGGTCTGGAAATGCGCAGCTGCCCCCCACCATTATCTGACATTCTCCAGCAGCAAGCCTCCAGCCGCTGCACCCTGCACGGTGTTCCAGCAAGACACATACTAGCTGCAGACAGTCCGCCAGCTAGTCCATAGTGCATGGTCCCAGAGGAGATGCATGTACCCAGAACGGGGATATCAGCATACACACCAAGCAGATAAGTCAGTGATCGGGCAGCAAAAGGAAATCCATAAATATCACATAAGATAAATACTATATAGCACTATGGGGGAACCTAGCCATGCCATGGTCACTGCTCAGTCAGGGTGAGAGTGACCTCCCAGCAGAACATGCTATGGCCACCCTGTCCGTGCAGGTGGTACTGGGCACTACAATGTCCAGCCATTGCCCTATGCTCTGTGCAGATGCGGCAAGGCCAGGCCACCCTATCCAGGCTATTCCCACGGTACCTTGCTCCTCATTATGCACATTGGCAGGCCAATACTGGCAACAGTGCTAGCAGTGTGGGCTGTGGAGGGTGTTTGCAGCCACCACACACTGGATAGACAGACACACACTCCCACACCTAGGCCAGCATTGTGTTACTATAGAAGTGTTTAGCAGCCCTGGCCACCACACCAGTCCTGGGCAAAGTGCAGGCATGGATATGGTACGCAATACTGGTGGGGGTCACTCCCGAGGGTGGTAAACACTGTCAGAGACCAGACCTGAAGCACACACCACAGACATCAGAAAGGTTGCTATGATGCAGCTCACTCCGAACATTGTACTTAACCTAGGAATTGCTATCTGCCAGTACTCATAGCAACCTTTTTATAGCTGTGTACCATATTCCCAGGTTTAGGGTGGCATTACTAAGGTATGAAAGTGCTAGTATTGGGAGATGCACGCAGAGCCCATAGTTCTGCCTCTCCAGGAGGCTTGGGATAATGGGCCTGTGGGTGCGGGTGTGTCTGCCCCTGTTGGCTGCTGCTTTACGGCAGAGGTTCCCAACTCCAGTCCTGCGGTGCCAAACACTGTTCGGGTTTTCATGCTGTCCCTCATGAATATGCATGAGATACATCTGCATACCATGGGGTGGCGCATAGACATGCAGCACAGGCATCTTTATCAGAGGCAGCATGGAACTGGAATGGTGTTTGGCCCTCCAGGACTGCATTTGGGAGGCTCTACTCTAGGTAATGTGCATGTTTATGGTGTCTTGTGCTCTCTAGGGTAAAATTATGGTGTTTTGGGCATGTTTACATCATCTGCAAGAACGGTTCTGCCTGTATTAGCACGTTATAGTAGTGGGTAAAATATGAGGACTGGGTTGGCAGAAACCACAGCTGGGACTTGAACCTGTGACCTTCTGCTTATAGTGGTTCTGTGCACTGCACCACCATGTTCTCACAGAGATGGTGCATTCCCTGGTGATACCATGACTGTTGGCTAGGCCATGGTCTGCTCCGGGCAGCTGCCACTGCCCCCTCCACCACCAGTATCCCTCAGCCACCATGCTGACATGCCCTTCTGCTGGTGGAGCTGGCGGTGCGCGGTCTCAGGCCATCCAGTGTGCAGGTAGGCGGCTGCCTATGGTGCGTGTTCTGGGGTAGAGGTGCCTGCATAGATGTCCACGCTCCCACCCAGTCCCACCTGCCAGTGTTCCGTGCTCTTGGGGGTTGCTGTTGGGTACTCTCCCCTGTGACGCTTTGCAAAACACACTTGTGCCCATGTTGGGCCCTCATCAGCTGCTGTCTGGCTCTACTGTTTACGCATTCGTATGGGCCAACTGAGCATCACCCTAGTCCCTACTGTGGCCCAGCTGCGCCACTGCAAGTTCCGCCTGCAGCCCTCTGTATCCCCTTTTCCAGCATCTGCCCGGATGCCCGTTCTGACATGCCCGCCCTGATGTTGCGGGACATGTGCACGCCATAGGAACCCTGTCCAATGGTGGGGAAATCCTTGAGCAGCGCTATTTCACTGTGGGCCCATGTACCTTGTATGGGGACGGAGTATGGACCCTTCCACGAATTATCTCTGTTCTATGGAGCTTACTCGGGGGGGGGGGAGTTGATGTTTCTCATTGCTACCACTATTGGCCAGCTTGATTGTTGTTTTTTTCCAGTTTGTTGGGTCATTTTTGGTGTTTCTGTGCCCTTTTGTTCTGTGCACATGTATCACACTTATCACCTTTTTTTGGTTTCCCTGCCTAGGCTGTACATTGCTGACACGTAAATGGTTTCTCTCCTCTTTAAAGTGCTTTTACCGGTAGGTTTTCATTCGCATTGGAATTCAGCTCCGGAAATCAGCATGTTAGCCTCTCCCCGCCCACTCTCCGCCCATTGACCCATTCTCTCCGCCCTCTCTCCACCTTCTGCGGTGTTTTACCGTGCCGCGGAGCATTACGCTCGTTAGCGCGTGATAACGCGCGCTATAGCGCGTTAATGATCGTTAATGCGCTATAGCGCACGCTATAGCACACTAACGATCGTTAACGTCGTACAACGTGCGTTATTCACGTTTACCGCAGTTTAGTAAACATACCCCAATGTCTTTTCATACTGCTTTGACACTTTAAGATCCTCAGACACTGTCACTCCAAGGCCTTCTTTTGATTCCATACACACCAGCCTCTCATCCTCTATCATGTACAGCTCCTTTGGGTTTCTGCATCCCAAGTGCATTACGCTGCATTTCTTTGCATTAAATCTCAATTGACAAACATTTGACATACATAGTTACATGCATGATATATGACAGCAGATAAAAACCAGTATGGTCCATTTAGATTACGCAGTAAGGTGGCTAAAATAGGTGTCTTTTCAAGGATCCATCTTATAGCCACAATGATGTCACTCATTCCTTGCCATTTTCTGAACCCTGGATGCACTTTGGGTAGTTCTTGTTCCAAGTATGGTTGTAGTCTCTGCTGAATGATCTTCAGTAGAATCTTGCTGACATGTGGTATCAGAGTGATTGTGCAATAATTTCCACAGTCAGTCGGATCACTTTTCATAGTAACATAGTAATGACAGCAGACAAAGACCAGTATGGTCCATCTAGACTGTTCAGTAAGGTGTCTAGAATTGTTTTAATTGCCGCTCCATGCAAATCAGCCCCATCTATGTCTGTGTTTAAGGTTGTGTAAAGGGTCTGCTTCTTGTTGGTCACTCCAGGCCAGGGAAGTCCCGAACCCTCATCTGTGGTATGCTGCTCCGGCTGGCTAGAATCCAGGGGAATAAAACTCACAGACCACACAGAAGGAAAAGTATGCCAGTTTATTCCATAGGGTGGAGGGATTGTCCGTATTTTATACATTATCAGAAACATATTCATACGTCATCCACCCATCTTCTGGGGCCCACTATAGCTTATCAGTAACTATGCAAATACGAGTCATCTCTGAGTAGAACAATCAATTTAGCTTAGCACAGCACATTCCTTTTCCATACCCACACCAAAATGTACAAAGGGCACATATATAGGATTCTGATTTCCCTTGTGCAGGCCTCCTGTATATGCACTTAAACTAAACATTATTATTTCCTAACAATCCCCCCTTTGGGCCTGCATAGACCCACTATAAGAACAGCCTAACAATCTACTGGGCCGTTAAGCAGACATTAACGGGAGGTCAGTGAAGGCATGCACAGGTACATCAGCCACCATGGAAACAGGTGTATAAAAGTACATAAAAGGGGTAGAGCTTTGTAGGGCCTTTCAACAATCAGCCAAGAACAAATGAAAATATACAACAAAAAAGAACAAGAATTATAAAACCGTTCAATAGGGCAATAAGCAGCCCTTTGAGACCACCCCAAAGAAAGATACATTAAAACTAGAGACAGTTTACAATGAGCAAGGGACCTAGTCATATCCCAAAGAGGGGCGAGTATACAAGAAAGTAGAAAAAGAAACATGGGGCTGGGTGCAGTTTAAATTATCAAGTACAGTAAACTTCTGCATTTCACACAGATTAGAAGATACAGTAATGAGACATGTTGAGAGAAAAGCTCCAGTTTGTAGCGAGCTGCGCACACAAAAGGTAAGGCAGTCTGAACAAGTAGTATTGCCGTATTAACAGTTCCCGAGATGGGCTGAAGGAGGCACTATATGAGTGATAGGAGGAGTCAACACAGTCTTGTGCGTGATGGTCAGGAGGCTGGAACCGAAGATGTCAGTGGAGACGATACACGCTTGATTCTTGATGCATGGATCCACGAAGGGGAGGAGTCACACAGGATGGCTGTCCCTGTGATGGTGATCACTGTAGTTTGGAGGTCCGTAGAGCGGGTCTAAGGTACCGTGCTTGTGAGGTGCTCTGACCTGTCACCAACCTTGAAGGGATATGTTGGTTCGGTACCTCTAGGCCGAAAGCTGCTTTTCTTCAGGAGTCTTCTCCTCTCCTCTCCAGTTGCTAGGGCCTTGGCTGCCCTAGCGTCAGCTACTTCTCATCCTGGTCCTGAAGCCTGATCTGTATATGGAGAATGTTTCCAGCGAGGGCAATAGCTTCAGGATCTTTTAGCCACCACCTTTACTGCAATCGGTGTTATCAGAAGAACTTGGAACTGTCCCATACTGGAAAAGGGGCTTGTACCATGTGCTGGTGGTATGTCTTTACCAAAATCCAGTCTCCGGATTGAAAGAAAAGAGTTGAGTCATCCAGCAGAAAGGACTGGACCTGCTGAGCATACCTGTGGAGGGAAGAGAGTTGCCTCTGCTGCTAGGAAATACAAGAGATCAAATGTGAGGCTCAGGAGTATAAAAAAAATAAGCAGTCTTCCATATAACAGTTCAGAGGGAGAAAAAGTTCAGTCTACTCCCTTAGGGCATTTTTTTTTTTTGAACAGAGTCAAAGGCAAGACAGTTTAATTTCTCAATTTAGCTAATACATTTTGACAAGATGCCCACATTTCCTCAAATTTTTCACAATTTTAGAATTATACCAATTTGTAAAAATTTGTATAAGTAACTTTCCTCCATTAGCTTCATGTGTCGGGCCAGGACACATAGAGGCAAAAAGGGATAAAAGCATCTGAAAAGCACCACATGGCCAGTGTGGGTCTCCCCAAAGCTCATTAGGATGAAAAGTGCATTCAGCCTATCTCCAAGTGTCTATTCCCAATTATTGGGTATATCTCTGGGCTAGATGACTTTCAAAATTGGAGTTAATGGGGATGGCATAATCAAATATTGTAGAGTATTCATTGTCAGTTTTCTTTCTAGATGGATACATCGGATACATCATTTCACATTTCAATTCACCCTCACCATTTTATAATGTTAATCTGAGTTCTCCTTTCCAACATGAATATTCCATCATGCTCCTCTCAACACCACCTTTTTTTCCACTTACATCATTCCATCAAACTACATGCATAGGTCCTTCTGTCTTTTTTATACCATACTAGTGTATCCTTATTTGGCAAGGCTGCTAAGAACATCAAACAATTGTTAGAAACTTAAGGGTATGTTTACTAAGATCCCGCAATTGTGCGTGCCCCGTTAGTGTGCCTGTGCCATATAAGGAGTGGGCGGTTCAAGCAGAAAAAAGAAAAAAAACGGGAGCCAGCGACTGTACGTGTGCGCGGAGCGCTAATGTGCGGGGTCCACATTAGCGCTTGGGAAGGCTAAGTGGCGTGCTGCTGGGCACACAAAGGAACAGAGCCATAGTACAACAGAGAAGACACTGATCAATGATGCAGGGGCCATGGGTTCAATCCCCCATTGTGTGTATCAAAAAAGGCTGGCTGAAGCATTAACTTTAATGGGAAAATGTGCTGTAGGAGGCATATTACTTTTGGGCGGCATAAGGCGGCGCACTGCTAATTTTGGGCGGCATAAGGTGGCGCACTGCTAATTTTGGGGGGCATTAGGCGCTGCGCTGTTAGGTATGGGCGGCATAAGGCGTTGCGCTGGTAATTTTGGGCGGCAGAAGGCATTGGGCTGCTAATTTTGGAAGGCCTAAGGCGGCGCGCTGATGTTCAAGCATAGGAACAGAGCCACAGCACAATGGTTAAGACACTGACCAATAGTGCAGGGATAAGGGGTTCAATCCTCCACAGTGCCCAGTGAATAAGGCTGGCTGAGGCATTACATATTATGGGGATGAGTGCTGTAGGAGGCATATTAGTTTTATTTTATTTATCAGTACTAGCAAACGCACTCTCAAAGCGTGTTAACATAAGGCGGCCCATAAGGCACATGTTAAAGTTCACTGCCCGCCAAGGCACCCTAGAATGTCCCCTATAGGGCACCATATATGTTGCGCCACAGGATAATGTATAGTGCACCTTATATGGACGGCAACCATAAGGTGCCCTATAGGGCGCCCTATAAAGCACCCTCAGAGGCACCTTATGGGTACAGTACGCTGAGAGTGTTTGTGTTGGCATCAACATATGTACATTAAATCAAAAAACCTTGGGCACCCCTATCACATAAGCCCACTGTGGGTTTGAACCCATGACCTCTGGCTTCACAGGCAGTGAAGTAACCATTGGGCTACAGCTGCTAGCAAGCCCCTGGCTGGTTGCAGAGAGCCTGCATGTCACCACACAGACAGTCTGCTGTGGTAACCAGGATAGGGTTAGGCCACCCGTACCCATGATGCACTGCACATGCAAATCAGCTGTCCACAGATGAACACAAGATGGGGAATGCACCCCAACAGCTCCCCGGCCTGGTAGGGGGACGTGGCCGTGTGCACCCACACAGCACCTCGGCCTGGTAGGGGGTACTGACCGGGTGTTTACTGGCACAGAGTAGCTACACACCGTCACATTGTGCGGGTACTGTGCTCACCCTGAGGGTGTGAAGAGGCGCCCAAGACCAGGTCCACAACACCCTCCATGGCTGAAAGAGGCCATGCCAGAGCTCCAAAGCAGTAGTACTCTGTGAGATAGGTACTTCTGCAGAAACACCTTGGATATCTCTGTCTGCCCCAGTCAAGGGAACCCCTCATGTACACCTAGGTGGGCCATGCACCCCCCAGCTGAAAAACAGCATCTCCCATCAACAGCTCCACATTCTACCTCCCTGCAATGGTGGCAGTAGAGTGGACCACCAACCCCAGTCCTGCTGGGGAACAGACACCCCACAGGGCAGTCAAAGCAGCTCTATACACATCCATAACACAATATCAGACAGACATTACACTTTGATATGCTAAGCTGCACCCCACCACTATCTGATATTCTCCTGCAGCATGCCTTCAGCCACTGCACCCTGCAAGATGCTCCATGCTGGTGGAAATGCATGCACCCAGAACTGGGATGGCAGTGCACACCAGCAGATAAGTCAGTGACTGGGCCCCAAAAGGAAACCCACATATATCACATGCAAGAAATACTATATAGCACTATGGGGGTGCCTAGACATGCTGTGGTCACTGCACAGTCAGGGTGAGAGTGATCCCCCAGCAGGACAGACAGAGGTCACCCTGTCTGTGTAGGTGGTGGCCGGCCACTACAATGTTCCCGGCAGCGCCCTATGCCCTGTGCAGATGCATCCTGGCCAGCCCACCCTGTCTGAGCTATACCCATGGTACCTTGCTGCTCATTATGCACATTGGCAGGCCAAAGCTGGCAACAGTGCTGGCAGTATGGGCTGTGGAAGATGTTTGCAACCAACACACACTGTATAGACAGACACACACTCCCACACGTATGCCAGCATTGTGCTACTATAGAGGGGTTTATCAGCCTTGCCCACCACGCCAGTCCTGGGCACAGTACAGGCATGGATATGGTACGCAATACTGTTGGGGGTCACTCCCCAGGGTGGTGACCACTGTCAGAGGCCAGACCTGAAGCACACACCGCAGACATCAGAAAGATTGTTATGATGGAGCTCAAAGAGCAAACTGTGCTTAACGTAGGAATGTCTATCTGCCAGTACTCATAGCAAACGTTTGAGAGCTGTGTACCGTATACCCAGGTGTAGGGTGGCATTGCTAAGGTATGCAGGTGCTAGTATTGGGAGATGCACACAGGGCCCACTGTCCTGCCTCTCCAGGAGGCATTGGCCAATGGGGCCTGTGGGTGTGGGTGTTTCTGCCCCTGTTGGCTGCTGCTTTACGGCAGAGGTTCCCAACTCCAGTCCTGGTGTGCCTAACACTGTTCGGGTTTTCCAGCTGTCCCTCATGAATATGCATGAGCTACATCTACATGCCATGGGGGTGGTGCATAGATATGCAGCACAGTCATTTGTATTAGAGGCAGCAAGGCACCTGAATGGTGTGTAGTCCTCCAGGACTGCATTTCGGAGACTCTGCTCTAGGTAATGCCCCTGTTCATGGTGTCTGTGCTCGGTGTGGTAAAAGATAGGCGTATTACCAATGCGTATGTCCTCAGCAATAAAGGTTTTTTTTTTTTTAATGCTTTATTTTCGTTTTATAACAACAAAGGAAAGGAAGACATACAGCTAAAAGACAGATACATACATAGAATGTGATACATACACCAAAGTAAACCCCTGCCACCCCCCTCCCCCCTGCTTCTTCTCTAGAAACTAATCATTCCCGAAAACGGGCGTGTACTGACATTATTGTGGTACAAAACCTAACGGTGATCTGAAACATGATGAGTATACATTAAACAGACATGTCGGAGCAATGAGCAGATTGTACATAATCATTGAGCATCTGCCATTTAGACAAGTGAGAGTGAGTTTGGATATGGGGAATAGCTCTCCGAGGTATCTGCTCATATTTACTATATAAGCAGACGAGGTTCCACCATTCATTGGCAGTAATTCGAGAGCTATCCTTCCAATTCCTCGTGATTAAACATATGGCTATACCCAGCATGAAGTCAAGGAGAAAGCGACCCTTCTTAGGAAGAGAGGGGACCTCCGCCACTGAGCGGAGTCCCACAATCTTCCAAGAAAGAGGCTCGTGGAGGTGTAAGATGGATTGAATACGACCCCAGACCCGCCCCCAGTAAACCTGCAGTTGAGGACATTCATAAAGAACATGAGCGAGGGTTCCCACAGCAGTATGGCAAGACCAACACTGGTCCCTAGCAGTTGTGTTCCATTTGGCTATTCTTTCTGGAGTATAAAAGCATCTATGTGCAAAAAAGAAGAGAGTTTGGGTAACAGAGGCAGATCGGGAAACCCGCACTACTTTGCTCCAGAAAACGCTCCATTGCACAGGGGTTAAAGTGGTTTGCAGTTCGCGTTCCCAGGCTTGTTGAGCTCTACAAGTAGCAGTATCGGTACCCTGACATAATAATTTATAAAAGTTAGAGGCTACCCCATGTGTACTACTAATAGAGTGAATTAGTTCTAATAGCCCGTCCTCAGTAGGGGCAGAGGGCGGCAGGATTTGAGCACTTTTGAGGCAGTGTTGAAGCTGCATCAATTGAAAGTAATGTTTCGCTGGTAACGCAAATTCCTTTTGTAAATCAGAAAAGGTCTTCCAACGAGCTGCAGAGAAGAGTTGTTGGGGTGTCCAGATCCCCCTAGAGTACCAGGGTTTCCATGCGATCGTTTTATTTAGGACTTGAATTCTGGGGTTATTCCACAGCGGGAGTCCGTCCTGAGGACATACGTTTGGGCCCAGTGACAGAATGAGAGTGTTAAAGGCCGCAAGAGTATCGACAATCATTGGGGGATGGCGGGTGTCTACTTGATGAGACATACCGGGGAGATGGATCAACGGAATTGGGCTACTTAGCTCCTCTTCAATGTCAAGCCAAACTGGTCTGTTGTCTGTTGAGGCAGCTAGCCATCGGGCACCTTGTTTAAGTAGGAAGGCTTGATGATATCTAAGAAAATCAGGAAAGCGGGTACCCCCTAGTTCCTTCGCAGACTGTAGTTTTTGTTTAGCTACCCTTGGTGGTTTTCCCTGCCAGAGATATCGGACGAGAAGGCCCTCAATGTCTTTGTAGGTGTGTAGCGGGAGGAAACAGGGCAGCATTTCTAAAATATAGTTCACTTTGGGGACTATCATCATTTTCACGGTTTCTAGGCGGCCCCACCATGTAAGGGATAAGGGATAAGGGAGACCAACGATTTGTGAGCTCACGGACTTTGGAGACTACCTCCTTGGCATTAAAACTAATAGTGTCTTCTAAAGGGGAACAGTAGTGGACGCCAAGATATTTCACCATGCGGGATTGCCAAAGGAAAGGAAAGGCCTGCATGTCAGCCTCATGTACCCAGCGGTTCAGTGGGAATGCTACGGATTTGGTCCAGTTTATTTTATAGCCCGATAATTGCGAGTATCCATCAATCAGGTCCAAAACAGCTGGGACCGAATCAAGGGATACGAAGAGCATAAGGTCATCTGCATATGCAGAGAGTTTAATCTCTCTGTGACTGAAGGGGACACCTCGAATACGTGCGGACTGTCTAATAAGGAGGGCGAGGGGTTCAAGAGCTAGATCAAAGAGCATTGGTGATAGGGGGCAACCTTGACGCGTGCCTCTTTGGAGATTAAAAGGCCGAGACTTAATGGCATTTACACAAATACTGGCAACGGGTTGAGAATACATGACTTGGAGGTATCGGAGGAAGCCCTCCCCAAAGCCATACCATCGGAGAACTGCAAATAAGAAGGGCCATTCTAGGCGATCAAAGGCTTTTTCAGCATCTAGGGAAAGACCCACCCATGGGTGGTCTAAATTGGCAGCACTGGATAGCACATGGCACAAGGTCCGAGCATTGTCAGCGGTGGAGCGGCCGGGTATAAAACCGCATTGGTCGGGATGGACTAAGGTGGCCATCCTGTCAGATAGCCGGGTGGCCAAGATCGTTGCGAAGATCTTATAATCGGCATTAAGTAGGGAGATTGGACGGTAGTTGGCGGTTAGCAGCGGGTCTCTGCATTCTTTCTCAAAAACTACCACATTAGCTGCAGAAAAGGATCCCAAAGAGGATGTATCTACCGCAAGGGCAGTAAAATAAAGTTTTAACTAGGGAACTAAATCTGCACTGAACGTTCTGTAGAATTCTGTCGGGAGACCATCAGGCCCGGCGGCTCGACCCGAGGCTGTTCGTTTTAGGGCAGATTGGATCTCTGAAGTAGAGAAGGGTTCATCCAGCGCATCCCTATCAGCTTCAGAAAGGGTCGGCCGCTGAATACCAGAAAACAAGCGCTCGAAGGTCTCGGATGAGAACTCACATTCAGATTGATATAGACGGGTATAGAAATCCCGAAAGAGTTCTACGATATCGGAGTCTGTGGTCAGTATGCCCCCTCCCTGTGGGGCGCGAAGGGCCGCTACGCGTTTGGCTTCTTTTTGACCTTTCAAGGCGTTGGCTAAAAGTCGACCGGCTCGGTTGCTTTCACGGTAGTATGTCCCTTGTTGAAGTGCTATATTCTGATAAGCTGCGGTTGAAAGGATTGCATTATATTGAAAACGGAGATGCTGTAAGCGAACTAAGACGCATGGATCAGTAGGTGAAGTTAGAACTCGTTCGCCTGCTTTGATTTGTTGGTCTAGTATAAGGAGCTGCTGTTTGCGTTGTTTCCGCAGGCGAATTTGATAACTAGTGATCGTTGCACGAATGGCCGCTTTAAAACCCTCCCACCAAGCCCAATTTGCAGTGTCCTGGGGTAAATTAAAGTGAAAGTAATCTTGTATGGCTGCTCGAATTTCTAGCTGGAACTCTGGTTGAGTTAATAGGGCTCTATCAAAGAACCAGGCCCCGAATTCCCTTGGGGCGCAGTGGTGTGTAATTGAAAAGAAATAGCAGCGTGATCTGAGATATGTTGGGAGTGAATCTTTGCAGTGTCCACCTGAGGAACTAACAGTTTTGATATTAGAAAGAAATCTATGCGAGACTGGGATTTATGAGGGGAAGAGAAGAAGGTAAAGTCAAGCTCATTGGGGTGTAGTAACCTCCATAGATCGACTAAAGCAAGATCTTTGATCATAGAGGTAAGCGTGGTGTGACTCTTGGGGGGACCACTCGTCCTAGGCGGCTGTTTGTCAATCAGGGGATCAAGAACTAAATTGAAATCCCCCCCAATTATCAATGAAGTATTAGCAGAGGCCTGCGCAACCTGAGCAATGGTAGCAAAAAAGGCAGGGTCATCTACATTAGGAGCATAAAGGCATATACATGTAACTTCAAGGTTACCTATCTTGAGGTGAGCCCTGGACCATCTGCCTGCTGTATCTGAGCTAGTCGCAATAATAGTAGCATGCAAAGATTTCCTAACCAGTATGGTAACCCCACATTTCTTAGAAACAGCTGGGGAATAGGCGGCCACCATGTAAGGTTTAATATTGAGTTTAAGAGTTTCCTTCGAATTTAAATGCGTTTCTTGGAGGAAAATCAGGTCCGCAGCTTCATGACTTAGATAGCTCAGGATTTTCTTCCGTTTTATCGGATTATTGATGCCTTTTACGTTCAATGATAAAATCTTACATGGTGCCATCAATCGGTAATAGACATTTTAGGTAAGGGCGCTTGAAAACATACAACCTAAGCAGAATCTGTACAACAATGACATAAGCACCGAGTATGCTGACTAATACACCCCATATTGAAAAGCATGTACCAAAGTAACTTAGAGAAGAAGCAAAACCCCCAATGAATATGGCGACCATATGTCTGTGGGAGGAGGCCCTAGAGAGGAGGATAGAGACATGAAAAAAGGAAAAGAAACACCAGAGTCCATAATTAACACTGTCTCTGATATTCATCGAGGCTACTCTGGGTAGATGGAGTCGGGTCACAAATATCATCAAAATAAGGCAACAAACTGCCCTCGACAGACTCTTTGCTGAACCGTGACAAATCCAAGATGGCAGGTACAGCGGATATGAGAACACTGGTAGGAAAACTCTGGAAGTCAGCGCATCAAGTCGGCTTCTTTAGCATCCAAAAACTCCGCTAGTAGATCAGGGTCCTCAAATGTTCTTGTCTGATTGTGAAGCGTGACTCGGAGCTTGGCCGGGTACATCAGGCCATAGCGTGCTTGTAATTGTTGAATCCTCGGCCGGAATTCCAGAAAGCGCTTTCGGCGATTAACCGTGGGTTTAGCCAAGTCAGGATAGAAGGAGATCTTGTGGCTCTCAAACTCCATATGGCCCTTTGCCCGAGAGGCGCTGAGAATTTGCTCCACATGTTGATATCTCAAAAGTCGAAAGATGATAGGCCGCGGGGTCTTCCTGTTGAGCGTTATGTTTGTGGGTACACGATGAGCGCGATCGATCTCCAATTCTTTGGTAAAGGTGATTTGGAGCAGAGAAGGGAGGATTTTATATAAAAACTCCTTCATGTCTCCCGATTCCGCTCCCTCCGGTATGCCCACTAGTCGTAGGTTGTTGCGGCGCGCTCTATTATTGCCATCTTCCACTTCTTTCTGCAAGGCCCGCACCTGACGTTCAACTTTGTCGAGTTTGGACAGCCGGACCACATGGGAGTCTAATATGCTCTCCATTTTGTCCTGACGCGAGGAGAGCCCCTCTAGCCTGCCTTGCAACACACCAAGGTCTTCCCGCAGCGCTCGGAGTGCTTCCCCGTTTGACTGCACGAGGTCTTTAACCCCTCTGATCTCTGCGAGGATTTCCTGCTGCATTTCGGGGCCCTCGCGTAGAGCCGGCCCCTTCTGCGGGGACGGGGGTTCAGTTTTGGAGCGTTTGCCATGAGAAGCCGCTGGAGATCCAAATTCCAGGCGCGTAGGTTTGGTCCCCGCCATCTCACCAATGTGCCCCGGTAAGATCAGAGCAGAAATTCAAGTATGTCCGGTGTTAATTCAGGATTCTGAGTAGGCCTCTCGGGAGCCTCAGCGTTATGCGACCATCCCGCTGGACATCGGGCTCCGCCCCCAGCAATAAAGGTTTGTCCTTACTATCACGGTTTAGTTGTGAGAAAAATATGTGGACAGGATTGGCAGTGGCCCCAGCTGGGCTTTGAACCTGTGACCTTCTGTTCTTGCACATACCGTCTGTGTGCACTGCAGCACCATGTTGCCACAGATAGGCTGCATTCCCTGGGGAGTCCATGACTGTACATCTGACAGGGCCTGTCTGTTGCAGTGGATGTGCGAGACTGCACATGGCTAGGCCACTGTCTGCTTTGGCTAGCAGCCATTGCCCCCTCCACCACCTGTACCCCTCCACCAACATGCTGACATGTCCTTATCTTGGAAAACGTATCTGACCTGATTGAGGTGTGGCACTCAAGGACTGCATTTGGGGGACTTGGCTGGGGGTAATGCCCATTGTTATGGTGTGTGTGCTGTGTAGGGTAAAAGATAGCTGTTTCAGTCATGCTTATCTGTAATAAAGGGTTGTCTTTAATATCACTGTTTCCTGGCAGGTAAACATGTGGGGACTGTGTTGGCAGGAGCCTGAGCTGGGATTTGAACCTGTGACTCTGTGGTTCTGCAGGCACTGGCTGCATCTGCTGCACCACACTGTGGCCACAGAGACAGTGCAGTCCCTGGAGAAAGGAAACCTGCCAGGACTAGTCTGGAACTCTGCTCTGCACTATTTTAATGTGGGATCATTTACATTGTATGGAGAGCAAGGGGCAAAACACCTCATAAATGACCACAGGAAAATGTTTACACATTATAATTAAGCTGGGGAACAGTGCTATCAATGGGCAACATTAAAAGACACTCCCAGGACACCTCCACAAAATGGAAAGGACTTTTCAAAGGGTCTACGGAGCGTACACCCTTCCAGAAATCATTTCTTTTTTTTTGGAGCTGTCCTGGGAGAGTTTGTTATTGTTGGCCATTGCTAGCACTGTTTCCCTGCTTAATTATAATTTTTAGGAAATTTGTTGAGGTCATTTTCATGTTTTATTTGCACTTTTGTTCTGTGCACATGTATCACACTGCTCACGTTTTGTGGATTTCCCCGGTTTTGCTATACATTGCTGACATCAATGGTTTCTCTTCCCTTTAAATGCACTCTACCGCGAGTGTTTCACTCGCGGTAGTTTTTACATGGAAATTCGGCCCCGGTACTGTGCGGGGAGTCTCTCCCCTCCCCTTCCCCGCCCATTAACCCCATCTCTCTGCCCCTCGGGAGCCTTCCTCCGCCCTCCGTAAACCTTTCCACGCCTCTATCGCACATCACCGCACCGCGCACACGTGCGGGCCCGTTGGTGACCCGTTAGTGTGACGCGCACACGTGCGGGGCACTTGAGAGCACTTAAGTGCATCATTTGCGTGCGCTAATGTGCGCCGCGCACGTGTGCGCGGTTTAGTAAACATACCCCTAAGAGTTTAAAAAGAAATAATTGCTTGAGAATTGTCACTAGTTGTGATTGCTATTAAATTCCTATAGTTACAACTCTATGTGTTTTGTAATATATGAACAATTATTATGACCTCTGAGGTGCTTGCCACAAAATATAAAATTCATTTTTTTTGTTTCACTTTCCTTCACTGATAATGTGGCAGTCACCTCAAGATGAAAGGAATTCAGCCCCTGGCTAGTAAATATGGCCATGCAACAAAATGCATTGACAGACGGCCAGAGAAGGGCTGTGCTGTAATCCAAGGCCATTTGTGCTTCTCCTAGGACAAGCAGGATGAGTCAGCCACACTTGGTGACGCCATCCGACGGCGCCGAGACGGAAGTACTCTCCATAGCTCAGAAGGGCTTTTGCCCGCCCCTAGCTAGCCAGTTTTAGTTCTTCCGCCTTGCCAGCAAGACGGACTTTGCTACTCTCCAACCAAATCAAAATTAAATTTTCTCATTTACACGTATGTATTATCAGCTTTATTCAGATACCTATCCTCCAGATCAACGTGAGCTCGCTGTCCGTGGGAAAGGTCTCCACCGGCACGGCAGCCCAGGACGTGCCTAACAGGCCTCCGTCCCCGGCTAGCCCTCTACATACCTCCTTCTCCAGATCTGCAGCTGAGCTCCCATCCTCGGTAAGCATGCCTGCCTCAAGCAGTGAAGAGTCGCTGCCGCCGCCACACCTCTGCAGCCCGAGATGTGCCTCTGAGGCCTCCATCTCCAGCCGCAGTTCTCCGATGGATAGCTCCGCTCCCGTAGCTGGATTTTCCCTCTGGGACCCCCCACGGTGCGGCTTCTACGTTACTTGGGGCAAGAGTCGCTGCCGCCGCTACTCCTCTGCAGCCCGAGATGTGCCTCTGAGGCCTCCATCTCCAGCCGCAGTTCTCCGATGGATATCTCCGCTCCCGTAGCTGGAATCTCCCTCTGGGACCCCTGCCCACGGTGCAGCTTCTACGTTGGGGGCTATCAAAAACCTAATCCTATTCAGAAAAGCATTGAAATACCACCTGTTCACAAAATGCTACCCAGAAGTCAACCTAGACACTAACAAATCTACCACCTCAATACAACCTGAAAAGGGCTAGTTGGTCAACCTTCTCTCTAGTCTTATTAGTGAACCACATTGTAACATCCAATCGAGCTTGATATTACTGTATATACCATTAAAGTTAATCTGTACATAGTTCCCCCGGTTGTCCTATTGTTGAAGTTCCCTGTTCAATGTAAAACTCAATGTTACCTATATGCATTGTAGTATGTTATTGTTCTATGTACACCGCACTGATTTTAATAGCGCGGTATAAAAGAATTGTTAAATAAATAAATAAATAAATAAATAAAGGGAAGTGAAGGACATCGCGCAGGAGACCTCCGGCTAAATACCTCCTTGTGCGGAGAGTTTGGTGATCCCAGTGAGTTCGGCGAGGCCTTCCTGTATCCCCGTTACTGCAAGCCACGAGGCCCTCATGGCGGCGGCCATCTTGCAGACTACGTCACGGGCGAGGCTCCTCCCCCTCGGCGCCATTGGTCGGCGCAGATCCAGGCACAGCGGACACTCCCGTTGCTTCTCGGGCAATCCCCTCTCTCTCAGCGCCATGGGGTTCTCTTACGGAGGCTTCCCCCAGATAGGAGGGGCCCTCCTACGTCGGCGCAGATGGCCCATTACATCATGGCTCCGGGCTCCCCCCCCCCTGCGGCGCCATTGGCCAGCATCAACCAATCTACGGCCGGACTTCTACGGGCCCCCCCCCCCCAACCAGACAGGGTTCGGCGCCGCTCCAGGCAGGATGGAGGCCTGATCGCCCTTCTTTTGTCTCTGCACAGTGCAGGACATGGTTCTTCAGCGCGGAGGCACTCCCCAGAAAGGAGGGACACCTCCTCCGTCGGCGTCGATGGTTCTTCGGCGCTGAGTCGCCCCAGGTTGGCCCGCTGCCATCACGGCCCCTCCTCTGAAGCGCCGGTGGTCAGCGCACATCGAAGTGAGTTCAGCCCTTCAGCGGACACTTATAAAATCCTGCTGGGGGTACATAAAGCAACCCAGAAAACTTGTGCATAGTAAAGAGCCAGTGTGAATGTGAGTGCATAACTCCTCAAGGGTAATGGTGCATTTCCTCAGGGAAGAGGAGGCTCACACTTCTTACAAGGCGCGTAACGCTATTGCCTTCCCCACGGACATGGATGGAATGCTCCCCACGGCCACGGATGGGATGCTCTTGCCGCGGAGTCGCGGCTGTGTCCAGAGCCCCGATGATGTCCATCTTGATGCAGCAGGTGGTCACTAATTCTGTTCCCATTGGAGGTCAAACGCCACTAAGATGGCCATGGACATCCCTCAATCTGGCTAGCTCACGCTTGTGCTTCAAACAAGCGCACAGTCTCCCGCTTCTGGTGCGAAAAGCGGCACCCGCTCCTAGCAGCAGCGAATAGGGCCCCTGTTCTGCCATCCACATGCAAGCGAGCGCAGCCCACTGGTTAGTACTGCAGACTTGAACCAGGAGAATCAGGTTCAAACCTTGCTTATGCATTTAAGGGGTTCGGCCACCCCATTGCCTCGGTGGACAATGAACACTCCTGTACCTGAAGTAATTATAAATCAATATGGGGAACAGGCCCACCGGAGCGCTATTTCATCAGCCTGAAACCACTTTGCCTTCACAGGATACAGATGCGCCTTGTTTATGAGCAGTCTGCCTCACATTTCCTTCGGCATCCACTCAGGTGGATAAGGGAGTGGAATCCCACCGTAATACTTTGATAACAGAACACGGCAGCGCTAACAGGACATAAGGTCATTCTGAGATCGCTGGGAGCAGAGCCACAGCACAATGGTTAAGACGCTGACCAATGATGCAGGGGCCATGAGTTCAGTTCTCAATGAAGACAGCGGGCTGAGGCATTACTTTAGGTAGAATGGGTTCCCAGCAAACATGGAGCCAGATGAGGCAAGAAACACAGGCTGAGGAGACTCTCAGCTGTAGATGCAGCCCCCTCTGAATTGGATGAGGCTCAGTGCTCGCTTCGGCAGCACATATACCAAAATTGGGACGATACAGAGAAGATTAGCATGGCCCCTGCGCAAGGATGACACGCAAATTCGTGAAGCGTTCCATATAATGGCGGGCTGCTTTCATCACCACTACTCCAGCAACACCGATCCTTTGTACAGCGCTAAAAGGATGACCGTCGACACACTCGATGAGTGGCCACAGTGTGGTGCGGTGGACACAGCCAGTACCCCTAGGACCAGAGAGTCACAGGTCCAAGGCCCAGCTGGGGCTACCACCAATTCTGTCCACATACAAGTCTGGCACGACTTCCCTCACCAAGTCTTATCCCACCAGAGTCCTTCCAGGCCTTATCCCACCACATCCCTTCCAGACCCCCGCTCCTTTGACTAGGCCCACCAGGACAGCATGCCTATCAAGGGGCAGGGTGAATAAATCTCGCAAAAAAAAAAAAAAAAAAGGGCCAGGGATCCACAGGACCCACTCGTATTACACCGTGCTCACACAACTATTGCAGCTGGAAGTTCTGGCATCGCAGTGCTTAATGCTGGAAGAAAGGTTGCTTAAGGTGGTCACTGCCCTGCGCTGATCCGGGTCGGTTGGAACGTCACCAACCCTTTCCCCTTAGGAATGCCTCCCAACCTTGCAAGTATGGTTTGGTCCATACTCAACCACTGTCACGCATGGTTGAACCGATACTCAACACCCCATAAGATGATGGGGACAACAGATACAAGCGGGAACTTCCAGTGACCAGTCTCTTCCTGTGAGTGGACGCCCACTCCGCATTACAGTAAAAAAAAAAAAAAATTAAATAAATAAATATATGATAGTATAACACTCTAAGGTCTCAACACCTGAGGCAAGCATAGCCTCCAAAAATCAGACGGGGCCCGCCTTCCATCTCAGACACGACAGTCTCTCTGTCCCTGCAGCGCTTGTCATCTATGGGCAATCGTCTGGGCTTCCTCACTGGCTCCTGGGCAGTAGAAGGCACATGCGAATTACAACAGCTGTGGTTCCTGCCAACCCAGTCTAGCGAGGGGTGGGCATGCAGTTGAAGTGCACATCGACACCACAGCCCCATGACAGGTTTTTCTGCACCACTTGAGGGTCACTATCATCATCCTTAGTACCCGAGAAGGTCAGGGCGGGTAGTTGACTCACAATTGGTACCTTGTTGCGGCCACAGTCTGGTACTCTACCCACAGCCAATGCACCTTGGAGCTGCCTCACAAGTTCAGGTCCCGCCCTGGACCAAGGGACCCGTGACACTACATACCAAGTCTCGACACCAGCAAGGGGATCAGATGGGATCCTCCCCCTATGAACAATTAAAGGGCAGGCACCTATTGACTAGCATCAGGGATCAGTGTCCGGGCAGCAGGCCGGGTTAAGGACTAAGCACACCGGCAGAGTGCCGCAACTCCCACCCAGGGCAGTACCACTGAGAGACGCACCCCGACGGGCTCTGCTCTCATCCACGTTGGGACCTAGGGAGAGCCGGCCGTCAGACTCTGCTCTCAAACGGACCGCAGGTAGCATCTGAACCCAGGGCCTTCAGTCTCCTCCTTATATTAGAAGGCGGACCACCAATCTTCCTGGGGCAGACCGCTATTTGCCCTGCCCAATGTGGAGAACAGGAAAAACCTATGGTTCAAGATGGACAGAGCCCAGGCCATCTCAATCACACCGCCTAGGCTGCCCGGTGCTCCAGCAGCCCCAGCCCCACTACATGTCCTGCCTGCAGCGCTCTTAGTCCCATCTCTACAGTTCCCTCACCGTATTGTCCTTCGCTTGTCCTTCGTATATGGGCACAATGCCCACTTACAGTGCTCCATTTGCAACAACAGCAGGGCTATCACTCTGAAATTGTCGACACTGAAGGGTCTCGCTCCCGAAAGTGCATTACCGACCGGTTCTCTGGCGGTGAAGTCCCGTCATTACAACATGGGATGGTAGTAGTCTATGTGAAACTAGCCCAATCCGATCGCCAGGTGGTACTCTGACCTGACCGACTGCACGAGTCCCACAGAGCTTGGACGAGTCCCACAGAGCCTGGAGCAAGCACCAGCAACAAGATAGGTCCCTAAACCCCCGGCGACTGCGTTGGCCAGCCCAGGACCACCCCTACGCAAATAAGTTGAACACTTAAGAAGTATGACTGTGGACAGCGGACAGCGGTTCAAAGGCTTCATGATGTCATGCATGAGCCGCCGGTGGAATCATCTCAGAACTGGGCGCACAGGGCTCACACACACACGAATTAGTGCAACAGCAACTAGGGCAGCAACTCCCTCGATCCCACTTGCTTCCCAACCAGCCAAGGGCACAAGCAAGGGCTCAAACCACGGCAATGGCATGCTCGGAAATCTCATTGCTCCAATGAGGCTATCTCCAACCTGCAGCGGTACCACCCCAAAGAGTCCATCACCAACCTGCGGCTGTGCCGCTCCGAGGAGTCCATCACCAAACGGAGGCCCGGAGTGTGCGGGGCCGCCATGCCCAATACCATTGCACTACACACTGTCCATACCTTCACAACATGGACAAACTCGTTGCCCGGCATGCGACTGGGCCACAGACTTACTCATGGCCGTTGTGGTCTTGAAGCCTCACTCACTTCGCTCTTGTGCCTTAGGACTCCACTCACTTCGCTCTTCCGGATGCTGTTCATAGTGTCCTCCAGTGTCCTGTGCCGGTGCACGGTTCCTCCCTTCAGCGGCGGCATTATACTGTTATTTGCATCACTCAGCTCTGCCACTGCATATGGGGCCCATAGGCTCGTGTATCTGCTACGGCGCTTGCACGCATTGGGACTGCAGGTTACCGTATGCTCTTGTAATCTGCTACGGCACGCGGGACCACAGGTCTCACGCTCAGCATCTCGGGGGCACATGCTAGATATCGCTGCATGCTTGCACTGCACCTACACTATGTCTGCCGTCTGCAGGCATGCCATTGTCAACCCCGGCTGCACCAGTAGGAGTCTAGTACCCCGGCTTGGTAGCCCTTTCTAACGGTGCTGTTGCAGTTAGCAGTAACAGTAACAGTGCTGTTACAGTTACCTCACAATAGCGATGCTGTTACGGTTAACCCTACCTCACGATATACTGTCACAAAGTCTCCCAGGGTACCCCAGTAAGAAGCCATTCTCGGCTATTACCCCTTCCACCACAGCACTTGGTAGCTTGGGAGGCACCAAGTGTGGCTGACTCATCCTGCTTGTCCTAGGAGAAAACAACGTTACTTACCTGTAACAGGGTTCTCCGTGGACAGCAGGATAAGTCAGCCACACATACCCACCCACCTCCCCTGGGAAGGGGTCGGCCTCCGACCGGTGCCCGCCTCCTAGCGGCGAAGGCTCAGCTAGTGACGAACTGGCTAGCTAGGGGCGGGCCGGGGGTGCGGCCAGTTGGCTCATGCTCAGAAGGGCAAAAGCCCTTCTGAGCTATGGAGAGTACTTCCGTCTCGGCGCCGTCGGATGGCGTCACCAAGTGTGGCTGACTTATCCTGCTGTCCACGGAGAACCCTGTTACAGGTAAGTAACGTTGTTTTTCTGTAGCCCACGGGAGGGGCTGCCCCCTTTCCCTCTCTCTTCTTTGTTCTCTTTGTTAAGTTTCTGGTTTCGTTTTTAAGTTTCTGGTTTTGATTCTGATGCTGTAGGGGGAAGAGATAGCCCCAACCTAATTTTTTCCTCCAGGACACCCTGAATCCTTTCATTCCCAAGAAATGCAGCAGATTGTGAATGGCTTCTATCACAACTGGTTTCTCCTGCCCCAAACTTTGAAGATCATCTACATAGTGCCTAGGGAGCAGGCTCAAACATATACCTCAAATCTACAATACTGAACCATTTGTGTTCATGCAAAATTTAACTCAACTTTATATATGAGGGTTTGGGACCACAGGATGCTGAGTCTAGACACGCTTAGTCAAATTCCTTAAATGCTGCCTCAGCCACTAAAACATATGACAAAGTTTTTTAATTGAAACAGAAGACAAGTCAAAGCTTACAAGTGCTGTCTTAAGAAATTGCACCCTGCATAATGAACTAGACCCTCGGGGTATTTGGAGCCCACCCCTCTCCCCGGATTTCTCCACTATTTACATTATACATCTCACTCACACACAATCAGTCTCAGTTCCCAATAGAATGTACAAACCAGCATGGTAGATACCAAAGTCCCACTTTTCCTTACCTCTGTCTGTGCACAGAATTTACTTGGTTGATGCAGTGCCTGCTTTTAATTCACTGTCTGTCACACTCTGATTCACAACACCTCTAATCACCTAGTACCATTACCAGCTAGTAAAGAGACCTCTCCGCAGAGAAGGAGGTGAGACTGTTGAAATCAACAGGACGTGTCTTCGCACCTCCACTCAGCAGGAGTCACTCCACTGTGGGAAAAGCCCGGCGAGCCCCAGCTGTTATTTACACCTTTACCTGTGGCCAATTCA
Organism: Ichthyophis bannanicus; assembly: GCA_033557465.1. NCBI lineage: Eukaryota > Metazoa > Chordata > Amphibia > Gymnophiona > Ichthyophiidae > Ichthyophis > Ichthyophis bannanicus. The sequence goes on along the minus strand of CM066031.1, from coordinate 1,624,324,011 downwards.
CCTTTGGCCAACCTGGCCAATGAGATTCGGAGAGGAATATTGTGAATCAGATTAAGAGCTCTTTTAGTATTTGTATTATTCAGTACATTGCTATAGCAATGGGTGTCTAAATACAGACACACCCTATTACATATTTCAGTGACAGTTATACCTTTGTTGAGTACAAGAGTATTTTTTTTTCTAAGTAGCTTGTCTTCTTACAATATGGCAATAAATAGACACTCTGCAAATAAATAATAATTTACGTTGTAACTTTAGGTTTCTGTTGTCCGCCTGTCCGTAGCCTTTGAACAACAAAGAACAGGAAGGGAGGGGGAGGGAAGAGCGGAGCAAGTGTTGCTCAAGCTCTACTATCGCCAGATGCAGCAAGTTACAGCACACATCGAAAAGCATTGGAAGAATAAACAAACACCACTTGTCACTTGCATTCCAGGGACTCTGAGTCATCAGTTTTACCTTCGCTAGAGAGGGGGGGGGGGGGGGGTCATATAGGCACAGAGATAAACTAGGCACAGCACAGCATTATAGGGTGCCTTGGCAGACAGCGCACTTTATAATGTGCCCTATGGAGTGCCCTCTAGGGTGCCTTATGTGGCACCTTAGGTTACGCCACTGTGAGGGTGTGTTTGCTGGCAGCACTATTCAGGTACAACTAAACTTCCTCATAGCCCACTACTTAACCCTTTCCAGGCCAAGCCCAATACTTTCGGGATCCCAACTTCTGCCTATATATTCCTATCAAATGGTATATATGACCATGCCAGAGGGAACGTCACTATTGGAACATATTGGATCCGACGGGTACAATTTTCCTGACATGTGCAAACATTAACCCGGCTGCAGAATGGGGATTAAAATATTATAGTAGGCCTTCAAAGGGTTATACATGATGCCTCAGCCAGCTTTATTCATTAGGCACACTGGGGAATAGAACCCATGACCCCTGTACCATCAGTCTGTGTAGTAACCATTGTGCTACAGCTCTGTTTCTGTATTTGGGTGTCTGCACGCTGTCTTAAACCTGCGTGCAGTAGAGCGCATGCTGTAGCGATCGTTGCTGCGTGGCGCATAATAACGCGCGCAGCTGCGCGTTATCGGTTACGATGTACCGCCCATGTCCTTTTTTGGCTTTCCTTCCACTAACGCGGCTCCTAACGTGAATTGCACTAACGCAGTTTAGTAAATATACTCCTTTATCTTTATCTTTATTGGGACATTTGATATACCACCTGTGCCAAGGTGTCTAGGTGATTTACAAAAATAAAAATGCTACAGTGTCAGGAGGAAGAAAGGAACGACAATATTAAGACGGGAAAAGAAAGAGGAGAGAGAGAAGGACAACAAAGGCAGGAGGGAGAGAGGTAGTGGGGCCTTGAAATTGCATCCAGGAGGGGAGGGGGAGATTGACTGCAAGAGAGTCTTAAAACGGGGAAGGAGAGCTGCAAACGGAGATGGGGTGGGAGAGAGTTCCAGAGAGTTTTCTTGCTTTGATTTCTTTCCCATCCACTTCCTCCCTCTGGTCATCTTATTCCCTCTCCTCAGCCTTTCCTTCTCATTTTCTGTCCCTCCCCCTTGACCTTGCACTGCGACTTTTCCCTCCCCTGTCTCTCCCTTTCAGCTGCTTCATTTTGTCTGCTGCAGCAACTCAAGATTCCATAGCACCTGCTGTTATTATGCTGCTTCCTCTAATGCCATGACTGCAGCTCTCTCTGCCTCCTCGAGTCGAGTTCCTGGTGGAAGCTGCTCCTCTCTCCCACCTCCTCTTCTGCCATTGGGGGTCCGGTTCCTGCACCCATTCCTGCTCTGGCTCTTTTCTGCCACTGGGAGGTGCCCAGCAGCAGCTTCAGCTCTTCTGTCTGGCAGGGATTAGGGTCCCTGTCAAGCACGATTCTACCAGTGGGGGAAACACCTCCATTCTCTTTTTCTGCAGTTGAACCTTCCCTTCTAATCTGACGGCCTGACTTCCTTGCCACACTGCTGTCTGTTCTCTGCTCTGAGTGCCTCCTATTAGGAGCATACGTTTTTTTCCATGGCATTTCTTCCACCAGTGAGGATGGAGTCCCCGCTGGCCATGACTACCAAGCAGTGCTACTGGGGGACACATGTGCAAACAGAGGCATGTGGACAGACAAACCTGTCGACAAGAAAAAAAGAATGAACTCTCCACAATAGGCTCTGCCTCTTACAGTATGTGAAGAGCACTTAAAAACAGAGTCACATTTCTCAATGGCCTTACAGTAAAGGTACTGAAAGAAAACTTTAGCAGCACACAGGAATGGAAGACTTTAGAAATTAGAATAATCAAGAACAATGAAACTGACACAAAATAACTCAATAGAGAAATTGGATCTCTCACCTATTATCAAATATAGGGCCTCTGGGCAATATTATTTAATTTATACATGGTACCTTTTTGCAATTGTTTTAGCAGTTATGAATTGATTTTAGGCTCTATGCAAAGGATGTATTGCTAGTTCCATGTAGGGTGGATAGTAAGATGAGTTTGGTAACATAGTTTTTTATAACTGCTAATTTGTTTATTTATTAATATTTCGCTCATTCCTGTCCAATGGTAGTGGTTTAATCTACTTTATTAAGTCACCCCCCTAGGTCAGTGGTTCTCCACCCAGTCCTCTGGGCACATCCCATCCAGTCGGATTTTCAGGATATCCACAAGGAATATGCATGAGACCAATTTGCATACCAAGCAGGCAGTGCATGCAAATCTTCCTCATGCATATTCATTGGGGATATCCTGAAAACCTGACTGTATGGAGTGTGTCCTAAGGACTGAGTTGAGAATCACTGCCCTAAATATTCGACTTGAGAGTTCCCACAAAAAAATGTTTAAAATCTGTGAAAACATGGATGTATCAACGCTTGTATGCCAAGTAGCTCTAAATTAAAAACTAGAATGTGGTCTTTTTCACACTTCACTTCAGAAACCTTTGCCCCCCTCCTTATATTTTCCATTAAAATCAATTGTCTAATGATAATAATGTTGTCCTACTACAAACCTCCTTCCCTCTTTTCACTTTATATTAGTACTGTATGTGATTTTTTTATATTAGGATGTGATTTCTATATACATAGGATAGCATATTCGACAAAGAACTTTCATAAGTCTGTAAACCGGCACAAAGTCATATTTTGTGCAAGTGGCAGTATGTCAGATGTTTTTTGAATAAAAAAATATTTTAAATTTGGCTAAAACTGAAGCACTAATTTTGCACAAAGCACAAGAGTTTGAGGTTCCATCATCTATATGTTTGAATGGAATTTCAGTGCCAGTTAATTCAAAGGTAAAATACCATAATATCCAATTAGATTCTAAGGAGGGGGGGGGAGTATTCTAAGGCATTTACACAGTTTGCAGATCTGCAATCTTTATAATTGCCACTCAGTGGGACATTCATCGGCACTAACACGGTTAGTGCTACTGAAAATCCACCGGTGTCACAGCTGCAGGCCATCTCGGACCAGGCAGTGGTGCTATTGAGCCACTGGCTAGTTAGCGACACAGAGAATGTCAGGCGCGGTAAGCTCTGGCCTAACTTTTGTCGCATAAGATAAGCAGGCAGCGGCTCAATATTGCCACTGCCCGGTTAGCTTTGTGGCAATCTGCCCAACCCGGCTATTCAAGGCTTGAGCCCGGATAAGGCCCCGACATTGAAAATCTGTGTTTAAGGTTTGGCACCAGTGGCTAGCTGCTGTAGGAGCACTAGCACCAGTGCTAAATATCGAGCCTTAAGTTTATATTGCAGACTGAGATATTGCAAGTTATACAGTTGGGATTTTTAAATTTCTTATGCTGTGAAGGCTCTGCCCTTTTGTAAATTCTGATGCTTTTTGTGCAATAATATAGGTGTTCTTATCACCTATTTTAGATTGTTGCAATGCCCTATATATATGGCTGTCAACCTCTGTATTGAGGTCTTTGAAGGCATTACGGAATGCTATAGATCATGTCATCTGCAATAGTAGAGTTTAGGATCACTTTATCCTTCTACTTTTCAATTTACATTGGCTTCTTACTCAATTTTATTCTCAGTTTAAATTGTTATTGTTAGCTTTTGAAGCATTGTACTCGGAAGGATCCATTGATTTGTGCTCACTTCTTCATTGGAGAACCCAGTTTCATGCACCTTGTACTCAGCATGATGCACAGTTAGTATATCTTTCCTTTAAGAAGGTACAAGTACTGACTACCAAGGTATCGTGCATTTCTGTTGTTGGTCTGGAGCTCTGGACTAGATTATCTCCAGATTTACACCAGGAGCATTTGATAACATTTCAGAGGAAACTGAACCTATTTGTTTACTAAGGCTTACCCTGATGCATGATTTTATTTACTATGACTCGTTTTTAGACTGTTGCATGGTTTTTAGTCTGTTATTTGCACATAATCAAAACCTGTATTTTTTATTATTTTATTTTTGCATTTTTGCTTTGTATGTTAATTTTATTATAGAAACATAGAAATATGATGACAGAAAAAGACCACATGGTCTATCTAGTCTGTCTTTCCATATCAACAACTACAACAGTCCCCTTTTTACCTTTAGAGATCCTCTGTGTTTGTCCCATGCTTTTTTGAATTTAGTTACTGTCCTCATCTCTACCACCTCCATGGATCCATATATGTGGATATGCTTATTGTACACTCTACTGTTGTGTAATGAAGTAGCTATATATAAATATTTGTCTATCTCCCATACCCCTTGATTTAGCTGTAATGATATATGCAGACAGCCTAGATGGGTTTGCACTATTTAAACTCAGTAAGGCACATTTTACAGATGACTTCCAAGTACAATCTGGGATGTCCAAGCCAGAACGTCCAAAAAAAAAAAGGCAGGCACATCGAAGGCCGGGAATGATTTCACAAATGAGGATGTGCCTGATATGGATATTTGCAGGGTCATCTACATAGTCATCCTTAGAATAATATTCAAGATCGGAGATGTCTAAGAGACATGCAGCAGTAGTTCCAACACAACCGAAGTTTCCCTATCACCCTACACATATCATTGTGATTGTGAAGAATACCAGGGATGATGGAGTGCCTTCTACTGTACCTCCTCTGAAGGTTTTCAGCTCAAAAAATACTTTCCCAATGCCTATCCATGCCTAGACCAGGTCAAAACTTGAACGAGGTCGCAGATATCCCCAACATTTTTTAAATTGAGCAGAGAAATCTAAGTCCATAGCATTACCCCGGACATGCCTTTGCTACATCCTCTGCCTACTTGGACGTCACTGCTCAGGGGACATCTTTAAATACAATTTTCTAATGCCACCAGAGATGTCTTTGTGATTTGGATGTCCATGTGCCTGTATTTGGACTCCCAAATCGTGAATAGGGCTTTTAAAATGACTACCAGTGTAACTGCATTGCTTCTTCATTAACCTCATGAAGAGTGGAAAACTCTTGAAAACTTGTCAAGATATATTAAGTAGTCCAACAAAAATGTGGAATGACACAAAGTAGAAGGAAAGTGTCTAGAATGCTTTCCACCTGCAGGCATTCTGGTATCCAGGCCAATCAGCAAGAACTTCTTATAAACTGGAATACCAGTGAAGAGTCATGAAGTAGATCAAGACAAGTTATATTCAGATACAGTAGGTATTTTCCTGTCCCTTGGAGGGTTTACAATCTAAGCTGACACCTAAGGCAATTGGAGGTTAAGTGACTTGTCCAGTTAATGCAAGGAGTAAGAGTGTGCTTTCCTGGCTTTTAGTCCATTGCTCTAACCGTTAGAGCAGATTAAGTGGAGGATGTCAGGAGAGGGGGAGACTCACTATTCTAATCATGTACAAACCAGGGCACTCCCAAAGCCTAGAACATGAGCAAGGCATGCTCATCTATGTATTTGAATTAGGTGACTGTTTTGCTTTAATTTATAGATATCACCAGAAGGCAATGTATTTTTTGTCAGCTTATCACCATTCATCATGTTCTTCAGTAAACTTTTATTTTTGGAAGAACAAATTCTGGCGTATTGAGTGGATTTTATCAAGCTGTAGTATCTTTGTGCAGACCTTATAGGATCCAAATCATGCCCTTATACAACAGCTGAGCAGAACAAGCACCCTATAGGTGAACCTGTCACTTTTCTATACTCACTAAATTTATTTTATTTATTTATTTAGCTGCATTTATATCCTGCTTTTCACTGGGTCAAAGCGGTTGGGGGATACATTTAACAAGAGGGGATATGACACACATACACTAATACTTACAGGGAACATGGGCAATGGAGGGTTAAGTGGCTTGCCCAAGACCACAAGGAGCACCTGTGGGACTAGAAACCCCAGTCCTTCCGGCCCAAGGTTGCTGTCCTCTAGTGGGATTTGAACCACCTACCTTCCAGCCTGTGGTTCCTTGCCCTAACCACTAGGCTACGCCTCCCTAAATATCATGAATATGGCACCCTATATGACAAAATGATTTGGGACATAATTATTACAGTGATCAGAGATATGAAACTCTCAGAAGAATAGTTTTAATATGTTAAAATTAGATCAAAGGGAAAAGGAGCCTCAGGTTATCTGGTAGCATTTTAAATACTAACAATAGAGTCAAGAGAGAATTGGAGATTGCTTCTCCATTCAGGGTCCTCAAACTTGGACTTTGGGCAAGGAGGGTTTGTGGGGGAAACTGGGGGAGGGGAAGAGAAGATTATTTTTATCCATGTAGGTAGGGGTAGGCTTTTGTATGGGAGTAGGGTTTCAAAGTAAGAGGCAGGGTTTGGTACTAAGTGGGAGAGAACTATCTGCTTAGGAGGGATAGGAGTTTCTGTTTGGAAGGATACTCTTTGCTAGAAAATATTTGAAGATACTTGCCCCTTTGCCAGTGCATATGTGTGCATGGAGTGGGGGTGGGGAGCTGGGGGATGGAACTGTGTAGACCTATGTTAAACTGCTGATGCTCTTGATAAAATTAACTACACCTCTTGCGATATAGTTTTCTATTTCAGGCTTAGCATGATCTGCATTGAGCTTCAGTATTTTAATATTAATAAAGTTATGTGCATGAATTTGCATAAGATGCAGCTCATTAATATTTGGTATGTTTATGTTAATCAATGTTTAGGCCTGTGTTACCAATAACTAATGTTAATGTGTTTGTAACTTAAAATAAACACCAAATATGACATTTAACATGTGTTAATGCATTAAGAGGTCTATTTACTAACCTGAGCTAAAGTTTTGCTCCTAACACGTTAGCAGCTAAAATTGAGGCATTATGGGGGTCATTTTATCACAGAGTGCCTAGGTTAATAGGACAGGAAAGCACCAGTTTTTTGCTTATTTTATAAAGAAACATAGGCGTTTTGATTTCTTTATAAAATACTAGCACAAATCCTGTAGAAACAGCACATACATTGAATGTGCACATGTAGGGACTGTTTTTATAAGGGGCATGCAGAAAGTTACAATGCCAGTTATGCGCATAAGTCTCTATTTTCAAGGACTTACATGTATAAATGAGCACTTATGCACATGCTTCATTGGTCACTATTTTGTAAGTGCGTGCAAAGTGCCCATTGCTTGGGGGCAGTGTTTGGGCAGAACATAGGCATGGCATATACTGACACATATAAGTCATAGAATACTATGGGGTATGTTTACTAAAGTGCGATAAACGTGGCTAACGCGTGTTGTACGACGTTAACGACCGTAAGTGCCGTATAACGCGTGTACTGACGCGCTAACGACCATTAACGTAATACTACGCGCGTTAAGCATAGTTAACGATCGTAAAGTCCCGTGGCGTGTTAAAACAGCGCAGAAGGTGGAGAGTGGGCGGAGAGAAGGGGTCAATGGGCGGAGAGTGGGCGGGGAGAGGCTCCCCTCACACTAACGCACGGAATTCCTGAGCTCAATTCCAACGCGAATGAAAACCTGTCGCTAAAGGCATTTAAAGGGAAGAGAAACCATTTCCGTCAGCAATGTACAGAAAAACAGGGGAAACCCACAAAACGTGAGCAGTGTGATACATGTGCACAGAACAGAATTTCACATAAAACGTTAAAAATGACCACAAGAAACATTTTAAAAAGCATAATTCAGCTGGGCAACAGTGATAGCAATGGGCAACAAGGAACAACACTCCCTGGAAAGCACCAAATAAAAAAGAAATGATGTGTGGAAGGGTCTACGCTCCGCAGACCTTTTCAAAGATCATTTCATTGTAATGCAGCTGTCCTGGGAGTGTTGTATAATGTTGCCTAATGATATCATTGTTACCCAGCTTGGTTATGGGTGTGTGCCCCTTTTTTGAGGTCTTTTCTGAGGTTTATGTGCACCTTTGTCTGCATACAAGGTAAATGAGGCCACAGTAAACCTGTTGCAGAGCAGGGTTTCTGACTCGTCAGGCCGGTTTAACTAACTCCAGGGACTGCACTGTCCCTGTGGCCACAGTGTGGTGCAACAGACACAGCCAGTGCCCATAAGACTAGAGGGTCACAGGTTCAAATCCCAGCTGGGGCTCCTGCCAACCCAGTCCCCATAGTTTTACCCACCACTAAACAGTGATAGTAAAGACACTCCTTTATTGCAGAGAACATAAGCATGGCCTATATTCTACCACACCAAACACAGACACCAGAAACAGGCACATTACCTAAAGCAGAGTCCCGCAAATGCAGTCCTGGAGGGCCCCACACCATTCCGGCTTCATGCTGCCTCTAATAAAGATGCCTGTGCTGCATAGCTATGCACCACCCCCATGGTATGCAGATGTAGCTCATGCATATTTATGAGGGACAGCATGAAAACCCGAACAGTGTTTGGAACACCAGGACTGGAGTTGGGGAACTCTGCCATAAAGCAGCAGCCAACAGGGCCACACCCACACCCACAGGCCCCATTGGCCAATGCCTCCTGGAGAGGCAAGACATTGGGCCCTGCCTGTATCTCCCAATATTAGCAGTTGCATACCTTAGCAATGCCACCCTACACCTGGGTATATGGTACAGAGCTATCAAACGTTTCCTATGATAACTGGCAGATATCAATTCCTATGTTAAGCACATTTTGCTCATTGAGCTCCACCATAACAATCATTCTGATGTCTGCGGTGTGTGCTGCAGGTCTGGTCTCTGACAGTGTTCACCACCCTGGGGAGTGACCCCCCAACAGCCTTGTGTACCATATCCATGCCTGTACTATGCCCATGACTGGTGTGGTGGGTATGGCTGCTGACCACCTCTATAGTAGCACAATGCTGGCATAGGTGTGGGGGTGGCTGTCTGTCTATCCAGTGTGTGGTGGCTGCAAACACCTTCCACAGTCCACACTGCCAGCAATGTTGCCAGTATTGGGCTGCCAATGTGCATAATGAGGAGCAAAGTACCATGGGTATAGGCCGGACAGGGTGGCCTGGCCTGGGTGCATCTGCACAGGGCATAGGGCAGTGACAGGCACATTGTAGTGCCCGGCCACCACCTACACAGACAGGGTGACCTCAGTATATCCTGCTGAGAGATCACTCTCACCCTGACTGTGTAGTGACCACAGCATGGCTAGGCACGCCCATGGTGCTATCTAGTATTTTTCTCATGTGATAAATATGGGTTTCCTTTTGGGGCCCAGTCACTGATGTATCTGCTTGCTGTGTATGCTGACATCCCAGTTCTGGGTGCAGGGATCTCTACTGGGCACTAGCAGACTGTTTGCAGCTGGTAGGTGTTGTGATGGAGTGGTTTGCAGGGTGCAGTGGCTGAGGGCTTGCACCAGGGGAATATCAGATAGTGGTGGGTTGCAGCATAGCATATCCAGACCTAATGTATGTTTGCTATTGTGTTATGGCTGTGTACAGAGTTGCATTGACTGCCCTGTGGGGTGTCTGTTCCTCAGCAGGACTAGGGTTAATGTTCCCCTCTACTGCCACCTTTGCAGGGAGGTAGACTGTTGATCTTTTGATGGGAGACCCTGTTTGCCACCCTCAGCCCTGGGGGAGGGTGGTGGTGGTGCATGGGGGCTACAACTGACTGAGACGGACAGAGATGTCCAAGGTGTTCCTGCAGAAACTACCTATCTCACACAGTAACACTGCTTTGGACCTGCGCCATGGACGGTGCTGTGGACCTAGTGCTGGGCGCCTCACTGACCCTCAGGGTGAGCACAGTACCCACACAATGTGACGGTGTGTAGCTACTCTGTGCCAGTACAACACACGGTCAGTACCCCCTATCAGGCCGAGGTGCTGAGGAGGTGCACATGGTCAGTTCCCCCTACCAGGCCAAGGTGCTGTGGGGGTGCATTCCCCATGGTGTGTATCTGTGGACAGCTGATTTGCATGTGCAGTGCATCATGGGTGTGACTGGCACAGTCCAACCCTGTGAAACTCCAGCACCTGCTCACAGGCTCTGATAAACCATAGGCCATCACACGTACATCTGTTAGCATAATGCATAGGTGCAAGACACCCTACAGAGTCTGTAATATAAGATGCCCACACTGGTAAAAACACACGTACCCACACACGATTGTACGCGCACAGCTACGCACGGGGCTATGCACGTACCAACGCACACAACCTCGCACGCACCAACGTAAGTGGCTAGGCACACTCCGAGGGTGTTTTTCTGACACCAATACTCAATGTAATGAAAAACATGCCTCCTCATTCCCTCTGTAATGTACAGGGTGATGCCTGGGACAGCCTTCCGCGTTAGGCACACTGGGGACTCGAACCCATGATGTCTGTAACAGCGGTCAGTACCGTAACCATTGTGCTACAGCTCTGTTTCAGTGCTTTGTGTCTGTACGTCTTCTTACGATTAATGCGCAGTAACACGCCACGGCGCCCGGTAACGCTCGTTAATTTTTTGAACGCGCGTGAGTGGTGACAATGTACCGCCCATGTCCTTATTTGGGGTTTCTGTCACTACCGCGGCTCCTAACGCGAATTGCACTAACGCAGTTTAGTAAACATACCCCTATGACTTAGGTATGTCTACATTGATATAGGTGTGGCCAGTTACGCCTACTCCTTGCAAGGTGCATCTGCCGTATCTAGGTGCAGGCATGACCATATGCTCCTGTTTTATAAAGTGAATCATATACATGTTTCCTTTTATAAAACAGGCAACACATACGCACACAGCAATGTGCTTTGCCTGTAGGGGGAGGGGGTGTTATAAACTTACCCTCATTATGCCATAAATGTTTGTGTGTACTTTAGGTGTAGAGGAACATATTTTGTAAAATAGGTATATAAATTGCATCTCCATCTATGCTCCAAACTCCTCCTCTGAGCATGCCTACTCTACAGTTGTACACCTATTTGCACCTTCTAAGTTTATAAAAAACCCTTTTACATGCTAAAATTGCATTCTAGCTGCAAAAGAAGATTTATAAAATTACCTTCCACAGGAGCAATACCTCTCCATTAACTGTTGGAAGTATTCCTAGCATTTAGAAGAAAGCAGCAGTATAGTTAATGCAGACCAATGTTTGGGAACATGATGGGTACTTTTGAGGTACTTGGCCACTGCTGGAAACAGGATACAGGGCTTGATGGACCATTCATCTCTCCCAGTATGGCATATCTTATGATCTTATGTTTTTATGTATGTATTAATGGCATGGCCAATAATGTGGGATGCAGTTTTCTGTGCCTCTGGAGGCAGGACCATACATCGGGTGCGCGCCTCTTCTCTCCCGCCCCCATAAAGTGGCTAGATGGAGGTGCGGGAGGGGGGGCGCGCGCCTGATGTGCAACTCGCACAGGGCGCTATTCGCCATCGGTATGGCCCTGGTTTTCTTGTTATGTGCATTTTATATTATGTTGTTTTATTTACAGTTAATGCGCAAGTCATTACTATTCACTAATGTTTAACATGACAGATATTGAGGTGCAGTTATCTATACCTCCAGACAGGGCCGTACTGACGGGGAAAAGCGCCCTGTGCGAGTTGCACATCGGGAGCGCACCCCCCCTCCCGCACCTCCGTCTAGCTACTTTATGGGGGCGGGAGAGAAGAGGCGTGCACCCAAAGTGCAACTCGCTGGCACACTAAGCAGGTCTGGACCCTCCCGGAGAGACCAGACCTGCTTAGTGTGTCGGCGAGAAGACTTAAGGGGTGCATTTTGGCTCTCTGCTGCTGCCTGCCACTGCTAAAGTGGCGGCGGCAGGCAACGGCAGAGAGACGAAATGCGCCCCTTAAGTCTTTGCGCCCTGTGCGGCGGCACCACTCACACAGGGCTCAGTACCGTCCTGAAGAAAACTTCCATGTGAATGTTTTCTACATACCGCAATAATACAAAGAGGTTATAGCCAACCCATGCAAAATCACATTTTGGTTACGGATAAACAATTTTTAAATAACCTTTCAGAAGACTGCTCCTAACGTGATGGTTTGCTGCAATGACAAATCAATTGAGACTGTCAGATATTGTCTGTTACCTTTATGTGTTAAAAAGCAGGCACAAAACAGTGTTAATTGCCATTTCTGAGATGAGCAAGGGAGACAAGGAGGTGAGTAAGTTTATCATTCATGCTAAAATGAGAGACATGGCTGGAAGGTTAGCTGGAGCTGGAGAAGATAAAGTATTATAAATTAAAAACTAAAAAAATGTTACGATCAGTCAAAACCAAACCAGATGGCAAAATGGAATGCAACTAGACATTTTGATGATGAGCCAAGCAGTGATCAGAATCATTACATATGTTGCCTTAGGAAAAGAGGTACAGACGTACTGTAAATGTCAACTTGAGATGAATAATGTTACGAACAATCACATGTTATTGCTAGGTATCACCAAAATCAGTTTTTAATCACCAGAACTGTTCTCTGGAAATAAATGAAACTTTTGGCCAAATGTCTGAAGCTGTTTCCCATTAGAAGACAAATAAAGGTAAACCTGCAGTGAATATGATCATTTTAAAAGTGCTAGAGAAGTGGAACTGGCCCAGTATGATGTGATTGACTAGGATTTGTGCCAGCAGTGATTGTGGATGCTGGAATGGTACTACTCATGGTTGGGCGGGGGAGCCCTAATTTATTTATTTATTTATTTAGTTACATTTCTTCTATACCGTGCTATTCAACATCAGTGCGGTTTACATGGAACATAACACATACACAGTGCCTTTACAGAACTGTGTTTACAATGAACAGGTATGAGAACTTGGATAACATTGGGAAACTATGTACATTTTTACATTGTTAACAGTTTTTACATTTTCTTCATGGAAGGTGTATTTCGCTAGTCATATTCATCGATGTTTTGTATGGGCGGAATCGAATGTGTGGCCTAGTCTACCTGGTAGTACTTGCAGAATAGGTGGTGCTTTACCGCCTTCCTAAACTGGGTCAGGTCAGGGATTGTGCGTATGTTTGGTGGTAGGGTATTCCAGCATTTAGGTGCACAGAATTTAAAGGCTCTGTTTGCTGTTGCCTGGGTACATTGGGTTATTTCTTTAGGGACTATTAGTGTGTTGATCGCTACTGATCTTCTGGACCTGTTGGGGGGAGTGATTTGGGTAAGATCTGCTAGTGACACGGATGCGAGGCCACTGATAGCTTTGAAGGTAAGCAGTAGAGTTTTGAATGTGAGTCTGGCATGTATGGGAAGCCAGTGGAGATGTTTCATGATGGGCGTGATGTGATCTTTCTTAGAGGCTCCAAGTAGTATTCTTGCTGCAGCGTTCATCGTGAGCTGTAGAGGGTTCAACGTAGATTGAGGGAGACCGTGAAGAATTGAATTTGCATAGTCAAACAGTGGTATGATTAGCGCTTGGTAAATTGTCCGGAAGTCATCTTGTTCTAGCAGGAAACGGAGGTGTCTGAGGGTACGGATCTTGTGGTATACTGCTCTAACTACATTGCTTATGTGCTCCTTCATGTCCAGGCGCTGGTCCAAGGTGACTCCCAGGTACCGGGTCATGGGTTTGGTCTGTAGTTCAGCCTCATTGACTTTTAGGTGAGGCGGTGTGGTGAAGTTTGGATTCCTCGTGATGAATAGGACCTCAGTTTTCTTGTGCTGAATTCTGAGGTTCTGGGATTGCAGCCAATTGGATACCACATTGAAGCAATCTGTCAGAGGGAATAGATCCGGGTTCTCTGTCGAGAAGGGCATGTAAAGTAGCACATCATCTGCATATACCAAGCAGTTAACACTGTAGGACCGGATAAGGTTACAGATGGGCTGCATGTAAATGTTGAACATCAGGGCGGAAAGGGAGGATCCTTGTGGGACGCCTTGCTTCTGGTGGAATGGTTCAGATGTTGAGGTCCCTGATCATACGTGCTGCCATCTGTCCGAGAGGTAAGACTTGCACCAGTCTATTGCTGTTTTACGGATACCCTTCTCCTTGAGGCGCTCTAGGAGAGCTCGTGGCTTACTGAATCAAAGGCAGCTGCTATGTCCAAGAAGATGAGGACAAACCCATGACGGATGTTATTGATTCCAGCTTTTTGGTGGTGGTGAGAATCGAGGAGGAATGTGACACATTCTATATATCCTTTCGATGTCTAGGACATCTGCACCTTGCCCACTCACAATCTTAAATGACAGAGGTGTAAGGCAGGGGTCTCCAAATCCAGCCCTGGAGGGCCACAAACCAGTCAGGTTGGCAGGATATCTCTAATGCATATATATCTCATGCATATTCATTAGGGATATCCCGAAAACCTGACTGGTCTGCGGCTCTCCAGGACCAGGGTTCCCCACCCCTGTATTAGCATATGTGTCTCATATCCCCTTGTGTTAAATGTATCCCCCAATTGACCGCTTTGACCCGGTGAAAAGCAGGATATAAATACAGCTAAATAAATAAATACAGCTAAATAAACTAGAGGGCATGGCATGAAGCTGCAAGGGGGTAAACTGAATGGCCATGTCAGGAAATACTTTTTCACTGAAAGGGTGGTGGATGCTTGGAATGCCCTCGCAATGGAAATGGTGGGGGCAAAAGACAGAATTCAAAATGGCATGGGACAGACACAGTGGCTCTCTTTATAACAACACGATAAAATCAAAATAATCTTAGTATTACAAGATGCTCAATGATCCATGTTGAATGATGTTGAGAAGATCAAAAAAAGGCAGAAGGAATATACAGAGTTATTATATGATAAAGATCAAGTGGACCAATAGCCGTATCAACCTGTACCTTATGATCCAGAACCATTGGTGATGAAAGAAGAAGTCAAAGCAGCATTGAAAGCCTTATCAAAGAACAAAGCACCAGGCATTGATGGCACTGATGACATTCCCAAAGAAGTATTACAGCAATCTGAAGCAGCTGTTACCATACTTAAAAGGTTCTACCAGGAAATTTGGAAGGCAACATCATGGCCAATTGACTGGAAGAGATCTGTGTTTATACCAATACTAAAGAAAGGTGATCCAACTCACTGTGGAAATTATCGCACTCTCACTCTGATCCCACATGCCAGCAAGAGTCTACTGAAGATTATTCAGCACAGACTACAACCATACTTGGAACGAGAACTGCCTGAAGTGCAAGCAGGGTTCTGGAGAGATATCATCACAGATGTGAGATGGATCCTTGAAAAGACTAAAGAATACCAAAAGGATATCTATATGTGTTTTATTGACTAAGGCTTTTGTCTGTGTAAACCATGAGAAAAACTGGGCCACATTAAGAAGCATGGGTAGACCAGAACACCGGATCGTTCTCTTGCACAAACCTTACATTGATCAAGAAGCAACAGTTTGAACGGAACAAGGAGAAACAGAATGGTTTAAAGTCAGCAAAGGCATACAACAAGGCTGCATACTTTCCCCCTACCTGTTTAATTTATATGCAGAACAAATCATCAGAAAAGCAGGACTGTATGAAGACAACAGAGGTGTGAAGATTGGTGGGAGACTCATCAACAACCTTCACTATGCTGATGTTACCACATTACTGGCTGAAAGTGAAGACGATCTGAAACATTTGCTTCTCAAGATCAAGGAACATAGGGGTATGTTTACTAAACTGCGGTAACGTTACAGACCGCGCGTTATGTAATGTTAATGATTGTTAGGTAATGTTAACGCGCATTATGTAACGTTAATGCCCCTTAACGTTACTTAACAATGGTTAACCTCCCCTGCCGCGGTAAACACCGCAGAGGGTGGAGAGAGGGCGGGGGGAAGGGGTCAATGGGTGGGGAGTGAGTGGGGAGAGGCTCCCTGCACACTAACGCGCTGAACTGAAGGGCTGAATCCTACCGCAAATGAAAACCTGCCGTTAGATGTACATTTGCAGGAGAGAGAAACCATTTCAGTGTCAGCAATGTAGAGCATAGACAGGGAGCCCAAGGAACATGATAGTAGTGCTCCATTTCCTAGTATGAAAGGCCACTATGGCGATGGTGAAAGTGGGGCATAGGGGGCTGCAGGCGGGACATGTAGCGAGGGCAGCTGGGGCACAGGGTGGACTAGGCATGCGCCTAGGTGGCACATAGGAACATAGAAACCGGAAATCAGCATGATAGTAGCTGACAAAGGCCAAACACAATCCACCTACATCTACCTGGTCCCCCCAAGCTAACAGTTGCCAGGGCACTGATCTGACATCCCCCCAGCCAACCCTCCCCCAAGCGGAAGGGACAGACTATTGGTAGGCGGTGATGGGGGGGAATGTGAGAATGCTCATGTATGCCCAATGCCCCAGACCTTGCTCCCTAGGCGACCACCTACCCACACAGTGGATGGCCTGGGACTGCGCGCTACCAGCACCGACAGCATATGGCCATGTCAGCATGGCAAGGGGGGGTGCCCATGCTGGAGGGGGCAGTGGCACCTGCCTGCAGTAGACCTAGGCCATGCCCTGTACCAGTAAGTGGTGTGCAGTGTAACATAAAAGGTCTGGCTGAGGAAAAGTACAGGTAGCCCCAGATACCACCATGCTTCTGTGGCAACAGTGTGGTGCAGTACACCCAGCCAGTGTGTCCAGAAGCAGAGAATCACAGGTTCAAGCCCCAGCTGTGGTTCCTGCAGAGCATGTCCCTATGTTTTACCCTGAAATGCAAATACAACAGCAACATGTACAAAGCTCAAAGCAGTGGCGAACAGGGGTACAAACACACACTCACACAGGCTCCACAATCCAAAAATGCATTGAGCTGCAGTTATCACCAGAGCACTACTACTACCTCCTGCACAGTTTAGCAATGTCAGCACTGTGATCAGGACCAGTGTGGCAGGCAGGATTGCCTACCACCCCTATCTTTGCAAAATGCTACAATAGGAGTGTGTGTGTGTATGCCTATCCATTGTTTTGTGGCTGCCCACAACTCACCGGGCCCACAATGTCCCACTGTTACCAGCGTTAGCCTGAATATGTGCATAATGAGGAGCAAGGTGTCATGGGTATGGCCCGGACAGGGCGGATTGGCCAGGATGCATCTTCACAGGGTGTGGGGCAATGGCTGGGACACTGTAGTGCCTGACCACCGCCTACATGGACAGGGTGGCCACAGCATGGCATGCTGAGAGGGCATTCACTCTGACCAAGCAGTGACCATGGCATGTCTAGGTTCCCACATAGCGCTCTATGTTATCTGCCTCCAGTGATCCTGTTGTGTTCCCAGTGCTGGGACCCCCAATCACTGAGATGTTTGCTTGGTGTGCATAGTTTTTCTGAGCGCATGCACTGTGGATTGGCTAGTGGACTGTCTGTAGTTAGACTGTGCATGGTTGGAACACCTATAAGGTGCTGTCTGCTAGTGACCGGCAGACAGTGGTGTGAGGTAATTGGGGTTTTCCAGAGTTACCCCATCATTGCTGTTGGTCTGCCACTGCCCCAGCCACAGGTATGGCTCTGGCCCACCAACCTTGGAGGGCTGTCCTATACCAGCAGGATGGAGTTGCTTCACAGGGGCTGGGGCACCTGTCCCTTACCTACAAAAGGGTGATGTGTGCCCTATTGGGGGATGTAGTGTATACCACTTTGACCTATGAAGGCACTGCTACACAAACCTCATGCAAGTCTGGAAACCCCTCTGCCCTGATAACAGATGCCTATGACAGCCAGACCCAAACACAGAGTACACATTAATCTGGGTGGTGTGTGGTCCCAGAGGGCCACATGTGACTGCAGGATAAAGATGAACACCAAATTACCTTCAGCTGCACTGCAAGGAACACCTGTCACACACTGTTAGTGATGGGGATGTACAGCAGGGCCTATCTCTAGCACCACATGTACTGCGGACCTAGTGCTGGGCACTCATCCTATCCCTCAGGGAGAACACAGAACCTGCACAATGGCATGGTCTGTAGCTACTCTGTGCCAGTAGCACGCACTGTCAGTTTGTCTTTCCAAGCTGAAGTACCGGAGAGGTGCAGACCCCATTTGCTGATCAGCTGTAGACAACTATTCAGCATGTGCATTGCATCATGGGTACTGGTGGGCTTACCCTATCCTGGCACTCAGAGCAGACAGTTTGTGCAGTGACCTGCAGTCCGTCTGTACCCAGCCATTGCTGTAACATACACCACAGAGGTATAGCCTACTGGTTAATACGATGCCATTCTCGGCAGTGTTCATGGGTTCAATTCCTCATTGTTCCCTCCTCTCATGCCTGTCCTACTCAAATAGTGTGCATGCCTGTAACAGTCATACTTTTGCAGATTTCTGCTGCCAGCCCATAAAATCCTCGCCACAATTGCCAACATTCCCTCGGTCCGTCTATCTGCGTCTGTCAGCTGTGTAGAGTCCTGTCTGCCAATGCAGGCTGTCACCCCATGTCCTGCACTGCTACCTTTTCCTGAATTGTGCCTATTCATGCTTGCCTCGCCTGTGCCTGATCTGCATGGCACCGCCACTCCTCTGTCCACCCATCATTGTAACTATCCTGCCACCTCCGCCTCCACTGGGGGACAGGTATTCCCATCATCTGCCACCAACTGTCTTTCCAGTACTTTACAATGCCAACACCCTGAGCTGTGGTACAGTTGTCCCCACCATGTTTGTCATCAGTACTGGCAGCCACATGGGATGCCCTCAGATATGGCAGGTCCAGCGGCTCCCCGCTCTACCTCCTTCACTTACCTGTTCATTGCCTTTCCTGAGTACTCTATCTAGTGTTATGGCTACATCTGTCTCTGTTCCTCACAGGTCATGCATGTCATCCTGAAGCACCTTGCAGCCATTAGGCCATGCTAACCTAGGGCACCATAACCTTGTTAGGCCACCTTATCCTATGGTTCCGTAACCCAGGGTGCCCTCTTAGGTGCCTTGTCAAGGGGTGCCTAATACGGTGCTTAGCCTAAGGAGCCCTACTGTATAGGGCACCTTACAAGGCACCTAATAGGGCACCTAACAAGGCACCTTATAAGGCACCTCACAAGGCACCTTATCAGGCATCTTACTTGTAAGGTGCCTTATGAGGCACCTTGTAACGCACGTTAGTTTGTAACATACGTTGGCTGATACGGCTTGCTGTAACGATGCATCGCCCAGGCCTTTATATGGGCATCTGTACCTTTACCGCGGAACCTAATGCAAATGACATTACCGCAGTTTAGTAAACATACCCCATAGTCTTAAAAATGGGCCTGCACCTTAATGTAAAGAATACAAAGATCCTGATAACTGGCAAAATCAATAAGTTCATCGTTAATGGAGAAGAAATTGAAATAGTGGACAATTTTAACCTACTTTGATTAACTATCAATAAAGAAGCAACAAGTAGTCAAGAAATCAAATGACGGATTGCTCTTGGAAAAATGGCTATGAAGGATCTAGATAAGATTCTCAAGAGCAGAGATGTCTCTGTCCATACAAAAATTCAACTTGTTCAAGCCATGGTATTTTCAGTAACATCATATGGATGCGAAAGTTGGACAGCGAAAAAGATAGACAGGAAGAAAATTGAATTATGGTGCTGACGATGAATACTATGTATACCATGGACTGCTCGAAGAACAAACCAGTCAGTACTAAAGAAGATCAAACCTAAGCTTTCTATAGAAGCTCAGAAGACTTTTGTACTTTGGACATATGTTAAGAGAGAGATCATTAGAGAAAGACATTATGCTTGGTAAGGTAGAAGGTCAAAGCAAAAGAGAAAGGCATGCAATGAGATGGATCGATACAATAACAGCAGCTATGGGTGCCAGTCTGTCAACAATGAGCCGCCTGACTGAAAACTGAACAAAATTTAGGACACCAACTCAATGGCACTTAACAACAATAGCAACAACAACCTCAACTGCCTCCACTATCTCAACAAATAGAGGTGACCTGCACGGGCGGTGGATACACCCTTAAATAAAGGCATCGGGAGGAGTGACCTGCACGGAGAAGCAGGTAAACCTACTTTAGCTACCTTGCTGGGCAGACTAGATGGACCATGATGGTCTTTATCTGCCTCCATATACTGTGTTACTATGTTACATACCATGGAAAGCCTTTGAAAATCTTGGAAGTCCTTGCTTTGAATGAGAGAGCCTACTGGCTTTCCACAGGTATTTTATTGCTGTATGATTATTTTTGACAATATCAGTCACAGTGGCATCAGAGGAAAGGACCTTTTTCCAAATTAAGATTGATCAAGTTTTATCTAAGGTCAAATATGTTCCTAGATAGACTCGACACCCTTGCAATATCATCCATAGAATGTGATGAAGCCAAAAGCTTAAAGTTTGACACATTTTTGAAAGATTTTGCAGAACAGAAAGTGAGAAATATTTCTTTATATCTCATCTAATTGTGCCTCCTGCAGAAAAGAAGGTGAATATCAATATTGTGTCTAAACAGCAACATTTTAAAATAAAGTCCAGTTGCCATATGAATGTGTGGTTGTTATAATTGTTCTGGAAAAGGCCAAAAAGCTCAAAGACCAAAGGCCAAAAAGTCCTAGGTATCTTCTGAGTGTGAGTCATAATTGCTATACAAAGTACTTTCTCTGTAACTACAACCCTGTAACTTGATTGTTGCACAAAGTATCTTCACCGTAACCACCATCTTGAATTTGGAACTTTTTACAAAGTATCTCTCTTTAATTGTTCCCCATGACAAAAAGCACCTGTTACAATTGCTAGGCAAAGAACAAATCCAGCCCAGATACGGAATCCTAGATTCACCTCCCCTCTACTCTCCCCTGTATTTATGTCATATACATCATCATTGTTCCACCACCCACAATAACTTAACACTCTGTAAGACGCACCATGGCCACTACTATGATCGCCCTCTTGCTCCTCTCCATACTCTCTGGTATCTCACATGCCTCATTTGCTCTATCAACTGACTTCAACACTATTCCTATACACCATTACAGGCATAGGAAACCCCACCAAAATCAACACCACCACCCACAGAGTACATATAACAATAGACACACCTACCTTCTCTATGTACCTCTCGAAGCAACAAACACCAAAAGGTCCAATCTAAAAACCACCTTACACGACCTCAAGTGCGCTCTTATTAACGCACGTTCAGCCCGCAACAAATGGCCTGTCATCATTGATCTTATATCAAACCTTAAACTAGACATCCTTCTGGTCACAGAAACTTGGCTTTCCAATACTGATAATGTCCTAATGCACCAACTTACCCCACCTAACTACTCTATTTACACCTGCAACAGAGAAAACAGAAAAGGGGGAGGTGTCTGCATAATAGCAAGAACTGATTTAAACTACCACACCACCTCTACCAAGGTCACAAACCACATAAATACCTTATCCATCTCCAACAAAGTTAATACCATAAATCTTATCTACAGAGCTCCAAATGCTCCAGCTGATGATTTCGCAAACATAATTGATCTTGCTATTAACCCTAAAGATCCTGACAAACCTAATTGGCTCCTGGGAGACTTCAATCTGGCATCCACACTGCCATCAGTATCAAACTCCTTCCTTGATGCTATGGACAACTTACAATATAGACAAATTGTAAAAAACCCTACTCATAAACAAGGAAACCTCCTCGATCTCATCTTCGCTCCACCCTCATCCGCTCACTTGCTAAACCAACTTGAGCTCTTAACAACCCCCGTCCCCTGGTCCGATCATAATCTTATCACATTCTGCATACCAGCTGAGGAATCTCTGAGCAAACCATCAGATGTCAAGCCACCTTCAAAAACACGTTTCAAACCATTTGACAGAGAAGCAATCACTTCTCAAATCATCCCAAGTCTCTCGCATATACCCGACAACATCAATGAGACTGTACTGAACTGGAACCGCGTCATTGGATTATCCGCCCAACTTCCCACCACAGACAATCAAACCTCTATCAACTCACCTATACCCAAGAAACAGAACGTGCCATGGTTCTCTGCTGAGTTACGAGCCTCCTTACATTATCTGAGGAAATTAGAGAGGAAATGGAGACACTCTCTGAATCCTGATGTTCAAGCCACTTACTTATCTCACTTGAAATCCCATCGTCAACTAACCTGGGACAAGAGAAAAGAATATCATGCAAGACTCCTTAGCCGGTCTCTTAACAAACCTAGAGATCTTTTCAAATTAGTAAAATCCCTAACCAGAGAGCCTACGTCACCACAACATGAACATGTACAACCATAACTATATGCCAACTACATTCAGTCCAAGATGATCAAAATCACAACATCAATCTCAAACGAAACCATACAACCTTCCAATGCCCAATTCATACTTAATAAATTCTCATCTCCATCTCCCAAAACAATTGAAGAAATTATAACCTCCATCAATGCCACCACTGCCCCTAATGACCTATGCCCAGCCCACTGGATCAAAGCATTGAGAACAGAACTTAGCCCATACATAGCATCCATAGCCAACCAATCACTCAGCACAGGGATATTCCCAACAGCTCTCAAACAGACTTCCATTCGTCCCTTACTGAAAAACAATAAACTGGATCCAAAGAAGGAAGACTCTTACCGTCCAATCTCAAGCATTCCCCTATTGGCCAAGATCCTAGAAAAGATTACACTGAGGCAGATTCAACAGCACATCGATTCTGAAGCACCACTACATCCAAACCAGCATGGATTCAGAGAAGCACACGGAGTCAAAACTCTTCTGACTTCTTTAATGAACACGCTCATTAATACAATAGACAATATTAAAAATGGAGTTGCAATGGTCTTCCTAGACATTTCAGCAGCTTTTGACTCCGTTGATCATGACCAACTCCTAGCCTGACTCCACGAAAAAGGGATACAAGGAACGGCTTGGAACTGGTGCAAATCTTATTTGGAGGACCGATGGCAACAGGTCCGGATCGGTAACATTACATCCCAGCCTTTCTGACAGAAGCAAGGAGTACCCCAGGGTTCCTCCCTCTCGGCTTTACTATTTAATATCTACATGCAGCCAATCTGCAACATCACCCGCTCATTTGGAATTTCATGCCTTATCTATGCTGATGATGTGCTTATATTCACACCAGTTAATGTGATAAAGCCTGACTACACACCTTTAACCACCTGCTTCATTGCAATCTCAGATTGGCTGCTCACACAAAATCTCTGAATCAATTTTAAGAAAACGGAAGCCCTGATTGTCACAAGGAATAAAGACTTCTCCCCTCCACCATCATTAAGAACAAGAGATGCTGACTTACCAGTCAAAACCATGATACGTTACTTAGGTGTCATACTGGACCAGCGACTGGAGTTCAAAGAACACATAAAAAGTACAGTAAAATCCATCTATCACAAGATCAGGACTCTACGACCCCTCAGACCCATGCTTGAACCAAATGACCTTCGCACAACCTTCCAGGCATTAGTCACCCCTCATTTCGACTATGCAAACATTGTGCTACATGGCCTCCCCAAGAGCACTCTGATCCCCCTACAGTTGGCCATGAATACAGCAGCCAGAGTTCTATATGGGGTTTCAAGGAGTCAACATATCACCCCCATCCTGTTTGAACTTCATTGGCTCCCAATAACATGTGGGATCTTATACAAAACCCTTCTCTTGACCTTCAAAGCGTTCCACCAAATCTCACCATCCTCGCTTTCTGACATCCTTCACCACTCTCAAAACACCAGATCCAGAAGATCTGTAACAGAAAATACACTAATGGTCCCAAAAGACCTAACAAAACTCACACAGATGACTACCAAGAGAGCATTCTCATCCTTCGCCCCTAGATGTTGGAACAGGCTGCCTCCTAACATCAGATCACAGAAAGACCTGTCCCAATTCAGAAAATCTCTAAAAACACACCTCTTCCTTCAATACCTCTCCCAAGGCACTAGCTCCCCTCCTCCCCCTCTTCCAACCCAAACCATTGACCATGGTTAGTCAAGTAAGGCCTCTAAACTCCATTGCTTGCCCCAGATTAAAATCTCACAATCCCTAACCCATGAAACTCAAAACGTATCCTAATTTGCTGTAAATAGTTGTGAATATTTGTTATTACCTTATCTTATCATTATCCCCATTGTCCCGGTTTCATTCCCTGTTATCTGTAAACTTGACATATGTTTTATGCTTAAGTACAAGGTTGTTAAAGTGTAAACCGCGCTGATGATGAATAGCGTGGTATATAAAAACTGTTAAATAAATAAAATAAATAAATAAGGAATAAATGTTTTCCAGAATGCTATACTCAGCTCTCCAATAAATTTTTATCAGTTCTCAATGGTCATGTATTTGTATTTTATGCTAGACGTGAGAAATGGGAATAATTTATATGCCTGCTTAATAATGGTGAGGAGCGTGGGAAGTATCTGGACCTTCTAGACCTAGGAAAGAAATCCACCAGAAAATCATATGGATTCAAATGGAGGAGGTTTTCCAACCAACGTGAAAGCAAGGTGCTAGAGTTCTGCTTTTGCTCCTACAAAATTGCTTAAAAACCTTCTACTTCTTTCAGCGTCCAGCTAAAAAGTAATTCTGCTACTATATACCTCAGTACAGTTGATGCTTATTGGCAGTATATGAAAAGAAAACCCATCTCCAGGGGACATTTTTGAACTGAATCTTCCCATAAATTTGCTAGCTGTATCAAGAAAGCACAATATAGTTCTTATCCAGTTGAATAAATCCCCCTTGAGCTTATATACTGTCAGGTTAGTACCCTTTAAGTACTTAAGGGATTCAGAGTGGAGCCAAAAACAGGGTATCATCAGCATGGGCTGGAAAGCAACCAGATGGCAGAAGCTGCATTCTGGTAGACAGAGGCATAAGCTGAGTATTGCAAGTGGGAAGCACTGGAGCTGAAACAAAAATTGGAGTTTAAAATGAAACAGGGTCCATAACTGGAACAGGAACTAGCCATCAGTTTGTAATAGGCTCTTCAAAATAGTTTATAAGATTTTTTACCTAGTGTCTGTTTTACTTAATTGTAAATTAATTTATTCATATTTTGTTCCTTTTTTATTCTGGAATCCTGTATGAGATTTGTGATCTTGTGAGTACGCTGCTGGGCCCAATGACCTTTATCATATTTTTCTTCTCTTTATTATCTATTTTGGTTTTGAAAGATCTTCCTTTTTCTGCTGTATGTTCATCTTGTATTTTTTTTGCCAGGAGATTCATGATGTATATTTGGAAATGATCATAAATGAAAAGTGAAAAACAAAAACTAGAAACAATTGAATAGACACACATCAACTTCTTGGCCCTACACCAAGGCTTCAGCCTTAACTATTCACCATTTTTGCATATGTTTTTCTATATAAAGACCATAGTATATTCTTATAATTTGCCTTTAATATTAAACTAATTAGAAATTAAAAACTGGCCTAGACTTGAATGAATCTTCCTTTGACCTGGTGCCCATACTCTTGATTTTTACAGTTGTGTAATGCAGTAGTATTAGAAATGAACAGGTGCCGCGGTACAGATAAGTCCCTCATCGTTGAAGTTTAAGCACCACTATGAGGGCTAATTTTAAAAAATGTTCCCTGCATAAAATCCTGTTTTATGCACATAAAGATCTTTTACAAATACACATGGTGACAAGAAGGCCCACACTTTTAGACGATTCGGATAGTCATGTTCTGAGGCAGAATTTAGGCAGAGTGTGAGTGGAATCTTACTGTATGCATGAATGTTTTAAAATATAGATGCTTGTGTGTACTTTATATACATGTACTTACACCTGTTTCCAAGGAGGCATAAATATTTAGCTCTTCAGTCTGTGATTTCTGCTGGTTTATCTCTAGTATTTTATAAAGATATGTAAGTGCCTAAGGCCCTCATTTACGATTGCGGGTTGAGGGGCTGTACGTCCCACCGGGACATGCAGCCCCGCAATCCATCTAAACCATATTGTCGCACTGGCTCTCCCTATATGTCCTGTGCTTCAAGATGGGGAGAGCAGTGGGGGGTGGAGGGGGGGGTGGGAGGGAGCGGGGGCTGGCCAATTCAGGTCATGGCCCTGTACGTGCTGCTGGGCCATACTGCTCATACCACCTCAGAGGTGGTATAAGCAGTAGTTTTTACGGAATCGGGGCATGGCAGTCACCCACTGGGCCAAGGCTGGGTGTTTGGGGGTACCCGCCACCCAATCCAGGCTGCAGGAGGCCGGCCATGGGTCAGGCGGTGGGGTTATTGGGGGCTAGAGCCAAAGTTGTCTGAGGCACCTGCGGGGAGGACGTCCCCGCAGGCAGAAGGGGCACACCGGGCCATCTTCGGGCCCAATTCTGGCTCCCATGGGAATGCCTTGTTCCACTGACCAGAATCGGGTCCTAGTGGCCCCGTCTTCAGTGGAGACATCCGGATGGCCTGGACATCCCGCTTCAAGAATTGGGCTATATGTGTCTTTATAAATTAGGCTTTAAATAGCAGCCCACTTGATTTCCCCACCTAAACTACCTATTATAATCTTTTATCCATATAGTGCCCTGGAAATTTTACAGACCCACTGGCATTATATCGATAGTACCAGGGTAGAGCAAGAGTGAAACATGGACAATCTTTGAATAATCAGCACTGTTCAGCTGCTATCCATATAGTTATGCAGTTTAATTTTGGGCAACAGAAGGGCTTCCTAAATTGAACTTCTTAGCTAAAACATATTGCAACTGAATATCGTGACTATCTTTAGAACAGCAATAGTCACTATTTTCATTGCATATTCAGCACAATTCACTATCCAGATATCGGCATTGAATATTCATTTAAATGCCTCAGTTGACATATAAAAGAAAACTGTCCTCAGTTTTGAACATTGACCTGAAATATTTTAGATATTTTTGTTGGCTAAGAAGCAAAATCATTAAGATCTCATTTTTTGTTGATTGTTATTTCTGTTTCTAAAACTATATTAGTGTTAAAGTTTTGGATGCTTCACCTACTCAACTAATGTTACCTATTTAGGACAAGACATAAATCAAGCCTAGATATTAATAAAAGGGGAGGCAGTAGGGAAAAGAAACTGCCAAGTTATTAATGTGAAGAATCTAACTAGCATCTGCTGCTTTAAAGCTTAGTTTTCGTTTATGCCAGCTGGCTCAGTTTGAGACATGATTAGCCTTACATTCATCCCCAATAAGCTAACAGTATAACTGCCTCACTTGGGATCACAATAGCCTTCATCAGAGAACTCTTTTCCAAGAGCAGTTGGAGCTATAAGTAAAAATTGTGCTATCCTAGCACTGAGTTAAGAGTTCCCTTGTTCTTTGAAGTCACTTATAAAGGGATTTTGAAGTCAATTTGCCCAAATTTATGACCAAACATTAATCACCATGAAGTCAATTCACTCATTTGGTGGCCAAAATGGAGGTCATGATAAACATATTCAGAAGGGTTAGTTAAATATGTTATACATTAACCTAAGTTTGTAATAAAAGCCCCTCAGAAGTACAAATGATTCAATTCCATTCAATTTTGGGGACCTATTTATGAAGCTGTGTTAGCTCTATGATGCAGAAATTACTATACACTAACCGTACAGGCCTGCACTAATAATGCTTTATGTGATCTCAACTTACTCTCCATAACCACACAACAATCTACGTCCTTTCTTGATTATGGAAGCCCTTCACCTGAAACAGATCATTACAGACCCAACTCACAGAAAAGGAGGAATTTTAGACCTCATATTCACCCCGACCAATTGACCCTATCAACAACCTCTTCCTACCTCCACAAATCACTCCAGTCTCATGGTCAGACGATAGCATGATCACCTTCTTCTTACCACACTCCTCCACTTTAGACACTATCGATAGATCACCATACAATGCACACAGTTTTCGACACTTTGATAAGGACTCATTCCTAAACAAAGTCTTTACACTCACACACTCAAACTCAACAGATTTGGACTCCCTTATCTATGAATGGAACAGCACCAGGATATGCCGCAATATCCCACTCTACAAACACCAGCAGGAGACGGTATGATTGGAAAAAACGTAAGTAAAATTATGGCAGCTACAGTATAGCATAGACAAAGACACTCCAAGGACCCAAGTCATCAAGCAGCATACGTTACTGCCCAATTCGAATACTGCTCCATGACTAACACACACAAAATAGAGAACCACACAAAGCTCATCAAATGCTCCCTAAATCACCCCAGAGAGTTTTTTGATATTGCATAGCAGCTAATAAGAACTCCCAGCTTAAATACAATAGACAATACCTTATACCCATATGACATGGCCAAGTTCCTTCAAGCCAAATTTAACATAACCTGTACCTGAACAATCATACAAACACTGGAATCAAACAGTGACTCCCTTGGCCACACATGGGCCACTTTTAACATCATCTCCGCAGAACAATTAGAAACTATCTCAAATCTTAATACTACAGCCTCCCCTCTTGACCCATGCTCGGTATCATGGATCAAACTTGCCAAAAAGGAGCACAGCACAATCCCTTCTCAAGACAGTGCAATCATCCCCATCTCTAGGACACATGCCCAAAAGCCTTAAGTGTGCCTCAATCAGGTCTCTGCTAAAGAATCCTGTACTAGACCCAAGGTCCCCAACTTCCTACAGACCCATCTCCAATATTACATTCATTGCCAAAATCTTTGAAAAAACAGTACAACTCAGATGCAGGACTACATAGATGCTCACACTCCTCTTGATTCGCAGCAAGATGGATTCAGTCCTCTTCACAGTGTTGAGACTCTAATTACCTCACTACTAGATAATCTAATTAAAGGAATAGAAAAACCAGCACAAGGATTTGTACTCATCTTCTTAGACATCTCTGCAGCATTTGATTCAATAAACCATCATAATCTCTTATTTATTATTTATTTTATTTATTTATTACAATTTCTTATATACCGCGCTATTCGGTATCAGCGCGGTTTACATCATAACACAACGACCATAACAACAAGCTGTCTGGTTTTACATCGAACAGGAGTGCAAACTTGGATAACAGGGGTTAACTATATACATGAGATATTTATATGGAACAAGGTTAGGTAACAACTCTTTATACAGCTGCTGTGTTCAATCATACAAAAATAAAAGATTCTCTATCACATATATGCCGATGACAAACTAATCTACACAACATTCTCCACCAATAATTCAGAATACACAACAATAGGAAGATGCTTTAAAGAAATGTCCAACTGGATCTCTGAACATAACTTAGCCATCAATTACAGTAAAAAGGAAGTCCTCCATGTATATATAAACTAACATGCACTCCACCACCCACCATCACCCTACCTGACATGATTCTTGAAATTAAGCATGAGGTCAAATATCTAGGAATAATTTTGACCAAAGATTAACCTTTCACTCCCACATCAAAAAGGTTACAAAAGCAGCTTATCATAAAATGAGAATAATACACCAGCTCCGAATATTGCTTGATCAGAACAACTTCAGAGATGTATAGCAGGCACTCATAACTCCAATATTGGACTACTGTAACATAATCTATAGAGGGCTCCCAAAGGCTACCTTACATCCATTGTAAATGGCACAAAACACAGCTGCCAGGATCATATCAAATGCATCATGAAGAAACCACATTACACCCATCTTAAACCACCTGCACTGGCTCCCAGTTCAAATGAGAATCAAAGATAAAGTTATGCTAAGCACATTTGAGATACTCCACAATCTATCAGCACAGAATCTTCAATCTCTAATCCTGAAGTGCCCCGAAACCAGGACAAGATGGAAAGCCACTCAGGAGCTTCTAATGGTCCCAACTTCCAAATCAGATTTAACCACTGAACTTCCAAACAAGTCTTCTCATTATTCGCACCACCCATTTGGAACTCACTCCCCCTGCAAAATATGAGCATCCAATACTATCTCAGAGTTCCGCCACAGGATAAAAACACAGCTCTTTACAGAACACTTTGACTCTGATCCCTAGAAGAAAACATGAGCCACCACAAAATTACCTGTGCTCATAAGGACATTTTCTCTGCCAGTGGTTAAATTTCCTTGAATAATCTCTAAGAGGCCGATTACATAATCAACACATCCGAGCCATCCGGACAACCAGATTTTGGACGAGGCACAGATGCACCCGATTCTGCAATTGCAGGAGCTAAGTGTTCCCACAGGTCCAGGATTGGGTACTTAGACGGGCCGAGGCACACTGCATCCTGAGCGTGGAGACGTATAGCAGGCTTTCTGTCTCCACCGCTCAGTGCTCCTGCAGGTGTGCTGGTGCCGTGGCATCCTATCGCCATGGCACCGGGATGCCCAGCAGGAGCAAGCAGGCTCGACAGAGGAACATGTTGCATTTCCCCACTGCCCGACCCTTGGGCTCATGGAATTAAATATTAGTATTCTTTGATGGGGACCGGAATACACCTGAAGGCCCTTGGCACTTGATACTCTCACAATTCTTCCCTTCTCAAATAAATGAGTTCAGACCAGAGTTTGTATTCTGAACCAAGGGTTTACTTAAACTTTAGGATCACTGAGCAATAATAATAATAATTGGCAGAAGCAACAAATAAGATCTGTTCCAGTTAGCTCCTCCTCCTTAGTCAAAATTGGTTATACATAGATTGCTTATGTTCTCCTCTCATTTTGGTATGTTACTACACTCCCTTCAATTGTTTGGTATCTTAATATGAACAGTTATTCCACTCTTATGCACTCCTGCACCTTTATTACTTTTTCTTATTTCCCTGAGTGGGAACCCCTTACTCTCGTTTCTAGTACTCTTTCCTAGTGTATCTGAAGCTGGTGGTGATGTTAACACAGGTCTCCGATACTGTACTGGGCTCGCTCCTGGATCTGGTGCCACTTGTGTATGTTCAGTGCTTGGGTTCCTTTCTTCCTGAGAGCTGGTGGCTTCTGTAGATGCAGGTCCCCAAAACTGCTCCATAGTGCTCCTGGCTCTGATGGACAGGAAGGCTGAGTTGTTGGTATATCTCTTGGAACCTCTTTCCTTTATGGTTGGAGGCTATGACATTCCCTACTTTATAACACAAACAGAGTTACTCTCCTTCTGAGGCAGTGGGGCACTGGCAAGTTTTGCACAGACATCAACCTTCTGCTCTCTTCTCCTGTGCTACTGATCTGAGCTTGTTGTTTACTCTGGATGATATGAGTGGCTGTGTGCCCATTATTGAAGATGCCTTATTACCTCCTGATAGTGCAGTGGATGGGTACTCATAGTAAAGACAGATTTCTGTCTTTAGGAATGGCTTATAAATGAACTTAGATTTTCCCTTCCAGAGGAGTCACCTCCCAGTATGATGTGACTGGCAGTCAGAACCTCCCCAGTTCTGGAAAATGCTGGGCTTTTGTTCAACCTAAATTGATGTAATATAGTAGAGACACTGGATGGTGATGCTGCTCACCCAGTAACACTCAAGAAGTCTCTGCATTTAGATAATCTGATGGCTGGTATATCAAATAAATTTGAACTCTGAACTTTTGACATGGAAGATAATATAGTGCAATTAATATCACCTCAATATGTATAGCTAATCGCATTACATTTAATCATACAGTTAACATGTATCCAGTTTTTCCATGTGATAGCTGCATACCAGCCCACCCAGAAATCTAGGAACACCCCCAACAATTAATGCAGAAGTTATACAGTTACCATGCATTAATTTTGGCAATAATGGTATGGAACTTGCAAAACTTTACCACACTTCATAGGGGCCTTTGCTTTTAACATCTCTTTATAAAATTATTCATGATGAGTTTCAAGCAAATAGTAGTCCACGTTTAAATGACACATAAAAATAAGAGGGCTATTCCCTATCCTGCTGTAACCTATGTTAACATTAATATGTGCTAATGTACATTATTCATTGAATAATCCCCTTTGAAAAGAATGGGACCCAAGATAAATAAAGCTTGTGTTAACCTGTATTAATAAATGAAAGTTCTCATAGGTTAGTGAACAACGTTTATAGAGAATAATGCACCGAGCAGTGAAAATTGTTGCTGAAATGAGTTGGTGACAAAGAAAGTTTTCTTACAATGCGGGCTCATATGAATAATATGCAAATTAGAATCATGTTTTGTTTGCAGACCTATTTTTAATATAAGCTTAATGACACCTTCCCAAGCTATAGTTGAAGCTAAATTTCATGCATTAAAGTGCAAAAAGTGCACAAAAAACAACTGATCAATATAATTATTTGTAATATTGCCATTTTAAAGTGCAAAATCATATACAGTAGCATGTGTAAGATCAATAATTTCTTAAATAAATAAGAATATCTGGGAGGATATTTAATTGAGTCAGTCAGCGGTTTTATAAACGTTGGCCTCCAAAGTTTAAGAAAATCTGGATATTCATGCCTGTATCTTGTGAGGAGGTGCATTCATTTGAAACAAAAGAGGAAATGTCAAGGATATTTCCTAGTCTCTGTGAAGAAGCAGGAAGTAAGTCCTCATGTATGGGTGACGTCATTGATGGAGCCCTGGACGGAATGCACCCCAGCTTCCAAAGGAAGCTTTTGGGAGGTATGCCAAGCATGTGTGCTTGCCTTCCCCACCTGCCGCAGTGCCATATTCTCCAGTCTTTTTTTTCACAGAGACCTTAGGATATATTCCTGCAGTCCAGAAAAAAGTTTGAATTCTTGCCCTTGTGGCAGAGCTTTCGCTCATTTTTTTCACCCATCTGTTGTTGGTTTGCCTTTTTCTTACCCTTTGGGTATCTTTTCTCTTTTTCTTTTGTGCCTTTTGGCATTCTTTTCCTCGTCGGTGATTTTTCCCACCTACGGACATTTTTCAATTTAATTTTGCTGAGGCAATCTTTTTTAGCATTTCTAAGCCAGTTAGCAGCTTTAAAAAATGCACAAAATGTGTGGCAAGAACATTTCTGCAACTGACCGCCATAATTGATGCTTGCAATGCCTTTGACCTGATCACCAGCCAGAGTTCTGTGAACTCTGCTTGCAGATGATGCGTTGAGGGCTGAAAGATCGATAAAAGCAGAAGGAGTCCCTCTTTGGTTCATCTGATTCAGTATCCTCAACACCGACCCCCTCGTTCACGCCTGAGGTGACCAAGAGAAAAGACCAGAGGGCTCAGTAGGAACAGAAGGGTTTGAGCAGAGAGAGGCATCGTTCTGCAGAGACCCTGTCCAAGTCAAAAGTGGAGCACAAGGAGAAAATTTGTGTGCAGTGTCATTGCAGCTCCTCTAGCGAGGGCCAGGAATAGCTGACCAAGCTTTCCCAGTTGGAAGAACTGATACGAATGGCAGAGTCCATTCCCAGTGCCCAATGTTCCTATCATCATGGAGTCCTCACCTGAAGGTTCACTGGCAATGTCCGCAGTCATGGCATCGATGTCCTCATCAGTGGTGGATCTGGAGGAATGCCTAAGAGCCTTAGAAGCTCATCTGGCAGTGGTGGAAGCCCTGTGGAATGCAGGCTTCATAGTGCAGAGTATGTCATCACCGCACTCCTTCCAGCCTATCCTGGAGACCCTTGCCCTGCCCACCATGGCTGGGATATTGGGTGGAAGACCAGTATCAACACCGGTGGCTGGAGCCATCTCCCTCTCCAGTGTGTCAGAGCTCGAGGCCCTGGGGCATTGCCATCGACATGTCTGGTGCAAGGGGGACAATAGATGTCCACATTCTCCTTAACCGTGCAGTCAGTGCTTGGAGGAAACTCAGCATTACTTTGACTTCCTCTTGGAATCCGAATTGGAATGGGAAACTGAGGCAGAGTCAATGGTGTCAGATCTTCGGGCCCAGGATCTCCTCCTGTTGCCTCCTCCAGATCTGCATAAGTTTCCCCTGGAAGGCATGTCCTTCCAGGATTTTGTTCAGGACCTGGTCAAGGTCATCCTTTTTTCTCTGGAATCAGAAGAGGAATCAAGGATGGAGGAACTGGAACTCCTCCAATACCCCTCAGATCCATGTGTGGGGGTGACAGTTAAGAACATAAGAACATAAGAACATAAGATATGCCATACTGGGTCAGACCAAGGTCCATCAAGCCCAGTATCCTGTTTCCAACAGTGGCCAATCTAGGTCATACGTACCTAGCAGTTTACCCAAAAGACACAGGTTCTGCAATGCTTGTACTAGGTCAAGCATTGATATCCTGGGTCCCTTCTTAATAATGGTTTATGGACCTTTCCTCCAGGAACTTGTCCAAACCTTTTTTAAACCCAGCTACACTAACAGCCTTTACTACATCCTCCGGTAACAAATTCCAGAGTTTGATTACACGTTGAGTGAAAAAATATTTTCTTTTATTAGTCTTAAATAGTTTACCCTGTAGCTTCATTGCATGTCCCCTAGTCTTTCTATATTCTGATAACGTAAACAGTCGATCTACGTTTACCCATTCCACTCCGTTCATTAATTTATAGACTTCTATCATATCTCCCCTCAGCCGTCTCTTTTCCAGGTTAAAGAGCCCTAACCTTTTTAGCCTTTCTTCATAGGAGTATCCTTCCATCCCCTTTACCATTTTGGTGGCTCTTCTCTGAACCTTTTCTAATAACGCTATATCCTTTTTAAGATACGGCGACCAGAATTGCACACAATATTCAAGGTGCGGTCTCACCATGGAACAGTATAGAGGCATTATAATATCTTTTGTTTTATTTTCCATTCCTTTCCTTATGATACCTAGCATTCTATTTGCTGTCTTGGCTGCCACTGCACACTGGGCCGAGGGTTTTAACATGTTATCCACAATGACGCCTAAATCTTTTTCCTGGGTGGTGGTTCCTAATGTGGAACCTTGCATCGTGTAACCATAGTTTGGGTTGTTCTTCCCTAGGTGCATAACTTTGCACTTGTCCACATTAAATTTCATCTGCCATTTTGATGCCCAGTCTTCCAATTTATCAAGATCCTCTTGCAATTTTCCACAAAAGTTCCTGTCCACAATGTCCTGCGGAGACCACTACTGCAACTGTGGGAGGCACTACTCATGCTTTTGGCCATCAGCCGCCAGCGTGATTCTTTATATCGGGTCCAGAAGGCTCCGTAGTTCAAGAAGCCTAAATTGCCCCAGATTGCTCAGAATTTATGGTCTGGGACGCTTACGATACCTTCAAATATGCCGGTAGAGTGGTGGCTGTGGGGATCGCCACATGGCAGATGGTCTGGTTGCAGTCCCCTGCTCTGGAGAAGTGGGTATAGGACAAGATCACCAACATCCCCTGTTGGGAGGAAAACCTCTTCATCAAGCCCATGGAGGAAAAGGTCGAAGAACTGGAAAAGGAGCAAGTGATCCTCATCAGTCTTTCTGGATCCTCAAGTGATCCAGAAAGACTGTGGATCCCTCATGGAAGAAAGCACCAACCAAAAAGGCTTTCCTCCTATGCCGGCGGAGGTACTTTCCATCCCAGCTGCAGGTGCAGCTTAAAGCCCAAACTCTCTGCTCGCAGCAGAGGGAGAAAACCCCAAAGGTACAACTCGCCCCCCAGCCAAAGCCGGGTGGAGGTTTTTAACAGGGTCTTCTGGAGCATGGCCAGCTGGTTGTCATCCGCTGAGGTCCCCCTCAGGATTCAGGGGGAGGTGCTCGTTCACTTTGCTTACCAGTGGCCTCTTGTCACCTCAGATGCACGGGTGTTACAGATCATTCAAAGCAGCTATTGGTTGCATTTCACCCAGCTGCTGCCTTCTTACAATCCCGGGGAGTACCCCATGGACCCTGCACACTGGAGCCTCCATCAGACTGAGGTTGTGGCCCTGCTAGTTGACCTCATCATCGAGCCGGTTCCCCTGGCCCAGATTGGGCAAGGCTTTTACTCCAGATACTTTCTGGCCCCCCAAAAGACCAGCAGCTTCCACCCAATTCTGGATTTGTGAAACTTTTCACGCAACACACTTCTTGGTGTGCAAAAAGTTCAAAATAGTCTTGTTGGAGATGCTGCTCCCCTTCCTCCTACAAGATGACTGTATTTGCTCCTTGGATTGGAAGGATGCATATGCACATATTCTGATCTACTCGCATCACAGACAGTACCTTTGGTTTGTGCTGGGTGGCCAGCACAATCAGTACTGGGTACCCCCATGGACCAGATGTTGGAGTACCTCTTGAACCTCTCCAATTCTGGGCTCATGTCCAACTTGGTGCATGTTCACCTCAATGCTATAGGAGTGTTCCATTGTGGCTGCGATGGGAAGCCCGTCTCTGGTCAGCCTCTGATACATTGATTCATGTGGGGCTTGCTTCTTTTGAAGCCTCCAGTTAAGCCCTCTATGGTTACTTGGGATCTGAATGTGGTCCTCGGCTATCTCATGCCCTTTTGAGCCACTGGATGCATGTCTGCTGAAGTTCTTGACCTGGAAGGTCCTCTTCCCAGTAACCACCACATTGGCCCAGTGAGTGAGTGAGCTCCAGACTCTGGTCACACATCTTCCATACACCAGGTTCCATCAGAAGCAGGTGGTACCCTGCATGCATCCATGTTTTCTGCTGAAGGTGGCCTCAGCTTTCCACCTCAACCAGTCTATTTTCCTTACAATGTGTTTTCCTCAACCTCACGCCAATTAAACTGAGATAGCGTTGCACACGCTGGATTACAAGTGTGCATTGGCCATCTACTTGGAGCGCAGGAAGGCACACCATCAATCCTCTCAGTTGATCATCTCCTTCGACCCCCAATAGGCTGGGGGTCGCTGTTTTGAAGCATACCCTATCATGGATTGCATCGCCCATTCGCATTCCTTGGCTGGTCTGATCCTTGAGGGTCATGTCACGGCTTGCAATGTTTGTGCAATGGCTACATCTGTAGCTAACTTCCGTTCTGTCTCCACAGAGGAAATCTTCAGGGTTACAACATGGTCTTCGGTCCATACCTTTCTGCCCATTACTGTCTGGATGGGGATTCCCGATGGGACAGCAATTTTAGCCAGGCTGTACTCCGGCATCTCTTTGGGTATTGAGGGTCAACTCCTGCCTACCGGCCCTTCTGTCTGTCCAGGTTACCTGCTCAAACCTCTCTTGGTCGATGTTGACTTTGGATACTGCATTAGATGAGTCCTTGACGGGTCTTCCTCTCTGGTCTTCCTGGCTTCTCCAGTTCTTGATGCCCGGTTGGGCTATTCTTTCCTCTCGGGTTCTGGTAGCCTGGAGCTTGGGAGTCGCATATGTGAGGACTTATTTTCTGCTTGTTCACGGAGAAAGCATACTTACTCATCTGTAGAAGGTGTTCTCTTTGAATAGCAGGAATAGGTCTTTACAACCCTCCCACCTACCTGAGGAATTGCCTTTTGGCTCCTGCTATGTTATGATACTGGAGAATATGGTGCTGTGGGCAGGTGCTGTGGGCATGATGCTGTGGGCAGGGAAGACAGATGTGATGTCACCCATACATGAGGACTTATTCCTGCTAGTTACAGAGAACATCTACTACAGGTAACTAAGCTTTTTGTTTTGTATCATTGTCAAAACGAAACAAGAAACAATGAAATTTCATGACTTCCTGGTTTTCATTAATAGTGCAACTATCTCTTAATGGTGCACACTCAAGTAATAGTGCATACTATTTGCCAACTATGAAGCCAAATTGTACTCTATTAATCAATAGTGCACACTAGTAACGAAAATCAGGAAGTGAGCAAAAAACTGAAGAAGATGAAACAAAACAAAAGTTTTAGCTCACCAAATGGAAAATGAAACCAAACCTGACATTTTTTTTTACCTGTATCTTGATGTTGGCTTTGCTGAATATCTGGATTTGGCAATCAGTGCTGCCACTATCCATATAAAGGGGATATTCTGCCACTATCCAGAAAGGCTATCTGCATAGCTTTTTTGCTGTTCTAAATTATGTGAATTGATTTTTGGATAGCAGTTCTAAGAATCTCCAGTCTCTCTAGATATCTACTAGTACTGCCTACTTTCCATCCCAGACCATTCTGGCACTATCGGATAGTGCTGAGATAGTCTGTAAAGATACTCAGCGGCACTATTCAGATACAGCAGGGCTTATCCGGTTAGCAGGTTAGTCCCTTGCAGAAAGTGTTGCTAACTGGATAAATCCTTTTAAATACTGGACCCATCCTCTCTAAATGCATACCATATATTGAAATCATCAGCTTAATAGTAAGCATAAATATCTTAAAACAGCCAGATTGTTGTAAAACTTACTAATAGTGCAATAGGCCGATAATAAGTTTATGAATGATTTTAAACATAACCCTCTCTGTGACAAAGAATCCATTATCTGCTTCATTAAAATATACATGAGGCACATTATTGCTTTGCGGACATGTAAAGTTATCCTGATGATGTATTTCCCTTATAGAAAAGGACAGAAAAATGTACAGAGCATGCTCAGGGAATTATGCCAGTGCAATCTATGGGTCAGAAGCTAAAAACCACTTGGCCATAGTTCAATTACAACATTGCCTCATTTAAATGTGCTCTAAAATAGTTTCACAGCCAGGCTCCAGTGATTAAAATGTAGAAAAATATGATATGCAAGTACAAAAATGTCTTGTAAGAGATCAAAAGACACCCCGATGTTATGATGAAATAGAATTTTGAACAGCAAACGAGTCTCCAACTCCACAAAAGAAAACATTTTCTGTTCCTACCCCTCACTTATTTTTCATTGATATACATTTTTCCTGCTTATAAAGGTGGAACACTGGTACTCAGATGACAAACTTTTTTTTTTCTTTTTTTTAGAGAAGCAGCTTGTTACTTCCCAACACAACTCTGGTCTGATAGGCCATGAGGTTTAAATTAGACCAAAGTATGAAAGGAAAATTTGGATCAGTATGAAAATGTGTCATATCTGACCAGGGCCAGCGTGAGCATCAGGCAAACTAGGCAGCTGCCTGGAGCACCAGTGATCTGGGGCATCCCATTGCCGCCCCTCTGTGGGAATGCAGCGCTTTTCCTTCAACCTCTGATGCTGCAAGGCTGTTTCTGTTCTGCCCCGCCAAGGCCATTGCTCTTGTACCCCATTGTGCTTTGTCCATGCCATGCCGAGCACGTCTATGTTGCCTATTCTGGAGCTGTGGCTGTGTCTATCCCCGTGGCTGCGGACTCACATAAGAATCAGCCCCATTTTTGATTTGGCCATGCCCGTGGGATGGATGGGCATGTTCAGAAATTGGCCTCCATGTTTTTTGGTTGTGTGTCCTTTCTACTGTATATCTTTTCTGTCTCCTGAATAGTGTTCCTTTCCTATGTAGTATTGCTTTTATTATAAACCGCATAGTTTGTTGCAGATACGCAATATGTCAAATAGAAACATAAACATGATTACAAAATATATTTTTTTTTAAATACTAGTGGATGACAAAAAGGCTCTTCAATCTGAAATGGCACAAATAATAAAATATCATATGCATATATTATCTGAAAGAGTTATTGCATATTATTCAGATCCAGCTTAGCTCTGGGTTTAAGCACCCTGGTTTGGCTTGATTCTTCACTCTTGAAGTAAACATAAATGAAGAAAACTGTACAGTCCATGTTCCTTAGATTATTCATGGTCCATTGTTTGAAATCTATTCTTGGTCAAGAATCATTTTTGGGGCATGTTCACTATAGGGCGCCGAAAGCATGTGTTTAAGCCATGAGACCAGCGCTAACTTTAGGGGACATATGAGTCTATCCCTCTGCAATTAGCATGTTGCTAAGATGCACTACCATTGAGGTGGCGTTAAGTGCACCCTTTGCTAATGGTGACATTCGCTGTTAATACATACTCAAAACAACTATGTACCCAGTGCTAACTATACAGATCTCACCACTCCTAGTCTTCACCTCTAACCCACCCACTTGCGTCTCTAATGTGGGATGCACAGTTAATGCAGGAATTGGCCTATGCTGTCATGGTCCCACAATAGCTGGCAATGCATTTCCAAGATACGTGCTGCCAGCTAGCATCCTTTAGTAAAAGACCCCCTTAGAATTGTGGGCATTAATTCTACCACTTTTTGATTATTGTAATAATCTGTATTTAAGTCTTTCTAAGTCATTGATGCAATCATTTCAAACAGTAGAGAACACTACTGCTCAAATCATCTATGGTTTATGAAAATATGATCATATTTTGCTGATTTTAAAAGGATTGCATCGGTTGCCGATTGCACAATGAATTCAGTTCAAGTGTTAGCGTACCTTATGCATCAAACACAAACAATAACATGCATTATTTTGCACAGGTCCCATGCTATTCAGTGGGAGCTAGTTACTAATAGAGCACTTTAATGAATTTAAATAGCATTAATGCTAGTGTACCTTAGTAACTAGACCCCTTCAAGTTCTTGTTTAATTCATATCAACAACTGAGAAATCTTTGATCCAGTCAACAGGATTGTCTTTTAATTTCTTCAGTAAATATAACATGTTTTGAAAGGACCAGGAAAAGAGTCTAGCCCATATCAGGACCTCAGCTCTGGAATAGTCTTGCCCTAGAATTGAGAGGAGAATTATGGGACATTTTGTAAGAATTTGAAAACATTATTACTTGGTTCTGCATATTTGTAAGTAAGATCTGATTTTGTTTTAACTGAATTTACCTCACCACAAAAATCTCCTAAAGATTCCCCAGTGAAACATCAACATCTCTTTTTGTCGGACCACAATGAGGGAGGTTCAGATGAGGTTCTAAACCACACCAGTCAAAGAAAGTCCATTTTAATCACAGTTCTTTGGTGAATTGTAAATCGTGTAGAAAAAAACAACTTATCTTAAAATGATTGAGAGAAGAAGCGCAAGCCTTGTGTAGAACGTCAAAATTCAAATTCATTCACAACATGCACGTTTCGGGACACCGCAGTCCCTGTATCAAGTGCTCTCGCGCAAATAGCTTCAAGTTGATTCTTCTCCGATGAGTGTACAAACTACCAATTCACTCCATTTAAAAAAAAAACCCGGTTCTCACCGGAAACCAATCACAACTGGGGTTTTTTTTAAATGGAGTGAGTTGGTAGTTTGTACACTCATCGGAGAAGAATCAACTTGAAGCTATTTGCGCGAGAGCACTTGATACAGGGACTGCGGTGTCCCGAAACGTGCACGTCGTGAATGAATTTGAATTTGGACGTTCTACACAAGGCTTGCGCTTCTTCTCTCAATCATTTTAAGATAAGTTGGTTTTTTCTACACGATTTACAATTCACCAAAGAACTGTGATTAAAATGGACTTTCTTTGACTGGTGTGGTTTAGAACCTCATCTGAACCTCCCTCATTGTGGTCCGACAAAAAAAGATGTTGATGTTTCACTGGGGAATCTTTAGGAGATTTTTGTGGTGAGGTACTTATATAGCTATCTCCGATTAGCGGGATTTTTTTCTTGTGTGCTTAACTGAATTTACGGCATCATTTTAACGTTTTATTTATTTGAACTGAGATCTGTTTTGTCATAAATTGTTTTTTATTCTATAAGTTTTGGTTTTGTTATTTCTAATATACCTCACTTAGAAATTTATGAGAGTTATAAATAAATTTGAAATTGAAATTGAAAATAATGTGGCCCTTCCATGTTTAGCCCCTTAAAAACTATACACAGTATTTTAAAACGCACTCGGAAGGCAACAGGTAACCAATGTATAGACCTCAACAGTGATGTCACATGGTTATACCTTTCTTACTTCAAACCACTGCCCAATTACAGTAGCTTCCATGGCTGACCCAGATATTCAATGCTATTGGCTGGATATGGCCCTGGCATTGAATATCCAGGTTTAGTGTTCAGCGTCAACGGCTAAGCGCTGAATATCGGGCTTGTATGTTTATTTATTTAGACAGTTTTGTATACCACCTTATCCTTCAATCAAAGTGGTCACAACACAATTGGGGGATAAATTTAACACAAGGGGATATCAGACACACACTTACTTACAGGGAACATGGGCAATGGAGGGTTAAGTGGCTTGCCCAAGACCACAAGGAGCACCGGTGGGACTAGAAACCTCAG
Organism: Ichthyophis bannanicus; assembly: GCA_033557465.1. NCBI lineage: Eukaryota > Metazoa > Chordata > Amphibia > Gymnophiona > Ichthyophiidae > Ichthyophis > Ichthyophis bannanicus. Next base: position 1,624,281,792 of record CM066031.1, on the reverse strand, counting down.
TCCTTCTGGCCCAAGGTTACTGTCCTCTAGTGGGATTTGAACCCTTGACCTTCCAGCCTGAAGTACCTTGCCCCAACCACAAGGCCACTCCTCCAACATTTATGTTTAAATGTTCAGCAGTTTGGAAGCATAAAGAATGGGAAAGAACATAGAAGCATGTTTAATAAAACACAGTAAGTAGTTGCAACAGTAATTTGCCTGCAGTAAGTGTTATTGCAGTCTCTGCACTTGCAGCATAGTAATTCCTACAGTAATTGGTTACTGCAGCAGGCGGTGGCAAAGGGTAGAGACTGGCAGGCTGTGGGAGTGGGCAGAGCTTGCAATTAGTGCACAGTAAGTTGAAGTTCACTGTCAGCACTGTAGGTAACATAGATGCTTTTTACTGCCTCCTTGAGAAAAGGCATTAAGTGTACTGATACTATTCGCATGCATTTAGTACAACCAGTAGTGTAAAAAAAAAGCCCAACTGCTCTGTCAGCATTTAGGCACCTTTCCGCACCCTCTTAATCAGTTTCTCTGCCCCCCCTCCCCCCATTCAGCATCCCCACTCATCCTGCACACCTCCACACCTCTGATCCTCCTGGTACTTACTGAGGGTTTCACTGGTGAGTAAATGGGGAGCAGGAGAGCATGTCAGCTTGACCCCTTAGTGATGGTATCACAAGACTACTTCTAGGAGTCTGAGCTGCCATTTTAAACCCAGGCCAGCAATGGGACAGGAGCATTTGGAGATCACTTCTGCCTCATACTAACCCATCAGGTTAACTCCTGGTAAGTTCTACGAAGGATTGAAGATAGGGGGTGAGGGGTTGGGTAGGGATGTTGATTGGGAGTCTAATGGGGTGATGCTGCTCAGGATGTCAGGATGCTGATTAGGGGGTTGGGATGCTCATCAGAGGGATGTGAGGATGCTGATGGAATTGTGGGGATACTGATTGGGGGATCCTTTTTTTTATTGTTGTTGTGGTAGGCTATGGCCTAGCAGGGCCTGCTACTATGAAAGGCCTGTAAGTTAGGCCTGGATCCTAACTCCCATTATTTATTTAACTATTTATTTATTTAACTATTTCTTTTATACCGCCCCTTCCAGAGATCAAGGGCGGTTTACATATAACAAGTTAATAGTCATGTACACAGTTTGTATACATTTTACATAGAACATAGAACAATAGAAATCAACTATTTACATTAAACAGTAAATATAACATTTATAGGTATTAAAGCAAACACATTAAACTTTATACAAATGAATATTTACAGTGTGTGGTGTGTGTGGTGTGTGGGGCAGGAATTGGTGTAGGTGCTGGAATTTAGTTCCTTTTTTCGTCTTCAAGGTGTGAGGGGGGGGGAAAGTCTTGTGGTTACATTGTTGGGTTAGGGGATTAAGGGAGTTTGTGTATGTGTGACCATGTTTGTTGTGGAGCTGGCTTTGGGGGTATAGGGGATTTCGAAGTGTTCAGTGAACAGGTAGGTCTTTAATTCTTTTCTGAATTGGGTGAGGTCTCTTATGGTGCGAAGTTCAATAGGGAGGTCATTCCAGAGTGTAGGGGCAGTGAATGAGAATGCTCTGGAGCTAGTGGAATTCTTAGTTTTACGGATGGCTTTTGGTATGATGAGGGAGTGGGCCGCGTTCTGTCTGAGGGTCCTTGTCGATGTTGGAGATTGCAGTAATGTGGATAGGTGTGAAGGGGTTATGTCATTTATGAGTTTATAGGTTGTTAGGATAATCTTATATTTGATTCGGCTGTTTATAGGGAGCCAGTGGAGTTCCAGCAGTATTGGGGTTACGTGGTCTGTTAGGCGAGCTTTAGAGATTACCTTTGCACAGATGTTTTGTGCTCTTTGGAGAAGGTATATGCTTTTTTGGGGGAGGCCTATTAGGAGACTATTGCAATAGTCGAAGTGTGGGGTGATCAGTGTACTTACTACGGATCTAAAGTCTTGTGTTTCAAGGAGTGGCCTTAGGTGCTGAATAGTTTTGAGTTTATAGAAAATGGTTTTTACTATTTGTTTTATGTGTGGTAGCATGGTGAGGGTGTGGTCTATTATTACTCCTAAGTATTTTACCTGTTTTCTGACGGGTATGGAGGTTTTGTTGATTGTGATTGTTTCTGGGTATGTGTTCTCAGTCGTGGGTGGTCTTGTCACAAACATTGCCTCAGTTTTTTTGAGGTTTATGCTAAGGTGGTTAGTTTCCATCCAGGAGGAGGTCTCAGCCATGCATTTGGATAGCGAGTCATATGTAGGGTTTTTAGCATTTATGGGGATAGCTAACATGATGTCATCGGCATATATAAAATGGTTAATCCTGTGTTTTTTAAATATGTCTGTTATCGGTTGCAGGTACAAGTTAAATAAGAGGGCTGAAAGGGCTGATCCCTGGGGTATTCCCTGTCCTTGAGGGAATGTTTCTGATGCTTGTTGGTCAATTTGGACTCGTATTAATCTATGTGAAATATAGGATTTGAACCAGTTAAGGACAATCCCGCCTATTCCTAGGTTTTCTAATCTGTTGATCAGTGTCATGTGATTAATGTTATCGAAGGCGGCAGAGATATCTATAAATAGGAGTAAGAAGCCTTGATGTTTGTCATCTGTGCCCTTGATGAGGAAGTCCATAAGGGTGATTAGGAGGGTTTCTACTCCATGGAATGGGCGGAAACCAAATTGGTGTGAGTCAAGGGGTTTGTGTTCATCAATGTGTTCTTGTAACTGAATTTGAATTGTTTTCTCTATTATTTTGGCTATGAATGGAATGCTGGCTATGGGTCTGTATGAATTCGGGTCTTTTGAGTCGAGCTTATTATTCTTTATTATTGGTCGGAGTGTTGTGAGTTTTAGGGCATCAGGCATGATGCCCTGTGAAAGGGATTGGTTAACGATGTATTGTATATTTACCACCAGTTCATCTCTTGCACTCTTAATCCATGACACGGGGCATGGATCGAGTGGGGAAGTGGTGGTGTTTATCATAGTTATGATTTTGAGGAGTTGTTTTTGTTCTACCAACTGGAAACTTGTCCATTCATGTGAGATTTTCGTGTTTGATAATACAGGAGTTGAGGTAGTGGTTTTGTTTTTTAGTTTTTCTGCAAAATGTTTTGCTAGTGTTTGTATATTTATTGCTTGTTGTTTAGGTTCGGTGTTATTAGTTTTGGTTAATGTTTTTACTATCGCGAATAACTCCCTTGGGCGGTTGATGGATGAATTTATTACTTTGGAGTGGTAGTCTCTTTTTGATTTGTTAATTGCGTTTTTGTATTCCATAAGTAAGAGCATATATTGGGATTTGTTTTCATCAGATTTTAGTTTTCTCCATCTCTTTTCTTGTCTCCTCAGTTGTTTTTTTAGTTTTGACAGCTCTTTTGTGAACCATTTTTCTGTCTTTTTTGTTTGTTTGTGTAAGACTTGTGTGTGGACAGCTGCTTTTTGAATAGTTAGATTCCAATGTGTTATGGTTGAGTTGATGTCTGGTGAGCTTGTGTCTAGTTTGGGTAGTACTTTATCGAGGAATGTGTCTTTGTCAAAGCGTACGAAGCGTGATGTATGTGGAGTTGTGCTCCCGTTGTTTTTTGGGATTTGTGCTGGTAGCTGGATTTTGATAAGATGGTGGTCTGACCAGGGTACTTCAGTTATACTCGGAGTGGTATGTAGTAAGTGACTGTAGAGTGTGGCTGGGAGGAAAATTACATCAAGTATGTTACCTTTTTTGTGCGTAGGAGCATGTATTATCTGTGTGAACCCCATTTGTGACATAGCGTCTATGAAGTTATCTGACTGTGAATGGTTCAGTGATGGAAGGTTCAAGTCCCCAAGGAGTAAAAGTGGTTTGCTTTGTGATGCTGTACATGCAAGTTCTAGGATAGGGGTGAGGTTTTTCTGATCGGATGATGGGGGTCTGTAGATGAGGGTGAGAGCCATAGTTTTATTTTCTATGTTAATGATGTCCATTCCATCTATATTATTTAGGTTTGTTAGGGTGAATTTTAGGTAATTTTTGGTGAGAATCATTACACCCCCTCCTCTTTTTATATTCCTTTGGCAATTGAATATGTCATATTGATATGTGGTTAGCTGGTTTAGTAGTATAGTGTCTGTAGGTGAGAGCCATGTTTCAGTAATACAGATAATGTCAGGGGATGTATCGTTAATTATGTCATTGATTATAGGTATTTTGTTTCTTATGGATCGTATGTTTATTAGGATGAGTTGTAGTTTGATGTTTGTATTGTCATTTTGGTCAATTTTATCATTTATGGGTTGTTGCTTTATTTGGATGAAGCGGTGATGGCGTTTGTGTGAAGTGTGGCGCGAGTGGTGATCATGAGAGTTTGTGTATGTAGAGCTATATATTTGGTTCTGGTATTGATTGTACGTGATTGGGAAATTATTATAAGGGTTCCGGTTATGATTGTAGATGATTGGGATGTTATTGTATGGATTTTGGTTGGTTTTGTAAGTGTATATGTGTTGAGTTAGGAGGGTTATTAAGAAGAGAGTGAAAAGGAGATTTGTAATCTTAGTAGGAGACATTTTGTTCATTTTATGAGGTAATGGGTAGAGTGGGAGGGAAGTAGTTGGAGGTATGTAGTTGGAGGGAGGTAAATTATTACTGTTAATAGTATCTCAAGCTAACAGTGCAGGGAGGGTATTTACTACTGGCAACAGTGTCTTGTAATAGCAATGCAAGAAGAAGAGATAATTACTACTGATTGCCGTGGGTAAATATTACTAGCAATAGTAACTCACAATGATCATCACTGGTAACAGTATCTCACAATGATTTCTACTGGCAAGAGTATCTTATAATAATTACTGCTGGCAAATGTATCTCACCATGGTCAATACTCACAACAGTATCTCACAATAAATTACTACGGGCAAGAGTATCTTACAATAATTACTGCTGGCAAATGTATCTCACCATGATCAATACTCACAACAGTATCTGACAATGATCAATACCGGCAACAGTATCTCACAATAATTACTGCTGAAATAGCTTCTCACAATAATCAATACTGGCAACAGTATCTGACAATGATCAATACCGGCAACAGTATCTCACAATAATTACTATTGGCAACTGTATCTCAAAGTAACAGTGTAAGAGGGTAGTTATCATAGGTAGCAGTATCTCACAATGATCACTACTGGCAATGGTATTTAATAAGTTGTTGTATTTTTGTTGTACGATTACATTCCTTGTTTGTCTCTGTCAGGCCTCAACATACAACCACTCGAACAGTACCTTAAAAGTCCATGCAAGTAGCTCCGAATTGGGTGAGTGAAGCTGGTGCTGTTACCTTATTGCCGGCGGTTCTATTCCCGACTGAGGATAGGTGCCGTTGGTGGCAAGAGTTCTTCTGGTGCTCCTTCTCTCAGTCCCCGCCTAAGGGCCACGCCAAAGGGCCCTCTGGCGAGGCCCTCAGGCGCGGGCCCGACCAGGCGCGGGCCCGCCTGGCGGCGGCTTCTTTTATGCGGTCCGCTGCTGCTCCTCCCCCTCGCACAGCCCCGACTGGGCTGGAGGGGCTTCACAAGCAGGCCGTTATAGATAGAAAAGAACCAAAAATTTGTGGAAAATAAGAAAACTGTTTTAAAATGCATAATAAGAAGTTTTCATGAATCCATAAGTCTTCTATTATTCTCTTGTGTGTGAAAGAACAGAAATAGAAACATAGAAACATGATGACAGAAAAAGACCACATGGCCTATCTAGTCTGTCCTTCCATAACAACTACAACAGTCCACTTTTTACCTTTAGAGATCCTCTGTGTTGGTCCCAGGCTTTTTTGAATTCAGTTACTGTCCTCATCTCTACCACCTCCACTGGGAGACTATTCCATGGATCCACTACTCTTTCTGTAAAGAAATATTTCCGCATATCACTCCTGAATCTATCTCCCTTCACCCTCATCCCATGTCCCCTCGTAGCAGAACTTGCTTTCAATTGAAAGAGGCTCTCTCCCTGAACATTTATGCCACGGAGGTATTTAAACATCTCAATCATATCACCTCTATCCCGCCTTTCTTCTAAGGTGTACATATTAAGATCCTTAAGTCTGTCCTCATATGCTTTATAATGAAGCGCATTAATCATTTTAGTAGCAACCCTCTGCACCGACTCCATCCTGTTCACATCTTTTTAAGGTGCGGTCTCCAGAATTGCACACCATACTCCAAATGAGGTCGCACCAAAGACTTATACAGAGGCATTATCACCTCCTTTTTTCTGCTAGCCATTCCTCTCCGTATGCACCCAAGCATCCTTCTAGCTTTTGCCGTCGCCTTTTCTACCTGTTTAGCTACTTTAAGATCATCAGACACAACCATGCCTAGGTCCCGCTCTTCTTTAGTGGACAAAAGTACTTCACCTCCTATACTGTATTGCTCCCTTGGATTGCTGCAGCCCAAATGCATGACCTTACATTTTTTAACATTAAATCCCAGCTGCCAAATTCTAGACCATTCTTCAAGCTTAGCTAGATCCCTCCTCATATTATCTACACCTTCCTGGGTGTCTACTCTATTGCAGATTTTGGTATCATCTGCAAAGAGGCAAAACTTACCCGACAGCCCTTCCGCTATATCACTAACAAAGATGTTAAAAAGAATCGGACCAAGGACAGATCCCTGGAGCACACCACTGGTAACATCCTTCTCCTCAGAGTGAGCTCCATTTACTTGTACTCTTTGTCGCCTCCCACCCAACCAATTTCTAACCCAAGCAGTAACTTTAGGGTCCATCCCTAGGGTGCTCAGTTTGTTTATAAGTCACCTGTGAGGAACAGTGTCAAAGGCTTTACTTAAATCTAAATACACCACATCTAGAGCTCTCCCTCGGTCCAACTCCCTGGTCACCCAGTCAAAGAAATCAATCAGATTTGTCTGACAAGACCTGCCTCTGATGAATCCATGCTGCCTCGGATCCTGTAATCCGCTGGACTCCAGAAACCTCACTATTTTCTCTTTCAGCAGTGTTTCCAGTAATTTACTCACCACCGAAGTTAAACTAACCGGCCTGTAGTTTTCAACCACATCCTTACTTCCGCTTTTGTGTAAAGGCACCACATGAGCCTCTCTCCAGTCCTTTGGCACCACTCCCGACTCCAACGAGGCATTGAAAAGGTCAGTCAGTGGAGTTGCTAGAACGTCCCCAAGTTCCCTCAGTATTCTAGGGTGTATCCCATCTGGTCCCATCGCTTTGTCTACTTTAAGTTGAGCTATGTTTAGGTTGAGCTATGTTTCAGTATATGCATTCCTAAAGCCAAGGTTAACCTTGCAGTAGAGAAGTAATGAAATTAAGAACTGTACCATTGTTCAAGCAATCCTAAAGGAGGGGGCCGGTTGCTAGGCTCCGGAGGGATTTCTAATTGGACAAATGAAGGGAATGTATAACCAATGAAAAGTTTGCATGTATCAAGTTGGAACCAATAGAAAATTCTCATGTATCAAACTGAAAAAGAGGTATAAATGGTTATGTCTCTGTATAAACGTTTGCTCAGTTCCTTTTGAAACTTTGACTGACTGAGCCTGTGCATATTAAACTGGCTTGGACCCTGTCAATTGACTCCTGGACTTATTCATTGATTGCACTTTGCTACAGCATTGTAACTGCAGCTCATCACTGCAAACCCCAGATAAACAATACCATCTGTAACCGGCCTAAATCTCAATGGCAGTCCAGGGACAGACCCAGGTGGACCCACCAAGCTCCAACTTAGCAATAATAATGAAATACTCAGAGATCAAACTGTATCCATCTAGCACCTCCAACGATGGCTCAGAGGACTATGCAGGGTTAGTTAGGAACAGAAGAACATCATCTCCAAAGAGGGAGATATTATGCAAGACTTCCCCAAATGAGGAACCTGCAATCTATCATGTCTCCTGAATCCTCTGCACCAGAGACCTGATTGCCAAATTGAAAAAGAGTAGGGATGGATGCAATCCTGCCATGGACCCCTCTGTACCTTAAATGAGAAGGATATATAAAAGATTCATGCTCCTTACTTTGAGGGTTATACTGCTAAAGTGGCCTCTTTGAAAATGTACTAGTGCTCAGTGCCTAAATATTTTCTTAAAATTTCACTAAAAACTCCTAAATTTAGGCGCATACAGGCAGGTGGAAATGGGAGCAAATTTAGGGCAGGGAAAAGAATTTAGGAGTGTAGCACTGATTTTCAGCACTGGGCACCTAAGTTAGGCTCATAAATCTAGACAAATTAATGGCAGGCCTAAATTTAGGAGTATGAATTTTATTCACCTAAATTAGGATGAATTTTCACCTGAAAACTTAAGGGTATGTCTACTAAGCATTTTCCCCATAGGAACGAAATGGAAAAATCCTTTAGCAGACAGGCCCCTTGGGCTCCTAGGTGTTCCTGAAAATAAGACACAAATTTAGAAGCCTATATTTAGGAGTTCAGTTTGTTTTTGAATATCAGGCCCTTAGTCTTTTAAGTGCATAAGTGGCCACTAACACTCAGAAATGACCTCTCATAAACTACTGACTAGTGTAACATCACACACATTGGTTGCATTGTGCATACTTTCACTAGGAGAATTATTTAAAAGAGCATCATTCAGGCCTCTATTCAACAGCAGTGGCTGTTGCATTAATTTAAAAGCAAGCACAGGTATATAAATGAATGTGCATATTTAACAGGCTCAAACTAAATGGATAACTTATCAGGTAATGCCTCAAAATTACCACCATTTGGATAATTTCCTTGGACCACCATGCCCTTCTCAAGCCTGGCTGCTCACGATACAGATAGCATCAGGCTTGATACTGTGCACACAGTGGTCGAAAATACATGGACAGTGGAGTTATATGTTCACCAATGGCTGGTAAATGTATAACTTTATTTGAATAGTAGGTCCATTAGGTCTCCCCCCCCCCCCCCCCAAATTCTGGATTGAATTGCAGAGCTCTGTGTTCCTTCTCATTACCCTTATGGAACAGTCAGAGCTTAGTTACAGTTTTTTGACTTAAACAGAATTATTCCTTCTTTAATAACCTATATGTGCTATATATTTGGAAACTGAATTATATACATTAGATGAACCGTGGCACTTACATAAATATAGTATGCTGCTGTTTAAGTAGCACTAGGGAATATGTTGATAATTCTTTATAACAATAACTCCTACTGCTACAGTAAATTGTCTAAATAATAACACAGTGGTGAGGTACAATATGACAGAGAAGCAGGTATTCATCAATAAAAGTCAAAAAGAATCAGGCAACTAGTCCACAGTTTGAGCTGGCATCTTGCCAAGTGTATGGTTTATGTTTTCTAACCTAGTGTTAAAGGTGGTAAGAAACTGAGTTCTCCTTTAGAATGTTGCTTCTGTTGTAATGATGTTTACTTTCTTGTTTAAATCAATTATTTACCGTAGTTTTTATGTTTTCCTTCATTTGCCCTTATCACTCTTTCCATATTTGCTAGATTCATTTGCTGACCATTCTGTCATGAGCTTTACAATGTCATGACTATACTTTCTTTTCATGTAGTGTGTGATATTGGACATAGACATTTTGAAAGCATCACTAGAATCTAGATCATTTATGCATCAATTTTCAAACTGTTCATTTTGATACATTTTTGTCCGGGGACGTTGCACCAACTTTTAAAGAGAAAGTAAAGTAATACGCTGGAAAATGAAATGTGTAGACTTGTCTATTTGTGTTTTTATTCAAAATCCGACCAGATTATCTTCCCAGGAAAGTAACCCCCAAATCCAGCTATAAATATAGTACATGGGCCAAGGAAATGAAGAAGTATGTTTAACCAGTTAGGGGGTGTAGAGGAGCTCAGTTTCCAGACAATCTGCTTACCAGGATAGGAGACTTTGAAAGTTGTCTTCTGAATCCTAAATTTGCCTGTTCCTTCATTCTGTTCTTTATACTTCTGATCCCATTTCTAGGCCTGCTCTCATTTTGAGCTAATAGTTTCTATATATGTTTTAACACACATTTTTGTCATGACTTACAAATATATCTTTAAAAAGAATCTCTTTCTGAGTCTACTCTTTAGCAGTTGTGCTAACTGATGTGTAAACTTTGCTTGGCAGACTTATTTGAAATCCCTAGCTGGTTAGTGGATTCTACAGAGAGTAGTCAAATAAACACTGTAGTGGACTGGGCCCAAGATGATTTTTGTAATGAGCAGAGTGGATGCCCATTTTTTACCCTACCTTCACATAAAATCATTGCAGTCCATTTAGCTATGTGATGATTCCAAGATGCTAATTTATTTATAAACAAAGGGAGAATTTGAAGTAACCAAAGTCCATAGCTAGAGATTCCACAGTAGACATCCTATCCTCTGCCCCAACACACACGTGTAATTAGAAGCACATCACAGCAGCATTCTTTCTATTATAAATTATTTTTTGACAATCCACTAATTCCCCCCCCCCCTTACATGAAATATAGACACCTAATCATTCTTTTGTTTTTAAGGTTTGTGAAGAGGCTCCCCAAGAAAGTGGCATACTCCTAACTGCTGAACGTTGAATCATGAGAAAATATTGAGGTTTCTGGAGTTCAGCGGATTACAGGATCTGAAGCAGCATGGATTCACCAGAGACAAGTCTTGTCAGACAAATCTGATCGATTTCTTTGACTGGGTGACCAGGGAGTTGGATGGAGGGAGAGTCCTAAATTTGGTGTATTTAGATTTCAGTAAAGCATTAGACACCGTTCCTCACAGGCGACTTATAAACAAACTGAGCACCCTAGGGATGGACCCTAAAGTTACTGTTTGGGTTAGAAATTGGTTGAGTGGGAGATGACAAAGGATACAGGTAAATGGAGCTCACTCTGAGGAGAAGTAGGTTACCAGTGGTGTGCCGCAGGGATCTGTCCTTGGTCCGATTCTTTTTAATATCTTTCTTAGTGATATAGCGGAAGGGCTGTCGGGTAAGGTTTGCCTCTTTGCAGATGATACCAAAATCTGCAATGGAGTAGACACCCAGGAAGGTGTAGATAACATGAGGAGGGATCTAGCTAAGCTTGAAGAATGGTCTAGAATTTGGCAGCTGAGATTTAATGTAAAAAATGCAAGGTCATGCATTTGGGCTACAGCAATCCAAGGGAGCAATATAGTATAGTGGGTGAAGTAATTTGTCCACTAAAGAGCGGGACCTAGGCGTGATTGTGTCTGATGATTTTGAAATAGCTAAACAGGTAGAAAAGTCAACAGTAAAAGCTAGAAGGATGCTTGGGTACATAGGGAGAGGAACAGCTAGCAGAAGAAAGGAGGTGATAATGCCTCTGTATAAGTCGTTGGTGCTACCTCATTTGGAGTATTGTGTGCAATTCTGGAGACCGCACCTTCAAAAGGATATAAACAGGCTGGGGTCAGTACAGAGGGTGGCTACTAAAATGGTTAGTGGTCTTCATTATAACGCATATGAGGATAGACTTAAGGATCTTAATAGGTACACCTTAGAGGAAAGTCGGGATAGAGGTAATATGATTGAGACTTTTAAATGCCTCCGTGGCATAAATGCACAGGAGGAGAGCCTCTTTTGATTGAAAGCAAGTTCTACTGCGAGGGGTCATGGGATGAGGATGAAGGGGGATAGATTCAGGAGTGATATGCAGAAATATTTCTTTATGGAAAGAGTGGTGGATCTGTGGAATAGTCTTCCAGTTGAGGTGGTAGAGATGACAATATCTGAATTCAAAGAAGCATGGGAGAAACACAGAAGATCTCTAAAGGTAAAAAGGGGACTGTTGTAGTGGTTGATATGGAAGGGCAGACTAGATATGCCATGTGGTCTTTTTCTGTCATTGTGTTTCTATGTTTCTATTTATCAAGACTTGAATGGCCATCTATTCAGAGAACTAAAGAGGAAGGCAAAAAATGACTCGAATAACTAACAAATTTCTACAAGTGGTCAAGCTTCTGCTAATGGCAGTTAGGATATATACTTATTAATATACACCAGAATAACTAGGCAGACTGCCAATCTTTTACTATGAAGATTATTTTAGAAGCTCAGTTCATGATTTGAACATCTAAAAATGGGCATTCAGAACTGCAAATCACAGAGACGTCCCCGGACCCATTTTAGAAACCCCTGGAATATAGACGTCCCCAGCGTGAGCACGTCCATGTAGCATGAGAGTGTAGTAGAAGCTTGCCCTGGGCAAAGCAACAGAGATGCACATACCAGTGCAATTTCTGAATGGCACAAGCATGATGGCTCTGGTTGTTAAGGCGGCCATGCCTATACCTGCTCCTGACCATGAATAAGATGCTAAAAGATGCTTGTTTCATGGCTGCAAAATGTGTTCTCATCACTACAGTTAATCTTTCTAGGCCAAGGAAACCTGTATATAAATATATACTCCAAATATTTGATTACCTGAAATGGCTGGCCAGGACATGCATGTCACATAACATAGCTACCCCCTTCTGAAATACCACGGCTGACACAGTCAAGTACCCGTTTCTGAGGGCATGCAATTTGGGGATGTCCACATTTGTGAAATAGCTTTAACCTCTGCATGTACCTGGTCTTCCTATCTGTGTGGCCCCATCTTCAGAACCGGTAGTGGGATATTCATCTTTTGGGATGGAAACGGAGTGATTCCAGGAGGCACTTATACATGCTTCCCATCTCTGCTGCCACTCCCCTAGACATTAAGCTCTGGACATCCCAGATTCTTCCTAGATGTCCCTTCTAAAATCCCACTTGGGGACATGTTTACTAAAGGGGTCATTCTGAGGCACAAATAGTGGGTTTGGACGTCCCATTGGGGCATCCATACCCACTATTCAGGCCCTTCCTGACCCCATCTACCTTTCCTGCATGTTGTATGGGGAAGGTAGATGGGGACAGGAAAGGGACAGATTGGGGTCTGTGTTAGGGCGGGCAGTGGCTGGTCATCAGCGCTGGACGTACAGGGCCAATTCTAATGTTGGCCCTCTACGTCCGGGACTGGCGGCTTGCACGGGGAACTTATTCCACCTCCGAGGTGAAATAAGTTCTCCAGTCAGCAGGGATCAGCAGGCCCGGGTCAGGGAAGCAGCGGGAGAGGGCAAAGAAGATTCCCCGCAGCCCGACCCTGGCCTTAGGAGGCGGTTGGGGATTGCGGCTTTTCAATGAAGCCACAATGCCATGGCTCCATTGAATTGCCCTGACTGAATTAGCCGACAAAGACACGTACGTGCAGGCTGGACGGAATCAGGGTCCTGATTTGCACATACAGGCCTGTTCAAGATTCTGAATCCGCGGGGCTAGACGTGCCCCGTGGGATCAGAATCGCGACTCCCTCTGTGCGTCTGGTTCCGGCCGGGAACACAGAGGGCCCGGACTTCCAGGATGGAATCGGGCCCTAAAGGTTTTAACATGAGTTAATAAAATTAACGGACATTAAATGCCCGCCACCCTTTTATTTCTGTGGGTGCAGTTGCACTTAACGCACATTGACCTTTAGTAAACATGTCCCTTAATGTTACTGTCAAGTCTAATGCAACTTTTAGAAATGGAATGTCTTGGTAAACCTTTAATAAGTATTCCAGAGAATAACTACATGCTCTGAAAAAAATTGGAATTATATATTTCTTCTTAGTGAGAGGAAAGCATGGCAGGTTATTAAGGAAGTGTCTGAAAATATTGAGCTACCTAATGGAGAACTTCCCAAAGCTGTCCTGGGAACCCCATAGCCAGTCAGGTTTATAGGATATCTGCAATAACTATGCATGAAATAGATTTGCATGCATTGGAAAACTATTACATGCAAATTTACCTCAATCTTATTCAATGTGGAAATCATGAAAACTGTTTGGGAAGTATTTATGTAAGACTGCAGCATGAGATGAGACTGCGGGATGGGAAACTCAATTAAATGTTTTGTCAAAAAAGCTTTTATTCACTGCAATATTCAACATGAAACAGATTTCAGCCAGCATATGTAAAGGTTACTGAATAAACAAGTCATAGTCAAAAGATTTTATAATTCAGGAGGGAAGATTTAAAGGGGCAGCAGTGAGAGTAAAACATCAAGGGCCCGATATTGAGTCAGTAGTTTAGAAGGGCTACGTACCTCGTCAGCGCATAGCCCTGCCTGCTAACCTCTAACATGGATATTCAATGCCGTGGTGACAGCATTGAATATCTGGTGGTCGCCGCAGACACAGGAAACCGCTGAAGCTAACCGGGCAGCAGCAATATTGCATGCTGCCCGGTTAGGTCCTATGCCTTAAAGATTTTCCTCGCCTGTCTTTTAGGTACAGGTCACTAACCAGGCAGCATGTAATATCGCCACTGCCTGGGTAGCGACAGTCTCTGCCTCTGCTTTGCCCCAGAACGCCCCCAATATGCCCTAATGCTAACAGGGCAGCATCGGGGAGCATAGGGGACTTAGAAGGGGATATTCAACAGCATTAACTATGTAAAAGTGCCATTGAATATCCCCATTTAAGGCATTTATGTGGTTTACTGGGCTGTAAACCGTGTAAATGCCTTTCAAAAATCAGGCCCCAACTGTTTTCAATGTCTTGTCCAGGTACTGTAAGTGTCTAATGAGGTTGCAAATGAGGGGCAAACCTCCAAACTCTTCAGGATCTGAAAAAGAATAGAGCCATACAAGACAATGTTAGCCTTTTCTTTTTCTACAAATGTTCACTATCAAGCAACAGCAGTTAGGGCCGGCCCGTCCATTGTGCGATAATGTTCGCACAGGGCCCCGTGCTTCAGGGGGCCCTGCGCGAATACCATTAATGCACAATGTGGACGGCTGCAGAGGGAGCTGGGGAAGCCCATGCGAGGCCCTGGCTCCCTCTGTACAGCCGCTAGCGTGAGGAGTCTTTTCCCTCACGCTAGCAGCTGTATCTGTGAAGCCGCGAATGCCGGGAGAGGTTAAAGGCAATGCCAGGGAAGCCTGGATGAGTCCCCGGCTCCCTCTGCACAGCTGCTAGCATGAGGAATCTTTTCCCTCATGCTAGTGGCTCTATCTGTGAAGCCATGAATGCTGGGAAAGGTTAAAGGGCATTGCCTTTAACCTCTCCTGGCATTCGCGGCTTCACAGATACAGCCGCTAGAGTGAGGGAAAAGACTTCTCACACTAGCGGCTGTGCAGAGGGAGCCAGGGCCTCGTGTGGGCTTCCCTGGCTCCCTCTCCAGCCTTTTAGATGGCCGCGGGGCTGTTCAAGGGGGGGGGGGGCTAGGACTGGAAGAGCTATGCTGGAGGGAGGGGGAACTGGGGCTGGAAATGGGCTCTAATGGGGGGGGGGGCTAGGACTGCAAATGGGCCGTGATGGGGGGGAGTAGGACTGCAAATGGACCGTGATGGGGGGGCCTAGGACTGGATGGGCTGTGATGGGGGGGGGGACATGGACTGGAAATGGGCTGTGATGGGGGGGCTAGGACTGGAAATGGGCTGATGAGGGGGCTGGAAATTGGCTGATAGAGGAGCTTGGAGTGGAAATGGGCTGATGGGGGGCTGGAATGGAACTGGAAAAGAGCATATGGGGAGCTAGGACTGGAAATGGACTGATGGGAGCTGGAATAGGGCTGGAAATGGGCTGACGAGGGGGCTAGGATTGGAAATGGGCTGATGGGGGAGCTTGGCGTGGAAATGGGCTGATGGGGGATGGGGCTGGAATGAAACTGGAAAAGAGCATATGGGGGGCTAGGACTGGAAATGGGCTGATGTGGGGGCTTGGGAGACTGGGACTTGAAGGAAGCAGATGTTGGGTGGGTCTAGAACTATAAGAGAACTGATTTTGGGGGAAGACTAGAAAGGGTTGTGGATGGAGATTGAGAATGGAGAGGGGAAAATATATTTTGTGTGGGAGGGAAGAAAAGTCTATGATGGGCTGGGTATTGGGAGAGTAAGTGGGGATTGAGAATGGAAGGGTGAAATTTGAGTGGATGATAAAGGAACAAGGAAAGAAAAGGGGGAAAGAGCAAAAGGGGAAAGATCAGTTTGTTAAAACAGATATAGAGAGAGAATGGAAAAAATCTAAAAGAAAAGAAAGGACAAATGGATAGCTCGCAGAAGACACGAAGAAGCCAGAAGAAAGTGACTGGAACAATTACAGCTGAAAAATAAAATCCCAAACAGAAGGTAGAAATCTACTTTTTATTTTGAATGTATTAACTGGAATATGTCAGGTCTGGGAAGTGTGTATTGCTAACATCTTTGCGGTTTTGCTTAGTGCAAGCGGAAATTAATTTATAGTTTTATTTCTCCAGTGTTGCACATTTCATGTTTGGCTTTTGGGGTTCCCAGTTTAACTGTCATCTTCCTGTTTCTAAATTGTGATCCATTATTCTTTTTGTGGTGACAGTCTATGTTCTGCATGTGTAACCAAATTGAGATATTCTGTTCATATTGTTTCTATTTGACAGTCCCACTTGTTCTCTTTCCCCCAGTGAGATGTATTAGTATTTTCTGAGGTGTACTGGTTTTAAATATCTGCAGTGTTGCCTTTTTTTTTTTTTTTGTGATTTTTTAGTCATTACAACAACCAAAACAAGAAAGGAAAAACAGGAGACACTTGCATCAGAAACAATTTTGGTAGATCAATACAACCAATAATATTGGATGATAAACATAATAAGCAAGGGACCCTTATAAAGCCCACATTACGGGAGCCAGACTGTACCAAAATAATAGAGAAACAAATCAAGAGGCAAACTAGGCCAAAAGGCCAACAAATCGGAGGCTACATTATATTTAGACTGCACCTTCCCTCACTCTAACTTGCCTATCAGAGATAAATTTTTCCAAATGAGAAACATCAATGAAGATATAAGAAGCGCCCTCGTAACCTTTTAATAGGTAGGATTTTGTATTTTGTGAGTCTTGATAGTGCTGTTATGATACGGTGGATTTGCTATGGGTTCTAAATGATCAATGTTTGTAGTACTTCCTAATGGGCCTGGCGGTTGTCACTGCAATATAGTAATGCAGAAATCTGTTAGTCTTTCTTTATTGAGACACTCATTAAGAGGCATGTTTACTAAAAGCACATTTTAACATTATGCAAATATGTATGCGAATGAGGTTACTTATGCAAATGAGGCCCCACAATTAATCCCCGCACATGGCCCCGCACCCCCCTTGGGCCGCCCCTGACAGCAGTTGCAAACTAGTGTGCACAAGCAAGAAAAATTTGGTTAGTTTTTATTTTTTTCACAAATTTTTCCCAACTTGTAGGTGTTTGTTGGTTAGTTTCACACATTCATTTTAATAAGGAAATTTTAGTATGCTCTAAATAGATTTTGCATATACTAACTGATAAATTAAGGCACACTAATGGCCCCTTTGATTAAAGGCCAGTGACTGGTGAATGTGCATTTTAATGCAGGGCAACTGGCAGAATGCGTCAGAGAGCATGCTACCACATGTTAAAACGAATGGTAATCGGCTATCGTGGGATGGTTTCAGGTTTATTAAAACTTGATATACTGCTCCTCGTAACATCAGGGTGGTTTACATTAAAATCAACCAATTAGGAAAAGGAAAAGAACGCCATTAAAACTAGTAGAGCACAAAAGCCAAGGTACATGCAAGAAATGGTAGGGTAAGGGGGGGGGGGGGAGGGTTGCAGAATACAGAGAGGCTATGAGGGAAGACCATAGGCAAGTTGAAAGAAGTAGCTTTTCAAAGAAGCCTTAAACTTAGAGAAAGGGGTCTCAAGCTGAATATCAACAGGGAAGGAATTCCAGAGGCTGGGACTGAGGAAAAAGAACACCGAGTGCCGGGTCGATTCAAGAAAGGCCTGTGATGGGGAAGGAAGATGAAGTCTATTTGCGTGACTAGAGTGAAGAACTCAAGAAGGAGCATATGAAATAAGACAAGAAGAAAGACAGGCAAGGGTACCAGAATGCATGATCCTATGGACAAGGGTAAGTAGCTTAAATTGAGTATGGTGGGACAGAGGGAACCAGTGGGACTTGTGTTATTTATTTATTTACATTCTCTTATATACCACGCTATTCTGCATCAGTGCAGTTTACATTGAACAAACTGAAATTACAATTGAACAGGGCATTATAACTTGGAGATAACTATTTTACAGGGAACATGAGCTATGGAGGGTTAAGTGGCTTGCCCAAGACCACAAGGAGCACCTGTGGGACTAGAAACCCCAGTCCTTCCAGCCCAAGGTTGCTGTCCTCTAGTGGGATTTGAACCCCCAACCTTCCAGCCTGAAGTACCTTGCCCCAACCACTAGGCCACTCCTCCACTCTTATGATGAGCCAGTAGCATGATGGAATAAGTGGATTATGGTCTTTTGAAGAGACTGAAGATGTTTCAGTTGGTAATGAGGCTGTCCAGGATAAATAACATTTCAATAGTCAAGTCTTGAGATGACTAGAGACAGAAGGAGAGTGATAAATGAAGAAGAAGGGAGGATGGACTGGACGGAGCAGATCTGGAGAAGTGTAAGGAATGACTGCCTAACAACATTACTGATATGTGTGTGGAAGGTATAAGACAAATCCAGAGTGACCCTGAGGTATTTGAGAGAAGGAACAACAGAAACAGGGAAGCCGTCAAGAGTAGGTGACACAGAAAGTGGAGTGGAGGACCCAGTGAGTCAGACTGCGGAAGCTTTCAAAGGATTGAATTTCAGCCTATTAAAATGAAGCCAGGAAGCAACCAGAGATAAATATGAATTAATAGAGGTGAGATATGGGGTGATGGGGTGGGGAAGGGGATTGGGCAGGGCAGGGGTGGAGTATGGGCATGGAGAGTGCATTGCTGCTAGAGTCAGGGCAATATGGCTCTTAACATGAATTCACCTAACCACATCTCTATGGGAGTCATTAGGTGGAGTACATGCTAGTGTAGCCTACACATGTTAAGTGCTGGGAACATGCTGGTCAGGCCCCCAACAGCTAACACAAAGGTTTTGCAATTAGCATGCATTTGTTTGGCATCTTAAGTGCAAAACCTTAATGGAGTTTAGTAAAAGGGACCCTGTCGATTAAGGGATTTTAAATAAATTTAGTGCACACCAAGGGGGTTATTCATGATTTTTACTTGGAAAATCTAACATTTGCATGTGAAAATGGCATTCTTGTGTAAAAGTTGATTTTAGAAAGGGTTAAATTTACAAGTGGATGTTCTTACTACTTAGATATTGTAAGAGACCATGGTGGAGGCCTGGTGAAGGCAAGTCCTGGACAGGTCCAAAATTTACATGTGTGTTCTTCATTTCACATAGGGAATGCACGTGTATGGCCAAATTTGTCCACTTTCAAATTTACACCTTCCTGGATTGTATAGGTTTTTTAAAAAGTGCTTATTCTTTAAAAAGTGCTCCATAATCCCCCATTGTTCCTCTTTAATCCCCCATTATTTATTTCCATCCCCAAATTCTAATTAAATGAAGATAGTGGCCTCTGTAGTTAATAGGCAGCATTTAGATGTATAGGTTTGCACACATGTAAGTGCTGGCACATAAGTATCGGCAACTACATGTGTAAGTTGCCAAATTTCCTCTGTTGATGTTTCCTATGGGGTAGATTCTGATCCTAGTTTAGCAGGTCTAGACATCCGATCCAGATGTCCGGACCCGCTAAACATCTGGATCGCACTGGCAGCCATAGAGCTCCCTGCATGTATAGCCAATTTATGCAGGGAGCTCTGTTCTTGGGCAGGGGGAGGTGGACTGGGGGAGGAGTGAGGGCAGACAGTGGGCGAGGAAGTGACCCGGACATACAGGGCCGATTCAGAGGTTGGTTCTGTATGTCTGGGGTCGGTCACCTAGACGGGGGACTTATTCCACCTGGCTCTATGGTCCCCTGGATGTCAGGGGTCCACAGAGCCAGATGCCATCAAAGAGGTAAGGAGAGCAGGGGGTTCCCCACACCGAACCTAGCCATGGAATGCCAGATTGGAGGTCGGCTGCAGGGAAAAAAGTTTATATTCAGTGACGGGATTACCATGCCACCGCTGCTCCATTCAGGAGCCTGGTTGAGCTAGCTGGGGAAGTGGCTGGATGTCTGGGGTGCCTGAATCGGGACACCTCCCGGACATCCAGCCACTGTGATGTGATTCTGCTCCCGCAGAGATGTCTAGCCCCCGCAGGAACAGAATCGGGTGCATCTCCTGGCCGTCTGGATGTCTGGACATCTGGACAACCCAGGGACTCACAAATGTGAGTTGGCTTCTACTTGTACATTTTTTAGTGGTTCCTCCATCTCCAGATATCAGAACATGCACCTGTACCAAAAGAGAAATACAGACGAGGCAAATCCAACTGCACCAATAAGAAGCTACCAAAAAACTACTACTACTACTTGTCATTTATATAGCACTACAAGGCATACATAGCACTGTAAATAAACACATGGGAGACGGACCCCGCTCCATCATACTTACAGTCTATGCAAGACAGAAACACATAGAGGGGATTAGAGATGGTCTTGACTCACATGGGTGATAAGCAGGAGAGTAACAGGTTGGAGTGGAGGAGTAGCCTAGTGGTTAGAGCAACTGCCTAGTACCCAGAAGATCAAGGGTTTGATTCTCACTGGCATTCCTTGTGACTTTGGGCAAGTCACTTTACCCTCCATTGCCTTGGAAGAAAAGGCTGGCAATCTACTTCCAGTGATACAATGCCAAGAAAACACAGAGGTAGCTGGGTTGCTATGAGTCAACACTGACTTGATGGCACAAAAAAAAAAGGTCAGGATTCAAAAGCAGCCTAAAAGAGGGAGTTTTTAGCTTGGATTTGAATAGGACCAGAGATGGAGCCTGACACAGCAAATAAGATAGTCTGTTCCAGGCATATGACGCAGCAAAGTGGAAAGAACTGTCTGGACTTGGCAGTGGAAGTGAAGGGCACAGATAGAAAGGATTATTCTGATGAGTGGAATTCACAAAGGGAAGGGAACAAGAGATAAGAGAAGTGATGAGAAACAGCAGAATGACTGCACTTATAGGTCAGTAGGAGAAGTTCAGACTGGATCTGGAAATGAATAGGGAGACAATGAAGTTATATGAGGAGAGACATGAGCATAGCAACTATGGTGGAGGATTAACCTCACATCTGCTTTCTGAATAGATAGGAGAGAGATGATTCAGGGGGTGCTAGTGAGGAGCAGGTTGCAATAGTCTAAATGGAAGATGATTAGAGAGTGGATAAGGGTCTTGATAGTGTGTTCAGAAAAAAAGGGATGAATTTTGCTGATGTTATAGAGAAAGAAACTAAAGCACAGAGTGGAAGGCAAACCAAGCCAAGATGTTCAACAAATGGATGAATAAGTTTTATTAGCAACCCCAACACAGCTGTGTCATATGCATATATGACCCAACATCAGGGGTTAATCATATATGCAATTAAAATATACAAGATTCTTTTTTAACCTCTTCAGGAAAAAAATAATTGAATATATCAAATACAGCAAGGTTATCAAGTGAGAAACTACTAGAATTCAGCTGGCACCCAGGGAATGAGTATAAAGAAAGAAGTCCCAAGACAGAGCCTGAGGTACACCTATTGAAAGCAGGATAGCAGTGGAGGAGGATCCATCAGAGCATACTATAAATGTTTAATGGAAGAGATAAAAAGAAAACTAAGATAGAACAGAGTCTCAAAATCCAAGCAAGAACAGGTATCAAGGAGAAGGTAATGATCAACAATATCAAAAGCAGTAGATAGATCAAGAAGGATGGAGTAAAGACCCTTGGATTTGACCAGGAACAGGTCACTGGAGACTGTGGCAAGGGCAACTTCTGTAAAATGTAGAGGACAAAAGATAGATTGTAGTGGACCCAGAATTACTTCAGAGGAAAGTAAGTCAAGACAGTGGCAGTGAACTACATGTTCACATAGTTGGGATGAGAAAAAGAGGAGGGAAGTAGGCCAATTGAAAGAGAAGATAGGGTCCAGTGAAAGTTTTTTGAGGAGTGGTGTAACCACAGCATGTTTGAATGCAGCAGGAACAGTTGCAGTGGAAAGCAAGAAGATGAGAATATAGTAGATATAAGGGACAACAGCAGAAAAGATAAGAGTTTAGTAGATAGGTAGGAATAGAATTAGAGGAGCAGATAGTGAGTTTGGAGGAGGAGAGAATATGCTCACTGTCCTCCTCAGTGATTTTAGAAAAGAAAGAAAAGGTAATGGGGTTGAAGGAAGAATTTGAGAATGAAGCAGGGCAAGGGGAGATGGAGGTGACCTGATAGAGAACTCAAGACTAATATAGTTATCCTTGTCATAAAAGTAGTCAGTCAAGCCAGGGAAGAAAACAAAGAAGGAGTCAGAGATGGAGGCACTTTGAGGAAAGAAATGAGCATGGCATAAAGATGGCAAGGGTCAGAGGCCAGAGAGTTCATCAGATGGACATAGTTTTTATGCTTGGTGAGTAGCAGACTGGAACAAGGTTAACAAGAATTTGAAATCCATGAAGTCAGTGTGGGCATGGGATTTTAGTCACAGGTACTCAACAGAGCAAGCACAGGAAAATAAGTAGTAGATTTTTACGGTCAGCTAAGACTGAAGTACCATATGCCTCACAGGACATGGAATCAGAGGAGCAAGAACATCCAAAGCAGAGTAGACTATAATGTTATAAGAAAAGACTGTTTTATCAACACACATTCAGATGACATAGTGAACAAGAGAAGAGATGTGAAAGCTGAAAGATCAATAGCCTGAAAATTGCTCAATTTATTGGCAGTGATTGGATGAGCCTGCAAGGGATGGTTAAGAGTGAAAGTTAATGGATGAAGACTAGACGGGGGAAGAAAAAAGAGTGGGACTGAGGTGGAAGAAGTGGTACAACTGGCAGGAAGGAGAGAGCAGTAACCCAGCACTATTGTTATGGCCTACTGGGCAAAGTATATGGGAGAAAAAGTGGCATCCATGAAAGAGGGCAATAACTGAAGCAGAATTTTCAGGGAGAAGTCAAATCTTAGTTACAATAAGATGCAACGTATGAGTGATAAAGAGGTCATGAATATAGTTTGTTGGACATTCCACAAGGGCACATGAGGAAGGAAGATAGGAAGAAGAAAGGTGAGAGATGATTTAAGGGATTGTAGCTGGATCTGTACAGGGAGGATGAGTGATGCATAGTAGAGCCAGAATTGAGATTGATATCCCTAGATGAGAGAAGAAGGAACAAGAAGTATGGGAAAGAGAAGAGGTGCCACGATAGTGACAAGGGCGAGGTGTTCTCAGAGAAAGTGGGTATGCCTCAGTAAGAGGAAGAAAATGTTCATGTTCAAGAGCAAATGATGGAGTAGAAGACAAAATGTCTGGAAAGGTGAAGAAGGTAGGGAATGGGTGATGTGGACTTATGGTTTGAAGTTTGAATGAGGAAAAAGATTGGGGAGAGTTAACATTGAGAAGAGAAACTGATGTGGAACCATAGGACTAAATAGGAAAGAGAAACTACTGATAAAGATATATTATGAGATGATATGGTAGGAAAGGAGAGGAAGCTCCAGTGTGCCGGAGTGCACCTGGGAATAATAGTGTTAATGAACCCCAGGAAGGCAATATAAGAAATTTAAACTATGGGTGGGTGCATAATTTGAGAGTGGGAAGAAAGTAAAAAGTTAGCAGGTCAGAAATAAGATATCCCGTTTGATAGACAGTTGTTGTTGTTAAGTGCCGTTGAGTCGGTGTCAACTCATGGCAACCCTCTGGCTTGTTGTTCTAAACTGTGTTCAGTCTTCATTTGACAGACTGATACCCATAGCTGCTGCTATTGTATTGATCCATCTCATTGCTGGCCTTCCTCTTTTGTGTTGACCTTCTATCTTGCTAAGCATGATATCTTTCTCTAAAGAAGTCTCTCTTCACATGATGTGTCCAAAGTATGAAAGTCGAAGTCTTGTCATCTGGGCTTCTAAAGAAATCTTAGGCTTGATCTCCTGGTTTGTTCTTCGGGCAGTCTATGGTATACACAGTATTCGTCACCAGCATCATACTTCAAAGGCATCAATTTTCTTCCTTCTATCTTCTTCACTGTCCAACTTTTGCATCCATATGACGTTATTGAAAATATCATGGCTTGAAGAAGTCGAATCTTTGTTTGGAGAGAGACATCTGTGCTCTTGCAAATCTTGTCTAGGTCCTTCATAGCCATTCTGCCAAGAGCAATGGGTTGTTGGTTTTCTAGGCAGTATCAAGAGTTAATTTTCTTTCTTAGTGAAAAATAGGAGGGATATTATAAGCACAGAGAGATTAGGAAACTCAGTGCAA
Organism: Ichthyophis bannanicus; assembly: GCA_033557465.1. Classification (NCBI taxonomy): domain Eukaryota; kingdom Metazoa; phylum Chordata; class Amphibia; order Gymnophiona; family Ichthyophiidae; genus Ichthyophis; species Ichthyophis bannanicus. Next base: position 1,624,257,595 of record CM066031.1, on the reverse strand, counting down.
GCCCTGAATGAAAGCAAAAACAACAGGTAAAGACAGCAGTCCAGAATCCCAAAACCTGAGCAAATGTCAAAATAAATAAACATAAACAACTACAAACCCACACAACAAAATAAATACAAATAAAATTCTGAATAAGCACAGTTACAGAAGTCAATAACACATGCTTAGATAACAGGCTCTCTTTGTTGCTCCTCTCACCAACCAATCTCTTCCCTTTCTTCCTGCCCTGTCCTTCCTGAATAAATTATAACTTGGCATAACTATATCCCGGTCATGATTCTCTGTACACCCATGTCTCTGTGACTGCTACAAAATCTAAGTTAGTCTCTTCCATTACAGCATCTAGATCTAGAACTTTATTTCCCATACTATTGGCATTAATATACACTTCTTTTCAAATATTGCCCTTTTTCACATTTCTATATAGGCATTCAGGGCACGATATTCAAAGGAATTTACATGGTTTACAGACCTGTTAGTCTGTGGTTATTGCCGCTGAATATCCCCAATTAATGCCACTACACGTCCTGATGTTAACCGCTTAGCAAAGGGAGATAGCGTGGCCATTCTGGGGTATTCCTGGAGTGGCACCAGTTGCTAGTCGGGCAGCAATGATATTGCACCGCTGCCCAGTTAGCGACATTTGAAAATAGGCACAGCCCGGTTAGCTTCTGTGGTGGTGGACTGTGCGAAGACCCCGGATATAAAATGCTGGGGCCACATATGACCCCAGCACTGAATATCTGGGGTTAAAGTTTGGCGGCGATGGCTATACACTGTAGAGGCACAGAGCATTGTAAATGAATATTGGGCCCTTAATGTTTTACTTACCTGAGGGCTTATACTTACCATGGGGCTTTGCCACCCTTCCATGGTGATACTAGCATAAAGCCCTCTTCTGTAGGTTAGCAAGTCTGAAGGAAGACATTTTGCCCCTCTTTGATAGATCTTGTATATAATATCAAGGTACAATGGAATACTAACATCTAGAATTTTGAAATTGTTGGGTTAAATTTACCTCACCCTTTCTGAACTGCATTCTACCACCTGTACCAGCATTTTCCAGCATCAGCATCCTTGTGCCATTTCCAGCCTCACATCAGCCCACAACCCTCTCCTCCCTGCCACAGCATCAGACCCACTCCAAACTCCAGCAGCCTTCTCCCATTCAGCCCCAAATCCCCCTTTTCCTTTCCCCAGTATTAGACTCATTTCCCAGCCCTATTCACTTCATCGGCCCCCTTTTTCTACATGCTCAGCACCTATTAATCACTGAAAGAGCAGCGGGAACTTATTTTTTGCTCCACTGCTCTGCCTGTCTTCAGACAGCTGTAGCTGCTGGCACTGTACAGGACCTGTGAGCAAAAAGCAACTACTTCCTGTATCTGGTATAATACAGGAAGTAGTTGTTCTCTGCTTTCAACTTCTTTGTGGTGCTAGCGGCTAGGTCTGTGAAATGCTTCCGCTGTTCTGCTGGTACTTTACATGAACTTCGTAGGTAAGAGAAGAGGGAAATTGGTAGGAAATTTGGTGGGGCCAGGGTCTGTGTGGCCCCCAATTCTGATGCTTATGCCTAAAATTAACTAGATGCTTCATCTGATTGAAAGGGTAATTTACAAAATGAGATCTGTTAACAGAAGCCTTCTGTCTGCCCATGGGGATCCCATCCCTTGTGGACAGAGGAGGAGAAAAGAGCAGCCATTACAGAAAAGACCCCTGCTGTCTGTCCATGGGAGATCAGATCCCCATGGGCAGAGCAGTAAGGGAAGGCACTGATCATGGCTTGCAAGGCAGCAGGCTGTCTGCGCGGATCCGATCTCCTATGGGCAGAAGAGGAGGAGAGAGCCGCGATTAAGCAAAGACCCCTACTGTCAGCTGTGGGAGTTCAGATCCTCGAGGGAGTGCAAGGCTGCCCGTGGGGATCTGATCTCGCATGGCCAGAAGAGGGGCAGCCTGTCCATGGACTCTGAAAAGACAATTAAAAAAAAATAGATTGGGAAGTGAAGCTCCAAAAATTTAATGAGGCAGTATCTTACAAAAAAAAAAAGGAAGGAGGATGGAGGAATGGTGGTCACAGTGGGAGTGCTAGGGAGGGAGGGAGAAGGGGTGAGAACCTGGAAGGAGAAGAGAGTGGGGAGGGGTTGAAGGGGGGAGGGGAAGAGTGCAAGGTGTTTGTGGACAAAAGGATACAATCCGTATATGTGAAAAGGTGCATTTCCTCCCGTCAAAACACACACAAGCACCCTGTACCCATACTACATGCGCATACACACACACTGTCACCCCATCTCTATAGGACAGAGACACATACACACCTCCTCCACGTGACTGACACACACACATGGTATCACACACATATTTGCACTCACAAGCAACTGCCTCCACACCATACAAAACACACACAAACACACAACCTCTGCACCATAAACACACAGAGGCTGCCCAGCTCTGCAGCACACACACACACACACACACACACATACACACAAACACACACACACACACACACACACACACACACCAGCTCTGCACCATATAGACGACTGAGGGGAGATATGATAGAGGTCTATAAATGAAGGACTGGCGTGGAATGGATAAATGTAGACTGGCTGTTTATGCCATCAAAACTAGAAAGATTAGGGGGCGGAGCCTGGTTTCTGGTCAAGACATACATGTAAGAGCTGTTCTCCGGAGGGCAATAGACAAGAATCCTGACTTTGGCATCTTTAATCAAATAGTTTCCTACATATGATCCTAGATATGTCGGGCCCCAAACATATGCGGCTGGATTACCAAGTATCTCAAAATGCTAGTGCAAAGAGAACCAAGACAGAACCTCTCTCACCTCACAAGATGGCGATCATCCGAGACTGTCCTGAGACCTCGCAGGAGATCCTGGCTGAGATTCGGGAAGTCAAAGACTTGATCAAAGCTAATGGAGAATCGCTATGTGCAATGCAGGAATATATCAACGCTTTGCAAACTTCTTTGGAATCAATTACGACTTGTCTGGGGAAGGTAGAGAATGTGGTGGCTTCACATGGGGAAAGGCTCGAGGCCGTTGAGAAGCAGGGCAGGTTGATACGTTCATTACAAAGATAGGTGGAAGACGGTAATAAACATTCTCAGAGGAATAACATAAGAATACTATTTGTTCCTGAGGGAGCAGAGGGCCCTGACATGGTGTCCTTTTTGCAGGCCATGATTCCAGGTGTGTTAAAGTTGGAGTTTGCTATGCCGTTTGAGATCGAGTGCGCCCATAGAGTGCCTAATCAGTCCGTGGTCACGGGCAAACATCCACGCCCAATCATCTTGAAAGTTTTATGTTTTCAGCAAGTTTTGCAAATAATGGGAGCAGCCAGAGCACCTTCAACTTTGGAATATCAGGGACATAAACTCCTGTTCTTCCTGGACTTCGCGAAGGCGATGGTGGATCGGAGAAAGAGTTTTCTGGCGCTGTGCGCACGCTTGGTACAACTGCAGGCCCATTTTTGGCTGCTCTATCCTGCCCACATGAGAGTCACGCTGCATAACTAGACCAAGACTTTTGATGATCACGGGGAGTTATATGCATTTTTGGAGGATAAGGAGTCAGCGGGGATGCGGTACACTTAGATTGTGAACCCTTCGGGGACAAGGGAATAAAAAGTACCTATTAGTATACATGTAAACCGCACTGATTCTAAAGAGCAGGTATAAAAAATAAATAAGTAAATTTTGCAACTTTTATTTGCTACAGTTCTATGGCGCTTGCCATCATGGGTGTTTGACTGGTCTGAGATCGTGTAAAGGCCACTTATCCACGCAGAAGTGACATTTAATTATGTAACATTGCTATATACTAGGACATCCATTATGTTTCTTTTGAAGGAGCTCCAGGGTACTATCCTGGTTAAGATGTCTCTTTTGTTTTCTCTCTCTCTCTCTTTCTCTCTCTCTTCTTTTATGTTTTATGTTGTTTGTTTGTTTGTGATGTTTATGGTGGCTGGGAGAGCCTTGGGGTTTGGAGGAGTGGAGTGGCCCTTGTTCACTGGGCTTGGTCTTCTAGGCCATAACCTGATCCAAAGAGGGCTGTACTACCATGTAGTTCTGGTTTTCTCTTCTTTCTTCTTTGATTTTTTTTGGGGGGAGGGGGGTTTGAGTACATTGTCTTTACTGTTATTAAGGGAGGTGGGCAAAGCGCGATATTCTAAGTGACATAGACATTTTGCCCTCCATGTCTGTCTTGACCTTGTGGGCTCACCCGCTAAGTTTTGTGTATAATATAGCCCCCCTGGGTTTAGGTGGTTTTGGGGAGATGTTTTTCAGAATTAGGTGTTCTTATTGTGAGTGATCATATGACGGGGTTGGGGCTAAAATGTGTCTCTTTTGTTGGGTTTTCTTCTTTGGGCTATGGGTGCAGCTAACACTGTGAGGGTGCTTAAGAAATTGTTTTACAATGTAAAACTAAGGGATATGTTTACCAAACCGTCTTAATGTTACCGGCGTTAGTTGCAGTCTTACTGTGACGAATGCCATATAAGCTAGTGGGCGTTCCGGTCTTAAGGTAGCATTTCAGGTTATCACGCGATAAAGTCCATTATTGCGCGATAGAGGGAGCCGTGGCACAATAACACGTGTTAGCCTTAATTAGGCGCGCTGACCTTGAAGCACAGCAGCAGAGGTATAACACAATGGTTAATACATTGACTGATAAAATAGGGGTCATGAGTTTGAACCTCCAGTGGGCTTAATGAGTAAGGCTGTCTAAGGCATTACCCTTTAGTTTACATCAGTGCTGTCTGAGGCATTTTTTTTTTAAATTTAAATTAGTGCTGCCAGCAAACACACCCTCACAGTGCTGTAACCTAAGGTGCCACATAAGGCACCCTATAAGGCACTCCAGAGGGCACATTATAAAGTGCACTGTCCGCCAAGGCACCTTATAATGTTCCCTATAGGGCGCTTTATAGGGTGCGTTATAGGGCACCTTATGAGGCACCTTAAGGTTACAGCACTGTGAGGGTGTTTTTGCTGGCAGCACTAATTTAAATTAAAAAAGGAAATGCCTCAGACAGCCCTATCAAATAACACCACTGTGGGATCAAACCCATGACCTCTGCCTCCACAGTCAGTGAAGCAAACAGTGGGCTACATCTCTATAGCTACTAACAAGCCCCTGGGTGACTATAGAAGAACTGCAGGTCACCACACAAACTGTCTGCTGTGGTTACCAGGATAGGGTTACCCCACCCGTACCCATGATGCACTGCACATGCAGATCAGCAGTCTACAGATGATCACAAGATGGTGTATGCACCCCCACAGCACCTCGGCCTGGTAGGGGAAACTGACCGTGTGTGTTACTGGCACAGAGTAGCTACAGACCGTCACATTATGGGGGTATTGTGCTCACCTTGAGGGTGAGGTGGGGTGCCCAGCACCAGGTCTGCAGCACCTGGCTTAGCTGAGATAGGCTATGCTGTAGGTTGCCATCAGTGCTAGTGTGTGATAGGTAGTCCTTGCAGAAACACCTAGGATACACCTGTGTCCATCAATATTTCCCAGTCACGTCTAGCCCTTGTGGACTATGATGTACCCAGAATAGTGCATATCCTGTGTGGGTGCCATGGTCACATGATTTAAGTGAAGGGGGGTGTTTGGACCCATAGGCTGATTATGTAGCGCCACCCAACCTGCCCTCTCGGGCTCAGGGTGGGGGACAGGATCTCCCACCAACAGATCCACATTCTACATCCCTGCAGTGGTGGCAGTAGAGGGGACCATCAACCCCAGACCTGCTGGGGAACAGACACCCTACAGGTCAGTCAATGCAAATCTGTATGCATCCATAAGGCAATGGCAGACAGACAGTAGGCCTGGAAATACTCAGCTGCCCCCCAGCACTATCTGACATTCTCCAGCCACTGCACCCTGTGCCCTGTGCAGATGCATCCTGCCCAGGCCACGCTGTCCGGGCTATACCCACAGTACCTTGCTCCTCATTATGCACATTGGCAGGTTAGCACTGGAAACAGTGCAAGCAGTGTGGGCTAAGTAAGGTGGAGGCAGCCACAACACACTGGATGGACAGACACACACTCCCACACCTATGCCAGTATTGTGCAAATATAGAGGCTTTTGGCAGCCCTGGCCACCACACCAGTCCTGGGCACAGTGCAGACATGGCTATGGTACACAGTACTGTAGGGGGTCACTCCCCGGGGTGGTAAACACTGTCAGAAACCAAAACTGAAACACACTCCACAGATATCAGAAAGGTTGCTATGATGCAGCTCTATCAGCAAATTGTGCTTAACTTTGGAATGCTATCTGCCATTAATCATAGCAACCTTTTGATATATGTGTAACATATTCCTAGGTTTAGGGCAGCATTGCTAGTATTGGGAGATGCTGCTGCATGCAGGGCCCAACAGCCTGACTCTCCATGAGGCTTTGGATTGTGGAGCCTGTGGGTGTGGGTGTTTATGCCCCTGTTGGCCGCTGCTCTAGGGCAGAGGTTCCCAACTCTGGTCCTGTTGGGCCAAACACTGTTCGAGTTTTCATGCTGTCCCTAATGAATATGCATGAGATACATTTGCATACCATGGGGGCGGTTCATACAAATGCACCACAGGCATATTTATTAGAGACAGCATGAAACCTGAATGGTGTTTGGCCCTCCAGGACTGCAGTTGGGAAACTCTGCTCTAGGTATTGCACATGTTTATGGTGTCTGTGCTCTGTAGGGTAAAATATAGGCGTTTCAGGCATGTTTATGTTATCTGCAATAAAGGTTCCGTCTTTATTACCACAGTTTAGTACTGGGTAAAATATGGGGACTGGGTTGGCAGGAGCCACAGCTGGGACTTGAACTTGTGACATTCTGCTCATGAACACACTGGCTGTGTATACTGCACCACACTGTTGCCACAGGGACAGTTCATTCCCTGGGGATACTATGACTGTTCGTCAGACAGACCCTCTCTGTTGCAGTGCACGGCACCCATGTAAATGGGGCTAGGCCATGATCTGCTCTGGGCAGATGCCACTGCCCCCTCCGCCAGCAGCACCCCTCACCCACCATGCTGCCATGCCATTATGCTGATGGTGCTGGTGGTGCGCAGTCCCAGACCATCCAGTATGCCGGTAGGCAGCTGCCTATAGTGTGGGTTCTCGGGTAGGGGTGCCTACATGGACATGCACGCTTCCCCCCCTCCCCGCACCGCTTGCCAATGTTATGTGCCCTTGGGGGTACCTGCTGGATAATCTCCCCTGTGACACTGTTGGACCCTCATCAGTTGATGTCTTGCTGCTTTACAGTTTCGGTATTCCTATGTGCCATCTAGGCATCTGTCTAACACGCACTGTGCCCCAGCTGGACCACAGCATGTGCTGCCTGCAGCCCTCTATATTCCAATTACAGCATCAGTACAGTTGCCCTTTCCTACGTGCCCAATCTGCTGTTATTCCACAGGTGCATGCCGTAACAATCCTGCCCAATATAGACGTGAAGAAACCCTGATCAGCACTATTTCAATGTGGTATCATTCATTTTGTAGGGGGACAGAGAATAGACCCTTCCAAAAATGATATCTTATTTTTTGAGCTTTGTCAGTGGTGTTGCTTTATGTTTATCATTAATATCACTTTTGGCCAGCTTGGTTATTGGGCTTTTAGATGTGGTTCTGGTCCTTTTATATGTTTATTTGCCTCTTTGTTCCCTGCACATGTATCACAACTATCACTTTTATGGGTTTCCCTGCCTTTGCTGCACATTGCTGACTTAAATGGTTTCTCTTTCCTGCAAATGTGCCTTAACGCGAGGGTTTCACTGGAGTTAGTGTTCAGACCCTGATTCCGCAGCATTAGTGTGCCTGGAGCATCTCCCCTCCCACTCTCCGCCCATTGACCCCTTCTCTCCGCCCTCTGGGAAGCCTTACTCCACCCTTCAGACCCAGATTTCACAGCGTTAATGTGCCTCAACGCTGCCGCTGAGTTATCGCGCGATAAGTGATGTTATCGCGCGATAACGTCACTTATCACACGATAATGCCACTGCTGCGACGTTAAGATGGTTTAGTAAACATACCCCTAAATGCTATAATTTGGTATGTTTCTGCAACATTTGGCAGTCAATCTTCGCTATATTGTCAGTATGCTTTCCTTTAACATTGTTTAACTGAATGTTAAGGGCATTACAATCCCATTAAGAGGAAAAGATTCTTCTATATGGTAGGAAAGAAACTGCTGACATCTTACTGCTGCAGGAGATACACTCAAATGTAAAGAAGTTGTTGAAACTAGATATAAAACCCTACTCTTTAGGGGCTTTTCAGCTGCCCATTATAGGAATAATGGGGTTCAACAATTAGCAAATGCAATTCCTAAGCAGGATTGCCTATTGAAAGGTTGTTAAATGGGATCAGGCTGCTGGGAATGAGTGTTAGTCTCATCGAAGCGAGGTCGGCACTTTGAGACAGGTGATGTATGGTTGTTCTAACAGTCAGTCTTATTGCGTTTTAATTTGGAACCGTATTAAAGAGGTACTGGGATTCCGGGCCACTATCTCCTGGTCTGGGGTCGTTTTTCTATCAGCAATTGGCATCTCGTCATTACAGAGGGATTGTCAGTTTTAATTGACTTCATGTTGGGAGTAGCCCTACATTTACAATGTAACCCATTTAAGACTAAAAGAAAATATTTTTTCACTCAACATGTAATCAAACTCTGGAATTTATTACCGGAGGATGTAGTAAAAGCTGTTAGTATAGCTGGGTTTATAAAAGGTTTTGATGAGTTTCTAGAGGAAAGGTCCATAAACCATTATTAAAGAGGACCTGAGATATCTGCTGCCTACCCCGAGACAAGCATTGTGGAACCTGTAAACCTTTTTGGGAACCTGCCAGGGACTTGTGATTAGCCACTGCTGGAAACAAGATACCGAGCTTGATGGACCTTAGTCTGACCAAGTTTGGCATTTCTTATGTTCTTATCTTCTAAACTGACTATTTTTGGGCAAAAATGGCTTCTTATAAAATTGCAGTAAAAATAATAACACCAAAAATAAAGATGCCCCCTAGTTTAACACCACACTAAAATCTATGAAAATAGACCTGCGAAAAGCAGAGCAAAAATGGCGACAAGACAAATCTTCATCAAACCACGAGAATTACTTAAATGTCCTTCATGCATATAAGAAGACCATAGAAAATGCAAAGAAAAAACATTACTCCAACATACTAGCTAAATCCATTAACCGGCCCAGAGAACTCTTTAGCATTGTACAAAATCTAACAAACAACGCATAGAACTCAAGCGCAACAGAAATTGATATCTCCCCTCAAACACTAGCCCACCACTACATGAACAAAATAAAGCTACAATCACCACCCCCCATAACACACGATGAAACACATCTTGACCAAATTAATAACTGGTCCTATTTTCACCCCATATCTAAGGACACCCTCAAGAACATAATTTCCAACCTAAATACTACCACATCTCATCTAGACCCATGTCCGGTAGATTGGATAAAAACAGCACTACACAAACTTTCATCATTCATCCTCCAGTATCTACCACCCACTCTTAAACACACCCAAATTCGACCAATTCTCAAAAATAGCAGTCTAGACAAAAGTTCCCCTACTTCATTCTGACCCATATCAACTATACCTTTCATGGCCAAACTAATTGAAAAAGTAATCCAAATCCAACTACAGGACTACATTGATGCTTCAGCCCCCCTTGATGAACAACAATACGGTTTTCGTCCACACCACGCAGTAGAAACCCTACTCACAGTTCTACTCGACACATTGGTAAGAGGAATAGATGACCCAAAACAAGTGTTCATACTACTATTCTTAGACATAACTGCAGCATTCGATAGCGTGAATCGCCTAACAATGCTAAGCAGACTTAAACAGATAGGGCTAAAGGCAACCGTCCATAACTAGTTTACCTCATACTTGCATAACAGATCCCAAACAGTCAGAATCAACCACCAAACTTCAACTAATTTTAAACAGGAACAAGGTCTCCCCCAGGGATCCGCCCTATCAGCACTCCTTTTTTAATATTTACCTTCAACCAATCTACTGTATCTTCAAACGGTTCCGCATTCATTACCACATATATGTGGATGATATAATGGTATACCTCCCATTTAGGATACCGAACCCCCCAATGCAATTTATCTCAGAGTGCTTTGACGAACTTTCAAAATGGCTCAAAAATCACAACTTACACATTAATTTCTCAAAAACAGATGTACTATATGTAACGAGAAACCAAATCTATCTACCCCCAACATCCATTGTACTACAAAATCATGAGATCAAAGCAAAAAAGGAAGTGAAATATCTAGGAATTATACTGGACCAGAATCTCAGCATGGAATCCTACATCAAAAACACACGTTTTTCCAGTTGGTTGAATGATTTGATTCTAATATTCAATTTACACACTCTTATCATTCTAGGGAAATGGTGTTTCTTGATGTAGTGGTCTGTAAAGGGAATAATGGTTGGAGCACTACTGTACATTGAAAAATAACTGAGAGAACTATTTTTATTCACTATGCTAGTGTGTATCCTGTGCACCTTAGAGATGGGTTGCCATTTTCCCAATTTATTAGATATCGGAGAAATTGCTCAGAGACTTCTGATTTTAGAAAGAAATCAAAGTCTTTAATGGCTAATTTTGTCAAAAGGGGTTACCCTATGCAGATAGTGAAACAGGCTTATCGTAGGGAATTATACAACAAAAGAACGTTCCTTTTGAATTCCCACAATAGAATGAATTTGGGTGAGGAGAGTGATCATATAAATTTGATCACTAAGTATTCTCTGTTTAGTATGCACATAGAACGGATTCTAAACAAGCATGTCAATATGTTAAGAACTGTCCCGTGTTTGGAGGGGAAAGGTGTTAGATGTGTGTGGCAGCGACATCAAAACCTGAAAGAGGCTTGATGTTCGAGTAGGACACAGTAGATGTGGTAGCTGCTCGATTTGTTCAATGTCTTGTGATACAGTCAGTTTTGTGTATCATGGAAGAACAATTAAACTTAAAAAGCAGACGTCGTGTGGATCTTCATACGTTGTGTATGGGATTTTATGCCCTTGCCGGTTGCTTTATGTAGAGAAGACCACTAGACCCTTTCAGAAAAGGATGGGAGAACATAAGAGCAGGTTGAATTGTAAAGTACATGAAGCCCCGTTGGTACAATATTGTTTGAATTTTGGGCATGTTTTTAGTGACCTAAGATGCTTTTGTATCGATGAAGTAATGGCAGGGAGATCGGGGAAGTCTAGGGAACACACCTTACTCTTGTGCGAGCAATGTTGGATTTTTTGTTTGAAAACGGTATCTCAGGGCGGTTTAACTGCACAGATTGATTGGGGAGTTTGTGCTTAACAGGTTTTAAAGGAGCCCTCTAGGTAGGGAATTCCCTGTGATGTCATTTGGTAGAGCATGCTCAAAAGGTTCTCCTCTAGAGCCCGCATGCACGACATTTTTTGAGGAGCACCAGCTATGTTGAAGGGACTCTGGGTTATGAATATTCGTTCTGCATGATGTTGTTTTAGGGTAAGTGGAACTCGATGAGTTGATTTGGTTGTTATGAGGATGTTTAGTGAGGTTAGTTTTTAAGTGTGTTTTGTTTCTTTGTTAACAGCCTCTCAATATTCCCCTGACCAAGCTTTCTAGCAAAACACTCGAAGGGCGCCAAAGTGAGGCATTGGGGAAGAGGAACAGATCTTATCACTTTTCAATATTTTTCTACGGAAGTTAAGTTATGATAATATGATCTGTTGTTTGTCTCTACACATTGTTATGTGCTGTTCCACAAAGAGTGGTGATTGTTGATGCAATAGGGCAATGGTATATGGTTTTCCATGTGCCTGTACAAATGCCGGTTGGGTCTGAGACCTCCTCTATATGTTAAATAAGTGTAGAAAAAACGATGTTGAATTGAAGATTTGTGACTATGAATTTGTCATAACAGTTTTTTGATATAGGTGGAGTGTGTTTTCATCTATTAGCCAAGACCTTTGCTATCATAAAGCCCCTGGGCACTGTCACTTCTTTGATAGATTCCACCACTACTGCACGAGTCCATTTTCGATAAAGACGTCAATTCCCAATAGTTACAGCATCAGTGAGGGGAAAAATAATTAAGCAACTTCTCCCTAGTAATTTAACATATCTTACAGATCCTGAGTGCTGTAGAAACTGATGGTGTTCCTGGATGTGAGCTCTGACTAGTTAACCTGGCCTCACTGTCAAGTAAATTTATTAGCGTGAAATTACATAATAAACCTTTGACTTCTTTAAACATATGGGTTCTAATAATTCTGGGATGTCCTTCCCAAGGATCATCTTTAATTATGAAAATGCAGCTTTTGGGTATTTTTGACCAAAACATTGTGGGCCCGATTTTGAGTCATCCAGATTTTGGAAGGGCTATGCACCTCGTCAGTGCATAGCCCTCTCCACCGACCTCTAACCTGGATATTCAGTGCCACGGTGACAGCATTGAATATCCAGTGATCGCTGCAGAGACAGGGAGCTGTCGGGGCTAATCAGGCAGCAGCAATATGGTATGTTGCCCAGTTGGTTCCTGCACCTTAAAGATAGGCGAGGGTTTCCTCATCTAAGGCATTTACATGGTTTACAGGGCTGTAAACCAGGTAAATGCCTTTCAAAAATCTGGCCCTCTATGTCCATTTCTAGACAAGCTACTATAGGGATTTCCATTAACTGCTGTCAGCATAATCCATTTTGCATCAGCTAGTCAAATGCAAGGCATTGATAAGGCAGGCAAAGAGAGAATTTGAGAAGAAGCTTGGGGTGGAAGCAAAAATGTGTAATAAAGACTTTTTCAAGTACATTCATAGCAAAAAGCCTGTGAGAGAATAAGTTGGACCATTAGATGATAGAGGGATAAAAGGGGCACTAAGAGGGGAAAAGACCATAGCAGAGAGACTGAATGAATTCTTTGCTTCGGTCTTTACTGAGGAAGATGTAAGGAACTTATTCATGGCTGAAATGATATTTAAAGGTGATGCCTCAGAAGAACTGAAAGAAATATCAATACACCAGGAAGATGTATTACAACTATTTGATAAACTGAAGAGTAGCAAATCACCTGGACTAGATGGTATACATCCAAGGGTGTTGAAAGAACTGAAAAATGAAATTGCGGACCTACTATTACTTATCTGTGAACTATAATTAAAATCATCTGTAATACATTGGCCATCCTCCAATCTTCAGGTAACGCCAAATTTTGAAAAAGGGTTCCAGAAGTGATCCGGGAAACTACAGACCGGTAAGCCTGATGTCAATACCGGGAAAAATGGTAGAAATCATTATAAAGAACAAAATTATTGAACATGTAGATAGTCATGGCTTAATGGGATCCAGCCAACATGGCTTTAGACAAGGAAGATCCTGTCTTACTAAACTGTTTTGTGTTTTTTGAAGGTGTGAATAAACAGGTGGATAAAGGTGAGTCAGTTGATATAGTGTATCTGGACTTTCAGAAAGCCTTTGACAAGGTCCCTCATCAGAGACTTTTGGCAAAACTAAAAAGTCATGGGACAGGAGGCAGTGTACTATTGTGGATCAGGAACTGGTTTAACCCTTCGAAGGCCTACTTTAAAATTTTAATCCACATTCTGCAACCGGATTAATTTTTGCATATTTCAGGAAAATTGTACCCGTCTTATTCAATATGTTCTAATAGTGATTTTCCTTCTTCTATGGTCAAGTATTATATACCATTTGATAGGAATATTTAGTCAGAATTTTGGATCCTGAGAGTTTTGGGCTCGGCCTGGAAAGGGTTAAAGATAGAAAGCAGAGGGTAGGGCTAAATGGCCAATTTTCCCAATGGAGAAAGGTGAATAGTGGAGTATCCCAGAGATCTGTGCTGGTTCCGCTGCTTTTTAACATATTCATAAATGATCTGGAAATGGGTATAGCGAGTGAGGTTATCAAATTTGCAGATGACACAAAACTATTTAAGGTTGTTAACACTAGAAGCCCCAAAGTGCGTCAATTGACGCAAATGCATCTTTGAAGTTGTATACCAGCGCCACTGCTAGAACCATGACAGGCATGTTCCATGACTTTGTTAGCAAGGTCAAGATGTTCAAATATGTGCATCGAAAATTAATGACAGATGCACCACCTAGTGGGAAAATGAATTTATACCTAGAAGCCCCAAAGTACATCAACTGACGCACTCAATTGTCTTGGATGCGTCAATTAATGTACTTTGGGGCTTCTAGGTATAAATTCATGTTCCCACTAGGTGACGCATCTCAATCACTGTTTACAGTTTTACTCCGACATTACAAACAATAAACACACGATGACATCATGTAATGACATCACATACTGCACGTATTTAACAAATACGTAATTTCACATTAATTCGCATCTGCATTTCATGCTAAATGCAGTCGTCGTGATAATGCATCAATTGACGCACTTTGGGGTTTTTAGGTAAAATTCCTTTTGGGGCTTCTAGTGTTAAAACCCATGAGGATTGTGAAAAATTATAAGAGGACCCTGATAACCTGGAAGACTGGGCATCCAAATGGCAGATGAAATTTAATGTGGACAAGTGCAAATTTATGCACCTAGGAAAGAACAACTCAAACTATGGTTACACAAGCAGTGTTCCACATTAGGAACCACCACCCAGGAAAAAGATTTAGGCGTCATCATGGATAACATGTTAAAACCCTCCACCCAGTGTGCAGCGGCAGCCAAGAGAGCAAATAGAATGCTAGGTATCATTAGGAAAGGAATGGAGAATAAAACAAAGGATATATAATGCCTCTGTATTGTTCCATGGTGTGACCATACCTTGAATATTGTGTGCAATTCTGGTCGCTGTATCTTAAAAAAGATATAGCGTTATTATCAGCTAATATTCTCTCTAGTTGTAACGCCTGAAACCTGAATGAGTTGCATTTCCACCAGTGGAGTCATCACGTATAACTTGAACAGCTATTTCAGAAGAAGTTGATGCTGCAAGAAGATCTATCATAAGAGAATCATCAGAACATGAACAGTCTGGAGAAAATGTCAAAAAGATGTCCTTGAAGGAGGAAAGGTGGTCTTTTGGGAGAACTTAACAATGGTCTCTCATGGGAGGAGTCTAAAACTATGCTACCTTCTTGAGAGGAACTTGCCAAAACGTCCTTATCCAATGTTCCCTCAGCTGAATCAATCAAAGCTACTTGCTGTTTGGATTGTCTTGTATGCTTGCCCCTTGGTATTGAATAGTAGCACTCACCAAATATAGAAAAGATGCAGCAAACGTTTCAGTGCTCCTCTAGTGCTTCACCAGTGTTCCAAACGGGCTCCAAAGGGATGTTGCCTACCTCTTTGGACTGCAACACTCATGGCAATTTAGTGGTCCAGGGATGCATGAAGATGAGATCACAAAGGTACTTTCCTCTCCTGCCAATGACAGCATAGGCAGAATACACTGATAAGGACCTTCACAAGCAAAGTTCGGCTACAGAGACATGCTGCAGAAATACCTTCCTCCCCTAGTCTGCTCTTTATTCTAAGGCTGGTTAGAGAACTTTTGCTTTGTCAAGCTACTTCCAAATGCATATTGACCCAGTCTATTAAATTATGTATTTGGATCCTGGAATATCCACATATATCAACCAGCCTATGGACTTCTATACAAAGAACAAGCTTTTATGAATCTGTTGTTAAAGCCTTTACTATTATAGTATTCATCAAACTGAGTGACCTACTAATTCTATAAAAGTCATTTACCCGATGTATAATTTATAACAAAAACACAGCCCTACTTTATTAAAAGACTCCGGGGCTCTGTACGTTGGCAATCTGAGAAAGACTGAAGTTGCCACCAGTGCATTAAGAGAAATATGATAACAACAGAATAAAGAAATATTTAATAAATCATAGATTTCAAGGTATCTGTCATTTGGCAATTTTTGAAGGGCCTGACCCACTAAGTTTTGAATTTCTTTCTGTTCATATTATAAAATATGTTCACAAATCAAGCTCTTATTCCTGTGGAGGCCAATTCAGAACAGGGCACGTCTGGCCTGTCTGGACGGGGAGGTCATGCCCTGATTCTGAGTGCTTGGATATCCAGCCTACTACCCATCGAACCTGGGTGCAGCACCAATGTGGAGCCCCAATGCCATGGTGTCCCATAGCCACTGCACCGGGACGACATACAGGAGACCCACTGCCCCGCACAACTGAAAAGTGCATTTCCATGCTGCCTGACCCCCGGATGGACCTGTCAAAGCTAGGGTTGGACGGTGGGGATCCAGCTGCCATGCTCACCTGGCTGGGGGGGGGGGGGGGTTACCCGTTGCGATATCCTCCCACTTTGGAGGGATTTATTCCACCTCCAAAGTGGGATAAGTCCTCCATCTATCTTCTCGACCCCGAACCTATAGGACCGTGACCTGAATCAGCCCTGTACATCCTGGATCAGGGTCCTGCCTCCAGCCCACTCACACTCCTCCTCTGGCCCGTCCCTGTCCAGAGCTCCCCGCACAGCTCTTCTGTATGTATGGGGAGCTTTGGCACTGGAATCGGCACCTGTGAATAGCGGGGATTGAACATCCAAACTGGACATTCATCCCATCTATTCGCAGGGCAGAATAACCCCCATATTGTTTATTAAAATTAATTACAGCTTCTAACTGTGGGTTTTAATTATTAAACACTGATAAATCCCCTTGGAGCAACAAAATAAAAAAATAAAACAGGTTTTAATTGGATAAAGATCAGGAAAAAACCCTCACATCCCCTAGTAATCTCTTATCCTTCCCCTTGCCTACCTTAAAGCCTCCCCACTGTTTTGTGCCTTTTCAATGCAAAGGATTTCTTGGCTGCACAAATGTTTGCTTTTGATTCCACCAAAAAAAGGTACTAAGTAATGGTACCTGCACCACAGAAGCACGGATATCCACTAATTGTTTTTTGCTCTCAAAGAATCCCTAATTATCTGGAAAATAAACACCTATATTTACAATTTATAAAACACTAAATACAGAAGTTCCACAAATAATAAAATCTATTTAAAGTGGGAATGAAATGGGAGATCAACAAGTTGAAAAGTGCATATATATATTGTGATGGGGAAAGCCTGGTGGAAAGCATGGACACAGAAGAGAATCCAGAAATCCCCATGGAAACGGATGATAATGCACTGCTACAAGGAAAACTCAGCCTATGTCAGAGGAAAAGGCAGTTCCCTGTAGGAAGCAAATCATGCCCTAGTGCAAGGGTGGAGACTTAGCCCCGTTCTGATTGGTCACAAGGAAGCAGGAAGCCAGGGTTAAAAACCACGTGCAGAGGGAAGGAAGAGATATCTGGGGGGAGATCCGAAGGGAGACCTGAGGAGAGATCTGGGAGAAGATCCGAAGGAAGATCTGGGGGGGGAGATCTGAAGGAAGACCTGAGGTGAGACCGGAGGAGAGACCTGAGGACAGACCTGAGGACAGACCTGGAGACAGAACAGATTGGAGAACTGATTGGAGAACCCACAAAGAAGTTGGTCAGGGAAATATCCAGAGAGCCAGTTGGAAGGCAAGAGAAAGCCAAGACCAGAGTCTGAGACCAGAGAGTCCAGGCAGAACAGCCTGGGTGAGAGAAGGTGCCAAGGGAAAGGCACGCTCTCGGACAAAGCCAGCATTCAAAGGTAAAAGCACAGACAATTGGAGAAGCCGTGCAGGCCAGTCAAACAGTTGCTACAGCTGGGAGGATTGGAGAGGTGGAAAGAGCTCCAGTGCTGACACAGAGAAACAGCCTCAAGTTAAACTGACCATTTTATATCCGATAAATTGGCAAAAGAGATAAAGGCTACTTTTATTGAGCAGGAGCTGGAACCCTCCCCCTCTACTGTGAAACGTTGGATTGAAAGCCTAGTACCTGCTGCAAACTCCAGACCAGATAACTCTGACGTTTGTGAAGCTTCTAAATTAGGGGCACTGCAGAGACTATTCTCTAGTGAGAGGATTCAAACCCCTAGTACCAAAACACCTGAAAAGGCTGACTTGCTGTGGGATCACTTCCACCAGTTTCTAAAGAGAGAAATGCTAAAAGAAGTCCCCACATATGAGACCGACTTTGGTAATTCTAATGGCATTGAGGAAATGCAGATAGAAACCACTGTGCCTGAATGTGATGATTTTCCTATACCAATGGACTGTTGTTTAACTCACAAGAATACCACAGTAAGAAGGTGAGACAGGAGAGAGTTTTAAAAGCCTTTTAATAAGGTAGCTTTACCTGTGACTCAGAAGAAAGCAGTGCTGTGCTGTATTCATTGTTGAGAGTAACGGTGTTTGGGAAGACGTTGTTTGGTGAAAGTGAAACCAGCTGTGTTTAGTTCTGCTGCAGTATAGTGTGTGACCACACGGAGCAGTGCAGAGAACAGCAGAGAAGAAAAGTTTTGTTTTTCATTTCTCCTGGTTTTTCCTGTGTTCATCTTTTCATTTGGAGAAGTTATCCTAGTGCATTTGATGTGTTTTGAACCTCCGCGTGCCTTTGAAAATCCCCATTGTATAAATAAAAAAAAATCTTGCAAAGCCTTACCACCTGCCTCAACTACAATTCATTCCTACAGAGTATAGAACTTTTATTCTAAAGGACAGTAAGGCCGCCTATCGGCTGTCAGCCTCTTGGCCCAGCCGGTGGGTGTTGCAAGTTGGCGTAGTATTTAGGATTTTGTTTCCACGCGTGCGCAAGGATTTTGCTTCAGGATTTCCACTGCAGGAGAAGCTTTGCTGAGGAGCCCAGCTGATGAGGGTCCAGAAAGCAGGTCCACAGTGCCCAGAAGACTACAGTTGACCATTGGAGGTGTTAAGCGCGAAGCTTCACCCACACCAGGTATTGGGTACCAAGCCGAGGGTCGGTTGAGGATACCAAGGGCACGGGTGTAAGCGCTAGCCGTAGTGTTAAAACAGCAAAAACCAAAGAGAGGGGAATACCTTCTTGTGTGTGTGGTCCCGCTCTTGGGTTGTTTGTTTGTGTTTTGTAGGTAACCAAGATGGCGCTCCAGATACCAGACGTATTAAAGTGGATGTCGCAGCAGTTTGAGCGCCAGGCTGATTTGTCCCTGGAGGCGCAGAGGCAGAGTGCTGCGCAGATACAGGCCCAACAACAGCCGCTGCTACAAATGTTGGAGGCTTACCTGGCCGAGCAGAAAAAGAAGACCGGACCAGAGACCACGTCATCCAGTTCCAGTACACCAGCTGCTTCTCTGAAGTTGGACTTGAAGGCTGGTGGGGCATTCAATATTGGACAACTTACACCAAGGGACGATATAGATGACTTTATTGAGGGATTTGAGAGGGTGGCACACCTTAGTGGTTGGCCGCAGGAACAGTGGGCCATATGCCTGGCCGCATCCCTCACGGGGGAGGCCCTCGCTGCCTACCAGGCTATTCCACCCCTGCTTGCTAGTGATTACAGTGAGCTCACTAAGGCAATTAGAGAAAGGTTGGGGCTCACTCCTCTAGTATACTATCACCAATTGAGGGCTGTAAAATTGCAAGCAGGCGAGACGCCAAAGGCCCTATATCATAGAGTCCGAACCTTGCTGAATAAATGGCTGATTCCGGAGGGTAAGACCGTGGAATCAATAATTGACAGTCTTATACTGGAACAGTACCTGGGTGCTGTACCCCAACAATTAGAGAGTGGGGAACAAGGGAGGTTGGAGGGAGGGGGGACAAATGAGTGCTTAATTGGGCGGTGGGATGGTCGTTGAGGTATAGTTGAATAGAGGAAGTGAATGGACCCCTGGGCAGAGTGTAAGAGTCATCACCCACCGGGGGAGTGGGCATGGGGTAGGGGAGGAGGGCAAAAGTACACCATCAGGGGGGGCGGAGCCTGATGTCCAGCGGGTAAGACGCTTCGCGCTGAAGCTCCCGAGAGGCCTACTCAGAATCCTGACCTAATACCTACATAAACTTAATATTTTGCTCCGAACTTACCGGGGTACCTCGGGGGGGATGGCGGCCCATAAACCAGCGCGCTTGGACTTCGGGTCTCCTTCTTCTTCACACGGAAAACGCTCCAAAACAGAGGTGTCTTCCCCACAGAAGAGGGTTCCATTTCGGGAAAACCCCGAAATGCACCAGGAGATTTTAGAGGAAATACGCGGCGTGAAGGAACTGGTGCAGTCCAACGGAGAAGCGCTTCGAGCCATGCGAGAAGACTTCGGTGTGCTCCAGGACCGACTCGAAAGTCTTTCATTACGGCAGGACAACATGGCGGGGGTCCTCGACTCGCACGCGGTGCGTTTGGTCAAACTGGACAAGGCTGAGCGCCAGATACAGAATCTTCAAAAAGAGTTAGAAGATAGCAATAATCGAGCCCGTCGCAACAATGTGAGGCTCATTGGAATACCGGAGGGGGCGGAAGCAGGAGATATAAGAGAATTCCTGCTCAAAACTCTTCCCTCCTTGCTGAAGATCACTTTTCATAGAGATCTGGAAATTGATCGAGCACATCGTGTTCCTACCCATATGGCGCTCAATCGAACGACCCCCCGGCCTATTATCTTTCGACTACTACGATATCAACAAGTGGAACAAATTCTAAATGCTGCCCGGGCGAATCATCATCTGGAGTTTGAAAGTCATAAAGTCTCCTTCTTCCCTGATTTGGCAAAGCCCACAGTTGACCGTCGGAAGAGACTCCTTGCTTTTCGCCCTCGACTTCAACAGCTACAGGCTCCTTTTGGCCTGTTGTATCCAGCGAAGCTCCGAGTGACTCTCCACAACCAAACTAGGACATTCGAAGATCCTGATCTACTATCAACATTTTTAGACTCCAAAGAAGCAGAGCAGATGCGCTAATCCAACAACTTGGACTTATTATCTGCCAGCTCTGTCCGCCATTTTGAAGGGCCCGACGCGGTGGTCATAGCCAAGCACAGAGACTACCTGGACTCTTCTTTTTTTTCTTTCTCTACCTGACTTTCTTGGTCTCCTATCCCTCCATGATGTGTGCCTTGGTTGGATTCGGAGCACGCACAGTTATACAGGTTATATGTTTTCAATTTCGGCCTTCTCTGGGGTTTCTCCCCGCAGACACATGGTCGCCAGTAATTACTGGGGTTCTGCTTCTTCTCTGCCGCACTGCGGCTCTTCTTTTTTAATGTGGGGCGCTTCATTGTATTACATTAGCTTATCTTCTATCATGTCATGTGTACAGCCAGATACAGTTAATATGAGGGACATTGTGAAATTATGTGCGTTATCATGCTCAGAATTTTTAACCTTTCTGAATGGCCTTATGTAAGATCTTATCACTTAACGTAAAAGGCATCAATAGCCCAATCAAAAGAAAGAAAATCCTTAGCTATCTTAACCATGAGCATGCTGATTTAGTGTTTCTTCAGGAAACGCATCTAAACTCCGCTGAAACACTGAAACTCAATGCTAAGCCTTACATGGTGGCTGCCTATTCTCCCGCCGTTTCCAAACGGTGTGGAGTAGCCATTCTGGTTAAGAAGTCTTTGCAAGCTACCGTAATGGATACTAGCTCTGATAAGGAGGGTAGATGGACCCGTGCACACCTTAAGGTTGGAGATAGTGAATTCACGTGTATTTGTATTTATGCCCCGAATGTGGATAACCCTGCTTACTATGCAAGTATTGCGCAGTTGGCACAGGCCTCTGCCAATACTCCACTAATACTTGGTGGCGATTTCAATCAAGTGCTCGACCCTTTGATAGATAGACAACCGCCTAGAACGAGTAGTCCACCCAAGAGTCTTGCTACCCTTACAGCTCTGATGCAAGATCTAGCGCTAGTAGATGTATGGAGGCTGCTTCACCCCTCCGACTTAGAGTTCACCTTTTTTTTCTGCCCCCCATCACTCACAATCTAGAATAGATTTCTTTCTCATTTCCAAAGCACTGATTTCTCAAGTGGACACGGCTAGGACTCATCCTCTCCATATTTCAGATCATGCTGCCATATCTTTTTCATTACATGTCACTACGCGAGATGATCCTCCCCGAGCTTGGTTTTTTGATAGATCCCTACTAGATCAAAAAGATTTTCAGGTTGACATAAAGGCTGCTATCCAAGATTATTTTCATTTTAACTCACCCCATGACACAGCGAGCTGGGCTTGGTGGGAGGGTTTTAAGGCATCTATCCGTGCAACTATAACCAGCTATCAAATTCGACAGGGGAAACAAAGAAAGCAACACTTACTGATTCTAGAGCAACAGATACAAGCTGGGGAGCGTCTCCTCACGTCCCGTACTGACCCATGTATTTTACTCCGTTTACAGCGCCTTCGTTTTCAATACAATCAGCTTTTGTATACTGCTGCTGCTAAAAATATTGAATCACAACAAGGGATGTATTACCGGGAAAATAACCGTGCTGGCAAATTGTTAGCAAATGCCCTGAAAGGTCAAAAAGAAGCCAAGCGTGTTACCGCTCTCCGTAATCCGTCGGGGGGGGGGCTTGATCACTAAAGATACAGAAATCTTAGAACTCTTTCGTGATTTTTATACTCGGCTTTATCAATCTGAATGTGATTTTGAGCCAGAAGTATTTGAACGATTACTCTCAGGGGTACAACGACCGACCCTATCTGACGAAGATAGAGAGGCCATGGACAAACCATTCACTGTATCAGAAATTCATTCTGCTATCAAGAGATGTGCCACAGGTCGAGCTGCAGGCCCGGACGGTCTCCCTGCTGAATTCTACAAAACCTTTAACGCTGACTTAGCTCCAGCTTTGAAACTCTATTTTTCTGCTCTGGCCGAGGAGGGATCCCCTTCTGGGTCCTTTTCAACGGCAAATGTAGTAGTTTTTGAGAAAGAGGGGAGAGATCCGCAACTAACAGCTAATTATCGTCCAATTTCCCTCCTAAACGCGGACTATAAAATATTTGCCACCATTCTCTCCACCCGGCTCTCTGATAGGATGACTACTTTAATACACCCAGATCAATGCGGTTTCATTCCCGGTAGATCAACTGCTGACAATGCTCGGACTCTATGTCATGTACTGACTGCCGCAGTTAATCTTGATCGACCATTGGTTGGCCTCTCACTTGATGCTGAGAAGGCCTTTGATCGCTTAGAATGGCCCTTCCTGTTTGCAACTCTCCGCTGGTATGGATTCGGAGAAGGTTTTCTCCGTTGTCTCCGCACCATGTACGCACAGCCCACAGCCAGTATCTGTGCTAATGCTTTAAAGTCTCAGCCATTTCCCCTTCAACGCGGTACTCGCCAGGGATGCCCACTGTCTCCACTTCTTTTCGATCTTGCACTCGAACCCTTAGCTTTACTAATCCGACAATCGGAGGAGATTCATGGAGTCCCCTTCTCTCATAGGGAAATCAAAATTTCAGCATATGCTGATGACCTTATGCTCTTTGTCTCTCTAGACTCAGTGCCGGCTGTCCTAGAGCAAATTGGTAAATATTCACAACTCTCGGGTTATAAGATAAATTGGACCAAGTCGGTAGCCTTTCCACTAAATCCTCTGATTCATCAGGCAGATATGCAATCCTTTCCCTTTTTATGGCAACCTCGCATGGTCAAATACCTTGGGGTTCACTACTGCTCTCCTTTGGATGACGCTATCTCCTTTAATGCCAAAGACTTAACCTCTAAAGTCCGGGCGCTTACTCACCGCTGGACTCCTTTAACACTTACCTGGTGGGGTCGCCTAGAAACCATAAAAATGATGATTGTTCCTAAAGTGAATTACATTTTAGAAATGTTGCCCTGCCTCCTCCCTCGACGTACATATAAAGATTTAGAGGGCCTTCTGACTAGATACTTATGGCAAAACAAGACACCTAGGATAGCGAAGCATAAGTTGCAAGCAGATAAGGAAAATGGGGGTGTCAGATTCCCTGATTTCCTGAAATATCACCACTCTTTTCTTCTCAAACAAGGCGCTCGTTGGCTGGATGATCTAGCACCGAGTAGACCTGTGTGGCTAGACATAGAGGAGGACCTTTGCAAACCGATTCCTCTTACTTATCTCCCTGGTATGACTCTCCCATCAGACTCCCACTATCCACCAATGCTTTTAGACACTTTAGGTGCCTTTAATACTCTTATGCAATCTCTGGACTCCCGGTTCTGTCCGTTAGACAGACTCCTGCTTTGGTACAATACTCGATTTCAAATACAAAATATACCGATGGCGTGGAGCCCCTGGTACACTAGGGGCATTTGGATCCCTAACCAGTTGTTCCATGATGGTCGCTGGAAAACTTTTAGCGAATTGCAAATTGAATTTGGTCTCCCAGCGAAACACTACTTTCAGTTGGTGCAACTACAGCATTGTCTTCGGTGTGCTAAGGTGCTCCCGCCATCGGAATCCCATATCCAGGGATTGTCGGAGACTATCCGATCTATCGGGAGTTTACCGGGTGTAGCATCTAACTTTTACAAAACCCTATGTAATGCTGTAAATAGAGGTGCCCCTATAGCACAGAAAGCATGGGAGCGGGAACTGCATGTAACTTTGACCCCGGAGCAATGGAGCCTCGTCTGGAGTAGAGTGACACGGGTCTCCCGATCCGCCTCACTCACTCAGACACTCTTCTTTCTAGCCCACCGGTGTTTTTATACTCCTGACAGATTAGCCAAATGGAACACCTCCCAGGACAATAGATGCTGGACATGCCATGCGGCCATTGGTTCACTAACTCATGTTATGTATGAATGTCCCGCACTACAGTATTACTGGCGTCGGGTCTGGGGTCGTATCCAATCTATTTTGCACTTTCAAGAGCCCCTTTCTTGGAGGATAGTGGGACTCCGCTCAGCTGCGGGGATCCCCTCTCTTCCAAAATCGGCTTACTTCCTTTTAGACTTCATGCTGGGCATCGCTATCTCCCTAATTACGAAATACTGGAAAAATAGCTCCCATTTGAGCCCCAATGAATGGTGGAATCATGTCTGTCTCTACAGTAAATATGAACAAATACCTCGTATGCTTGCTTCTTCCGTTCAGACCCCCCATCATCTGTCTAAATGGAAGATGCTCAATGACTATGTTCACAATGCTAAATGCTCTCATCTGACTGTTTAAATTTGTATAAATCTCTGTCACATGATTACTCTGTATCGCAAAACTTATTTATGTTCGTTTTGATGTACAATCACTGTTGTTTGGAAGCGCTCACATGCTGATACTGTCGGTTTAGAGAAGAAGCATGGGGGTGGGGGGTACTAGGGTTTGCTTTTCCTTATTGTATACTTGTTTTGTCTCCTTTGGTGTGTTGTTTCTTTTGTTTGTTGCAAAATGAAAATAAAAAATTTAAAAAAAAGAAGTACACCATCAGGTAGATATTGGGGGGGGGGGGATAAGGGGGGGACAAAAGGGTGGAGGGGTAAAATAAATTATATAGGCTAGAGAATGGTCTGTATATGTTTTTGATGAATGGTTTACCATGTACATTTTGATATAATATGATAATGTTATTTGGATTTGGATTCTGCCTAATAAAAGAAAATTGACATAAAAACCTTCCTCATACTCCAGAATTGCAAGACCCCACAAGAGGCAGTAGTGCTGTCAGAGAGGTTTATGGAGGCAGAAATAAGTGCCCATAGTCACGACAGTACCTCCCAGGTGGCAGTAGGAGGAGTATTAGAAAGGAGGAAAAAGAATACTGATAATGTGAAAGAAATGTATAAACCCTTATCAAAAGGTTGGGTCTCTCATAGGAAATGCTATAAATGTGGGGAAGAAGGACATATCCAACGTAATTGCTTTGTGAGAACTGCATTGATAGCGGAGAATCAGCCTAGGGAGAAAGAAAAATTCTTCCTGTCAGTGGAAGTACAGGGGATTGCAACCACTGCGCTTTTGGATTCGGGTGCTCAACATAGCATGCTATCCAAAGCGCTATGGCGAAAAATTGAGGCCCAAAGTGGGAACACAGCAATTCAGCCCCTAACTTAGATAAAAATCCGCTGTATACATGGCGGTATCTCCAGCTACCCAGTTTATAGTCTGAGAGTGAAAGGCTTAGGCGTGAGTCGACATATGCAAATAGCTGTGGTACCTAGGCTACCGCATGAATTGGTACTAGGGAAAGATTGACCACAGTTAAGCAAAGGCCTGGGACAGGACTTGTTTAAAAAAGAGGCAGCTACCTGTAGGACGCCCCAAGTAGACACCCTAGCACAATCAAAGGTGAAGATGAGCATGATTCCTAGCCCTTTGTTTGAAGCTCCTAGAAAACAAGAGCGTAAAGCCTGTGCCCGGAATGAAGCGTCTACAGAGAAGCCAAAATGGGTGTTAAGATATGCTAAAATGAACCCCAACGCACGTGCACCAAAAAGAGCCACTGCCAACGCTGCTGGGTATGATCTCTATAGTGCCGAGGATACGATTGTGCCAAAGCAAGGGAAAGCACTGGTAGACACAGCTTTACAGCTAGAACTCCCCATGGGTTGCTATGGACGCATAGCCCCGCGTTCTGGCCTTGCCTGGAATTATTTCCTCGACATAGGAGCTGGAGTTATCGACCCAGACTTCAGGGGCACAGTGAAGGTGCTCATGTATAATTTTGGAAATCGAGATTTCAGGATTTCTACTGGAGACCGTATAGCGCAGATAATCTGTGAGAGGGTTAGTTTTCCCCCTCTAGAAGAGGTTCCCCACCTATCCACAATGACCCGGGGTGCCGGAAGCTTTGGCTCTACAGGAGGCACTAGCCTGGAGGGATTGTCGGCAGCAGTGGAGGAAAAGATGGAGGAAGACCTCGGACCCCAGTTAGAAGATTGTAAGGGGAATCCGAAATTGAGGTTCGGGGATAGCCTTTCATGGGCCCAGAAACAGGATTTGTTTCAACTGCTGCCTGGATTTCAAGATGTATTGACCCCGATGCCAGGGAAAACAAATCTGGTAGCCCATGAAATCCTGACACCACCGGGAGAAGTGGTAAGACAACGGCCGTACAGGCTCCCCGAGGCAAAAAAGCAAGAGGTGGTGCGCCAGGTCCAGGAAATGCTAAGCATGGGGGTGATCGAAGAGTCCCACAGTCCCTGGAACAGTCCGATTGTTCTTGTGCCAAAACCGGACGGGTCACTCAGGTTCTGCATCGATTTCAGGAAGGTTAACTCGATCAGCCGCTTTGACACCTATCCTATGCCTCGCATAGAAGAACTTTTGGATCGCCTGGGACCAGCCAAATATCTGACCACAATTGATATGTCTAAGGGATATTGGCAAGTGCCACTGACAAAGGATGCCCGACCGAAGACCGCTTTCAGTACGCCTGTGGGGCTGTACCAATTTAAGCGGATGCCTTTTGGGTTGCATGGGGCTGCGGCTACATGCCAGAGGCTCATGGACTTGGTGTTGAGACCTCACCAGGCCTACGCTGTAGCTTATATGGATGACGTAATAATCCATAGTGATACCTGGAACCAGCACTTACCGAGAGTGGCAGCAGTCCTGCAGGTGATGAGAGAAGCAGGACTCACCTTGAATCCGGACAAGTGTGTGTTCGGTGGCCAGGAGGTCAAAAACCTAGGCCATATAGTGGGCCGGGGCCTAGTGAAGCCATTGACCAATAAGATCGAAAGTGTTAAGACTTTCCCCAAGCCAGCTATCAAGAAACAGTTGCGCAGCTTCCTGGGGTTAGTCGGTTATTACCAAAGGTTTATACCAAATTTTGCGGAAAGGAGCGCAGTGTTGACAAATATGTTAAAGAAGAACGCACCCAACAAGCTGAAATGGACGGAGGAAGCTGAGGGAGCCTTTTCTCTGTTGAAGGAGAAATTGTGTGTGGGCCCGGTGTTACGGGGCATGGATTTTAATCAACACTTCATAGTTCAGACAGACGCGTCTGAAACCGGCCTTGGCGCAGTGCTTTCGCAGAAACATGATGGGGTAGAACACCCAGTCATGTTTCTTAGCCGCAAGCTGTCACCGGCGGAGACTAAGTACTCTACAATTGAGCGCGAGTGTTTGGCCATAAAATGGGCCGTGGATACGTTACGTTTCTATCTGACAGGCCAAAGATTCACGCTCATCACAGACCATGCCCCACTAAAGTGGCTCAGCCAGATGCACAACCACAACGCGCGTTTGACGCGCTGGTATATGGCGCTCCAGCCATTTGAGTTTCATGTGGAGCACAGAGCAGGACGACTCCACCAAAATGCTGATGCCCTCAGTCGGATCACAAGCTGTGCGGATGTTACAAAGCCAGCCCTTGATATCTTAAGGGGGGGGGGGGGTGATCTGTGATGGGGAAAGCCTGGTGGAAAGCATGGACACAGAAGAGAATCCAGAAATCCCCATGGAAACGGATGATAATGCACTGCTACAAGAAAAACTCAGCCTATGTCAGAGGAAAAGGCAGTTCCCTGTAGGAAGCAAACCACGCCCTAGTGCAAGGGTGGAGACTAACCCCCGTTCTGATTGGTCACAAGGAAGCAGGAAGCCAGGGTTAAAAACCATGTGCAGAGGGAAGGAAGAGAGATCTGGGGGGAGATCCGAAGGGAGACCTGAGGAGAGATCTGGGAGAAGATTCAAAGGAAGATCTGGGGAGAGATCCGAAGGAAGACCTGAGGTGAGACCAGAGGAGAGACCGGAGGAGAGAGCTGAGGACAGACCTGGAGAAAGAACCGATTGGAGAACCGATTGGAGAACCCACAAAGAAGTTGGTCAGGGAAATATCCAGAGAGCCAGTTGGAAGGCAAGAGAAAGCCAAGACCAGAGTCTGAGACCAGAGAGTCCAGGCAGAATAGCCTGGGTGAGAGAAGGTGCCAAGGGAAAGGCACGCTCTCGGACAAAGCCAGCATTCAAAGGTAAAAGCACAGACAATTGGAGAAGCCGTGCAGGCCAGTCAAACAGTTGCTACAGCTGGGAGGATTGGAGCGGTGGAAAGAGCTCCAGTGCTGACACAGAGAAACAGCCTCAAGGTAAAACTGACCATTTTATATCCGATAAATTGGCAAAAGAGATAAAGGCTAGTTTTATTGAGCAGGAGCTGGAACCCTCCCACTCTACTGTGAAACGTTGGATTGAAAGCCTAGTACCTGCTGCAAACTCCAGACCAGATAACTCTGACGTTTGTGAAGCTTCTAAATTAGGGGCACTGCAGAGACTATTCTCTAGTGAGAGGATTCAAACCCCTAGTACCAAAACACCTGAAAAGGCTGACTTGCTGTGGGATCACTTCCACCAGTTTCTAAAGAGAGAAAAGCTAAAAGAAGTCCCCACATATGAGACCGACTTTGGTAATTCTAATGGCATTGAGGAAATGCAGATAGAAACCACTGTGCCTGAATGTGATGATTTTCCTATACCAATGGACTGTTGTTTAACTCACAAGAATACCACAGTAAGAAGGTGAGACAGGAGAGAGTTTTAAAAGCCTTTTAATAAGGTAGCTTTACTTGTGACTCAGAAGAAAGCAGTGCTGTGCTGTATTCATTGTTGAGAGTAACGGTGTTTGGGAAGACGTTGTTTGGTGAAAGTGAAACCAGCTGTGTTTAGTTCTGCTGCAGTATAGTGTGTGGCCACATGGAGCAGTGCAGAGAACAGCAGAGAAGAAAAGTTTTGTTTTTCATTTCTCCTGGTTTTTCCTGTGTTCATCCTTTCATTTGGAGAAGTTATCCTAGTGCATTTGTTGTGTTTTGAACCTCCGCGTGCCTTTGAAAATCCCCATTGTATAAATAAAAAAAAATCTTGCAAAGCCTTACCACCTGCCTCAACTACAATTCATTCCTACAGAGTAAAGAACTTTTATTCTAAAGGACAGTAAGGCCACCTATCAGCTGTCAGCCTCTTGGCCCAGCCGGTGGGTGTCGCAATATATAGTGTAACACAATGGTGTGTTACTCCCTTCCTCTCTTTGCAGACACAGGCTTATCTGTCTAGGATCTTGGTGAGAAGACTTGTAGACTTGAATGTTTCCTAGTGAGGCAGGAGGGGTGCGTGTGTAAGTGTGTGTTAGAGAGTGGTATATTTGAGGTAGGTGTGTGATTGGCTGACTATTTATGTTTACAGGTGAGTGGATGTACGTGAATGTGTCTTTTGTAATGTTTCTATGGAGAGGTCTGTGGAAGGTATATGTCTGACAGAATAGGTAAGTGTGAGTGTTTATAGAATGTATATGGAGTTCTGACGTGTGTGGAGGTAGCAGAAATGCAAGGGTGTATGGAGGGGTGAAGTGTATGTGGAGATATAGGAAGTGGAGGGTCATTATTGTGGGAAGTGTGTAAAATATGCAGAGTGCAGAGTATGTGAAGGGTATAGAGCATGGCATGTGGGATAATGTCAAGTGTGGGAATATGAGGGGTTTGGGGTATTATGGGTGTGTCAGGAACATGGGAGTTGTCTGAGTGTGTGCATGCATGAGGATGTGCTCAGGTGGGGGATCCTGAGGGGGGTGGGTTCTGTGCCTTTCTTCTCTTCCCCAGTCCATATTCTTTTCCCTTCTCCAACTCCTTTCTTCCTCTTCCATGAACTTTACCTCATCCTTGCACTAGACCCCTCACACTCACCTTCCCTTCTGTCCCTCCTCTTTCCCTCCCAGCTTGTTGATAGTTCTCTTGTCACCTGTCTATACCAAGAAGCATTTAACCTGGCAAGATGAGTATTGCTGCAAGGCATTTGGAAGTCGGTCTATCTGGGTGATATAGAAAACAGTGGGCAAATCTGAAAGGAGATATTTTAAGCACAACTTATCACCACTAAATATACATTATATAACTGTCCAAGAACCAGCAGGAGGGGTGGGGAATGTTTATTTTATTTATTATAAATTTTTATGCCACATTTTCCAGCAGATCAAATGTGGTTTACAATTAAACAACCTTTGAATAGTACAGAAAAAAGTACATATTCAATTACATGGAACAGTTTAGAACTATATACATTAACATTATTATATACAGTCAAAACAAATAAAAGAAAATCTATATACATGTAAGTTCAATGCAGTAAATGGATTGAATCTAGCATCGGGGTGCATTTGAGGGAATGCCTTTTGAGGGTGAGTGTGTCCGAAATTAACTATGTGATGAAAAAGGTAGGATCAGGATTATTGGGTTCATTGTGGTTTCCAAAGTGTTGTATAAATAGATGAGTTTTGAGTTTTTTGTGGAATGTGGAGAGGTCATTTATATCTCTTAGGCTGTCTGGGAGTTTATGCTATAGGGTAGGAGAGAAGTGAGAGAATGCTGTTATTTGTCATTTTTTTAGTTTTCCTGAATTCTGATGGTGTTGCCATTTTATTATTATTACAATCTCGTTGAGTATGAATGTTTATCCTGGCTAAAGAACATTTAAAGCTTACCACAATCACAATCAGCTCCACAAACAACCTTGACATCATCACAATTGCAAACAAAAACCTCACATAATGCCTAACCCAGAGTACCAAATATAAAAGCAGACAAACTGTCAGCCCTGCTTGAAGAAATATGCACACACTCAACTTCAGGCAAACTAGGGGATCTAAATCTCACATTTACCACCTCCAAACAAGCTTACTCCTTCCTCCATGCAATGGAGGCAATACATTTTAAACAAATCATAAATAACCCTACCTAACAAAAAGGTAGGACACTAGGGGGTATGTTTACTAAACCGTCTTTACGTGCGCCCGGCGATAGTGTGCAGGCTGCCATAAAAGGAGTGGGCGTGTCAGTCTTAAAGTAGCAAAACGGGATTATCGCGCGATAACGTGTGCTGCGCACATTATCCGGCGAGACGCCGCTAAGCACGTTAATGAGCGGTAATCTTAAGTAGGCGCGCAGACATACAAACAAAGCAACAGAGGTGTAGCACAATGGTTAATGCACTGACTGATGGCACAGGGGTCATGAGTTTGATCCCCCCATGTGCCTAATCCATAAGACTGGCTGAGCCAGTAGCTTTTACGTGTAAGTTTTGAGGCATTTTATTTGTAGTTTAATTAGTGCTGCCAGCAAACACACCCTCTCGTGCCATAACCTAAGGGACCGCATAAGGCACCCTATAAGGCACTCCATAGGGCACATTATAAAGTGCACTGAATGCCAAGGCACCCTATAAGGCGCTTTAGAGTACACCTGATAAGGCACCTTATAAGGCGCCTTATGGTTACAGTACACTGAGGGTGTTTCTGCTGGCAGCACTAATGTACATTAAAAATAAACAATGCCTCAGACAGCCTTATCAAATAACCCCACCATGGGTTTGAACCCAGGACCTCTGGACCCACAGGCAGTAAAGTAACCAGTGGGCTACAGCTGCTAACAAGAGCTTGGCTGGCTGCAGAAGGACTGCACGTCACCACACAAACTGTCTGCTGTGGTTACCAGGATAGGGTTAACCCACCTGTACCCATGATGCACTGCACATGCAAATCAGCAATCTACAGATGGGCACAAGATGGGGTATGCACCCCCACAGCACCTCGGCCTGGTAGGGGGAAGTGACCCCAGAGTAGCTACAGTCACATTGTGCAGGTACTGTGCTCACCCTGAGGGTGAGGTGGGGCGCCCAGCACCAGGTCCACAGCACCAGTCACGGCTGAAACATGCCATGCTGCAGGTCCCCATCAGTGCTACTGTGTGTGATAGACAGTTCCTGCAGACACACCTAGGATACATCTGTGTTTCTCAGTCATGTTTAGCCCTTATCGGCTATGATGCACCCAGAGTAGTGCATATCCTGTGTTGGTGCCATGGTTACATGATGTAGGTGAAAGGGAGGAGTGGTGTTTGGACCCATAGGCAGATTATGTACCACCACCCACCCCACCCTACCCTCCCCTACCCTCCCCTACCCTCCCCTACCCTAACCTCTGGAGCTCGGGGTGGGAAACAGGATCGCCCACCAACAGATCCACACGCTACTTCCCTGCAATGATAGCAGTAGAGGGGACCATCAACCCCAGTCCTGCCAGGGAACAGACGCCCTACAGGGCAGTCAATGCAGATCTATATACATCCATAAGACAATAGCAGAAAGACAGTAGGCCTGGAAATGCTCAGCTGCCCCCCACCACTATCTGACATTCTCCAGCAGCAAGCCTCCAGCCGCTGCACTCTGCAAGGTGTTACAGCAAGACACATACTAGCTGCAGACAGTCTGCTAGCTAGGCCATAGTGCATGTACCGGGATGTCAGCATACACACCAAGCAGATAAGTCAGTGATTGGACCCCAAAAGGGAACCCATAAATATCACATAAGAAAAATAATGTACAGCACTATGGGGGAACCTAGCCATGTCGTGGTCACTGCTCAGTCAGGGTGAGAGTGACCTCCCAGCAGGACATGCTGTGGCCACCCTGTCCGTGCAGGTGGTGGCCGGGCACTACAATGTCTGAGCCATTGCCCTATGCCCTCTGCAGATGCAGCCAGGCCAGGCCACCCTATCCAGGCTATTCCCATGGTACCTTGCTCCTCATTATGCACATTGGCAGGCCAATACTGGCAATAGTGCTAGCAGTGTGGGCTGTGGAGGGTGTTGGCAGCCACCACACACTGGATAGACAGACACACACTCCCCACACCTATGCCAGCATTGTGCAACTATAGAGGTGTTTGGCAGCCCTGGCCACCGCACCAGTCCTGGGCACAGTGCAGGTATGGCTATGGTACACAATACTGTTGGGGTCACTCCCCAGGATGGTAAACACTGTCAGACACATGACCTGTAGCACACTCCACAGACATCAGAAAGGTTGCTATGATGCAGCTCAATCAGCAAATTGTGCTTAACTTTGGAATTGCTATCTGCCAGTAATGATAGCAACCATTTGATAGATGTTTACCGTATTCCCAGGTTTAGAGTGGCATTGTCAAGTTATGCAAGTGTTAGTATTGGGAGATGCACGCAGGGCCCAACATCCTGCTGCTCCAGGAGGCATTGGATAATGGAGCCTGTGGGTGCGGGTGTGTCTGCCCCTGTTGGCCGCTGCTTTAGGGCAGAGGTTCCCAACTCCAGTCCTGGTGGGCCAAACACTGTTCAGGTTTTCATGCTGTCCCTCATGAATATGCATGAGATACATCTGCATACCATGGGGGCGGCGCATAGAAATGCAGCACAGGCATCTTTATTAGAGGCAGCATGGAACCTGGATGGTGTTTGTCCCTCCAGGACTGCATTTCGGAGACTCTGCTCTAGGTAATGTGCATGTTTATGGTGTCTGTGCTCTGTAGGGTAAAATGTAGGTGTTTTGGGCATGTTTACGTCATCTGCAATAAAGGTTCTGTCTGTATTAGCACGTTTTAGTAGTGGGTAAAATATGGGGACTGGGTTGACAGGAACCACAGCTGGGACTTGAACCTGTGACCTTTTGCTTCTGAATAAACTGGTTTTGTGCACTGCACCACTGTGTTGTCACAGAGTCAGTGCATTCCCTGGTGATACCATGACTGTTCGTCAGACAGTGCCTGTCTGTTGCAGTGCATGACACCCACCTACACAGGGCTAGGCCACAGTCTGCTCTGGGCAGCTGTCACTGCCCCCTCTGCCACCAGTATCCATCTGCCACCATTCTGACATGCCCTTCTGCTGGTGGTGCTGGTAGAGTACAGTCTCAGACCATCCAGTGTGCGGGTAGGCAGCTGCCTATGGTGTGGGTTCTGGGGTAGGGGTGCCTGCATAGGTGTCCACACTTCCCCCCAGCACCGCCTGCCAATGTTCCATGCCCTTGGGGGTACCTGCTGGGTACTATCCCCTGTGACACCATCGGTAGCACACTCATGCCCATGTTGGGCCCTCAGCAGTTGCTGTCTGGCTGCTCTACTGTTTCAGCATTCCTATGGGCCAGCTAGGTATCACCCTAGTCCGCACTGTGGCCCAGCTGCACCACAGCATGTGCCGCCTGCAGCCCTCTGTTTCCCCTTTTCCAGCATCTGTCCTGTTGCCCATTCCTACATGCCCATCCTGCTGTTGTGGAACATGTGCATGCTATAAGAAACCTGGCCAATGGAGTCGGAAACCCTGATCAGCGCAGTTTCACTGTGGACTCATTCACCTTGTATGGGGACGGAGCATAGACCCTTCCAAAATTCATATCTTTTTTTTTTAGCTTTCTTGGGAGTGTTTTTTTATGTTTCCCATTGATTTCACTATTGCCCAGCTTGGTTATGTTTTTTTTTACATTTTCTTCTGTTCATTTTCAATGTTTATTTGCCCTTTTGTTCCGTGCACATGTATCACACTTATCACTTTTTGTAGGTTTCCCGGGTTTTGCTGTACATTGCCGACGGAAATGGTTTCTTTTCCCTTTAAATCTGCTCTAATGCGAGGGTTTCACTGGCGTTAGTTTTGAGCCTCGTATTTCACAGCATTAGTGTGCGGGGAACCTCTCCCCTCCCACTCTCCGCACATTGACCCCTTCTCTCCGCCCCTGGGGAGCCTTCCTCCACCCCTGGGGAGCCTTCCTCCGCCCTCCGGGAACCTTTCTCTGCCTTCAGCGCTCGTTTGCGCCACTGCGTGCGTTATCGCGCACTAAGGTACCTTATTGCCTGGTAACACGCCTTCATCGGGCGATAAGGTACCTTATCGTGCGATAACGTGGCAGAGCGCACATTAAGACGGTTTAGTAAACATACCCCTAGATCTCATCTTCACTTCCCATGAGCTGCTAGACAGTGACTACCATCCTGCACTGAAAATCACCCCTGTTCTATGGTGAGATCACTTCTTGATTACATTTCATTTACCACAAAACACTTCCATATGCAAAGACATGCACACTCAGCCCATCAAGCACTGTTTTAAACGCTCTGACAAGCAGATCTTCCTCAAGGAGGTTATACCACATCTGGATCTCAACATAACTGATTTAGATTCAATAATCCACAATTGGAACAATACAATTGCATCTGCTGCAGCTACGCCAATAAATCAATGTAAATATGAGACCAGCAATAAACACCATGCATCATGGTACTCCAAGGAAATTAAAGAATTAAAATGCAAATTAAGACAAAAAAAATGGAAATGGAGACACACAAAGGATACCAATCTCTAAAATGAATTCTCAACAGAAGGAATACAACTCACTAATAAATAAATGTAAAAGAGAGTATCACACAAAGTTATCATGAGCTCCCTTAACTGGCCTAGAGAGATATTTGCCATAGCAAACTTGCTCGGAAAAAGCCCCCAAGCAACAAATCATCAGTAACAGTCTAGGTTCAAACCCAAGCCCACAAGCAATGGCCAACATTTTACATAATAATTGCAATACCACTCACACCAACACAAATATTACCCATGGAACAATGGACAACATAAAATCCACACACAACTGGAATTTGTTTGAAATGATAATGGCAGAACATCTTGAAGACATCATTTCTAGTCTTAACACTACAGCTTCTCTACTAGACACCCCCCCCCCCCCCCGCATGCCCAGTTTCATGGGTAAATATAGCAAGAGCCAAATTATCTCCAATAATTCTAAAGATTATACATTTTTCCTCTATCTCAAGATTACATGCCTGCCTCCCTCAAGAAAGCTTTAATTTATTTAACCAGTTTTCTATGCTGCTTCATCCTTCAATCAAAGCAGTTTACATTATGCAATCACTACAAACAGGTACTGGGTACATTTCCTTGTCCCCAGAGGGCTCACAATCTCTGTGTACCTGAGGAAACAGAGGGCCAGGTGGCTTGTCCAAGGCTACAAGGGGTGCCTATAGGACTAGAAACCCCAGTCCCTCCAGACTGAGATTGCTGTCCCTAGGTGAGACTTGAACCCCCAGCTCTCCAGCCTGAGGTACTGTGCCCTAACCACTAGGCCACTCCTCCCTACCATTCCCTGGATATAGCACATCAATACATATGCTCCTTTAGAGCCTTAGCAACATGGTTTCCATCCACACCATAGTGTCAAAACACTTCTCACAACTCCACTAGACACAATAATAAGTCAGGATAAGGATTTAGACTTATATTTCTTGATATTTTGGCTGCATTTGACTTCATAAACCACAACACACTCATATCCAGACTATAGGAAGTGGGAATTCATAACTCTACCTTGGCATGGTTTATATCATACCTAAAAGACCACCAGCAACAAGTCAAAATTGGCTCACTCACATCCCATCCACTCAAATAGCAACAAGGAGTACCCCAGGGATCCTCACTGTCCTCCCTCCTATTGCATAAGAAATGCCATACTGGGTCAGACCAAGGTCCATCTGTATATAGTCATGGGCCTGGCTAACTGATGGCTCTGCTATGTCGGACTAAGAAGATTTTCCAGAGGTCTCCATCCTGGAAGACATGGATCTTTATGTCAATACTCCAAAGCTTGCTAAGTCCAAAGTCGGTGTCACCAGGAAAAGCTATACTGCCAACAGAATCTGGGAGTGGCCATGGAGGAGTGATCCAGGGAAGGAAAGCCTAGGGAAAAAACCCTTGGGGATAACTCAGGGCTAAGTGATAGTGACATAAATACGATTGTCCCCTTCCCAAGTCAGGGCTGGAGAAGACTCAGGGAACTTCATGAAGGCCCATCAGGAGGATGAGTTCCTTAAACATGGGAGAGCAGGTTTTTTTATGTGGATGGGCTTCCAGTAGATAACAGATTGTCCCCTGCAAGAACCTTTCCCTATTTTGTGCTAAAGGGAGATTTATTATATAGAGTGGCCAAGGGGGCCTTAGAGGGGGAAAAGTTATAACATCTGATACTTCCCCAACCCTATCATCAGCAGGTGTTATTGTTGGTCCATAACTATTTATTAAGAGGTTACCTGAGAGTGGAGAAAACACTAGAGTGTGTTTTAGCCCGATTTTTCTGGCTCGGGGTCCATAAACAGGTGCAGTTATATTGACAGTCATGCCCTACCTGCCAAATTCATAATCTACCAATCCGACCTATGGCTATCATTGAAACCCCATTTGAAAGAGTGGCAGTGGACCTGTAAGGTCTCTTGGAGTGAACCACCAGAGGCAGTAAGTATATTTTAGTCATACAAGACTTTGCAACCCAAACCCAGAGGCCATTGTTCTAAGGAATATGAAGACTACTACAATTGTGAATGCCCTCTGGGAAGTATGATCATGAGTGAGAATATGCAATGAGATCCCCACAGATCAAGGAACACCCTTTCTATCTAAGGTGATGAAGAAAACGTGTGCCTTGATGAAGATCAAATGCTGTGAATATCAGTATATTACCCACAGATGGATGGCCTCATCAAGCAATTCAATATAACTCTGAAAAAGATGTTTAAAAGGTTTGTGTAGGAGAACGGGAAGAATCAGAACATTATCCTACCCTATGTGATGTTTCCCATCTGCAAGGCACATCCGAGTTCCACAGGGTTTCGCCTTTTGAGTTCCTCTTTGGAAGACTGCCAAAGGGCATTTTAGACGTGGTAAGGGAAACCTGGGAACAAAAACCCTGTGCCAGGCATAATTTTATGAACTACATTATACAAATGCAAGACTGGCTGAGGAAAACCAGAGAGGTGGCCAAACTTAGTCTGGAAAAAGCAAAAGCCGAGCAGGCCAGGAGCTACAATTGGGTAGCCGTGCACTGCACCTTCCAATTGGGAGACAGAGTTTTTTGTCTAGCTACCTTCATCCGAGAGCAAATTACTCTGTAAATAGCAAGGGCCCTATGATGTGGAAGAGAAAGTGGGGCCTAACTACAAGACTGCCCAGCCAGATAAACAGAAGAAAACAAAAATGTAGCATATTAATCTACTGAAAAGGTGGACTCCAGTGACAATGATAATGGTACAGGGAGATGATTTGGGGCCAGAAATTTCAGCCCTGTTGGATCCAGCTCAAGTCCTGAATGGAGACCAGCTTTATGCTGCCCAGAGAAGAGATCTATAAGTTTTGATCCACTGAAACTTAAAGGTGTTCTCCAGCCATCTGGGATGAACCTATTCCATGTGTCATGATATCATTATTGATCCTGGGGTGGTTATCTGGCAACAACTCTATTGGATTCCAGAGGTGCAGTGATAGACCATTGTCATGGAGCTGGAAGAGATGCTTAATCTAGGAGTTATAGAAGAGTCTATGGGTGACTTGTCAACACCCATCATCTTGATTCCTAAACCCAATGGAAGCATCAGATTCTGTATTGACTTCCAGAGGGTCAATGCAGCTTCTAAATTGGAAACATATCCCATACCCAGAGTAGATGAGCAAATCAAGCAACTCAGTGGTGCACACTTTATATCAACTTTGGATTTGATCAAGAGATACTGTCAGGTGTCCTTGACTCCAGCTGCCAAAGAGAAGACTGCTTTATGGGCACTGCAAGGTCTATTCCAGTTTACAGTGCTGCCCTTTGGATTACATGGGGCTCCTGCCATATTTCAATGCCTAGTCAACCACCAACTTAGACCATACAAGGAGTATCAGCTGCCTACCTTGACAGCATCATCATCTATAGCAGAGACTGGACCACCTATCTAATCTAAGTACAAGCTGTGTTGACCAGCCTGCAGAAGGCTGGGTTGACTGCCAACCCCAAGAAATGTTTTCTTAGAGGTTGGGACATTTAATACCTGGGGTATTTAATTGGGAATGGGCAGATATGACCTCAGCTATGGAAGGTGGATGCCATTGCCCATATCCCCACCTCAGAATCAAAGAAAGAGGTTTATGCTTTCCTTGGATTGATTGGCTATTAATTCTGGTTTATTCCTAATTTTTCAGAGGTGGTGAAGCCATTAACCAATCTCCTCTGGAAAAGAGCTCCTGAATGAATCCAGTGGTTACCGAACCTGGACATGGCCTTACAGCATCTAAAGAAGGCCATATGCTCTGAACTCATCCTGATCAGCACTGATTTCTCCATGCTGCTTATTGTGCAAACTGATGCCTCAGAGGTGGGCCTAGGAGCCGTTCTGGCCCAGGAAGTCAGGAATAAAGAACATTCCATAGCATTCATCAGATGGAAACTGCTTCCTCATGGCACACGCAAGGCCCAAAAGGCAGGTGAAGCTCCGGAATCTCAATGCATGGATGAGACAATGGTGCAAAGAAGAGGGTTTTGGATTTCTTAGGAACTGGGCAACTTTCTGGGGAAGGGAGAAGCTCTTCTAAAGGGATGGGATCCACCTTAACTGGGATGGAGCCAAGCTGCTGGCATAACCATTTAAAAAGGAGACAGAGAAACTTTTAAACTAGATCAGAGGGGAAAACCGACAGTCACCCAAGAGTGCATGGTTCAGAAGAATGTATCCTAGAAGGATACTAATAAAATAGGGAAGTTAGGACATCCAAACGGAGAGGTTCCAATAAAGATAAAAGTTACCCAGATGCCCTTAAGAACAGAGCTGAAAGATTCCAAATTACCTCTGTCAAATGATAATAGATTAATATGATTGAAATACGACTTCTAAAATGCCTGTATGCAAATGATGTTGTTGTTAAGTGCCGTTGAGTCGGAGTCGACTCATGGTGACCCTCTGGATAGCTATCCTAAATTGTGTTCAGTCTTCAGTCAGGTGGCTCATTGTTGACAGACTGGTACCCGTAGCTGCTGTTATTGTATCGATCCATCTCATTGCTGGCCTTCCTCTTTTGCGTTGACCTTCTATCTTGCCAAGCATGATGTCTTTCTCTAATGATCTCTCTCTTCGCATGATGTGTCCAAAGTATGAAAGTCGAAGTCTTGTCATCTGAGCTTCTAAAGAAAGCTTAGGTTTGATCTCCTCTAGTATCGACTAGTTTGTTCTTCGGGCAGTCCATGGTATACACAGTATACGCTGCCAGCACCATAATTCAAAGGCATCAGTTTTCTTCCTGTCTGTCTTTTTCACTGTCCAGCTTTCACATCCATATGATGTTATTGAAAATACCATGGCTTGAACAAGTCGAATCTTTGTATGGAGAGAGACATCTCTGCTCTTGAGAATTTTATCTAGGTCTTTCATAGCCATTCTGCCAAGAGCAATGCGTCGTCTGATTTCTTGACTGCTTGTTGCTTCTTTATTGATAGTTGATCCAAGTAGGTTAAAGTTGTTCACAATTTCAATTTCTTCTCCTTCAATGATGAACCTGTTGATTATGCCAGTTGTCATGATCTTTGTCTTCTTTACATTAAGGTGCAGGCCCATTTTGAGACTATGTTCTTTGTGCGAAGCAAATGTTTCAGATCATCTTCACTTTCAGCCAGTAATGTAGTATCATCAGCATAGCGAAGGTTGTTGATGAGTCTTCCACCAATCTTCACACCTCTGTTGTCTTCATACAATCCTGCTTCTCTGATGATTTGTTCTGCATATAAATTAAACAGGCAGGGGGAAAGTATGCAGCCTTGTCTTACACCTTTGCTTATGTGGGATCAGAGCGATTGTGCGATAATTTCCACAGTCAGTTGGATCACCTTTCTTTAGTATTGGTATAAACACAGATCTTTTCCAGTCAGTTGGTCATGATGTTGTCTTCCATATTTCTTGGCAGAGCCTTGTAAGTATGGTAACAGCTGCATCAGATTGCTGCAATACTTCTATGGGAATGCTATCAATGACTGGTGCTTTGTTCTTTGATAAGGCTTTCAATGCTGCTTCAACTTCTTCTTTCATCACCAATGGTTCACGATCATAAGGTACAGGTTGAAACGGCTGTTGGTCCACTTGATCTTAATCATATAAAAACTCTGTTTATTCCTTCCACCTTTTCTTGATCTTCTCAGCATCATTCAACATAGAACCTTGAGTATCTTGTAACATTCCAATTCGAGGCTGGAACTTTTTCTTTAACTCACGTAGCTTTAGGAAAGCCGATCTTGTTCTTCCTCTAATAGTTTCTGCTTCTATTTCCTTGCAAGTGTCATTGTAGTACTTTTCCTTGTCCTGTCTTGCTGCACGTTGGAAATCTCTGTTGAGTTCTGCGATTGTCTTTCTTTCTCCTCTGGCTTTAGCTTCTCTGCGTTTCTGGGCAATTTTCAGAGTTTCTTCCATCATCCATTTTGGCCGTTTTTGCTTTTCACCTTTTGTAGAGACTTCTCGTTTTCTTCCAACACAGCCTTCTTGATGTCATTCCATAACTCTTCCAGAGCTCTGTTATTTGTATCTAAAGCAACAAATTGATTTTGCAGGTAGTCTTTAAATTCCAGTGGTATATTCTCAAGGTCATATTTTGCTGCATTCATGAGTGGTTTGCTCTTTTTCAGCTTTAGTTTGAGTTTGCATACTAGTAGTTGATGATCTGTATCACAGTCAGCTCCAGGTTTTGTCTTTGTTGATGTTACAGAGCTTTTCCATCATTGACTTCCACAGATGTAGTCAATTTGATTTTTATATAATCCATTGGATGAAGTCCATGTGTACAGTCGCCGCTTGTGTTGCTGGAAGAAGGTGTTTGAGATGAATAGATCATTGGTCTTGCAGAATTCTATCAGTCTTTCTCCAGCTTCATTTCTGTTGCCAAGTCCATATTTTCCAACTACTTTGCCTTCTTCTTTGTTGCCAACGTTTGCTTTCCAGTCACCCATGACTATCAGGATATCCTGTTTGCATGTTCTGTCAATTTCAGCTTGTACTTGTTCATAGAACTCTTCAATTTCATTCTCTTCTGTAGCTGTTGTTTGGTCATATACTTGAATTATAGTTGTGTTGATAGGCAATCCTCGTAGACTAATAGAGATTAAGCGTTCGCTGACTGCATTGTATTTCATTACAGTTCTTGCAAGTTTCTTCTTTATTATAAATGCAACACCATTTCTTCTTTGTCTTTCATTTCCAGCATAGTAGACTATGTGATCATCTGATGCAAAGTGCCCGATGACAGTCCATTTCAGTTTGCTGACACCCAACAGATCAGGTTGTACACATTCCATTTCATTCTTGACCACCTCCAACTTCCCTTGGTTCATGCTTCGTATGTTCCATGTTCCAATGTGTAAGACATCTTTACAGCTTCTGACTCTCATTTCATGCGCAGCTACATCAGCAGTCAGACTTCCCAAGGGCTTTGATCCAACCACATCATAAATGCTGGCTTTACTCTGAAAAGTCTTCAGCTCTTCCCCAGTAGCTAGTTGAGTGCCTTCTGACCTGGGGGTCTCATCTTCCAGCACCATAACACAATTTGTTTTGTTGTAACTATCCATTGGGTTTTCATGGCAAGATACAGAAGTAGATTGCTGGGCCTTTCTTCCGCGCAGTTTAAGTTTGGTGTTGTTGCCATTGTCACAAAAATGTGATCCTCCACCGTCAACACTATCCCATTCTGTTGCTGTCCAGATGGGTGGTTTGTCTTGGTCTGTCACCTCAGCTGAGACCTGTCCATCTTGGGAGACCCTGCCAGTAGTTAAACTACAGATAGTTTAGCTCTCAGCATCACTGATGCACGCAAGCCCTCACAGCACGACAAGCTGCAAACCAAGTGAGAGATATAGATGCAAATGATAGAAGTCTAAAAAATAAGATGGGAGAGTTAGAAAATATAGGTCTAAATGAGAGGTTAAATATGAGTGATATCGCAGAGACCTAGTGGAAGAAGGACAACAAATGGGACACTATGATACCTGGGCACAAACTATATCACAATGATAGAGTAGATCAAATTAGTGGAGGGGTTGCACTCTATTTTAGGGAGGGCATTGAGTCACATAGGATAAAGGTTTTGCAGAAAACAAAATATGTTGTAGAATCTCTATGAATAGAAATTCCATGTAAAAAGGGGAAGGCAATGGCTGACTGCCTGGCTAGAATGAACAGATGGATAGTGAAATGCTGAAAGAAATCAGGGAAGCTTACAAAAGCTACAACATAGTAATAATGGATGATTTCAATTACCCGGGCATCAACTGGGTCAAGTATCGCAGCAGGATATGCTAGGGAGATAACGTTTCTAGACGAAATAAATGACTACTTCTTGGAACAGCTGGTTCATGAACTGACAAGAGAGGAAGCTATTTTGGACCTAATCCTTAGTGGCATGCAGGATCTGGTGCAAGAGATAAAGGTTTTGGGGCCACTTGGCAATAGTGATCATAGCATGATCACATTTGATTTAATAAATGAAAGAAGAAAGGCAAAGAAATCCACAGTACTCCCATTTAACTTTCAAAAAGGAGACTATGATAAAATGAAGCAAATAGTTAACAAAAGACTAAAAGGAGCAGCTGCAAAGGCTAAAAATTTGCAAAAAATGAGAGCATTGTTTAAAAATACTATCTTAGAAGCCCAGAACAGATGTATTCCATGCTTTAAGAAAAGTGGAAGGAAACCCTAAAACTGACAGCATGGTTTAAAGGCAAGGTCAGAGAGGCAATTGAAGCAAAAAAATAATCTTTCAGGAAATGGAAAAAGGAGCCAAATGACAAAAATGGGAAACAACATAAGCATTGTCAAGTTAGATGCAAGGCATTGATAAGGCAGGCAAAGAAAGAATTTGAAAAAAGCTTGCCGTGGAAGCAGAAATGCAGAAATTCGAAGACGGCGCATCCAAATGGCAGATGAAATTTAATGTGGACAAATGCAAAGTTATGCAACTAAGAAAGAACAACACAAACTTTGGTTACATGATGCAAGGTACCACCTTAGAAACCACCACACAGGAAAAGGATTTAGGCATCATCGTGGATAATACGTTGAAACCCTCCGCCCAGAATGCAGAGGCGGCCAAGAAAGCTAATAGAATGCTAGGAATTGTAAGGAAAGGAATGGAGAATAAAACCAAGGATATTATAATGCCTCTGTATTGTTCCATGGTGAATCTGCACCTTAAATATTGTGTACAATTCTGGTCGCCATATCTTAAAAAAGATATAGCAGAATTAGAAAAGGCTCAGAGAAGTGCCACCAAAATGGTAAAGGGGATGG
Source organism: Ichthyophis bannanicus (assembly GCA_033557465.1). Taxonomy (NCBI): domain Eukaryota; kingdom Metazoa; phylum Chordata; class Amphibia; order Gymnophiona; family Ichthyophiidae; genus Ichthyophis; species Ichthyophis bannanicus. Next base: position 1,624,212,807 of record CM066031.1, on the reverse strand, counting down.
AAGGATACCCCATGAGGAAAGGCTTAAAAGGTTAGGGCTCTTCAATTTGGAAGAGAAGGATGAGGGGAGATATGATAGAAGTCTATAAATTAATGAATGGAGTGGAATGGGTTAACGTAGATCAGTTGTTTACGCCATCAAAAAGTAGAAAGACTAGAGAACATACAATGAAGCTACAATGTAACCCATTTAAGACTAATACGAGAAAATATTTTTTCACTCAATGCGTAATCAAACTCTGGAATTTATTACTGGAGGATGTAGTAAAAGTGTAGCTGAGTTTAAAAAAGCTTTGGACAAGTTCCTGGAGGAAAGGTCCATTAGCCATTATTAAAGAGGAACCAGGAAATCCACTGCTTACTCCAGGATGAGCATTGTGGAAGCTGTGGACTTTGGGTACCTGTCAGGTACTTGTGACCTGGATTGGCCATTGTTGGAAACAGGGTGCTGGGCTTGATGTACCTTGGTCTGACCCAGTATGGCATTTCTTATGTTCTTATATTCTCATGAGAAGCATTATGCGGTGATCGAGAAGGAAGTCCTGGCTGTCAAATGGGCACTTCAGACCTTCAAATAATACCTGTTTGGCTGTTTATTTATGCTAATAATGGACCACTAACCCCTCAAGTGGCTGACTTAACATAAGGAGTCCAATGGCTGTATTATGTGGTGTTTTTTTAATCTCCAACCTTATCAGTTCCAGGTCCACCATAGGGCTGGTCGGACTCACCTGAACACAGACTTCCTTTCTAAGGTGGAGGTCCTGGGTGAGGTAGGCGCTCAATGGGGCATGGTTGAGCTGACAGGGAGGGTGTGTAATGGGGTTTAAACAAGATTACCATCACTCTCGAAAGGAATTATCAACAATTCCCTTTAAGAGAGTCTGCAGCCCAGAGTTCAGGGCTGGGAGTGTGTGTCTCAGAAGGAGAGGTTAAGAACCCAACATTCATAAGAAGGGAAGAGGCCCATGGAGCTAGAAGTTCTTCCAAGGAAAGCTGTACAAAGAGTTCTGAGGTAGGAACTTTAACTGGAGCTGGAGGAAGAGCTGGGTGAACCAGCTTGTGGAGGTTTAACAAGCTGGGACAGAAGTAAAGCTGATTTTGTTTTCCCTGAATCGCTGTCTGTTCTGGGTTTTGCTTTATGGAGATTTAACAAGCTGGAAGAGAATAAAAACTTCTTTGGTTTTCTCTGAACTGCTGTTCTGCTTGTATTGTAAAGAAAATTCCTTCCTACCTCATGATACACTACCACAACCAGGTACTTGTGGCTGGGCTGGGACCTTTCTTTTCACCTAGTATGATCCACTTTAATTATATTTTATGGACTTTTCCTCCAGGAACTTGTTCAAACCTTTTTAAAATCATTTATACTAACAGCTTTTACTCTATCCTCCGGCAATCAATCCAAGGTACTGTATAGTGGACTTGTAATCATTTCTTTGTAAAAAAAAATAGGTCATTCTCTTTTAAGAATCTGAAATAAATCTATACAATTCTAACAGCTGTGGCTCATAATCAGGTCTTTATTTATAGTGGTAGGTAACAGAATGGTTATAGCACTGTCTTGCTAACCAAGAGACCAGGGTTTGATTTTCTATAGCACTTCTTGTGGCCTTCTACAAGTCATTTAACCCTCCATTACCTCAGAAGAAAGGCCTGGCAATCTACTTCCTGTCACACTGCCAAGAAAACTCAAGAACTGCTGGGTCACCAAGAGTCAGCATTGACTCAAAGGCACACATTGCATTTCAAAGGAGCATTGCGTTGCAGAATTATCAGTTCATGTGCTGAAGAAATCTGATGTATAATCTTTAGAAATTGAATAGGGTGTAGATGAGATTCAAATGATTTACATCAAATCCAATATCTCATAGAAAAGCTTTAGGACTGTTAAATGTGTTGCAATCCATATATTCCTTCTATCTTTTTTTTTTTACGGAATTCTTTCTAGTATAGCTTTAATTTGGAACATGGTAGAATCTTACTTCACAATCCAATAGGCAAATCACTGATTATCCTATTCCAACTTCAGATAAGCTATTCAGAATAAAGTTTTGGGTTTTTAAAGCATGACGCTTCTTCCAGAAGAATTATTTTCTGACTCATTTTTTTACCACAAGTTCCCCCCTTTTTACAGCGTACAACACTGGATCAGCTGTAGCTGTTTCCAAAGAAAAGTTAGCTCTTGGATTGCAATGCAATGTGTGCCTTTGAGTCAGTGCTGACTCCTAGTGACTCAGAAGCTCCTGGGTTTTCTTGGCAGTGTGACTGGAAGTAGATTGCCAGTCAGAGGCAATGGAGAGTTAAGTGATTTGCCCAAGGCCACAAGGAGTGCTAGTGGGAATTGAATGCTGGTTGCTCAGTCAGTGTTCTAACCACTAGGCTACTCCTCCACTCCAGCTCTTGGATTAGGGCTACAATTAAATGCTGGTACTCAAATCATACTCTACAGGGTCTGAACACTAGCACTTAACTAATGCAATAAACCAGTACTCATGGAGCTACCACAAGGAATTGCCCAGGGCCAAGATGAAACATCAGTATCCTTTGCTTACCCTACCCCATACGCCAGATCTCCCCTGAATCCCCAACAGACCCTTTCACTCATATTTAAGGCTCAACGTCATTTCATGTCCCAACCCTTGAAGTTAAATGAGACTGCAGTTCGCTCACCTAATACACCTTCACCTCCAATCCCAATTCATCATCTTCCCAATGCCCCCAAACTTAGCACCTCAGACTTCCCCAAACTCCCCTCTCTTTAGCAAAATAGAGGATCTTCTACCCCCGTCAGATCACTGTCAAATGCAAGCCAAAGTGTGAAACAGCATTTAAATGTGATAGTGACAGCTATTACAGAAGCCAGAGAGATACAGAAATGCTATACTGGGTCCGACCAAAGGTTCAGCAAGCCTAGCATCCTGTCTCCACAGTGGTCAATCTAAGTAGGATTCAAAGAAAAGATCCTGTTCTCTTTGCTCAGGGATAAGCATTGACTTTCCCAAGTCTCCTTGGCTAACAGTGGTGGTATGCATTTTTCCTCTGGGAACTTTTGCAAACCCTTTATGAAAACCTAGCTATGCTAGGTACAATCCACCATGCTTAAAACAGCAGACAACGGAGTCAAGAGAAACTATACAAGGAAAACCTTTATCATACCACTGGAAAAAACTAAGAGTACTCAAACTACATGCTCACATGCATTTTCCTTATATGCCTCAGGACTTTGGAATACATTGCCATAAAAAAATAAGAGCTACTATATCTCAGACCTCACAGTATTTTGCAAAGAAATAAAACTCTACTATTTAAAGAGCACTTTGGAGGTGATAGCATGGCAGCTCAACCAATGGTGTAACTCACACTGACCACGATTCTCCTTTTGCAAACCTTGCTTAAATCAGGCAAGGCTAAGGATTAGGTTTACTAAAGGACAGTAAGGCAGCCATGGCTAATGAGTGTTAATGGCAGCGATAAGAGGTTTTCCGTGCATTAAAGGCTGGGATGGGGAGTAGGAATTCTGGCAGTAAGGGTGCTAGGCTCCACTTGTCATGCGCAAACAGGGCATTGGACATTAAGGTGACAATTGTGCACCTGAATGCCCAAAAAAGCTGTCACCTTAATGCAGGATAAGGGAGCTCCAGCAAAAGTCACATTAAATATGATGGATTGAAGAAAAGGCAGGAACTGATGGACCTGACAGATCCATGGGCATCCTATTTGGCAGTCAGTAAGTGGGATGAGCATGTGGGAGGCAGCTGTACTGAGTCATTGAGGTGTGCCCACGTAATATGCCATAATAGCAGTGTGTGCCATATGATGGGGAAGAGGTGTCCCACATGGAGCCAGAAGTAACACAATGTGTGCATCAAAAGATTGACAGAGCAGGAGTTGTGACATGCAGATCATTCACAGGAGAGGCAGAAGTGAGACATTGAAATTTTGAAAAAGTTCCTGTGTGGGCCATGGTGTAGCAGCTGGCAGGAGAATACCTGACTGCACATAATGGGCAGATGCTGATGAATGGGCTAAAGGAAGGATGGTGGTAGATGAGAGTGTAGCATGGGCTTGCAGCCCCGATGTACCTGATGTGACCTCACAAATGCAGTTGTAGTGTGCATGAAAAAGTATAGTTTTGCCACAGGGAAGCACCAATACCAGCTATGTCGGTCTCACAGCTGTCCCAGCCTCCTAACCACCATACAACCCTCCTGACAAATGTGCATACATCAACTGCAAAAGAGTTGCTCATACTGGCCATATGGAGCAAGTATGGAAGTATGATGATCCCTGCAGGTGGCCATCCCAGGGGTATGATGTGATGCATGTCATGAATAGATGTAATTAAGTCAAAGCTGTACAGTCACAGTTATGATTAAATAGTCCAGTCATGTGCAACTCAGGAACAATACATCTGCAGGGAGAACATGTCTGACCCTCTGCAAAGGCTACTGCAGAGTCAAGACTATCATGCTGTCAGAAGGTCATGATCTCAAATTGTATGTTTGCAGATCCAATATGCTATCAGAACACATAAAAATGCTTAAGAATGTGTGTCCACCAGTCAAAAAGACCCCAGATTGTTCCTGGCATTAAAATGAACTGAGTGTATTGTGGGCTAAGTGAAAATGGTTCTTGAATGACCAATAATGTTGTTTCCTTTTTCCGGTTGTAATATCTAGCCATTAGTATTTCATTCCTGTGAATGATTGCATGTATTAAGTGAAAAACTAATACAATATAACATTTAAAAATAAAAGATGATCCCACAGCCACAAAAAAACTAAGTGGGATTCAAGCCCTCACCCGTCTCTTACTGAGCCTGCACTCTAACCATTAGGCTCTGCGCAGCAATGTCTACAATAAAAGAGACTGCAGGTCCCTGCCTGCAATGAGTGAAATCCAGGATATGAAACAACGTAGCTGGCACATTCTGAGACAGTGGTATACCACACCTAGGGCCTGCCTACAGTTGTGTGCATATAGTACATAATGTATGGGACACGCAGTACTGTAACTGCACAACATACACACTGCTGCAGGATACAACTCTTGTCCAAAAACCAAGGCACATGTGAGATCAAGATGCCCATCCCTCCACTGCACACCCAACGGCAAACAACAGTCATATGTAGGGACACTAATCCCAGAGGCAGCACATGTGCAGGGCGTACAGTCCCCTGTGACTTGTGCACAGGGTGAGATAGGTAGACCTGCATATACACAGAACGCAAACCACATGAATGACCCATGCGGTCCATTGCAGACCATCCTGGCCTCCCTGGGGGGCCATACACATGTGTGCCACCATCATAGAAGACAAGTAGGTATTGTGAAATATCCCAGTGATCACAGTCACCACTGAGGCTGCAGTTTGTGCTCTGTGTGCCAGTATAGGTTAGCACCTCCATTACCCATGCAAATTCTGAACAGCTTTCTGCAACTGATCACCAAATGGAGAATTCAATGATCCATCACATCAGCTCAGTAATACACAGAAACATTGTGTGCTTCAAGCACATAACAGCTGCAAACTGTGCTACTGACCAGTTTCAGCAGTCAACCTGAATGTGAGGGGGGCACACATCACCTGGTCCCCAGAGCTTGTACTGTGGGGGCATCCTGATCCCAAGCCCATGCTCATGGTGGGCAGCATGCCAGCCGATCCCTCCCTCCCTGCCATTGTGGCACACCCACTGCTTCAGTGCTGCAGGTGGCCTTCTTGTGGTTACCTATGTGCATCTGTGCACACCTTGCTGCTTTCCCCCCCCCCCCTCCATTGGGGGATGTGGGCATATGTGCTACTATGTTAGACCTCAGTGGCTAGGGATCACCATGTGCTCCGCTGTCCCTGCAGCTGACAAGCTCGCCATCCCAATGATAGTGTCAAATGCGGCACTGCATCTGAGATACAGGGCTGGGACAATGCTTTGGTCTGAAATAGGCTACAACCACTGCGACCGTCACCACCACCCTTACACCATGCTGACATGGCAGCATGGTGGCAGTGGAGATTGCGCGTTACTTTTTCGCCAGCAGCAGCATGTCTGTGTGCTGGTACTGTCACCGTGGAGTCATGATGGACATTGCATATGTGCATCCTAGGCAGCAGCCTGGTCAGCCTTGCGGACCAGCCAGCCCCACTGCATCACCCACATGACACCTTTTTTGCCAACTTTGCAAAAGATCCAACAATATCCAATACTCGATCTATGCTGACGACATAATGATATACACCCCAATCAACCTTGACAACCCAGACTGCACAAAAATAGCAGACTGCCTACAACAAATGACAAGCTGGCTCCTACAAAACAACTTGACCATAAATTACAACAAGACAGAAGCTCTACTCATAACCAGAAACTCGGCCTTCATCTCCCAACCTACCATCGAACTCAACAGCATCACAATACCCATAAAACCAGAAGTAAAATACCTCAGAGTCACCCTTGACAGAGAGCTAAACCTCCAATCTCACATCAGCAAAACCACCAGGAATGCCTACCTTAAGATGTGAACCATCAGGCGCCTCAAGCCAATTCTCTCCCAAGAACACGTCCGGACTGTAGGTCAAGCCATCATCACACCTACTGTATATTTTACTACTGTAATCACATCTACCTGGGGCTCCCAAAACAAACACTCCGGCCCTTGCAGATAGCGCAGAACACCTCAGCTCACATAATTACCGGCTCTGCAAGGCAGGATCACACCCATTATGAACCTCCTACATTGGTTTCCTATCAACTCTCTCATCCAATATAAAACTATATTGAACATTTTCAAAGTCAAACAGGGACTTTCAGCGAACAGTCTACAATCCATTATCAGTTTCGACCCAAATAGCAGACCCAGGAGGAGGGGCACCGCCGACAACATCACAACACCTAAAGACTTCACCAAAATGAAGCAAATCACATCAAGGAGAGCAACATCCCTAGCAGCACCAGCCAAATGGAACTCCCTACCTGCCAGCCTAAGATCAACTGTCGACTTGAAGAACTTCAGAAAATTACTCAAAACCACACTCTACATTGAGCATTACGGAGGCATCATGTAACCTGTCCAGAGACCTCAATCACCTGCTCCTGACTCCCCCTCTTCCCCTAAGTGCCCCATCCCCCTCCCGCCTACCCTAGCCCCCTCTTCCTCCACTATATATACCCCCTTGTAAATAGCTCACGCTGCATATATTACATCTGTTAATTAAGCTACCCATGTAGACACCCACACAAACACTTCTATCCAACCACTGCATGCAGACATCCCCTCTCCTTACAACTTGAATCGTTTGAAGTGAAAACCGCCTTGATTTTAGGATAAAGCAGGATACAAATACCTTTAAATAAAAAAATTAAATAAATAAATAAACTTTGCATCAGCAACATAGTGCTCTTTCATTATAGGGCACTATGTTGTTGCTGCTAAAGGAGCACTACTATCACCTTCTTGCGATCCCCTGTGTGTGGGGCATATTGCAGACAATGAAATAGGCTATCTCCCTCAAAAATACCCCTTTCCATGAGACTTCAGATGACATTAGGGTTCTAATGCGCAATTGCACAACCCAGCGGTATGGGTGCACATGCTGTCAAAGCCCACTCTCCGCCCCATTAATGACCACTCTCCACTTCCTTTTGCCTTAATGCTGCGGGCCCCTCTGATGCTTATTAATGCATTAACCACTCACAGGCACTGATAACATGCATTAACAGCACACTTGCTCCCTTACTGCCCTTTAGTAAACATATCCTTAAGAGTTAAGCTGCTAATGTATAAGTTCAAATGCATCATGTAAAAGGTTCAAGAGGGGTTTTTTGGTGCTATTTATATTGTACCTTATGGGCTTCTCTATTGAGATTCTACTTAATATGCAAAGTTGTGATGGCTATGGGGGTCATTCTGTCCTGCAAATAGTGGTCTCCCTGGCAATATCCTCCCCATACGAACAGCAGATTTATACGGGGAGGCCTAGACGGGACAGGAGGGGGCATTCCGGAGGTGAAACAAAGGTGGGGCATGGGCGGGCCGTGACCCCGGATGTACAGGGTTGATTCAGAGGTTGCACTGTATGTCGGGGCCTTGAATCTAGACAGGGGACTTATTCCACCTCAAAGATGGAATAAGTCCCCCTGACTGGAGGGGGATTGTGGCACAGGACCTGGGGATGTAGGTGAGGGGGCACAGGGAGTTCCCTGCAGCCTGACTCAGGCCTTGGAATGTCAGATTTGGGTCAGGCTGTGGGGAAAAAAGAGCTTGGTCTGTGGCCGGGGATCATGGCTCCTGAATGGAGCTGCAATGCCATGGCGACGAGATGCCATGGCACTGCGGCTCCATTCTGAAGTCTGGCTGAGGTAGCCAGGAATCTGGCTGAGCATGCAGGCCAATCAGAATTGGGGTGCACCACAACAAAAGCAAGTATCATGTAGGATGAAGAACCCAGTCTAAGGGGTATGTTTACTAAAACCCCGGTAATGTGCGGGCCGCGCTAGTGTGCGGATGACATATAAGGAGTGGGCGTTTCAGGCTGAAAAAAGCAAAACCGGGATTAAACATGCGCTAATGTGCACGGCGCTCAAATGCGCCCCGCACATTAGCGCATGAGAAAGCTGCACGGGAAGCATAAGTGGCGCGCTGATGTGCAAACACAGAAACAGAGCCACAGTACAATGGTTAAGACACTGACCAATGGTGCAGGGATTAGGAGTTCAATCCCCCACAGTGCCCAATGAACAAGGCTGGTTGAGGCATTACCTGTTAGGGGTAATATTGCTTTAGGAGGCATTTTAATATTGGACGGCATAAGGCGGCGCACTGATATGCAAGCACAGGAACAAAACCACGACACAATGGTTAAGACACTGACCAATAGCACAGGGATCAGGGGTTCAATCCCCCACAGTACCCAATGAGCAAGGCTGGCTGAGGCATTACCTGTTAGGGGTAATGTGGCTTTAGGAGGCATTTTAATATTGGGCGGCATAAGGCGGCGCGCTGATGTGCAAGCACAGGAACAGAACCACAGCACAATGGTTAAAACACTGACCAATGGTGCAGGGATCAGGGGTTCAATCCCCCACAGTGCCCAATGAACAAGGCTGGCTGAGGCATTATCTGTTATGGGTAATATTGCTTTAGGAGGCATTTTAATATTGGGCGGCATAAGGCTGTGCGCTGCTGCATAAGCACAGGAGCAGAACCACTGCACAATGGTTAAGACACTGACCAATGGTACAGGGATCAGGGGTTCAATCCCCCACAGTGCTCAATGAACAAGGCTGGCTCAGGCATTACCTGTTAGGAACAATATTGCTTTAGGATGCCATTTATTTTTATTGTAATTACTACTGCTAGCAAATGCACTCTCAAAGTACTGTAACATAAGGCGCCCCATAAGTAACCCCAGAGGGCATACTTTAAAATGCAGTGTCCGCCACAGCACCCTACAATGTTGATGAAAGGGTGGCCGATAGGGCACCATATAGGGTGCCCTATGAGGCAGGGCAAGGTCAGAGCACTGTTTCTGATGGCAGCACTGTGCATTGTAGCGCATGAAAATCTTAAGTAAGTGTGCTGACGTGCAAGGAGGAATAGCAGTGTAGCACAATGGTTAAGACACTGACTGATAGTTAGGAGTCATGGGTTCAAATCCCCAGGGAATAAGGTTGGCAGAGGTGTGTCCTTTATCTGCATGCAACTGTACAGCAATCTGTGCTGCCATCTAAAAATAACCTCACCCTAGTGCCATATATTAATGCACCTTTTAGGGTACACTAGAAGGCACATCCTAAACAACCACGTCAGCAAAAGCGAGTTATAATGTTCCCCAGAGGCCATGTTGAAAGGTTGTCAACTCCTAAGGCATCATAGTAGGCACCCCATAAGCTGCCTGAATGGAAGGTGTGCCAGAAGATGCCCCAAGGATGTATAGGTGAACTCAAAAATGTTTGCCAAGGGCAGTAAGATCCCCCAATTTGAATGGCAAGAGAGGTATGTGCCAAACACACACGTAACCCAAACACTGCACAGAGCAGAATGGAAAGACAATGCAAAAGTAAAAGAAGGACGTAGATCACAGCTGATGGACCACACAAATCAGCTCCAGCCCATGTGGCAGCTAGAAAAATGGACAAATATATTGGGGGCAGCTGTAGCTATGCACAGAGTGATGGTAATGTACCATGCTATAATCACAGTGTGTGACAGAGGATGGGAAGATGTGTGCAGCAGAGGAGGCTGAAATGGCAGGATAGGTGAAATATCTGGATGACAGTGGAGTAGCAGTGCTATGCAGAGCACACACAGGAGAGGCAACCAGGGAGAGCTGCAATGCAGGAATGTGTAGGAGTGCAGGACGTGGAGTAGCAGCATGCACATCAGGGTAGGATGGCACACAGCTGGCAGACAGAAGATGGACAGAAGGATGAAAGTGGATCTGTTGGCGGGAGATCCTGTCCCCCACCCTGAGCCCTAGAGGGTGCGTTGGGTGGTGGTATGTAATCTCCCTGGTAACCACAGCAGAATGTGGCTGGCTACAGGAGGACTGCACGGCACCACACCCACATTCTGCTGTGGTTACCAGGGAGATTACATACCACCACCCAACGCACCCTCTAGGGCTCAGGGTGGGGGACAGGATCTCCCGCCAACAGATCCACTTTCAACCCCCTGCAATGGTGGCAGTAGAGAGAACCATCACCCCAGTCCTACTCGGGATCAAACACCCTACAGGGCAGGCAATGCAGAGCACTACACATCTATAAGGCAATAGCAGACAGACGGCAGGTCTGGAAATGCACAGCTGCCCCCCACCATTATCTGACATTCTCCAGCAGCAAGCCTCCAGCCGCTGTACCCTGCACGATGTTCCAGCAAGACACTTACTAGCTGCAGACAGTCCGCCAGCTAGTCCATAGTGCATGGTCCCGGAGAAGATGCATGTACCCAGAACAGGGATATCAGCACACACACCAAGCAGATAAGTCAGTGATTGAACCCCAAAAGGAAACCCGTAAATATCACATAAAAGAAATACTATACAGCACTATGGGGGAACCTAGCCATGCCATGGTCACTGCTCAGTCAGGGTGAGAGTGACCTCCCAGCAGGACATGCTATGGCCACCCTGTCCGTGCAGGTGGTACCGGGCTCTACAATGTCCGCCCAGCAGTGACCTCCCAGCAGCTCTAGCCCACTGGTTACTTCACTGCCTATGGAGCCAGAGGTCATAGGTTCACAACCCACAGTGGGTTTCATTGATAGGGCTGTCTTAGGCATTGTCTATTTTTACTATATATTAGTGCTGCCAGCAGAACCACCCTCAGGGTACTGTCACCTTAGGGTAGCTCAAGAGGCGCCCTATAGGGTACCTTTTGCGGCACCCTATAGGGCGCGCCTTACATGGCGCCCTATAGGGCGTGCTTTACGCGGCGCCCTATAGGACGTGCCTTACAAGTTGCCCTATATGGTGTGCCTTCCACTTCACCCTATAGGGAGCGCCTAAATATTCCTATCAAATGGTATATAATACATGACCATGTCAGAGAGAACGTCACTATTGGAACGTATTGCATAAGATGGGTACAATTTTCCTGACATATGCAAACTGTAGCCTGCCTGCAGACTGTGGATTAAAATATTATAGTCGGCTTTTAAAGGGCTACACAGGATGCCTCAGTCAGCCTTTTTCATTAGGCACACTGGGGAATTGAACCCATGACTCTTGTACCATCAGTCTGTGTAGTAACCATTGTGCTACAGCTCTGTTTCTGTCTTTGGGTGTCTGCGCACTCTTTGGCGTGCACGCAGTGGCGCGCGCTGTAGCGATTGTTGCTGCGTGGCGCATAATAATGCTCGCAACTGCGTGTTATCGGTTACGATGTCCCGCCCATGTCCTTTTTTGGCTTTCCTTCCACTAATGCGGCTCCTAACCCGAATTGCACTAACACAGTTTAGTAAACATACCCCTAATGTCATTTAGACATTTCAAACGCAACTTAAAATCATGTTATATCTTTGTTTGTTTCTCCCACTGGTTAGAATTTTTTACTCATGTATGATATGGTTTAAACTGAGTCCTTCCACTCCTGTGGTTTGTTTCTCTCGCTGGTTAGAATTATTTAATTTTTTACACATGAGTAATTTTTTACTCATGTATGATATGGTTTTAACTAAGTTCTTCAGCTCCTGTGGTCATACAAAAAGGTTTTTATCAAACGTTTTCAATACCAAGTGCTTTTTATACTAAGGGGTATGTTTACTAAACTGCAGTAACGTTTCAGACCGCGCGTTAGGTAACGTTAACAATCGTTAGATAATGTTAACGCGGTATGTAACGTTAACATGCATTAGCGTGACCTAACAATCGTTAATGTTCCCGGCCGCAGTAAACACTGCAGAGAGTGGAGAGAGGGAAGAGAGAAGGGGTCAATGGGCGGGGAGTGGGCGGGGAGAGGCTCCCTGCACACTAATGTGCTGAACTGAAGGGCTGAATCCTACCACGAATGAAAACCTGCCGTTAGATGCACATTTGCAGGAGAGAGAAACCATTTCAGTGTCAGCAATGTACAGCATAGACAGGGAGCCCAAGAAACGTGATAGTAGTGCTCCAATTCCAGCACCAGCATAGTGCCCAAGTATGAAAGTGCAAGTGGGGCATAGGGGGCTGCAGGCGGGACATGTAGCGGGGGTAGCTGGGGCACAGGGTGGACTAGACGGGCATCTAGGTGGCACAGAGGAACATAGAAACCAGAAATCAGCACGACAGTAGCTGACAAAGGCCAAACACAATTTACTTACATCTACCTGGTCCACCCGAGCTAACAGTCACCAGGGCACTGACCTAACATCCCCCCAGCCAACCCTCCCCCAAGCGGAAGGGACATACTATTGGTAGGCGGTGATGGGGGGATGTGAGGATGCTCATGTATGCCCCCTGCCTCAGACCCCGCTCACTAGGCGACCACCTACCCACACAATGGATGGCCTGGGACTGCGCACTACCAGCACCGACAGCATATGGTCATGTCAGCATGGCAGAGGTGTGTGTGCCCATGCTGGAGGGGGCAGTGGCACCTGCCTGCAGTGGAAATAGGCCATGCCCTGAACCAGTACGTGGTGTGCAGTGCAACATACAAAGTCTGGCTGAGGAAAAGTAAAGGTAGCCCCAGGGACTATTGTGCATGTGTGGTGCAGTACACCCAGCCAGTGTGTCCAGAAGCAGAGGATCACAGGTTCAAGTCACAGCTGTGGTTACTGCAGAGCATGTCCCTATATTTTACCCTACAATGCAGATACAGCAGCAACATGTGCAAAGCCCAAAGCAGTGGCAAACAGGGGTACAAACACCAATTCACAAAGGCTCCACAATCCAAAGATGCATGGAGAGTCAGGCTGTTGGCCCCAGCTGTGAGCTGCAGTTATCACTGGAGCACTACTACTACCTCCTGCACAGTTTAGCAATGTCAGCACTGTGATCAGGACCAGTGTGGAGGGCTGGGTTGCCAACCACCCCTATCTTTGCACAATGCTGCAATAGGAGCATGTGTGTGTGTGTGTGTATGTCTATCCATTGTTCTGTGGCTGCCCACCCCTCTCTGGGCCCAAGATGTCCCTCTGTTACCAGCGTTAGCCTGAATATGTGCATAATGAGGAGCAAGGTGTTGTGGGTATGGCCCAGACAGGGCGGATTGGCCAGGATGCATCTTCACAGGGTGTGGGGCAATGGCTGGGACGCTGTAGTGCCCAACCACTGCCTGCATGGACAGGGTGGCCACAGCATGTCATGCTGGGAGGGCACTTACTTTAACTGAGCAGTGACCATGACATGTCTAGGTTCCCACATCACACTCTATGCTATCTGCTTTTAGTGATGCTTTTGTGTTCCAAGTGCTGGAAACCCAATCCCTGAGATGACTGCTTGGTGCACATAGTCCATGCTCTGTGAGTCTGCACTATGGACTGGTTAGTGGACTATCTGCAGTTAAGCTATGCATGGTTGGAGCATCTATAAAGTGCAATCTGCTGGTAACTGTCAGACAGTGGTGTAAGGCAGTTGGGGTTTTCCAGACCTAACCACAACATTGCTGTTTGTCTGCCACTGCCCCAGTCACAGATATGGCTCTGGCCAATGCTGGTGGGTTGTCTTATACCAACAGGGTGGAGGTTGCTTCACTGTGGCTGGGGCACCTGTCCCTTACCTACAAAGAGGGTGATTTGGGCCCTTTGGGGTATGTAGTGTATACTATTGTGACCTATAAAGGCACTACTACACAAACCTCACACAAGTCTAGAAACCCTTCTGCCCTGAAAACAGGTGCCCATGTCAGCCAGACCCTAACACAGGGTACACACTATCTGGGTGGCATCTGGTCCCAGAGGACCACATGTGACTGCAGGATACAGATGAACACCAAATTACCTTCAGCTGCACTGCAAGAAACACCTGTTATACACTGGCAGTGATGGGGATGTACAGCAGGACCTATCTCTAGTACCACATGTACTGCAGACCTAGTGCTGGGCACCCATCCTATCCCTCAGGGTGAACACAGAACCTGCACAATGGCATGGTATGTAGCTACACTGTGCCAGTATCACACACTGTCAGTTCTTCTTTCCAAGCTGAGGTACCGGAGAGGTGTAGACCCCATTTGGTGATCAGCTGTAGACAGCTATTCAGCATGTGCATTGCATCATGCGTACTTGTGGGGTTACCCTATCCTGGCACACAGAGCAGTTTGTGCAGTGACCTGCAGTCCTTCTGTACCCAGCCATTGCTGTAGCATACCCCACAGAGGTATAGCCTACTGGTTAATACAATGCCATTCTCGGCAGTGTTCATGGGTTCAATTCCTCATTGTTCCCTCCTCTTATATCTGTCTTAGGGGTATGTTTACTAAACGGCACACAAGTGCGTGGAGCACAATAGCGTGCGCTAAGGTACCTTAGCGCACGCTAATGATGCGTTATTGTGCCCCGCATATGTGCGCGCCGCACTAACGGGCCCACTCATGTGCGCAGCACGCAAATGAGCGATAGAGGCGTGGAAAGGCTCCCGGAGGGCGGAGGAAGGCTCCCCAGGGGCGGAGAGATGGGGTCAATGGGTGGAGAGTGGGAGGGGAGAGGCTCCCCGCACAGGAGTGGGGCTGAAATTCAAGGAAAAAAATACCGCGAGTCAAAAACCTCGCGGTAGAGCCGATTTAAAGGGAAGAGAAACCATTTCTGTCAGCAATGTACAGCAAAACCAGGGGAAACCTACAAAACATGAGCAGTGTCATACATGTGCACGGAACAAAAGGACAAATAAACATTAAAAATGAGCCGAACACAATATAATAAAATTATAATCAAGCTGGGCAATAGTGATAGTAATGGGGAACATCAAAAAACACACCCAAAAATGCCCCAAAAAATAAATATGAATTTTAGAAGGGTCTATGCTCCGTCCCCATACAAGGTGAATGATCCCACAGTGAAATAGCACTGATCAGGGTTTCCCTCTCCATTGGACAGGTTACCTATGGCATGCACATTTCCACAACAGCAGGACAGGAAGCTCGGAATGGGCAATTGGACAGATGCAGGGAAAGGGGATACAGAAGGCTGCAGGCGGCCTAGATGGCACCTAGGAATGCTGAAACTGAACAGCAGCCAGACAGCAACTAATGAGGGCCCAACATGGGCACGAGAGTGTCTATCACAGTGTCACAGGGGATAGCACCCAGCAGGTACCCCCAAGGGCACAGAACATTGACAGGCGGTGATAGGGGAACGTGCGGACAAATTTGCAGGCACCCCTACCCCAGAACCCCCACCATAGGCAGCCGCCTACCTGCACAAAGGATGGCCTCAGACTGCGTACCACCAGCACCACCAGCAGAAGGGCATGTCAGCAGGGTGGCACAGGGGTACTGGAGGTGGAGGGGGGCAGTGGCAGCTGCCCAGAGCAGACCATGGCATAGCCCTGTGTAGGTGGGTGCAAAGCACTGCAACAGACAGGACCTGCCGGACAAGCAGTCATGGTATCATCAGGGAACGCACTGTCTCTGTGACAACACGGTGGTGCAGTGCACACAAGCAGTGTGTCTGGAGACAGAAGGACACAGGTTCAAGCCCCATCTGGGGCTCATGCCAATCTAGTCCCCATATTTTACCCACAACTATATCATGATAGTAAAGACGAACCTGTATTGCAGAGAACATAAGCATGGCTCAAACACCTCTATTTTACCCTACAGAGCACAGACACCAGAAACATGCACATTACCTAGAGCAGATTACCCCAAATGCAGTCCTGGAGGGCCGCACACCATTCAGGTTCCATGCTGCCTCTAATAAAGATGCCTGTGCTGCATATCTATGCACCACCCCCATGGTATGCAGATGTATCTCATGCATATTCATGAGGGACAGCATGAAAACCCAAAGAGTGTTTGGCACACCAAGACTGGAGTTGGTAACCTCTGCCGTAAAGCAGCAGCCAACAGGGGCAGACACACCCACACCCACAGGCCCAATTGGCCAATGCCTCCTTGAGAGGCAGGACATTGAGCCCTGCGTGCATCTCCCAATACTAGCACTTGCATACCTTAGCAATGCCACCCTACACCTGGTTATACGGTCCACAACTATCAAACGTTTCCTATGATTACTGGCAGAAAGCAAGTCCTACGTTAAGCACAGTTTGCTCATTGAGCTCCATCATAACAATCTTTCTGATGTCTGCGGTGTGTGCTTCAGGTCTGGTCTCTGACAGTGTTTACCACCCTGGGGAGTGACCCCCAACAGTATTGTGTACCATATCCATGCCTGTACTGTGCCCAGGACTGGTGTGGTGGGCAGGGCTGCTAAACTCCTCTATAGTAGCACAATGCTGGCATAGGTGTGGGAGTGTGTGTCTGTCTATACAGTGTGTGGTGGCTGCAAACACCTTCCACAGCCCACACTGCCAGCACTGTTGCCAGTATTGGCCTGCCAATGTGCATATTGAGGAGCAAGGTACCATGGGTATAGCCCAGACAGGGTGGCCTGGCCAGGATGCATCTGCACAGGACATAGGGCACTGGCTGGGACATTTTAGTGCCCGGCCACCACCTACACAGACAGGGTGACCTCAGTATGTCCTGCTGGGAGATCACTCTCACCCTGACTGTGCAGTGACGACAGCATGGCTAGGCACCCCCATAGTGTTATATAGTATTTCTGTCATGTGATATTCATGGGTTTCCTTTTGGGGCCCAGTCACTGATTTATCTGCTTGTTGTGTATGCTGACGTTCCAGGTCTGGGTGCATGCATTTCCACCAGGAACAAGCACTATTGACTAGCTAGCAGACTGTTTTCAGCTGGTATGTGTCTTGATGGAGCAGCTTGCAGGGTGCAGCAGCTGAAGGCTTGCTGCAGGAGAATATCAGATAGTGGTGGGGTGCAGCTTAGCATATCCAGGCCTAATGTCTGTCTGCTATTGCATTATGGATGTGTACAGAGCTGCGTTGACTGTCCTGTAGGGTGTCTGTTTCCCAGCAAGACCGGGGTTGATGGTCCCCTCTACTGCCACCATTGCAGGGAGGTAGAATGTGGATCTGTTGATGGGAGACCCTGTTTACCACCCTCAGCCCTGGAGGAGGAGGGTGGTGGTACATAATCCTCCTAGGGGTCCATAGGGGCTACACCTGACTGAGACAGACAGATATATTCAAGATGTTTCTGCAGAAACTACCTATCTCACACATTAACACTGCTTTGGACCTCCAGCATGGCCTCTTTCAGCCATGGGAGGTGCTGTGGACCTGGTGCTCGGCGCCTCACCGCACAATGTGACGGTGTGTAGCTACTCTGTGCCAGTAAAACACACTGTCAGTACCCCCTACCAGGCCGAGGTGCTGTGGGGGTGCACATGGTCAGTTCCCCCTACCAGGCCGAGGTGCTGTGGGGGTGCATACCCCATCTTGTGTTTATCTGTGGACAGCTGATTTGCATGTGCAGTGCATCAAGGGTACGGGTGGGCTAACCCTATCCTGGTGACCACAGCAGACTGTCTGTGTGGTGACGTGCACTCCCTCTGCAGCCAGCCAGGTGCTTGCTAGCAGCTATAGAGCTGTAGCACAATGGTTGCTTCACTGTCTGTGAAACCAGAGGTCGTGGGTTCAAACCCACAGTGGGGTTGTTTGATAGGGCTGCCCAAAGCATTATCTATTTTTAATGTACATTATTGCTGCCAGCAAAAACACCCTCATCGTACTGTACCCATAAGGTGCCTCAGAGGGCGCTTTATAGGGTGCCCTAGAACATAAGAACATAAGAACATAAGATATGCCATACTGGGTCAGACCAAGGTCCATCAAGCCCAGTATTCTGTTTCCAACAGTGGCCAATCTAGGTCATATGTACCTAGCAGTTTCCCCAAGGGACACAGGTTCCACAATGCTTGTATTGGTTCAAGCATTGATATCCTGGGTCCCTTCTTAATAATGGCTTATGGACCTTTCCTCCAGGAACTTGTCCAAACCCAGCTACACTAACAGTCTTTACTACATCCTCCGGTAACAAATTCCAGAGTTTGATTACACGTTGAGTGAAAAAATATTTTCTTTTATTAGTCTTAAATAGTTTACCCTGTAGCTTCATTGCATGTCCCCTAGTCTTTCTATATTCTGATAAGGTAAACAATCGATCTACGTTTACCCGTTCCACTCCGCTCATTAATTTATAGACTTCTATCATATCTCCCCTCAGCTATCTCTTTTCCAGGTTAAAGAGCCCTAACCTTTTTAGCCTTTCTTCATAGGAGTATCCTTCCATCCCCTTTACCATTTTGGTGGCACTTCTCTGAACCTTTTCTAATAACTCTATATCCTTTTTAAGATACGGCGACCAGAATTGCACACAATATTCAAGGTGCGGTCTCACCATGGAACGATATAGAGGCATTATAATATCCTTTGTTTTATTTTCCATTCCTTTCCTTATCATACCTAGCATTCTATTTGCTCTCTTGGCCGCCGCTGCACACTGGGCCGAGGGTTTTAACATGGTATCCACAATGACGCCTAAATCTTTTTCCTGGGTGGTGGTTCCTAATGTGGAACCTTGCATCGTGTAACCATAGTTTGGGTTGTTCTTCCCTAGGTGCATAACCTTGCACTTGTCCACATTAAATTTCATCTGCCATTTTGATGCCCAGTCTTCCAATTTATCAAGATCCTCTTGCAATTTTCCACAATCCTCTTGGGTTTTAACAACTTTAAATAGTTTTGTGTCATCTGCAAATTTGATAACCTCACTCGTTATTCCACTTTCCAGGTCATTTATGAATATGTCAAAAAGCAGCGGACCCAGCACAGATCCCTGGGGTACACCACTATTCACCTTTCTCCATTGGGAAAATTGGCCATTTAGCCCTACCCTCTGCTTTCTATCTTTTAACCAGTTCCTGATCCACAATAGTACACTGCCTCCTATCCCATGACAATTTAGTTTTGCCAAAAGTCTCTCATGAGGGACCTTGTCAAAGGCTTTCTGAAAGTCCAGATACACAATATCAACCGACTCACCTTTGTCCACCTGATTATTCACTCCTTCAAAAAAACATAACAGATTAGTAAGACAAGATCTTCCTTGTCTAAAGCCATGTTGGCTGTCTCTCATTAGTTCATAACTATCTACATGCTGAGTAATTTTATTCTTTATGATGGTTTCTATCATTTTTCCCGGTATTGACGTCAGGCTCACCGGTCTGTAGTTTCCCGGATCACCCCTGGAACCCTTTTTAAAAATTGGTGTTACATTGGCAATCCTCCAATCTTCAGGTATTAGAGATGATTTTAATGATAGTTCACAGATTACTAATAGCAGGTCTGCAATCTCATATTTCAGTTCTTTCAATACCCTTGGATGTATACCATCTGGCCCAGGTGATTTGCTACTCTTCAGCTTATCTAA
Source organism: Ichthyophis bannanicus (assembly GCA_033557465.1). Lineage (NCBI taxonomy): Eukaryota > Metazoa > Chordata > Amphibia > Gymnophiona > Ichthyophiidae > Ichthyophis > Ichthyophis bannanicus. Next base: position 1,624,192,865 of record CM066031.1, on the reverse strand, counting down.
TAGTTGTAATACACCTTCTCGATGTATTGATATTTCCTTCAATTCTTCTGCACCTTTAAATACCACTTCAGTCATGGGTAACATCCCTACATCTTCCTCAGTAAAGACTGAAGCAAAGAATTTGTTCAGTCTCTCCGCTATCGCCTTGTCGCCTCTTAGTGCTCCTTTAACCCCTTTATCATCTAATGGACCAACTGACTCTCTCACAGGATTTTTGCTACGAATGTACTTGAAAAGGTCTTTACTTCACGTTTTTGCTTCTGCAGCAAGCTTCTTCTCAAATTCTCCCTTTGCCTGCCTTATCAATGCCTTGCATTGGACTTGCCAGTGCTTGTGCTGTTTCCAGGTTTCGTCGTTTGGCTCTGTTTTCCATTTCCTGAAAGATGCTTTTTTGGCAACAACAGCCTCTCTGACCTCAACTTTAAACCATGCTGGCAGTTTTTTGGACTTCTTTCCACTTTTCTTAAAGCGTGGAATACAGCTGGTCTGGGCTTCCAAGATAGTATTTTTCAACAACAGCCAAGCCTGATGTACGTCTTTAACCTTTGCAACTGCTCCTTTTAGTTTTTTCTTGACTGTTTTCCTCATTTTATCATAGTCTCCCTTTCGAAAGTTAAAAGGTAGTACTGTGGATTTCCTTACTATCCCTCCTCCACTAATTAAATCAAAGGCAATCATGCTATGATCACTATTGCCAAGTGGCCCCAAGAACCTTATCTCTTGCACTAGATCTGGTGTTCCACTAAGGATTAGGTCTAATATGGCTTCCCCTCTGGTCGGTTCATGAACCAGCTGCTCCAAGAAGCAGTCATTTATTTCATCTAGGAACTTTATCTCCCTAGCATGTCCTGACGTGACACTGACCCAGTCGATACCGGGGTAGTTGAAATCACCCATTATTATTACTGTGCTGTAACTTTTGTTAGCTTCCTTGATTTCTTTGAGCATTTCATCATCCATTTGGTCATTCTGGCCCGGCGCTCGATAGTACACCCCCACTGCCATTGCCTTCCCCCTTTTACATGGAATTTCAATCCATATAGATTCTACAGCAGATTTTGTTTCCTGCAAAACTTTAATCCTTTCTGACTCAATGCCCTCTCTAACATAGAGAGCAACCCCTCCACCAATTTGATCAGCTCTGTCATTACGATATAGTTTGTACCCAGGTATCACAGTGTCCCACTGGTTGTCGTCCTTCCACCATGTCTCTGATATTCCAATCATATCTAACCTTTCATTTAGTGCTATATATTCTAACTCTCCCATCTTATTTTTTAGACTTCTAGCATTTGCATACAAGCATTTTAGAGAATGTATTTTATCCATATTAATTTGTCTGTTAGACATGAGTAATTTGGGATCTTTAAGCTCTGTCTGCTCCATACTTGAGGGCATTTGGGCTACTTTACTCTTTTGTGGAACCTCTCTGCTTTTGGTAGTATCATTCAAAGATACATTCTTCCGAACCATCTGCTCTTGGGCGACTGTCGGCTTTCCCCTAATATCTAGTTTAAAAGCTGCTCTATCTCCTTTTTAAAGGTTAATGCCAGCAGCCTGGTTCCATCCCGGTTAAGCTGAAGCCCCTCCTTTCCCCAGAATGTTCCCCAGTTCCTAACAAATCCAAACCCCTCATCTCTGCACCATTGTCTCATCCACGCATTGAGACTCCGGAGCTCTGTCTGCCTTTTGGGTCCTGCGCGTGGAACAGGAAGCATTTCGGAGAATGCTACCCTGGAAGTTCTGGATTTCAACTTCCTACCTAAAAGCCTAAATTTAGCTTCCAGAACCTCCCTAGCACATTTTCCTATGTCATTGGTACCAACATGTACCAAGACAGCAGACTCCTCCCCAGCACTATCTTAGACCTTATCTAGGTGGCGCGTGAGGTCCGCTACCTTCGCACCAGGCAGGCATGTTACCAGGCGATCCTCACGTCCACCAGCCACCCAGCTATCTACATGCCTAATGATCGAATCACCAACTATAACGGCTGTCCTAACCCTTCCCTCATGGGCACATGGCCCTGGAGAAACCTCCTCGGTGCGAGAGGGTTTTACATCACCTGGAGGACAGGTCCTAGTTACAGGATCACTTCCTGCCACACCAGGGTGATGCTCTCCTGTCACGTGACCTCTCTCCTCCATGGCAACAGGGATGCTGCCAGACTGGAGGTGGGACTTCAGGACTATATCCCTGTAGGTCTCGTCTATGTACCTCTCTGTCTGTCTTATGCTTTCCAAGTCTGCTACTTTAACCTCTAGAGAACGGACTCGTTCCCTGTGAGCAAAGAGCTCCTTGCACCTAGTGCACACGTAAGACCTCTCACCAACTGGGAGAAAATCATACATGTGACACTCAATGCAAAAGACTGGAAAGCCCCCATCCCACTGCTGGACTGCTGTCTGCATCTTAGTTTTAAGTTTGTGTTTAGATCTAAGTTCTTTACTTACTAAGGGTTGCTATGGATATTTATACTAATAAAACTGAACCTAATACGTGTAATATACCTTGTTCACCTGAAGCTTAACTAATCTCAGGCCCTTAGTGTATGACTGATTTGGGTAATGAGCTTCACCTGAGAGCACCTCCTGTCTTTTAAGATGTGTAAGTACCTATAAAGCTACGATTATCCCAGGGGTGGGTGGGTGTGGGGAGGGAATTAACACTTATTAAAAGAGGGCTGCTACACAGTACCCTGTCTTGTGCTGCTGAGGTAAGCTATATTCTGATTTGATTTAAATTATAGCTCTTAGCTGCTGCTAGGCTCTAAGTTCTTATGAAATTTAAAGTACAAGCTCTCTGCTGGGTTCTAAATTTAACCAGAAAGCTCTTTTCTGTGTTGTAAATTTAAGCTAAAAGAACTTTGCTGATGCTAGGCCCTGAGTGACTATTAAATGTAATCTACAAGCTCTCTGCTGGGTTCCAAATGTAACCAGAAAGCTCTCTTCTGTGTTTTAAATTTAAACTAAAAGTACTTTGCTGTTACTAGGCCCTGAGTGACTATTAAATTTAAAGTACAAGCTCTCTGCTGGGTATGAAATGTAACCAGAGAGTTCTCCTCTGTGTTTTAAATGTAAACTTAAACTGCTGCTACTAGGCCCTGACTGATTTAACAAAAATAGTGGATCACAGATTAATTAGCTTTAATACAAAGAATTCCTTTTAGAAAATTACCAGAAGTAAATTCTCACAGTTGCAGATCTCCCTCCAGAAGCAACAGTCCCCCTTACCAGTCTTTCAAGACTATAGGTTACCTTATGGTTACCGTCCATATAAGGTGCACTATACGTTATCCTGTGGAGCAACTTATAGGGTGCCCTATAGGGGACATTTTAGGGTGCCCTGGTGGACAGTGCACTTTATAATGTGCCCTATGGAGTGCCTTATAGGGTGCCTTATGCGGCACCTTCAATTACGGCACGTGAGGGCCTGTTTGCTGGCAGCAATTAATAAAATACAACTAAAGTGCTGCAGGAAAAAATACGTACATTGCAAAGCTGATGCCTCAGCCAGCCTTACTTATTAGGCACACTGGGGAGCAAGCTCATGACCCCTGTATCAGCAGTCAGTGCCTTAACCATTGTGCTACACTGCTGCTCCTCCTTGCATGTCAGCGCACCTACTTATGATTTCCATGCGTTTATATGCACAGTGCTGCCATCAAACACAGTGCTATGACCTTGTTGTGCCTCATAGGGCACCCTATATGGCACCCTATAGGCCGCCCTTTCAGCAACATTGTAGGGTGCCGTGGCGGACAGTGCACTTTATAATGTGCCCTCTGGGGTACCCTATGAGGCGCCTTATGCAGCACCTTATGTTACTATACTATGAGGGTGTGTTTGCTGGCGGCACTAATGAAAATAAAAATAAAATGCCCCCTACAGCTATATTACGTATAACAGGTAATGTCCCAGCCAGCCTTCTTCATTAGGCACAGTGGGGGATTGAACCCATGACTCCAGCATCATTGGTTAGTGTTTTAGCCATTGTGCTCCACTGCTACTCCTCCCTGCATGTCAGCGCACCTACTTATGCGTTTCATTCCTTAAATTGCACAGTGCTGCCATCAAAAACATTGCTGTGACCTTGCGGTACCTCATATGGCACCCTATAAAGCGCCCTATAAGCAACATTCTAGGGTGCCTTGGCGGACAGTGCACTTTAAAATGTGCGTTATGGGGCGCCTTATGTTAACACGCTTTGAGAGTGCGTTTGCTAGTAGTAGTAATTAAAATAAAAAATAAACTGCCTCCTAAAGCAATCTTCCCCATAATAGGTAATGCCACAGCCAGCCTTCTTCATTGGGCACAGTGGGTGATTGAACCCATGATCTCTGCACCATTGGTCAGTGTCTTAGCCATTGTTACTGTTGCTCTGTTCCTGTGCTTGTGCATCAGCGCGCCACTTCTGCTTCCCGCGCAACTTTCTCATGCGCTAATGTGCGGGGCGTACATGGGTGCCGCGCACATTAGCGCATGATTAATCCCGGTTTTGCTTTTTTCTGACTGAAACGCCCACTCCTTATATGGCACCCGCACACTAGCGCGGCGCGCACATTACCGGGGTTTTAGTAAACATACCCCTTACTTAAATAGTGTGCATGCCTGTAGCAGTCATATTTTTCCAGATCTGTGCTTCCATCCCATAATACTATCGCCACAATTGCCAACATTCCCTCAGTCCATCTATCTGCGTCTGTCAGCTGTGTAGAGTCCTGTCTGCCTGTGAAGGTTGCCACCCCATGTCCTGCACTGCTACCCTTTCCTGCATTGTGCCTCATCGTGCTTGACTCACCTGTGCCTGATCTGCATGGCACCACCACTTCTCTGTCCACCCATCATTGTAACTATCCTGCCACCTCCACCTCTACTGGGGGACACGTATTCCCATCGTCTGCCACCAACTGTCTTTCCAGTACTTTACATTGCCAACACCCTGTACTGTGTTACAGTTGCCCCCACCATGTTTATTATCACTACTAGCAGCCACATGGGATGCCCACAGATATGGTGGGTCCAGCGGCTCCCAGCTCTCCATCCTTTAATCACCTGTTCATTGCCTTTCCTGAGTGCTCTATCTAGTGTTAGGGCTACATCTGTCTCTGTTTCTCACAGGTCATGCATGTCTTCCTGTGGCACCTTGCAGCCCTTAGGGCACACTAACCTAGGGCACCGTAACCTTGTTAGGCCACCTTAACCTATGGTTCCATAGCCCAGGGTGCCTTCTACAGTGCCTTGTCCAGGGGTAAAGCGCCCTGTAACGCACGTTAGTCTAAGGTGCCTTGTAACATGGGTTAGCTGATACGGCTTGCTGTAACAATGCACCGCCCACGTCTTTATATGGGCATCTGTACCTTTACCGCGGAACCTAACACGAGTGACATTACCGCAGTTTAGTAAACATACCCCTAAGTGTGCCCTTTGTGTCACATTTGCTCTTATGATGTTTAAAGCTGTGGCCTTTTTATAACTGAAGCAATCTTCCCTATTTTTAATTCACTCTCTTTGATAATTTTAAGCTGCGTTTGAAATGTCTAAATGGCATTAGTCTCCCTCAATAGGATTTTTAATCACATATTTATATGCGATCTTTTTTCAAATCCAGCGGTTTCAATTTCAGGCGTCTTTACGCAGAAGCTTTTCAAAATTGAAATTTATCCTTAATTTAGTTTCAATCTTACTCTTTGTGATATTTAAAGCTGCGGCTTTCTTATGTTTTAAATGGTACTTTTTTTCTACCCAGTACTGGTCTTGTAATGATAAGAGACTATGGGGTATGTTTACTAAATGGCGCTAATGGCGCAGCTGCAACGTTATCACATGATACATGATGTTATCACGTGATAATGGCGCATTACCGTGCGAGAACATCATGTATCGCGTGATAATGTCTCTGGCGGCGTTAAGGTGCGCAGAGGGTGGAGTAAGGCTGTCCAGAGGGTGGAGTAAGGCTCCCCATGGGCGGAGATAAGGGGTCAATGGGCAGAGTGGGCGGGGAGAGGCTCCATGCACACTAACGCCGTGAAATATAGTTCTGAAAAGTAGCGCCAGTGAAAACCTCGTGCTAGAGGTACATTTGCAGGAGAGAGAAACAATTTCAGTCAGCAATGTACAGCAAAGGCTGGGAGACCAAGAAAAGTGATAGTAGTGATACATGTGCTGTAAGAAAGCATGCAAAAACCAGAGAGATAATGACCAGAACCAAAATATAAATACAAAACACCGAGCTGGCCAATAGAAAAACAGTGATAAACGGTAATCAACAATACCCATAATGAATAAAACGGAAGATGTCATTTTTGGAAGGGGCAATCCTGATTTCCCCCACAAAGTGAATGCTCCAACATTGATAGTGTTGATGAGGGTTTGCTGTGATGTATATTGGGCAGCTTGCATATGTGGCGTTCACATGTGCAGCAACAGCAGAGTGGCCACGTAGGAAAGGGCACTATGGTGATGTTGTGAATGGGGTACGGGGGGCTGCAGGCAGCACATGCAGTGGGTCTGCTGGGGCACAGGGTGGACTAGGCAGATGCCTAGGTGACACATAGGAATGTCAAAACAGAAAACCAGCAAGACAGCAACTGACCAATGTCAAACATGTCAACGAGTGTGTGTCCCACAGTGTCCCAGTGCACAGTACCCAGCAAGTACCCCAAGGGCACATAACATTGGCAGGCAGTGGCAGGGGGAAGCGTGGATGTCTAGGCAGACACCCCTACCCCACATCACGCACCATAGGCAGCTGCCTATCGGCACACTGGATGGCCTGGGACTGCACACCACCAGCACCACCAGCTCAAGAGCATGTCAGCATGATGGCGGAGGGGTACTGGTGGTGGAGGGGGCAGTGGAATCTGCCCACAGCACACCAAGGCCAAGCTCTGTTTAGGCGGGTGCCATGCACTGCAACAGACAAGGTCTGTCTGATGAACAGTCATGGTATCCCCAGGGAATTACCTGTCTCTGTGACAACAGTTTGGTGCAGTACACACAGCCAGTATATTCAGGGGCAGAAGATCACAGGTTCAACTCCCAGCTGTGCCTCCTGCAAATCACATCCCTAAATTTTGCCCAGTACTAAACCGTGGCAATAACAATGGAACATTTATTGCAGATGAAATAAACATATTGCAAATATTGCTCCATTCACTCACTATATCAAAAACGCTGTTTTATTTAGGGAACAGGTCTCAGACTAGAGCGAGGAAGTAACCGACGAGGTAAAATCTCTAAACAGCAATCCCCTTCTTTGCATCAAGGACCTTAAGTTCCCTTTTCCCTATTTTTTTATGCAGTTCATTTTTATATACGTAAAAACCAATGTCTTTCAATGTTTCAAGTACTTCTGCCACTGTATTTCAAACTTTTTGTGCCATCAATAACTCCAAAGCTTTTCTGCTGCTAATTGCTTGCAGTGATTTAAAAGTTCATAACATCTTTCTTGACTAGGATTTTCATGACTCATATAGCAGTTAGCAGGACGCGGACTAAGAAGAAATGCTTGTTTGCTTATCTGTGAAATTTAAACCATAGTCCCAACGCAAGTCATCAGTGCTTGTGCGTTTCACCGGCCAAGCGGTTTCTTCGGGGGATACCAGTTTAATGAAGACATGCAACTTCTTCTCTGTTCTACAGAAGAATAAAGATATACAGCATTTTTGTAAATACTTTGTTTCTTACTGACTAAACAATATTGCTGAAGACATTCCCATAATTCACATTAAAAGAGGGCATACCTTTTACCTCATCCTTTCTCGTTTATCTTTTTTCAAAAAATGCCGCGCATGCGGAGTCAGTTTCTCAAATCCAGCCTTTTAACCAATTCCTGCCTACAGGCTGTCATGATTTAATATAATGAAAAAGCCTGTGACTACTCATCGTCAATGCATAATTACTCTTTGATAATAAAAACATATGAGGCACAGGAATTAGATCGTTCTACAGAGCGGACACAAACATCAGTTGCACGCTCCTTCCCTAACGCTGTTTTCTTCTTAAACACACACTGCCCAATCTATTTGGGCATTTAAACCTCCTGGATGTACAGACTGCAACTTGTAGATCCAACGTTGTTCACAAATTAAGAGGCTTTGTTCTCTTGTCGTACCCGAAATAAACATGCCATAAACGTCTATATTTTACCCTACAGAGCACATACACCATAAACATGTGCAATCCCTAGAGCAGAGTTTCCCAACTGCAGTCCTGGAGTGCTAAACACCATTCAGGTTTCATGCTGTCCCTAATAAATATGCCTATGATGCATTTGTCTGCACCACTCTCATTGTATGCAAATGTGTCTCATGCATATTCATTAGGTACAGCATGAAAACCTGAACCGTGTTTGGCCCACCTGGACCGGAGTTGGGAACCTCTGCCCTAGAGCAGCGGCACAAACACCCACACCCACAGGCTCCACTATCCAAAGCCTCATGGAGAGTCAGGCTGTTGAGCCCTGCGCGGAGCATCAGCTACTAGTACTAGCACCTGCATACCTTAGCAATGCCATTTTAAACTTGGAAACACGTTCCACATATATCAAAAGATTGCTATGGTTAATGTCAGATAACACATCCTAAGTTAAACACAATTTGTTGACAGAGACCTGTCTGATATCTGTGAAGTGTGTTTCAGTTCTTGTTTCTGACAGTGGTTACCACCCTGGGGAGTGACCCTAACAGTATTGAGTACCATAGCAATGCCTGCACTGTGCCCAGGACTGGTGTGGTGGCCAGGGCTGCCAACCACCTCCATATTTGCACAATGCTGAAATAGGTGTGGGAATGTGTGTATGTCTATCCAGTGTTGTGTGGCTGCCTACACCTTACTGAGCCCCCAATGCTTGCATTGCTTCCAGTGTTAGCCTGCCAATGTGCATAATGAGGAGCAAGGTACTGTGGGTATGGCCCGGACAGGGTGGCCTGAGCAGGATGCATCTACACAGGGCATAGGGCAATGGCTGGGACATTCTAGTGCCCGACCACCACCTGCATGGACAGGATGGCCACAGCATGTCATGCGGGGGTGGGCACTCTCACCCTGACTGAGCAATGACCATGGCATGGCTAGGTTCCCCCATAGTGATATCTATGAGTTCCCTTTTCTGTTGCCCAGTCACTGACATTCCTGCTTCTTGTGTGTGTGTGTGTGTGTGTGTGTGTGTGCGTGCGTGCTCACATCCCATTTTTGGGTGCACACAGTTCCTTCAGGATCGTGTTCTAGCTAGCAGATTGTCTGCAGTTAGTATGTGTATGGCTGAAACACCTTGCAGTATGCAGTGGGGGGAGACTGACTGTGCCCTGTGCTAGTGAATGTCAAAGAGAGGAGTTGTTGCTGTTGGGTGGGGGGTGACAGCTGAGCTTTTCCAGGCCTACTGTCTGTCTGCCAGTGCCCTGTGTGATGCGTACAGATCTGCATTGACTGCACTGTAGGACTGGGGTTGATGGTCCCCTTTACTGCCACCATTGCAGAGATATAGAATGTGGATCTGTTGGTGGGAAATCCTGTCTCCCACCATGACCCACAGAGGGTGTGTTGGGTGGTGCTACATAATCCACTTTAGGGTCCACACATCACCCTTCTCTTATAACATGTGACTATAGCAACCACACAGGATATGCACTATTCTGGGTGCATCATAGTCCACAACAGCTAAACATGACTGGAAAATACAGATGGACACAGGTGTATCCTAGGTTGGTCTGCAGGGGCTACCTATCACACACTGACACTAATGGGGACTTGTAGCAGAGCCTACCTCAGCCAAGCCAGGTGCTGCAGACCTGGTGTTGGGCGCCCCACCTCACCCTCAGGGTGAGCACAGGAACCGCACAATGCCATGGTCTGTAGCTACTCTGTTCCAGTAAGACACGCGGTCAGTTCCCCCAACCAGGCCGGGGTGCTATAGAGGCGCATACCCCATCTGGTGATCAGATGTAGGCTGATGATCTGCTGTCTGCATGTGCAGTGCATCATGGGTATGGGTGGGTTTACTCTATCCTGGTAGCCACAGCAGACAGTTTATGTGGTGACCTGCAGTCTTTCTGTAACCAGTCAGCAGTGCGTTAGCAGCTATAGAGATGTAGCCCACTGGTTATGTCAATGACTGTGGAGGCAGAGGTCATGGGTTTGATCCCACAGTGGTGTTATTTAATAAGGCTGTCTGAGGCTTTTCCTTTCAATTTAAATCAGTGATGCCAGCAAAAAGCACCCTCACAGTGCTGTAACCTTAAGATGCCTCATAAGGCGCCCTATAAAGCACCCTATAGGGCACATTATAAGGCGCCTTGATGGACAGGGCACTTTATAATGTGCCCTATGGAGTGCCTTATAGGGCGCCTTATGCGGCACCTTAGGTTACGGTGCTGTGAGGGTGTTTTTGCTGCCAGCACTGATTTAACTTAAAAAAGGAAGTGCCTCAGACAGCACTGATTTAGATTAAAATGAAATGCCTCAGACAGCCTTTTTACATACCACCACTGCAGGATCAAACCCATGACCTCTGCCTCCCCAGGCATTGCAGCAACCAATGGGCTACATCTTTATAGCTTCTGACATTGCGCTGGCATGAACTTAGGGTTAACGCGCGTTAACGTGCTGCGGCGCACACTATCGCGTGATACACTTTCTTGCTACCTGGCCGACAGAACGCCCACTCCTTATATGGCATTCTTCATATTATCGCTGCAACTAGCGCCGGTAACATTAAGACGGTTTAGTAAACATGCCCCTATGATTTTTTGGTCATTTTACTGAAAAGCAGCTTTTCAAGTGAATATGATATTCCTTTTGAAAGTTTGTGCAGCAAAGCAATAGCTGTCCATCAATATTTGTCCTTTTCTGCTGGTTTGATCCTGCCACTCCCTCTTTTAGATAATATATGTCTATCCTCAGTCTCTATGCATTAACACACTACGCCTATATCAGCTCATTGTTTTATATGATATTTTAATTATTATTTGTATTTCTTTTAGTTTGTACAGCATTATTATATACTAGAACAGAAGGTTACAGGATCTTTTGGACTAACATTCTCAAACAGAGGTATTTATATTGATGTTTTATAAGTTACATCCTTTCATCATTCATTTTTATCTTTTATTTATTTATTTATTTATTTAGCATACATTTGTATACCGCTACTTCCAGCGATCAGTAGCGGTTTGATTAATGAAACGGATTTGTACAATCATGTCAAAATTTAGAAATATACACACATTGATTTGGAGGAGAAAGCACAGCACACGTGGGAGGTCATATGGGATGATTCAGACATCATATATTTACATTTTTTACTTATTTACATAAATTGCCACCAATTATATGTTTCTTTATGGTTTCTTTTTATATATATATATGAGAGTTTTATCTTGCATATAATTGTATTTACAGTTCAGCTTTATGATTGTTTAATAATTTTTATAATTAGATTTATTTTAATTTAGTTCTATTTATTTGTATATTTGTTTGTATTCATGTCTATATTGTGATCTGTTCTTTTATGACTTTTGTATTTATGCATTTATTTTTTTAGTATTTGCCAGACTAAGCCCTGACGAAGGGTATCGAAACACGGCCTGTGTCGGGTTGTCATTGGTCTTATAGAAATAAAGCTCTGTCTTTCCACATTATCACATCTTAGACTGGGTTCTTCAATCAGAATTGGGGCACAGCCCGCACGTCCAGGCCTTAGACCCAATTATGATCCCGTGGATAAATCTAGCTCCCGTGGGATCAGAATTGGGTCTACTTCTGTACGCCCCATTTCTGATCAGTCGCAGAGGGGCTGCACGGCCTGAATGGAATTGGCTTCCACCTGTAAATTGCTTTGATTTAAGGAAAAGCAGTCTATAAAAACTGTCAAATAAACTTCATTCAGGTCCACAGAGAGTGGAGGAAAGCACAGCTACACTACTGATGTTAATCATAAAAGGAACCTTTATTTCAAAATCTTCAAGGTTCAAAAACCTGGTATTCAATTTCTTTATTTAGGCCCCCAAGATGTATTGTTCCCAGTTCAAAAATGAAGTGTTGCTCTTCTCGCAATAATGCAGATCTAAATCTCTTCCATGTGGGGAGGGTTTTATCACCTTCAGCACAAAAAAGGTTAAATCCTTAGTTGTGTGTATATGTTCTACCCAATGGTCTACAAGTAGAGCCTTGGTGACCTTACGTTTCAGACAACTCATATGCTCTTATATATGTACTTTGACTGCTTGTTTGGTCTTCCCAACATACATCTTGTTACAAGGACATAAAAGAACATAAATCACAAACTGGGAATTACAGTCAGAGGTGTGCTGCAACATAGTGCTTGCTTGTCTGTGGGTATAAAAATACACTTAAAGTGATTGAATTTGAGCAAACAGGACATCTGCTGCATCCCAGCAGAAAGGAAGAAGTACTAATGCCACTGTACAAGTCACTGGTGAGGTCTTACCTTGAATATTTTGTTTAGTTTTGGAGACCATATCTCACAAAGGATATAAAAAGACTGAAAACGGTTCAGTGGAATGCAACCAAAATGATTTGGAGTCTGCGTCAGACTTACGATAAGAGACTTGAAGACCTAAATGTATATACTCTCGAGGAGAGGATGGACAGGGGAAATATGATTCAGACCTTTAAATACTTAGGGGTATGTTTACTAAACCCTCTTAACGTGCGCGCCGCGTTAGTCTGCAGGATGCCATAAAAGGAGTGGGCGGTCCGGTCAAAAATAGCAAAACGGGATTAGTGCGTGCTGCGCTGCGCGCTCTTGTGCGCCGCGCTCATTAGCGCACGAGTAACGCGCGCAGGAAGCATAAGCAGGCGCGCTGATGTGCAAACAGAGGAACAGGGCTGCAGTACAATGGTAAAGACACTGACAGATGGTGCAGGGGTCATGGGTTCAATCCCCCACTGTGCCCAATGAGTAAGGCTGGCTGAGGCACTACCACTTATGTGTAATATTGCATTACGAGGCTTTTTAATTTTATTTTAATTACTGCTGCTAGCAAACGCACTCTCAAAGTGCTGTAACATAAGGTGCTGCATAAGGCACCCCATAAGGTACCCCAGAGGGCACATTTTAAAGTGCACTGTCCGCCACGGTGGCCTATAGGGCGCCATATAGGGTGCCCTATGAGGCATGGCAAGGTCATAGCACTGTTTTTGATGGCAGCACTGTGCATTGTAACGCATGGAAATGTTCAGTAGGTGCGCTGCCATGCAAGGAGAGACAGCAGTGTAGCACAATGGTTAAGGCACTAACTGATGATGCAGGGGTCATGAGTTTGATCCCCAGTGTGCCTAATATGTAAGGCTGGCTGAGGCATCAGCTTTGACATGTAAGTATTGTTTCCTGTGGCACTTTATTTGTATTTTATTAATTGCTGCCAGCAAACACACCCTCATGTGCCGTAACCTAAGGTGCCGCATAAGGCACCCTATAAGGCACTCCATAGGGCACATTATAAAGTGCACTATCCGCCACGGCACCCTATAATGTCCCCTATAGGGCACCCTATCAGTCACTCCATAGGATACTGTATAGTGCACCTTATATGGACGGTAACCATAAGGTGCCCTATAGGGCGCCCTATAAAGCACCCTCTGAGGCACCTTATGGGTACAGTATGCTGAGGGTGTTTTTGCTGGCAGCACTAATGTACATTAAAAATAGATAATGCTTTGGACAGCCCTATCAAATAACCCCACTGTGGGTTTGAACCCATGACCTCTGGCTCCACTGGCAGTGAAGTAACCCGTGGGCTACAGCTCTACAGCTGCTAGCAAATCCCTGGCTGGCTGCAGAAGGACTGCAAGTCACCACACAAACAGTCTGCTGTGGTCACCAGGATAAGGTTAACCCACCCATACCCATGATGCACTGCACATGCAAATCAGCAGTCTACAGATGATCACAAGATGGGGTATGCACCCCCACAGCACCTCGGCCTGGTAGGGGGAACTGACCGTGTGTGGTACTGGCACAGAGTAGCTACACACCATCACAGTGTGCAGGTACTGCACTCACCCTGAGGGTGAGGTGGGGCCCCGGCACCAGGTCCACAGCAGAGATAGGCCATGCTGCAGGTCCCCAGCAGTGTTAATGTGTGATATAGGTAGTTTCTGCAGACACACCTTGGATATATCTGTATGTCTCAGTCAGGTGTAGCCCCTATGGATCACTAGGAGGATTATGTACCACCACCTTCCTCCTCCAGGGCTGAGGGTGGTAAACATGGTCTCCCACCAACAGATCCACATTCTACCTCCCTGCAATGGTGGCAGTAGAGGGGACCATCAACCCCAGTCATGCTGGGGAACAGACACCCTACAGGGCAGTAAATACAGCTCTGTACACATTCATAACGCAATAGCAGACAGACATTAGGCATGGCTATGCTAAGCTGCACCCCACCACTATCTGATATTCTCCTGCAGCAAGCCTTCACCCACTGCACCCTGCAAGGCGCTCCATCAAGACACATACCAGCTGCAGACAGTCTGCTAACTAGTCCATAGTGCATGTTCCTAGTGGAAATGCGTGCACCCAGAACCGGGACGTCAGCATACACAACAAGCAGATAAGTTAGTGACTGGGCCCCCAAAAGGAAACCCATAAATATCACTTGAGAGAAAAACTATATAGCACTATGGGGGTGTCTAGCCATGCTGTGGTCACTGCACAGTCAGGGTGGGAGTGATCTCCCAGCAGGACATGCTGTGGCCACCCTGTCTGTGCAGGTGGTGGCCGGGCACTACAATGTCCCAGCCAGAGCTCTATACCCTGTGCAGATGCATCCTGGCCAGGCCACCCTGTCCGGGCTATACGAATGGTACCTTGCTCCTCATTATGCACATTAGCAGGCCAATACTGGCAACAGTGCTGGCAGTGTGGGCTGTGGAGGGTGTTTGCAGCCACCACACACTGAATAGACAGACACACACTCCCACACCTATGCCAGCATTGTGCTACTATAGACGAGTTTAGCAGCTCTGGCCACCACACCAGTCCTGGGCACAGTTCAGGCATGGATATGGTACGCAATACTGTTGGGGATCACTCCCCAGGGTGGTAAACACTGTCAGAGACCAGACCTGAAGCACACTCCACAGACATCAGAAAGGTTGCTATGATGGAGCTCAATCAGCAAACTGTGCTTAACATAGGTATTGCTATCTGCCAGTAATCATAGCAAACCTTTGATAGTGTGTAGCGTATTCCCAGGTGTAGGGTGGCATTGCTAAGGTATGCAAGTGCTAGTATTGGGAGATGCACGCAGGGCCCAATGTCCTGCCTTTCCAGGAGGCATTGGCTAATGGAGCCTGTGGGTGTGGATGTGTCTACCCCTGATGGCTGCTGCTTTACGGCACAGGTTCCCAACTCCAGTCCTGGTGTGCCAAACACTGTTCAGGTTTTCATGCTGTCCCTCATGAATAAGCATGAGATACATCTGCATACCATGGGGGTGGTGCATAGATATGCAGCACAGGCATATTTATTAGAGGCAGCATCGAACCTGAATGGTGTTTGGCCCTCCAGGACTGCATTTGGGAGACTCTGCTCTAGGTAATGTGCATGTTTATGGTGTCTTTGCTCTGTAGGGTAAAATGTAGGTGTTTTGGGCATGTTTACGTCATCTGCAATAAACGTTCTGTCTGTATTAACACGTTGTAGTAGTGGGTAAAATATGGGGACTGGGTTGGCAGGCACCATAGCTGGGACTTGATCCTGTGACCTTCTGCCTCCAAACACACTGGTTGCGTGTACTGCACCACTGTGCTGCCACAGAGACAGTGCATTCCCTGGTGATACCATGACTGTTTTTCTGGCAAGGCCTGTCTGTTGCAGTGCATGGCACCCACCTACAAAGGGCTAGGCCATGGTCTGCTCTGGGCAGCTGCTACTGCCCCCCTCCACCACCAGTACCCCTCTGCCACCATGTTGACATGTCCTTCTGCTGGTGGTGCTGGTGGTGTGCAGTCTCAAGCCATCCAGTGTGCAGGTAGGCGGCTGCCTATGTTGCGTGTTCTGGGGTAGGGGTGCCTGCATAGGTGTCCACGCTTCCCCCCAACACCGCCTGACAATGTTCTGTGCCTTTGGGGGTACCTGCTGGGTACTATCCCCTGTGACACTGTGATAAACACTCTCGTGCCCATGTTGGGCCCTCATCAGTTGCTATCTGGATGCTGTTCAGATTCAGCATTCCTAAGTGCCACCTAGACATCTGCCTAGTCCGCACTGTGCCCCAGCTGCACCACAGCATGTGCCACCTGCAGCCCTCTGTATCCCCTTTCCCAGCATCTGTCCAGTTGCCCATTCCGACATACCCGCCCTGCTGTTGTGGGACATGTGCATGCCATAGGTAACCTGTCCAATGGAGAGGGAAACCCTGATCAGTGCTATTTCACTGTGGGATCATTCACCTTGTATGGGGACGGAGCGTAGACCCTTCTAAAATTCATCTTTATTTTTTGGGGCTTTCTTGGGAGTGTTTTTTGATGTTTCCCAATACTATCACTATTGCCCAGCTTGATTATGATTCTTTTTATTTTGTTGGGGTCATTTTCAATGTTTATTTGCACTTTTGTTCCGTGCACATGTATCACACTTATCACTGTTTTGTAGGTTTCCCTGGTTTTGCTGTACATTGCTGACAGAAATGATTTCTTTTCCCTTTAAATCAGCTCTAACGCGAGGTTTTCACTTGCGTTATTTTTGGCCTCGAATTTCACATCGTTAGTGTACGGAGAGCCTCTCCCCTCCCACTCTCCACCCATTGACCCCTTCTCTCCGCCCCTGGGGAGCCTTCCTCCACCCTCCGGGAGCCTTTCCACACCTTCAGCGCTCGTTTGCGCCACTGCGCACGTGAGCATGCACTAAAGCGCATTTTTGCCCCTAAAGCGTCATTAGCATGTGCTAAGGTACCTTAGTGTGCGCTAATTGCACAGCACGCACGTTAAGAAGGTTTAGTAAACATACCCCTTAGATTATTAATGAAGAAACAAACCTCTTCCAAAGATGAGGAAGCTGTAAAACTAGAAGGCATAACATGAAGCTGCAAGGGATTGACTTGAAAGACAGTGTAAGGAAATACTTTTTCACATAAAGGGTGGTGGATACTTGGAATGCCCTCCCAATGGAAGTGATGGAGGCAAATACAGTGACAGAATTCAGAATGGCATGGGACAGACACAGTGGATCTATTTAAAGCAACAGGATAAAATCAAAACAAACATAACTATCTCTTATATCTCAACAAATAGGGGTGGACTACATGGAGCGGTGGGTACACCTCTAAAGAAAGGCGTAGGAAGGGGTGACCTGCACGGAGCGGCAGATGCACCTACTCTTGCCACCTTGATGAGCAGACTAGATGGACCATACTGGTCGTTATCTGCCGTCATATACTATGTTACTATCTTTTTTGGCCTCCTGGGAAAAGTGGCTGGTTTCTCAGGGTATCAGATAGATAGGAAGACACCAAAAAATCACCAAGATTCCTTTCCCTGCTATAAGCAATGGTCAATTTCTGATTCTGAAAACATGGAAGTGTCTGTAGAATGTGCCAGTGCTGATGCAGGATTCTCTTTATGTATGAAGAAAGATGTGAAAAACGCATGGTATAAATATAATTATCATGGGTTCGCCTTTCCTTAACCTTCAGTAATTCCTGTCTATTTGAAGAGCATACACTGTGATATCCCTTTTTAATACAATCAGTGTTCTATAAACCTTAAGTCCATGTTGTTTGATTGTACTTCAAACTCTTCTACATCTGTGCATCATCTGCGAAGGTGTTAAAACTGCGAAGTGGGCAAGGTTCTCTTGAGACTGGTATTATGGAAGCTGTCATACCGTAACAGTTTGTTCCTATCTGTGGGTTTCCTGAAGATGGTAATTATAAACCTATAGGATGACTTTTTAATAAAGATATCCCAAAAAGGTATCTGGTCAGTGTCAAAATGCATTTGGAACTTTAGATTGAGGTTGCGAGTATTTAGCCATTCTAAGAATCGGAGGAGCATCGGGACATCTCCTCTTCAAAGGTAAAGATATCATCTAGATAACATTTCCAGGTTACCACATTGCCTGAAAAAGGAAAGTTTGTGAGGTGGAGAACCTTGAACTCAGCCACACAGAGATTATCTATATCGGGAGCCATGGCTGTCTCCATAGCTGTGCCCTTAATTTGTTGATAAAAACACCCTTTGAAAACAACATAATTGCATGTGAAAGCTATCCTACCCATCTCAGCTAAGAACTCAGCTGGAATTCTAAAAGAGCGTGTTCACTGGTCAAGGTATTTCACATAACCTTTATAGCTCCTTTCTGGGAAATATTAACATATTCTACAGTATATCTAGAGTAACAAGATGTAAGTTAGATGTATCACCATCAAACATATCCAAGAAATGAATAATATCTGCTGAATCTCATATGTAAGACAGTATTAGTGGAACAAAGGGATGCAAAAAAGCAGCAATGAATTTTGACAGGGGCTGTAGGACAGAGCCTATCTACTCCTGCTACTACCACTACTACTGAACATCTGTATAGCGCTACAAGACATACGCAGTGCTGCACAGACACATGTAAAAGACAACCCTACTCTCAGAGCTTACAATCTAGTCAAGATAGACAACACAGTAGCTGAGACATAGGATACATCTAGGATGAATGGTAAGGAAACACGAGGGATATCTGATGAATCAAGATCCAAAAGAAACAGCGAAGAGGTGAGTTTTTAGCCTGGATTTGAAAATGGTCAGAGAAGGTGCATGACATACAGACTAGGTAGTTTGTTCCAGGCATAAGGAGCAGCAAGGTGAAAGGAGCAAAGTCTGGAGTTAGCAATAGAAGAGAAGAGCATGGATAGAAGCGATTTGCCTGAAGAGCAGAGCTCCTGAGGAAGGGTGTAGGGAAAGATAAAAGAGGAAAGGTAGTGAGGAGCTGCAGAGTGAATGCACTTATAGGTCAGCAGGAGAAGTTTGAACTGGATGCGGAAACGGATAGGGAGCCAATGAAGTGACTTGAGAAGAGGAGTAATATGAGTATGACAAGGCTAGCGGAAGATTAGCCGTGCTGCAGAGTATTGAACAGATTGAAGGGGAGAGAGACGATTCAGAGGGAGACCAGCAAGAAGTAGGTTACAATAGTCTAGAAGGGAGGTGACTAAGGAGTGGATAAGTGTCTTAGTAGTGTGTTCAGAAAGGAATGGGTGAATTTTGTTGATGTTGTAGAGAAAGAAAGCCTGGGGGCTCAGTCATAGATTTGTGCACTTTTGGTAGGATGTATATTGTAGGTACAACAGGATGATTGACATGCAGAAAGGAAAATTCATGTGAAGTAATATATCCAGCAGTGGAGTCCAAAGTCAATAACCTGTCAAATTCAGCCTGAATGGCAGGAGTAGGATCGCATGTAAGTGTTTGGTAAAAATGTGTATCATGTAATTGCCTTTTGACCTTATTCATGTAATAGTCATGGTCTAAAATAACAATTCCACCTCCTTTATCAGTTGGTTTAATTACTTACCTCTCTGCACATCTGAGGTTATCAAACCTCATAATATGACCTATTGTCTCAACATCACGTAGCACACATTTAAGAAATGTCTGTATTACAGGGTTGACAGGCCCTGGTGGAATCCACCATGATTTATTCCATAGGATTGAGGGATTAGAACTCAAATTAGGTTTATCAAAGAAACAAATTAGTAATCTGTAATTTCCTACTAAATTTATAGATACCAATCCTGATTTGGAAAGTATCATAAGCAGCAGATGGAACAAAGAATAGCCCCTTCTTTAATAAATCACATTCAGATTGGGAGATCCTAACTTTGGAAAGATTTATAATAGAACATAACAACATAAAATATGCCATACTGGGTCAGACCAAGGTCCATCAAGCCCAGTATCCTATTTCCAACAGTGGCCAATCTAGGTCAGGAATATCTCAGGAGTTATAATGGTATTCATAGTTCTCAGAGCGCTTGCCTCTCCTTCTGCCTCTCCCCCTGCCACGAAACTCCATCCCCCGTAAGGGGTATTGTTCTGGTATGGTTTCTGTATAGCTGATTCTTGCTCCCACAGGTCATTGAACAAACAATCTTTTGACGTACTGGGGGCATTCTTTCTTTCTTTCTTTATTTTATTTATTTAGCTGCATTTATATCCCGCTTTTCACTGGGTCATTCTTCTGAGGTGGTTTCATCTGACTGATTCTTGCTCCCACAGATCATCGAACAAATAATCTTTTGACGTACTGGGGGTGGCAGGACGTGGGCTAGAGGGCAGAGAGGCAAACAAATCATCTGAAACACTCCTAGCATGTTTTTTTACTTCTTTCATAAAAAGTAACATCCTTGTAGACCATTGGATGGAACATATGCACACACCTAAGGATTTAGCCTTTTTTGTGCTGAAGGTGATAAAACCCTCCTCACGTGGAAGAGATTTAGGGGGATGTTTACTAAACTGTGGTAATGCCATTCGCGTTAGGATCCGCGGTAGAGACAGAAATCCCAAATAATGACATGGGCGGTACATTGTTACTGATAACGTGCGTTACAAGGCATCATAAATTAACGAGCGTTACAAAGTGCCGTGTAAAGCGCCATGCAAGGCGCCCATAAGGCATTTGATAAGCTGCTTAGCAAGGTGTCAAGAGTTGTAGCACAATGGTTAATACACTGACTGATGGTACAGGGGATGTGAGTTCAATCCCCCCATGAGTAAAGCTGGCTGAGACATTAGCTTTTACTTTAAATCAGTGCTGTCTGAAGCATATTGGTGCGTAAAGTTAATTAGTGCTGCCAGCAAACACACCCTCACAGGGTCGTAACCTAAGGTGCCGCATAAGGCGCCCTATAAGGTACTCCAGAGGGCACATTATTAAGTGCACTGTCCACCAAGGCAACCTATAATGTTACGTATGGAGCGCCCCATAAGATGCCTTGTAGGACGCTTTACAGGGCGCTTTACAGGACGCTCGATAGGGCGCCTGATGAGGCACCATAAGGAGACAGCACTGTGAGGGTGTCTTTGCTGGCAGAACCAATTTAAATTAAAAAAGGAAAATGCCACAGACAGCCCTACCAAATGACCCCACTGTGGGATCAAACCGATGACCTCTGGCCCCACCAGCAGTGAAGTAACTAGTGGGCTACATCTCCAGTACTACCAACAAACCCCTGCCTGGCCACTGAAGGACATCAGGTCACCACACAAACGGTCTGCTGTGGATACCAGGATTTGGGTTAACCCACCCATACCCATGGTGCACTGCACATGCAGATCACCAGTCTATAGATGAGCACAAGATGGGGTATGGAACCCCACAGCACCTCGGCCTGGTAGGGCAACTGACCATGTGCGTTACTGACACAGAGTACCTACAGACAGTAGCCCAATAGGGTGCCCTATAAGGCGCATGCAAAGGTGCCCAGTAAAGCATTCAGAGCTGTAGCACAATGGGTAATACACTGACTGATGATGCAGCGTTCATTAGTTCAATCCCCCTGTGGGTCAAATGAATAAAGCTGGCTGAGATACTACCCTTTCCTTTAAATCAGTGCCGTTGGAGGCATTTTGTTTTGTAAATGTAATGAGTGCTGCCAGCAAACACACCCTCACAGGGCCATAACCTAAGGTGCCGCATAAGGCGCCCGATAAGGCACTCCAGAGGACACATTATAAAGGCACCCAATAATGTCCCCTATGGGGTGCCCGATAGGGCGCTATATAGGGTGCCTCATAGGGCACCTTATAGGGCGCCTGATGAGGCACCGTAAGGAGACAGCACTGTGAGGGTGTTTTTGCTGGCAGCACCAAATTAAATGTAAAAAAGAAAATGCCTCAGACAGCCCTACCACATATCACCACAGTAGGATCAAACCCATAACCTCTGGCTCTACAGCCAGTGCAGTTGCCAGTGGGCTACATCTCTATAGCTCCTGCTGCTTGCCTAGCTGGCTACAGAGGGACTTCAGGTCACCACACAGACCGTCTGCTGTGTTTACCAGGATTGGATTGGACCAGCCACTCCCATGATGCACTGCACATGCAAATCAGCAGTCTACAGATGGTCACATGTTACGATATGCACCCCCCCCCCCCCAGCACCTCGGCCTTGTGGAGGGTCCTGACCATGTTCAACCCAACAGCACCTCAGCCTGGTAGGGGGTACTGACTGTGTGTGTTACTGCCATAGAGTAGCTACAGACTGTCACAGTGGGCGGGTCCTGAGCTCACCCTGAGGGTGAGGTGGGGTGCCCAGCACCATTTCCGCAGCACCTGGCTTCGCAGACAAGAGCTATGCTACAGGTCCCCATTGGTGCTACTGTGTGATAGGTGGTCCCTGCAGACACCCTTAGTATATGCTTGTCTTCATCTGTATATCACATCTTGCCTGTGTGGACTATGATGCACCCGGAATAGTGCATACACTGTGTGGGTGCTATGGTCACATGCTTTATGGGGGTATTGGGCCCATAGGTGGTTTACATACCAACACCCAAACTCACCCTCTGTGACTCAGGGTGGGAAACAGGATTTCCAACCAACAGATTGACATTTTACCCCCTGCACTAATGACAGTAGAGGGGACCATCCACCCCAGTCCTGCTGGGGAATCCACACCCCTACAGGGCAGTTTATGCAGATCAATATGGCTCCATACATAGGGCAGTGACAGAGAGACAGTAGGCCTGGGAATGCACAGTTGCCCCACCCCACTATCCTATATTTTCCAGCAGCAAGCAAGGTGAGGCACCATCTGTTGCACTCTGCAAGGTATTCCAACCACACACATACTAACTGCAGATAGTCTGCTAGCTAGTCCATGTTCCTGGAGATGACGTGTGCACCCACACCTGGGACATGCGCACACCCACCAAGCAGATAAGTCAGTGATTGGGCTCTAGGAAACAGAACCCATATATTTCACTTACAAGAAGCACTATGGGTGAACCCAGCCATGCCATGGTCTCTGCACAGTCAGGGTGAGCGTGACCTCCCAGCAGGACATGCCGTGGCCACCTTGTCCGTGTAGGTGGTGGCCAGGCACTACAATGTCCCAGCCATTGCCCTGGGCCCTGTGTAGCTGCATCCTGCCCAGGCTGCCCTGTCCGGCTATACCCACAGTCCCTTGCTCCTCATTATGCACATTGGCAGGCCACTACTGACAACACTGCTAGCAGTGTGGGCTGCGGAGGGTGTGGGCAAATACCACACACTGGATAGACTGACGCACACTCCCACACCTATGCCAGCATTGTGCAACTATAGAGGCTTTTGGCAGCCCTGGCCACCGCACCAGTCCTGGGCACAGTGCAGGCATGGCTATGGTATGCAGTACTGTTGGGGTCTCTCCCCAAGGTGGTGGACACTGTCAGGTACCAGACCTGACACACACTTCACAGACATCACAGAGGTTGGTATAGTACAGCCCACTGGGCAGATTGTGCTAACCTTAGGGATTGCTATGTGCCAGTTCTCATAGCAACCTTTTGCTATCTGTGTACCGTATTCCAGGGTTTTGGGTGGCATCGCTAGGGTATGCAAGTGCTAGTATTGGGAGATGCACACAGGGCCCAACATCCTGCCTCTCCAGGAGGCTGTGGATATTGGGGCCTGTGGGTGCGGGTGTTTCCACCCCTGTTGACCGCTGCTCTTGGACAGGGGTTCCCAACTCCGGTCCTGGTGGGCCGCACCATGCTCGGGTTTTCATGCTGTCCCTGATGAATATGCATGGGATACGTCTGCATACCATGGGGGTGGCGCATAGACATACAGCACAGGCATCTTTATTGCAGACAGCATGGAACCTGAATGTTGTTTGGACCTCTAGGAATGCATTTGGCAGCCTCTGCTCTAGGTGTTGTGCCTGTTTGTGGTGCCTGTGCTCTGTAGGGTAAAATGTAGATGTTCCTGGCATGTTTATTCTATCAGCATGATAGGTTCCATCTTTTTTACCACGGTCTATTACTGGATAAAACTATGGGGACAGAGTTGGCAGGGACCACAGCTAGAATTTGAACCTGTGACCTTCTGCTCCTGAGCACACTGGCTGTGCATACTGTGCCACACGGACAGATCATCCCCTGGAGGTACCATGACTGTTTGTCATTCGGAGCCTGTCTGTTGCAGTGCGCGGCACCCACATAGACCGGGCTAGGCCATGGTCTGCTGCAGCCAGGTGCCACTGCCCCCTCCACCACCTGTAACCCCTCCGCCATCATGTTAACATGTGTTTATACTGGAGAGAGCATGACACCTGAGTGATTTGTAGCCCTCCCAGACTGCATTTGGCAGCCTCTTCTCTAGGTGATGCGCCTGTTTGTGGTGCCTGTGCTCTGTAGGGTAAAATGTAGGTGTTCCAGGCATGTTTATTCTATCAGCAATAATAGGTTCCATCTTTCTTACCACGGTCTATTACTGGATAAAACCATGGGGTTGGAGGTGGCAGGGACCACAGCTAGAATTTGAACCTGTGACCTTCTGCTTCTGAGCACACTGGCTATGCACACTGTGCCACACAGACAGATCATTCTCTGGTGATACTCTTTTTCTGGAGCTTTCTCAGTAGTGTTTACTGCTGTTTCCCATTGGTATCACTATTGGCCAACTTGGTTATGTTGTTTTCCTCGTTTCTTCTGGTCATTTTCACTGTTTATTTGCCCTTTTCTTCCGTGCACATGTATCACACTTATCACGTTTTGTGGGTTTCCCTGACTATGCTGTAGATTGCTGACACTGAAATCGTTTCTCTCCCCTGCAAATGTGCATCTAACGGCAGGTTTTCATTTGCGGTAGGATTCAGCCCTTGAGTTCAGCGCGTTACTGTGCTTGGAGCCTCTCCCCGCCCACTCTCCACCCATTGACCCCTTCTCTCCACCCTCTCTCCACCTTCTGCGGTGTTTTACCGCGCAGCGGAACTTTACGATCATTAACACATCATAACGCGTGTTATGTAACGTTAAAACGTTACAAAACGCGCGTTATGATGCGTTACCGCAGTTTAGTAAACATCCCCCTTAGATGCTATATAATTGTGAGAAGAGCAACACTTCATTTTTGAACTGAGACAGTACATCCTGGGGGTCTAAATAAAGAAATTGAATACCAGGTTTTTGAACCTTGAAAGTTTTGAAATAAAGGTTCCTTTTACGATTAACATCAGTGGTGTGGCCGTGCTTTCCTCCACACTCTGTGGATCTGTATGTTTTTTGTAGAGGTATTCCTCTCCTTGTGTCCCCCCCAACACCCCCCCCCCCCCCACACACACACACATAAATAAACTGCATTCACCATATCCTTTGGCTGCAAAATCCACATTTTAAACTGTAAGCTGAGTGAAAAAAATACAGTATTTGTCTCTAATTTGTTTTAAAAGTGCCAAATATTTAGCTTCATTGAATATCTCCTTGTCCCAGTACTCTTTAAAAGAGTTAATAATTGTTCTCTATTTACCTTTTCCACCACATTGAGTTTTATAGGTCTCTTCTTTTAAAAATTAAGAATAACATAAAGATTAAAGGAATTGGTAGCAATGGTACAAGTTGGAAACTGACTTCATATGCAGATGAAATTTTATTGTTTCTTTCAAATCCTCCAGTTTCCATAAGACATCTTTTAAATTTTGTTAGCAGCTTTTCAATTTTCTCAGGGTATAAAATTAATTGAGACAAAAGCGAGCTGCTACCTCTGAACAATCTTGTAGTACAATCGGATTTAGAGCTTTTTCCATTTAAGTGGTCCCCTCAAGGTATTAAATATCTAGGAGTACACTTCAGCAACTCGCCTGAAGAAACAAAACCAATTGTAATCATATTAGTACAGAATTCCAGAGAACACTTCAGTGCTGGTCTCCACTTCGTCTATACTGGTGGGGCAGACTGGATATCATTAAAATGATGATCTTACCTGGTATTATATACAAATTGAGTATGCTTCCAGGTTTCTGTAAAAAGCAGTTTTATGTTCAGTTAGATAAAACTCTTGGCATTTCAATGGAGAAATAAACAACCAGGCATTGCATTAGCAAAGCTGAAGCTGCTGTGGAAGGCTGGTGGTGTAGGCTTCCCTGATTTCAGGATGTATCATGCAGCATCGCTTTTATGCTATGGGGTATGCTGGATTCATAATGACCAGATATATCCATGCTTGGAGATGGAAATGGTCATGGTGCAATACTTCAGGCTTGCAGAACTCCCCACAATGAGCATACCTCGGAAAACATAGAAACATAGAAATATGATGACAGAAAAAGACCACATGGCCTATCTAGTCTGTCCTTCCATATCAATAACTACAACAGTCCCCTTCTTACCTTTAGAGATCCTCTGTGTTTGTCCCATGCTTTTTTGAATTCAGTTACTGTCCTCATCTCTACCACCTGCACTGGGAGATTATTCCACAGATCCACTACTCTTTCCGTAAAGAAATATTTCTGCATATCACTCCTGAATCTATCTCCCTTCACCCTCATCCCATGTCCCCTCATAGCAGAACTTGCTTTCAATTGAAAGAGGCTCTCTCCCTGAACATTTAGGCCACAGAGGTATTTAAACATCTCAATCATATCACCTCTATCCCACCTTTCCTCTAAGGTGTACATATTAAGATCCTTCAGTCTGTCCTCATATGCTTTATAATGAAGACCACTAATCATTTTAGTAGCCACCCTCTGCACCGACTCCATCCTGTTCACATTCTTTTGAAGGTGCAGTCTCCAGAATTGCACACTATACTCCAAATGACTTATACAGAGTCATTATCACCTCCTTTTTTCTGCTAGCCATTCCTCTCTGTATGCACCCAAGCATCCTTCTAGCTTTTGCCGTCGCCTTTTCTACCTGTTTAGCTACTTTAAGATCATCAGACACAGCCACACCTAGGTCCCACTCTTCTTTAGTGGACAAAAGTACTTCACCCCCTATACTATATTGCTCCCTTGGATTGCTGCAGCCCAAATGCATGATCTTACATTTTTTAACATTAAATCCCAGCTGCCAAATTCTAGACCATTCTTCAAGCTTAGCTATATCCCTCCTCATGTTATCTACACCTTCCTGGGTGTCTACTCTATTGCAGATTGTGGTATCATCCGCAAAGAGGCAAACCTTACCCGACAGCCCTTCCGCTATATCACTAACAAAGATGTTAAAAAGAATCAGACCAAGGACAGATCCCTGGGGCACACCACTGGTAACATCCTTCTCCTCAGAGTGAGCACCGTTTACTTGTACTCTTTGTCGCCTTCCACCCAACCAATTTCTAACCCAAGCAGTAACTTTAGGGTCCATCCCTAGGGTGCTCAGTTTGTTTATAAGTCACCTGTGAGGAACAGTGTCAAAGGCTTTACTGAAATCTAAATACACCACATCTAGGGCTCTCCCTCGGTCCAACTCCATGGTCACCCAGTCAAAGAAATCAATCAGATTTGTCTGATAAGACCTGTCTCTGGTGAATCCATGCTGCCTCGGATACTGTAATCCGCTGGACTCCAGAAACCTCACTATTTTCTCTTTCAGCAGCGTTTCCAATAATTTACTCACCACCGAAGTTAAACTAACTGGCCTGTAGCTTTCAACCACATCCTTACTTCCACTTTTGTGTAAAGGCACCACACGAGCCTCGCTCCAGTCCTTTGGCACCACTCCCGACTCCAATGAGGCACTGAAAAGATCAGTCAGTGGAGCTGCTAGAACGTCCCCAATGGTGTATCCCATCTGGTCCCATCGCTTTGTCTACTTTAAGTTGAGCTAGTTTCTCACGAACACAGTCTTCTGAAAATTGTTCAAGATGTCCCTCGCTTATGTTCCTGTTTGTGGGTGTTTTCTGAGGTCCTGCTCCTGGTTCTTCATCTGTGAACACAGAACAGAAATAGTTGTTAAGCAATTCCGCTTTATCCTTATCAGCTTCTACATATTCCTCCCCTGCACCCTTGAGTCTGACAATACCACTTTTGCCCTTCCTCTTCTCCCTAATATATCTGAAAAATGTCTTATCCCCCCATTTTATTGCATTGGCTGTTTCCTCCTCCTTTTGAATCTTTACCTTCTTGACTACTTTGCTAGCTTCTCTAAGTTTTTCCAAATACAGATGCCTGTCTTCCTCTGTCTGTGATCTCTTGTATTTCATGAAGGCCTCTCTCTTTTTCTTCACTTTTTCAGCTACTTCTTTCGAAAACCATAGCGGTCTCCTTTTCCTTTTACCTTTATTTACCATTTTAACAAAAAGGTTGGTTGCCCTTAAAATATCCCCTTTCAGTTTTGCCCACTGTTTTTCTACATTCCCCAGCTGTTCCCATCCCACTAACAACTCCCTGAGGTATTGGCCCATCTTGGCAAAGTTAGTATTCCTAAAGTCTAAGATCCTCACCTTTGAATGGATTCTAACAGCCCTAGTCCTAATACTGAACCACACCAT
The DNA here is from genome assembly GCA_033557465.1 of Ichthyophis bannanicus. NCBI lineage: Eukaryota > Metazoa > Chordata > Amphibia > Gymnophiona > Ichthyophiidae > Ichthyophis > Ichthyophis bannanicus. The sequence continues at coordinate 1,624,164,432 of CM066031.1, read as the reverse complement.
CTGGGGATCACTGGATGCAAAATGATCTCCCACTACAACATCAGAAACACTTTCACCATTGGTAAGCACCAAGTCCAGTATGGCCCCTTCACGTCTGCAGTCTGTTTCTAATTGCCTGAATAGTTCTCCCTGTAGAGAATCCAGGATCTCCTTACTTCTAGATGATACTGCAGCAGGAATGTGCCAATCAACATCTGGCATATTGAAATCTCCTATCAGTAGCACTTCCCCTTTCCTAGCAATGCTGCGTATGTCTTCAATTAACTCTCTGTCCACCTCTTCCTCTTGTGAGGGAGGTCTGTATATCACACCAATGCAAATAGATTTCTCTTTCCCTCTTTCTAGTTTAACCCACAATGCCTCCTCTCTCCCTTTTAAGCTCTGTAATTCCAAAGCTTTAATAGTAGTTTTTACATATAGTGCCACTCCTCATCCCCTTCTTCCTACCCTGTCCTTTCTGAATAAAGTATAGCCAGGTATAGTTACATCCCAATCATGGTTTTCTGTGAACCATGTTTCTGTAACTGCCACTAAATCCAAGTCAGCCACTCCCACCAAAGCTTCAACATCAGGGATCTTATTTTCCATGCTACGGGCATTTATACACACTGCTTTCCATATGTTACCCCTGTTACTACCCATTTCCATAAAGGTATTTAATGTATCACCTACCTGGGGGCTTTTTTCACCCATCCCCAATGAATCTAGTTTAAATCCCTCTTCAGTAGATTAGCCAATCTACTACTGAAGATGCATTGACCTTTCTTTCACAGATGGATGCCATCTCTGCCCTGCAACCCTTGGAACAGCATCCCATGGTCTAGGAAACCAAAACGCTCTCGATGACACCATCCACGCAGCCATGCATTCATCTCCAGGATGCGAGCCTCTCTGCCTTGGCCTTTACCCTCAACAGGGAGGATTGAAGAGAACACCACCTGTGCACCTAACTGCTTCACCCTCTGTCCCAGAGCCATGAAGTCACTTTTGATACGTTCCGAGGTATACCTGGCAGTATCATTTGTTCCAACATGGATTAGCAACATTGGGTAATAGTCAGTGGGCTTGATGAGTCTCGGCAAACTCTCCGTAACATCTTGGATTTTGGCACCAGGCAGACAGCATACCTCTCTGGACATCAAGTCTGGTCGGCAGATGGATGCCTCAGTACCCCTCAGAAGAGAGTATCCAACCACCACTACCCTTCGTTTCCTTGTAGTCACTGATTCTGAAACTTTGGGGTACTTGAGCTCTGGTTCTTCCCTTTCCAGGGATGCTTTCACCTCCTCCACTTCCAGGGCTGCATAGTGGTTCTTCAATTCAAGGGCTAGAGAAGTTGGATTGGTGATTTTGCAGGCCCTGGTGACTTGTGTCCAACCATCGACATTCTGTTGGCACCCATCTTCTCCTGTGCTGGAGAGCTTGGTTGCTGCAAGAAGCATCTCATCAGTGTACTTCTCACTGTCTTGAATGCTCCTCAGCCTCGCCACCTCCTCTCTGAGTTCCTCCACTTGTTTCCTCAGAGCTTCAGCATGCAGGCACCCTGCACATGGAACCGGTCCTTTAACTGGCATTAGGACCTCTGTCTGGACCGAGGCAGAAGCTGTAATGGGGGCAACAGCTTTAGCGATATGATTTTCCCAGCCATTGTTCTGTTCGTGGAGCTTAGGTATCTGTTAAAGCAAAAGAGAGAGATCTGCCAAGTACCAGCCGGTTCCCAGCTGTCCTTTCAGAGAAAAAGCAGTTAAATCTCTTTAATTGTATTCAAAATGTGCTGGTCCAATTCTATGTGCTTTGTTAAATGGGGAGGTGCCCTATAAAGCAAGACTGCTCACTAGGGGTGGGTGGGAGTCGGGGTGGGTAGGGAAGGAACTAACACCTGATTAGGTGTTAGCAGTTCCCAAAGCTAAGGAGATGAATATTCTACTTATCACTAGTACAATTGTTGCCTTTAAAATGTTAGATGGCTGCTGCTCAATTCCTTATTCCAAGTCGGCTACAGCCTCCCTTTGGTTTAATCCTCGTATACGGATCAATTTTTTGGAAGAGTTGAATAGTTAAAGGAATAATTAATATTAATCAGCTCTTTGAAAGGAATTCCTTGATTAGTATTCAAAAACTAAGGGAACTAGACAGTGTATCACTATCCTAGGCCGCAGAGCTTATCCCCTTGGCCTATTGCTTGGAGCATTCCCAAATTTTGGCTAACACTGGGTGTCCTACCTCAGATGTGGTATAAATTTGTCACAAGAGCATAGAGAGAGGTAAATTAACCAATTTATTTTTACAAATTGATTAGGAGTAGGAATGGCACATCCCTGATAAGACTGCATCAGATTTGGGAAGCTGATCTTAACATGTCACAAGATTCAATAAACCGAGTCACTTTTGGAATAATACAATTAAACCCACCATGTCCAGCAGCCTAGAACAGACTCTTTTTTTCCTGGTGCATCGTGCAGTTTAGACTGCACTTTGCATGTTTAGAGCCAGCCTATGTAATTCAATATCTGCTGGCATTGTTCAGAGAATATAGGAACACTCTATCATATGTTATTTGAGTGTCCATTAGTTAAACCATTTTGGTTAGGCGTATGGGGTTGTGTTAGGGACATTCTCCAGCTTGATACCCCATTTTCTATTCAAATTGTATTTTTTCCGATCCCTGTGGCACAAAGATAAGCTTCCCAAATATAAGGGCATGCTCCTGGAAATTATGATATCAGTGGCTGGAAAGAGGCCTCTGCATATTGCTGAGTTTGCATTGTTAAAGCTCAATACTATAATGATTGTGGATTGACGAACAGAACCGCAGCACCATGTTTGCTGTATGTGAATTATACGTTTTTTATGAAAATGCATTTTGTTTTGAAAAACATTCATGATCTCAGATTTGGAGGAACAATTAAGAAAAACAGATATATGTTTTAGCACCATGAATTTATCTAGTTTGTCCTCATGCACGTATGTTACCAAATGTGACCTTATAGTACTATATTTATGCAGATATCCGTATATAGATAAGCAATCAAAGGACGAGTAAATTTTACCATTTCTTTTGAACTTGCATTGCCCTTAAATTTATTGGAATTTGGTTAAAGACACTAACTTAAGATGATTGGACAAAAGCAAAAATTGTGCTTGTCAGCAGTGATCCAGGAAAAGTTTGGGAAAGAACACAGGCAGAGAGAGAGCTATAGCCATTTAATCATTTTCATGTTATGTAAAGTTTTTTTTTCAGGATTGCTAGTTTAGCTTAGAGAACAATATTAAGCTTAAATGATAGTTTGATAGGTTAGAACAGCCTTATTAAATAGGGATACATTAGTATGTTATAACAACAAGGACCTATCCATCCTGAAGGGCTTTGGAAGACCTACACTGGCCATGTGGTGTTTCCAAATGCCTCTGTGTGCCTGGGCCCGACACATGAAGGCAAAAGGAGGAAGATATCTACACAAATTTTCACAAGAATGGTACAGTCTAAAGAAGAAAAAAAATTGCAGAAGTGTGTGCATCTTGTCTGCACCTTCTCTGATCTGTAAACAATTCTTTAGCTAATTGAATTGCTTGGGATTGGCTGCTGTGTGCAAGCAGCAGTCCAAAGGGGGAAAACCTCCAAAACCTTAAAAAACTTTGTAAAAAACTAAACTGTCTTGCCTTTGACTCTGTTCAACATAAAAACTGCCCCAAAGGAACTCATTATTTCTAACTTGGAGAGTGAATCCTGGCAAAGGCATACACCAGCACACGCTACAAACTGCCGTGGGAGGGACTGTTCCAAGTACTTTTGACAATACCGAGGTAGCCAAGACACTAGCAGCTGGAGAGGGAGAGGAGAAGACTCCTGAAGAAGATATACAAATGACTGTGTGCTGTCATCTGTTTGGCAAACCCTTCACTAATTGGCAAACTGGAAAGCCTAGAGGGGACTGGATTTATAGTTCTATGTTTCATTTCTGTTATCACTGTAATCTTGCCGTAATTATTTACTTAGGATGTTGCTCTGTCTCGTTTTGTTGTGCATTAGAAAACCTACCCCTAATAAGAGTACCCCAGCCCTCCTTGAGTACAACAAGAAAAACTGTAGCTGTTAGGAAGAGAGAAATTACACTGAATGTCCGACCAGTTTAGCAACAATAATGTTTCTTCCCCATTCCAGTTCTTGTGAATATACTGAAATATTGGTATTTTCTAGATCTCAGTGTAAGGACATCACCTTCCTTTGATTTATATGAAACCTATTTAGCAAAACTGATGCCCTTACCAGAATATTTTTGGATACTGGAAAGAAAGTTTTGCATATGAGATTGTTAAAAGGAGCAGCAAAAGCTACTATAGGAGACTATTACACCTATGTCCATGTTCCTTCTCACCAGCAAAGGAGAATCCCTTTAATTGAGGTGGAGGTAGATTTGCTCTCTTATGATGCCAACAACTTTATCCCTATATTATTTTTTAATACTAGCTCCATAGGACAGGTTAGAAATTAGGACATGTGTCTACACTTCTATGAATAAAACAATTGTAGTACAGTCATTGTGAATCATACTTTTTTATCCAAAAAATGCTATGCAACATATGGTTAATATGGCTAAATTGGACATCTCAGACTTTAGGGTGGTATTCAGGTAGGTGCTTGGTGGAACACTTTTATTTCCTGGTTCTCTAGCCTTGGCTCTAGCTTATAGCAGCTCTCAGTTTGGGGATTGCTGTCATCTTTAGCTGCTATCTCTTCTTTTTTATCATTGGTTGCTGCCATAAATGTTTAACTCATGCATCTATTACCACAATGATTCTCATTCCATTAGGCAGTTCTGCCTGATTGCCTTCCTAACTTGCATGACCCTGCCTCTTATGATGGTCCTGTAATTCCAGAAGGCTTTCAGCTGGTGGCTCTAAAGCACTCTGAATGAATGAAATAGGCTTCAGTGGGGAATGTTGGGATGAAGTGGGTTGAAGTTTACTTCTTACCATATCCTAAAAGCAATTCCGTGGCCTAACACCGTGACCGGAAGCAGACTTGATGCAAGAGTCTAACTAAATGGGGCCATTGTTTTGTTGCTGGGCAGATTTCAGAGCACAGACTGCTTGCAGAGAATTGCAGAAAAAACTCTTGGCCGTAGGTCAAGCACAGGACATATAGAAACAGGAAATATGCCCACCACAGACTAGAGAGGGGGAGGGAAGAGGGGGGTAGAAAGAAGGCAAAGACAAGCTGGTAGAGAATCGATAACATAGTTGCTAGCATTTGCGGAAATCTAAAAGTCTGAAACTGCCTGCACAGGAAACAGAGCTAAAACCGGACCAATAGGAATACAGTACAGCAAAAAGTCCCAACCTTAACTAAATAATATATATAAGGACAAAACTAGATATCATTCATGGGGGGAGGAGATAAACATGATTCATACAGAGAGTCTGATTTGTAATTCAGCTTCTGTTCTCTTTGTCTTCCACCCTCTGGCTCAGGCAAACTGTATTGTTTAAGAAAAATAATGCTGCATTTTGCTTTTTGGCTAAGATTGTAACTGATTGAGCATAATAAAGATCTCATTTTCTTCTGGGTGTCTGAGTCTTTTTGGAGCAGAGCGAGGTCATTCTTATATCTTTGGGGTACAGCAGCAGCCTTAGTCCACCAAAATCCCCAAGAGCACTTAGGGGTATGTTTACTAAACTGCAGTAATGTAACAGCGGCTACGTTAAGGTGCGTTATGTAACGTTAAGGCGCCTTAACATTACATAAGCGCCTTAACGTTCCCGGCCACGGTGAGTCCAGAAAAGAGTGGAGAGAGGGCGGAGAGAAGGGGGTCAATGGGCAGGGAGTGGGTGGGGAGAGGCCCCTTCCACATTAACGTGGAGAAAGTAAGGGCTGAATCCTAACGCCACTGAAAACCTGGTGTTAGCACACATTTACAAGACAGAGAAACCATTTAAGTGTCAGCAATGTACAGCATAGGCAGGGAGCCCAAGAAAGGTGATAGTAGTGCTCCATTTGCAGCAACAGCATAGTGCCCTGGTATGAAAGGCCACTATGGTGATGGCGCAAATGGGGCATGGGGCTGCAGGCGGGACATGCAGTGGGGGCTACTGGGGCACAGGGTGGACTAGGCGGTTGCTGAGGTGGCACATAGGAATGCAGAAAATGGAAACCAGCAAGACAGCAACTGACCAGGGTCAGACATGCCCATGAGTCTGTGGCCCACAGTGTCCCATCCAGGAGACACTACCCAGCAGGCACCCCAAGGGGCGCATAACATTGACAGGCAGTGCCTGTGGAAGTGTGGACATCTATGTAGGCACCCCTACCCCAACACCTTAGGCAGCCGCCTACCTGCCCCCTGGATGGCCTGGGATGGCGCACCACCGGCAGCGACAGCATATGGTCATGGCGGCATGGCAGAGGGGGTGAGTGATTGTGCTGGAGGGAGCAGTGGTACCCACCTGCAGTGGACCTAGGCCATGCCCTGTACCAGTACATGGTTTGCAGTGCAACAGAAGAGGTCTGGCCGAGGAACATAAGGGTAGCCCCAGGGACCACTATGCTGCCGTGGCAACAGTGTGGTGCAGTACACTCAGCCAGCATGTCCAAGAGCAGAGAGTCAGAGGTTCAGGTACCATCTGTGGCTCCTGCAGAGCATCTCCCCATAGTTTTAGCCCACACTGCAGCCACAACAACAACATGGGCAAACCCCAATGCAGTGGTGCACAGGGGTACAGACACCCACTCACAAGGGCTGCACTATCCACAGCTTCATGGAATTTCAGGCTGTTGGAAGAGCACAGAGCTGCAGATATCACCAAAGCACTACTAATACCCCCTGCACATATTAGCAATGTCGGCACTGTGATCAGGACAAGTGCAGCTGCTAGGGTTGGCCAGGATGCATCTGCACAGGGTGGAGGGCAATGGCTGGTACACTGTAGTGCTCGACCACCACCATGGACAGGGTGGCCACAGCATTTCACACTGGGGGGGGGGGGTCACTCTCACTCTGTCCGAGCAGTGACCATGGCATGTCTATGTTCTCACATAGTGACACACATTATTTGTTTCCAGTGATGCCTGTGTGTTCCTGGTTCTGGGGCCTAATCAGAGAGATACCTGCTTGATGTCTGTGCTGTGCATCCCACCTATGGGTGCACAGGGTTCCCCTGTGAGCATGCACTATGGACTGGTTAGTGGGCTGTCTACAGTTCACCTGTGCATGGTGGGAACACCTTGTAGGATGCTGCAGGTGCAGTCTGACTATGCTGTCTGTTGATGAATTGCAGACCGTGGCGTGGGGCAGTTGAGCCTTCCCCTGCCTACCCCAAGCATCACTGCTGGTCTGCAATGGTCACAGGTATGGCACTGGCCCAGCAGCCCTGGAGAGCTGTTATCTGCCAGCAGGATTGTGGTTGCTGGTACTGCAATCATTCTGTAGGGTGCAGACACCTGTCCCACCATACCCTCATCTATAAAAGGAGTGATTGAGGCCCCTTGGGGTATATAGCACATACCACTTAGACCCATAGTGGCAATGCTGCATCACCCTCATGCAAGTCTAGACACCCCACTGCCCTGATAACAGGTACCCATAGCAGCCAGACCATAACACCAGGTACACACTAATCTAGGTGGTGTCCAGTCCCACATGTGACTGTAGAACACAGCTAGAACAGATGCACCTTCAGTTGCACTGCTAAGAATACCTATCACACACTGGCAGGTCTGGTGATGTACAGCAGGACCTATCTCTAGCACCACATGTATTGTGGACCTAGTGCGGGTGCCCATCCTATCCCTCAGGGTGAACATGGAGCCTGCACAATGGCATGGTCTGTAGCTACTCTGTGCCAGTATCACGTACTGTCAGTCCATCTTATCACGCTGCAGTACCGGAGAGGTGCAGACCCCATTTGGTGGTCAGCTGTAGGCTGCTGTTCTGCATTTGCAATGCATCATGGGTGCTGGTGGGGTTACCCTATCTTGGCACACAGAGCAGACGGTTTGTGCAGTGACCTGCAGTCCTTCTGTACCCAGCCATTGTTGTATAATAGGCCATAGAGGTATAGCCTACTGGTTAGTACACTGACATTCTACGTAGAGGTCATGGGTTCAATTCCTCATTGTTCCCTCCTGTCCAAGGCAGATATTTTGCTTGCCTGTGACAGTCATATCTTTGCAGATCCATGCTGCCAGCCCATAGTACCCTCACCACAGTTTCCAGCAATCCTTATAAGGCATTATAAGGCTCCTAATTGGGCACATTACAAGGCACCTTATTGGGCACAGTATAAGGCACGTCACAAGGCACCTTATTAGGCACAGTTCAAGGCACGTGACTTGTACTGTGCTAATAAGGTGCCTTATAACGTGCGTTACCTGACATGTTTGCCATAATGATGCCCCACCCACGCTTTTATATGGGGAGCTGTACCTTTACCGCAGAACCTAATGCAAATGACATTACCGCAGTTTAGTAAACATGCCCCTTAATGTTACTTTTTGCTGGCACGCCATTTGCCAGATCCAAAAGCGCGAAGGTGCTGCTTCAGTGTCCTTAAATTGTATTAGCAAGGTGGAGAGAATTTGGACTGTGTTGGATATATTCTTGTTTTCTTTACTTATTAGCTGGCTTTGACAAATGTATATTTATTGTATATTTAGATTTCATATTGCATTTAACCTAAATAAATTGGAAAATTTTAATTAAAAAAAAAAGATTTGTAGACCTTCATCGGGTTTCCTCTCAGCCATCTCATTTTTAGGCTTAGGAGCCCTAACCTGTGAGGATGTGAAACGTTCCACATGGAATCTCAAGATATGTTGAATCTGATTCAAAGACTAGAAGTTAAGACACATGAGACCTAATAGAACACTGGAGTTCAGTGAAGGGACTGATGCTGAGTCAGGGGGTCATGGAGCGTGTGAATAGGTTACCAGAGTACTGTGGTGAAGTCTAAAAGAGGAATCAGGGACTCAGGTAACTAAAGAAGAAATCAGTGATCAATAAGGGTCTGAAGAGATGATCAAGAGGCTAGGGAGGATTGGGAGTCTAGGCGGCTTGTAATATTGAACTTGGGCAACTGGATGCTCTTGAAGGGACTGATGGGACAGAAGGAGAACTTACAATGGGTTATCCTTTTAACTTTGGACTTGTTACTATAAGGGAACGCCTAAAGACAATAATAAGCAGAGCACAAGCATGCTCTAAAAGCAGTGTTAACTCTAACATGGCTCTTCATTCATAACTGTGATGTGCATATAATTATTTTAGCAAACTGGGCACTAAAGTCTGATTTATCTCATGCATATTTCAGGCTAGCAAAAATTATCATAGGGATAATATTTAAGAGATGTGGAGAAGTAGCTTAGTGATTAGAGTAATAGCCTACTACCCAGGAGATCTGGGCTTTGTTCCCATTGGCACTCTTTCTGACATTGGGCAAGTCACTTTACCCTCGATTGCCTTAGAAGAAAAGGCCTGGCAATCTACTTCTGGTTTTACCTTGCCAAGAAAACCCTATATATTTAAGTGCCTTTAAGCCAATGCTGACTCCTGGCAACCCAGCGAGATATTCAGTGGCACAGCCCGAATAGTGCTGCTGAATATTACCTGCAACTGCCTTGGTGCTGTCCAGCTAGTGCTGGGGAACTACAGGGTAGAGCTGGGTTGGAGTTCAAGGTTATCCATTAGTGGCAATACTTTGCTCACTAACCACATAATGGTGTATGTTTACTAAACTGCGTTAGTGCGATTCGCGTTAGCAGCCGCAGTAGAGACAGAAATCCCAATAAGGACATGGGTTACCGATAACGCGCGTTACCAGGCGCCATAAATGAACGAGCGCTACAGGGCACGTTACCGCACGTTAATCTTAAGAAGGCGCGCAGGCATACAAGCACAGCAACAGAGCTGTAGCACAATGGTTACAACACTGATTGATGGTACAGGGGTCATGGGTTTGATTCCCCAGTGGGCCAAATGTATAAGGTTGGCTGAGGCAGCAACCTTTACATTTAAGTAGTGATTGTTGAGGCATTTCACTTGTATTTTAATTAGTGCTGCCAGAAAACACACCCTCACGGTGGCATAACCTAAGGTGCCGCATAAGGCACCCCATAAGGCACTCCATAGGGCACATTATAAAGTGTACTGTCTGCCAAGGCACTCTATAATGTCCCCTATAGGACACCTTATAAGGCTGTGAACAAAGCCCTGGCTGGCTGCAGAAGGACTGCACGTCACCACACAAACTGTCTGCTGTGGTTACCAGGATAGGGTTAACCCACCCATATCCATGATGCACTGCACATGCAAATCAGCAGTCGAGAGATGGGCACAAGATTGGGTATGCACCTCCACAGCACCTCGGCCTGGTAGGGGGAACAGACCGTGTGTGGCACTGTCACAGAGTAGTCACAGACAGTCACATTGTGCGGGTACTGTGCCCACCCTGAGGTTGAGGTGGGGTGCCCAGCACCAGGTCCACAGCACCTTTCATGGCTGAAATACACCATGCTGCAGGTCCCCAGCAGTGTGTGATAGGTAGTTCCGTTAGACACACCTAGGATACATCTGTGTCCTGCTGTATGTCTCGGTCATGTCTAGTCCTTATGGGCGATGATGCACCCAGAAAGCATATCCTGTGTTGGTGCCATGGTTACCTGCTGGGGGGGTGGGGGTGGGGGGGGGGGTGTATGGACCCATAGGCAGATCATGTACCACCACCACACAACCCACCCTCTGGGGCTCAGGGTGGGAAACAGGATCACCCACCAATAGATACACAGTCTACCCCCCTGCAATGGTAGCAGTAGAGGGGACCATCAACCCCAGTCCTGCTGGTGAACAGACAGAGCGGTACACATCCATAACGCAATAGCAGACAGATGGCAGACCTGAAAATGCTCAGCTACCCCCCACCATTATCTGACATTCCCCAGCAGCAAGCCTCCAGCCGCTGCACCCTACAAGGTCTTCCAGCAAGACACATACTAGCTGCAGACAGTCTGCCAGCTAGTTCATAGTCCTGGAGAAGATGCATGTACCCAGAATGGGGATGTCAGCATACACACCAAGCAGATAAGTCAGTGATTGGGCCCCAAAAGAAACCCCATAAATATCACATGAGAAAAATGCTATATAGCACTGTGGGGGAACCTAGCCATGCCATGGTCACTGCTCAGTCAGGGTGAGAGTGACCTCCCAGCAGAACATGCTATGGCCACCCTGTCCGTGCAGGTGGTGGCCAGGTACTACAATGTCCGAGCCATTGACATATGCCGTGTGCAGATGCATCCAGGCCAGGCCACCCTATCCAGGCTATTCCCACGGTACCTTGCTTCTCATTATGCACATTGGCAGGACAATACTGCCAACAGTGCTAGAAGTGTGGACTGTGGAGGGTGTTGGCAGCCACCACACACTGGATAGACAGACACACACTCCCCACACCTATGCCAGCACTTTGCAACTATAGAGGTGTTGGGCAGCCCAGGCCACCACACCAGTCCTGGGCACAGTGCAGGCATGGCTATGGTACGCAATACTGTAGGAGTCACTCCCAAGGTTGGTAAACACTGTCAGACACAAGACCTGTAGCACACTCCACAGACATCAGAAAGGTTGCTATGATGCAGCTCACTCAGAAAATTGTACTTAACCTAGGAATTACTATCTGCCAGTAATCATAGCAACCTTTTGATAGATGTGTACCATATTCCCCGGTTTAGGGTGGCATTACTAAGGTATGCAAGTGCTAGTATTGGGAGATGCACGCAGAGCCCAAAGTCCTGCCTCTCCAGGAGTCTTTGGATAATGGGGCCTGTGGGTGCGGGTGTGTCTACCCCTGTTGGCTGCTGCTTTATGGCAGAGGTTCCCAACTCCAGTCCTGGTGTGCCAAACACTGTTCGTGTTTTCATGCTGTCCCTCATGAATAGTCAACCTATAAAAATTATGGGTCTAATTTCCAGAGTAATCGAATTGCTCCCAATACTGTTAAATTACTCTACTGTAACCAACTCACTCAGAAGAAAACGGGAGGGTGATACTGTATTCTGTTATAATTTCAAAGAATGAGCTATGAAATCGTCTCAGACTTATCGGCAGCCTATTGCTGGAACTTTGAAAAATCAGGTAACCAGCGGCGCCTATTGGCATCAATGACTGATTTCTGCTCTTTTGTTAACTTTTTATACACCCCTCTCTCCACGTGTTATATATTTGAATCATAAGTCTCTGCTTATAGTGAAACAAACACTTAGCTCCTCCGTTGCTTCTCAGATTATATCTGCGTCTCTTGTGCTTTCCCAACGCCTCACATTCAACGTTGTTATCGCGTTCCTCTCTGTATTCTGAGGTTCATCAGGGGATCAAGACATTAGCCGAGTGTTTAACTAAAAAAGAAATCTTGATTAAAAACTTTTCATTCTACTGTTTGAGGTTCAAATCCTAAACAATATCTACTCTTGTATGAATGAATCTAAAAAACTATACCCCTACCCAAATTCAGCCAAACTTCCACACAGCGTATTGGATCGCTTCACAATCTTGTCAAAAGCGCGCTCCGGGATGTAGCTTCACCCTTCATTGAAAAAACGCTGCGCATGTGCAGAGTGTAACTGCACTCTCCAATTTATATCCCTCCTTTCAAATTGAAAAAATTACTAGCAATTATATACAGTTTCCCCACTCTATTTCCATGTTCAATCCTTGTGGAGTCAAGGTATTCAAACGAAAAATCCACCGTTGTTCTTTTATTATTAAAGTTTTTGTCAATGATTTACCACCCATCGGTGTCAGCACTTGTTCAATGCAGAAACAATTTAAATCATCAAAAATGTGGTTCAGTTCCTGACAATGAGACACTAATGGTGCCGATAACACTCCATGTTTTAAACGACTTCGATGTTCTATTAATCGTGTTTTAAATGGCCTATTCGTTTGACCTACATAGAACAAATTGCAAGGGCAGACTATCGCATAGATGACATTATGGGAATTACATGAGGTCTGCTGTCTCAACAAATACTCTTTTTGATGGCAGGTAAATTTATTTAATTCTGCCGTAACCGGGCAGATGGAACAATGACCACATCTATGGTGTCCTGCAGTTTCCACTTTGTTAGATGTTTGTGATAATGGCCTTAAACTTGTCGGGCTTAATCTATCCTTCAAATTCATGTTTCTTCGCCATACACATCTAATAGTCTTCTGAGTCAAACTCGGTATTGTGTATAAAACTGGAAGATGTTTCGTCACAATTTTCTTTATTTTAAAACTCAAGGGTGAATATTGAGTAATAAAATTAATAACATTGGGATCTGCTTCTTCTTGATTTCGTGATGTCTCTAACAACATTCCCCGATCATTGTAGAGCGCACGACGATATGCTCGTGCTATAGTCCTACTGGGATATCCCCGGGTTTGAAAATTGTTAGCCAAAATCTTCGACTGTTGCTTAAAATCTTTCATCTCTGAACAGTTCCTGCGATAACGCAGGAATTGAGAAAAGGGTAAACCCTCTTTCAATCGAAGTGGATGAGCACTTTGGTAATGCAGTAGTGTATTCCTATCTATTGCTTTACGATATATTGAGGTCTGCCAACCCTCCGCTGATTTTATTATCTTCAAATCCAAAAAGGTCATTACTGTATCATGGATATTGTGGGTGAACTGAATATGAGGGTTTTGTGCATTCAACCAAATAGTAAACCATTGAAATTCTTCTTTTGAACCCCACCACAACAAAAAAATATCATCTATAAAGCATAACCATAATTTTACATTAAGTTGAAATGGTGAATTATTCCAAAGTCGATTCTCATAATCACCCATAAAGAGGTTAGCGATGGAGGGAGCGCACGTCGCCCCCATCGCTATTCCTGATGTTTGCTGAAAAAGCTCTTCCTCAAACAAAAAATCACTACGGTATCTAATGCTTGTGTCTGAGGGATGCTTGTATACAGCGCCGATACGTCCAATGTGACCAATCTTATATTTACATCCGCTGCCCAATGAGACGTAGATTCCAACAGTTTTATAAAGTGGGACGTTCGACTTATCGGCGCTGTATACAAGCATCCCTCAGACACAAGCATTAGATACCGTAGTGAAGGCATTACAAGGCAGGGGTGACCTGTCCGATGGCCAGCTACAATTTCTTTCAGCATTACCCCAACATTAGGCTAGAAACATACCCCAATATTAGGCTAGAAAAAAGGCAGTCCTTGCTTCATGCGGTTTGCTATCTGGATAATGGGCTCAATATCACCGCTATGTGGATAGCCTCACCAGTCACCATAGTATTTGGATATTCAGTTCTGACCATTGTCCAGATATTTACACAAAATATCCAGATTTTATTTGACTATGAAGATCAGCATTAAACAAAATAAATGCTGACTACCACGGTTAAATGTTGACCCACATGCTTATGGTAATTTTATAATGATCCACGTAAAGTTACATGCCATCAAAATGCATAAGTCACTCATTATCAATGGGCACTTATGAGCATAATTTAGGCGAGTGCTATCAGGGCAATGGTGCGTATTTTCAGAGTAGGCAAGCATAAGGGCAGAGTTTGGGCAGAGTGTAGGCAGAGCCTAAATTTACATACGTAAGTTATAAAATATAACTTATGTATGTTTCTGAACAAGCTAGACAAATTTAGGTTGGTATAAGTAGCCATGCCTAGATTTGAAGCATGTATCTTACCACTTACGCCTTTGTAAATTAAAACATGTGTGACCTTTACTTTATAAAATAGGTGCAAAATGTTCTTGTGAAAACACACATTAAAGTAAACTAAACGATCCTTATAAAATTACCCTCCTGCTGAGTAGTTTTCTGGGTCTTCCATATGGAACAGTAGCCACCCATGTTTCCAAAATCAAGACCAGACACATTTTTTGTCATGGTAAATCAGTCCGTATTCAATCATTGTAATCCCCTGAAAATTGTTTTACAACCTACATGTTCACATGATCATAATTAGAGTCACTGTACAGTGCATCTGCTGTTTGTGGTTAGTGCTTCAATTAAAATGACTTAATTGAGGTTGTAGCTTTAAAATGAAAGGAATTTTTATTACAATTTAAATATTACAAGGTGTTAAAGGTTAATTTGAGCTTATGAAAACATCTGAAATATTGAGTTATTTAAAAATGTTGAAAATGGAGACGGCATTACATTCATTGAGAATGCTTTTTAAAGTTTGCATTTCAGCAGAGGTGGTATTTTCCTGTAACTTATATGTGTTACAAGCTCCATCTTGTTTCGCAACTTGAACTTCTTCATTTTGCCTCTATAACCATGTGCTGTTTTCCTCTACTAATCTTTAGTTATCTGGTCTAATGTGAATGTGAACTTTTGTAAGATTCCTGTCTGAGTTTCAGATCTTTTGCCAGGTTTAGCCAGTATGTTCTGAAATTAAAACTTTTGTCCTCACAGATTGAATGAATGGTTTTTCTCAGGCGCATGTTTCCTAATGTTTTAGTTTTGCTTATACCATGCAAGAATGAATGCCACTTGTAAGCCAGAACATGCCGGATATAATTCACTCTTTCAAGTTTACTGTTGTGCTCCTCCTAATACTTGCATTGTGCTTAGAGAGTTGTCTTCTAGAACTTACAGGATGTAATATAATTTTATTCAACACATTACATTTTTACAATGTAGGTACTTATTTTGCAATAGACATACTTTTGATTGTCCTATTTAGAGTTTCTGATCCCAGTGGATTAAATGGATCCACTGTCCAAAATCTGGGATTAGAACATGCTGAAATATTTTAGCAAACTTTTAAATGGTATAAACATCATAAAAGATATTTGCTTACTTTTTGTGTCACTTTGAATGCTAAATATCACAAAATTATATAAAATATCATTGATGTATTCATGTAATTTTAAAAGAACATTACATCCCTAGTAATATCTTACTAGTGCTGGCAGCTAGGTTATATCCTTGGCAGTATGAAAAAGAATAAATGGGTAGACTCGCTGGATGCATTTTTATTATCATCTGTTATTTCGCTATGTTACTTTACCTTCATTCTTCCATTTGTACAAAGCTTAGGAGGCTATTTAAAAAGGGGATTATTTTGGAAGCACATTCATGATTTGCCCATGTAAATATGACCACTTACACAAACGAATTGCATCCACATGCAAATGACCATTTTAGAAAGGGGCTAAAGTAGATGTGCATGACCATACCACATCAAGAGTGTGTAGGTGCACGTTGAGACTGTGGCCTGGGTAGGAGACAAAGCTACACATGTATCCCCTATTTCATATAAGGGATTGCATATTCAAGTTTTAAAACAGGCATGTCTAAAGTAACACCTGTTCCCCGATATACATAGAGATGTAAAAAGTATTTGTTTCAGTCAACCCTATACAGGAGGATTTAAGGGGGATACTGTATCTCCTTGATTATGTAATCATTATTTCCCCCTAAAAATTGAAATGGTGTAAAAACGTCTAAGTTGCTGAGTTCCTCTGTTGATTTTTCCCACATGTATCTTTCTGAAATGGCTCCTCCCACTGCATGTGAATAGACCTTCCTTTTTATCCAAACCTTTTTTTTTAACAGTTACATCTATTTTCAGGAGCGGAGATATGTCAGCTTTAGATCGCACTTACACATGCACACCTTCTCTTCTAAATTTGGTGTAGAACTTTAGTCATTTTCACTTCCAAATTGCTAGAGTCACCTAAATGACCTTTCTACTATAAAATATGCCTTAAAAGGATTTTTTCCATTTTAGGGTAATTTTATAAGGGTTTTTTTGCTGGATGTGGCAGTATATGTGTGTAAAATGACTTTTTTGAATTCCCCCCTTAGGACAAGAAAGCATGTACTTGTACATGCTTGTAGTGTAGATGAGTTCAGGGGCAGATTTTGGAAGGAGTACAGGCAACGTTATGACTTACGTGTGTTCTTTAGAAAATATGTATGGCTGCATATATTGTATGAGGTGTGACAAAAAAGAAACGAGACTGTGGCAGCCACGTCCATGACTCAATACCAATTGGCTAACCACTTATGTCACTGTGTTGTGCAACATCTTGCCACTATTTTACTATAATATTTTTCATCTCTCTCATTCTGTTTTTCTTTTTCAGTTTTTTTTGTAGAACACTACTCCATTGCTTTGTCACACAACTGGAGGTGACAGAAATATAGAGCAAAGACTCAACTTCAAATTTCTGGTTAAGTTGGAGAAGGGCCCAACTGAGTGTCTTCAACTTCTCCAAAAGGCTTATGGAGAAGATGCAATGTCAAGGCCGCGAGTCTTCGAGTGGCACATATGCTTCAAAACTGGCCGCGAGGAGATGGAGGATGACCCCAAGTCAGGAACGGCCTTCCACGACAAAGACGGCTGAGAACATTGACAGAGTGAACCAGCTGGTGCGGAGTGATCACAGATTGACGGTGTGGATGATAGCTGAGCAGCTCAGCCTGAACAGGGAGTCAGTGTGGACCATCTTGATGCAGGAGCTGGGGATGCAGAAGGTGTGTGCCAAGATGGTGCCCAAGCTTTTATCGGACAACTAGAAGGAGCACCAGGTCAATGTCTGTTGAGACTTGCTAGAGAAGATCAGAGAAGATCCAGAGTTTGTTGGCCGAGTCATCACAGGAGACGAAACTTGGGTCTTTCAGTATGACCCTGAAAGCAAGAGACAGAGCCTGTCACCCAGATCCAGGAAGGCGCGCATGTCCATACCAAGGATCAAGGTCATGATGATCGTATTCTTCAACCAGAAGGGAGTGGCCCATCATGAGTCTGTGTCTGAGGATCAGACAGTCAACCAGCACAACGTCTGCTGTGGCGGTAAGGTGCGCCAAGGGTGGAGTAAGGCTCCCCAGAGGGTGGAGGAAGGCTCCCCAGGGGTGGAGAGAAGGGGGTCAATGGACGGAGAGTGGGCGTGGAGTGTCTCCTTGCACACTAATGCCGTGAAATGAAGCTCAGAAAATTAGCGCCAGTGAAAACCTCGCGCTAGGCACTTTTGCAGGTCAGAGAAACCATTTCAGTCAGCAATGTACAGCAAAGGCAGGGAAACCCAAAAATGTGATAGTAGTGATACATGTGCAGGAACCAAAAAGGCAAATAAACAGATAAGATGACCAGAACCACATATGAAATCCCAATAACCAAGCTGGCCAATAGTGATATTAATGATGAACATAAAGCAATACTACTGACAATGCATAAAAAAGAAGATATTATGTTTCGAAGGGTCTATTCTCTTTCCCCCTACAAAGTGAATGATTCCACATTGAAATAGCAGTGATCAGGTTTTTGTCTCATTTATATTGGGCAGGTTTGTTATGGCGTGCACATGGGCCGCAACAGCAGAGTGGGCACGTAGGAAAGAGCAACTGTACTGATGCTGGAAATGGGATACAGAGGGTTGCAGGTGGCACATGCTGTGGTGCAGCTGGGGCACAGTGCGGACTAGGCAGATGCCTAGGTGGCACATAGGAATGTCAAAATAGTGAAGTAGCAAGGCAGCAACTGACGAGGGTCCAACATGGGCACGAGTGTGTTTCCCACAGTGTCCCAGGGGATATTACCCAGCAGGTACCCCCAAGGGCACATAACATTGGCAGGTGGTGCCGGGGTGAAGCACGCATGTCCATGTAGGCAGCCCCACCCGAGAACCCACACCATAGGCAGCTGCCTACCAGCACATTGGATGGCCTGGGATTGCACACCACCAGCACCACCGGCATAATGGTATGTCAGCATGGTGGCAGAGGGGGCAGTGGCATCTGTCCACAGCAGACCACGGCCAAGCCTTGTTTAGGTGGGTGCCGTGCACTGCAACAGACAGGGTCTGTCTGACAAACAGTCATGGTAGCCCCAGAGAATGATCAGCCAGTGTGTTCAGGAGCAGAAGGTCACAAGTTCTAGTCCCAGCTGTGGCTCCTGACAACCCTGTCCCCATATTTTACCCAGTACTAAACCGTGGTAATAAAGACAGAACCTTTATTGCAGATAAAATAAACATGCCTGAAACACCTATATTTTAACCTACAGAGCACAGACACCATAAACATGTGCAATCCCTAGAGCAGAGTTTCCCAACTGCAGTCCTGGAGGGCCAAACACCATTCAGGTTTCATGCTGTCCTAAATAAATATGCCTGTGCTGCATTTGTATGCACCGCCCACATTGTATGCAAATGCTTCATGCATATTCATTAGGGACAGCATGAAAACCTGAACAGTGTTTGGCCCACCAGGACCAGAGTTGGGAACCTCTGCCCTAGAGCAGCGGCCAACAGGGGCATAAACACCCACACCCACAGGCTCCACTATCCAAAGCTTCATGGGGAGTCAGGCTGTTGGGCCCTGTGCGGAGCAGCATCTCCCAATACTGGCACCTGCATACCTTAGCAATGCCGTCCTAAACTTGGGAACACGTTCCACATATATCAAAAGGTTGCTATGATTAATGTCAGCTAACAAATCCTAAGTTAAACACAATTTATTAATAGAGATTCATCATAGCAACCTTTCTGATATCTGTGGAATGTGTTTCAGTTATTAATTCTGACAGTGTTTACCACCCCAGGGAGTGACCCTAACAGTATTGAGTACCATAGCAATGCCCGCACTGTGCCCAGTATTGGTGTGGCGGCCAGGGCTCCCACAAACCTCTATATTTGCACAAGTGGAGTGGAGGGGTGGCCTAGTGGTTGGGGCAAGTGGAGTGGAGTGGAGGGATGGCCTACTGGTTGGGTCAAGGTACTTCAGGCTGGAAGGTCGGGGGTTCAAATCCCACTAGAGGACAGCAACCTTGGGCCGGAAGGACTGGGGTTTCTAGTCCCACAGGTGCTCCTTGTGGTCTTGGGCAAGCCACTTAAACCTCCATAGCCCATATTCCCTATAAAATAGTTATCTCCAAGTTATAATGCCCTGTTCAATGTAATTTCAGTTTGTTCAATGTAAACTGCACTGATGCAGAATAGCGCGGTATATAAGAGAATATACATAAATGCTGGCATAGGTGTGGGAGTGTGTGTCTGTCTATCCAGTGTGTTGTGGCTGCCTACACCTTACTGAGCCCACATTGCTTGCACTGTTTCCAGTGTTAGCCTACCAATGTGCATAATGAGGAGCAAGGTACTGTGGGTATGGCTCAGACAGGGTGGCATGGGCAGGATGCATTTGCACAGGGTATAGGGCAATTGCTGGGACATTGTAGTGCCCAACCACCACCTGCACGGACAGGGTGGCCACAGCATGTCATGCTGGGAGGTCACTCTCACCCTGACTGATCAGTGACCACAGCATTATTTATTTATTTATTTAACATCTCTTATATACCGCGCTATTAAAATCAGTGCGGTGTACATTGAACAAAATATACTGCAATGTGTACAGGTAACATCGAGTTTACAGAGAACAAGGGAATATATAACATGGAATAACAGGGATAACTATGTACAATCAACATTATACTATGAATATGCTTTTATTATATATCATATTTAAACTCGAGTGGATATTGTACGTGTATTCATGGGTGGCATGGGTCAATAGTAGTAAAGTGAAATATCGTGGGAACTAACCATTTTCTGGTTGGATAAAGGTGCTAAGGTGTTTGGTATGAGTGGGAGGCCTGTTGGCTGTGTGAGTGTCCATGGTCACTTCTGGGTAGTATTTTGTGAATAAGTGATGTTTTACGGCTTTGCGGAATTGTAATAGGCTTTTGATGCCGCGGATTTCATGGGGAAGTATATTCCAGTTCCTGGGTGCGAATAATGAAAAAGCTCTGTTTGATGTAGCTTTAGTACATGATGTCATCATCTTGGGGACTATTAAGGTGTTCATAGTTGTAGTCCTTCTGTTTCTATTTTCAGGGGTGTTATGGATTAGTTTTCTGATTGGTGTTGGTGGGTAGGCATTCATGGCTTTGAAGGTCAAGACTAGTGACTTATATGAGAGTCTGGCTTGTAGAGGTAGCCAGTGTAGGTCTTTCATGATAGGCAGACCTTGGTGATCCAGAGAGGACTCTTGCAGCTGTATTCATAGCCAGACAAAGTGGATTTAAGGTTGATTGAGAGAGCCCGTGGAGGATGATGTTTGCAAAATCTAGATGTGGGAGGATTAGTGCCTGGAAGGTTGATCGGTAATCAGTATAGTCCAGAAGTGGACGGAGGTGGCGTAGTGTTCTGATCTTATGATATATGTTCTTTGTCACATTCTTCACATGCATTGTCATATCCAGGTGTTGATCTAATGTTATGCCGAGGTATAGGATCGTGGGTTTGGACGTCAGTTCTATGTTGTTGACCAGCAGCGACGGAGGAGGTACGAACTTAAGATTCCTTGTGACAAATAGGACATCAGTTTTGCTATGATTTATTCTTAGGTTTTGAGTCAGCAGCCATTCAGCTACTGCTCCGAAGCAGTTGATTATTGGAGTAAACACTGGTTGGTCAGTTTTGAACGGCATGTATATGAGGATGTCATCAGCGTATGCCAGGCATTGTACGTTGAAGGATCTGATCAATTCGCATATCGGCTGCATATAAATATTGAACATTAACGCCGATAGTGAAGATCCTTGTGGTACACCTTGAGACTGTAGGAATGGTTCTGAGGATTCCTGGCCTGTTTTAACTTGTTGCCACCTATTGGAAAAGTAGGATCTACACCATTCCAGTGCTGTGCTTCGAATCCCCTTCTCTCTCAGACGTTGCAGTAGTATATCGTGGTTCACAGAATCGAATGCAGCGGAAATGTCTAAAAAGATGAGAATAAATCCTTGTTTGATGTTGTTTATTCCTGTGATCAGATCGTTGAATAGGGTTGTAAGGATTGTGTCGACTCCATGTGCTTCTCTGAATCCATGTTGTGATTTGTCTAGTGGTGCTTCTGTGTCAATGTGATGCTGGAGTTGTTGTTGGGCAGCTTTCTCGATGATTTTTGCAAGCTGGGGGATGCTTGAGATTGGCCTAAATGGCCAGGTTCCCCCATTGTGTTGTACAGTGTTGCTCTCAAGTGATATTTATTGGTTCTCTTTTCTGGGGACTGGGCCCACTACCTCGCTGCCAGTGGTCCTGTCCCAAGTGCAGATCTCCAGCAGCTGTCTGTTCGCCACCAGGACTGGGGTTGCTGGACCCACTGCCTCCCTTGCAAAGGGTGAGAATGCGGGTCTTCTGGGGCAGATCATATCCCCCACCCTGACCCAGAGAGGCTGGTTTGCTAAGTACATTGTCACCATGTGAGCCCTGACACAACCCTGCTCCCTAAATAGGTGACCATAGCAAGCACAGTGGATATGTACTATGTTGTGTGCATCACAGTCTATAAGGGTCAGACATGACTGATAATTACAAATGGACACAGATACCTCCTAAAGGTGTTTACAACAAATATTTGTCATACACTAGCACTGATGAAGACCTGCAATACAGCCCACCTCAACCAACCCGGGTACTGCGGACCTGGTGCTGACCACTCCACCTCACCCTCAGGGTGAGCACAGAACACACACATTGGCATGGCCTGTGGGTACTCTATACCAGTAACATGCACAGTCATTCCCCCCTACCAAGCTGACATGCTGTAGAGGTGCATACCCCATCTTGTGAGCAGATGTAGACTGCTGTTCTGCATGTGAATTGCATTATGGGTACTGTTGGATCTATCCTATCCTGGTGGCCACAGCAGACAGTTTTATGGTGATGTGCACTCTTTCTGTAGCCAGCCATTGATGTGACCACTCCCATAGTGATGTAGCACAATGGTTAATACAATGACTTCAGTAGCAGGGGTCATGGGTTTGATTCCTCTCTGTTCCCCTTTTTTTTTTTGGCTGTCCTACACAACTACGTTTCATTCATGTAACAGGCAGATCTGTGCAGATCTGTGCTGCCACCACATTATGCCTTCATCACTGTTGCCATCCATCCTTCTGTCCGTCTATGTGTGTGTGCCAGCTGTGTGGCATCCTGCCCTAATGTGCAAGCTGCTACCGCATGTCCTGCACTGGCACACTTTTCTGTATTGTGACTCTTCATGCTTGCCTCTCCTGTGTCTACTCTGCATGGCACTGCTCTCCTCTGTCCTCCTGTCATTAAACTTATCCTGCCACCTCTACCTCCTCTGGTGGACACGTATCCCCATCCTCTGCCACACACTGTCATTGTTGCACTGTATATTACCATCACCCTGTACATTGGTATAGCTGCCCCTGATATGCTTGTCCACTTTACCTGCTGCCACATGGGCTTCACGCAGATTTGGCTGGTCCATGAGCTACGTCATCTACTTCCTTCTATCACTTGTTCATTGCCTTTCCTTGGTGCTCTGTGCAGTGTTATGGTTACATCTGTGTTTGAGCCATACATTTCATGCTTGTGATCTTGGGGCACCTTTGTGCCCCTGGGCACCATCTCCTGTGTCACCTTGGCATCCCTGGGGCATCTTTCACAGCACCTTAGATTTGTCCAGCTTATGGGACACCTTATATGCTGTCTTGGAGGGTTCCAACCTTTCCTGCCACCCTCTGGGGCACATTATGACCTGCCTTGGATGATGTGGTGCTTTATGATGTGCCTTATGGTGCACCATAAAAGGTGCATTAGGTTGTATCACTGGGGTGAAGCTTTTTGACTGGCAGTGCAAATTGTTGGGATGCATCTGACTGTTACAGTCAGGAAAGGGGATTGCCTCAGACAGTCTTTTAACTGAGCCCACTGAGGGATCAAACTCATGAGCACTGTATCAGCAGTCAATGTATTAACCAGTGTGCTACACCTCTGTTGCTGTGATTGTGGGTCAACACGCCTAATTAAGGCTAATGTGCGGTAACGTGCCACGGCTCCCTCTATCGCGTGATAACGGACTTTATCACGCGATAACCCGAAATGCTACCTTAAGATCGGAAGGCTCACTACCTTATATGGCATTCGTCACAGTAAGACTGCAACTAACGCCACTAACATTAAGACGGTTTAGTAAACATACCCCATAGTCGCTTATGTGAATTTATTTTAAAAAAGCCTGAAATAGACACCCTTTTGCTCTTCACACATAGGTGACCTGTTATAAAATTACTCTCCAGGTGTTTATGAGGAAAATGCAGAGTTCATAGGCGCTATACTATACCAAACTGAACATGATACCATGCTGCAAAATATTTCTAAACTCAGGCTATAAAACTCTTATTTGAGTATCTTATGGGAATTAAATATAACAAATCAAGGGGTTTGTTTACTAAAACCCCGGTAAAGTGCGGGCTGCGGTAGTGTGCGGGTGCCATATAAGGAGTGGGCGTTCCGTCCTGAAAAAGAAAAGCCGGAATTTACATATGCGCTAAGGTGCGCGGCGCCCATGTGCGCCCCGCACCTTAGCGCATGAGATAGCTGCGCGGGAGGCATAATGGCGCACTGATGTACAAGAAGGAGAACAGAGCCAGAGCACAATGGTGAAGACATTGGCCAATGGTGCAGGGATCAGGGGTTCAATTGCCCAATGTAGACTGCTGGTTAAGGCGCTATTTTAGGAGCTAGTCTAATATTGTGCGACATTAGGCGGCGTGCTAATGTTTAGGAGGCTTTTCAATATTTTGCAGCATAAGGTGGCGCGCTAATGTGCAAAAACAGGAACAGAGCCACAGTGCCATGGTTAAGACACTGACCAATGGTGCAGGGATCAAGGGTTCAATCCCCCACAGTGCCCAATGAACAAGACTGGCTGAGGCAATACACATTATGGGGTAGATTGTTTTTGGAGTCTTTTTATGTTTATTTTAATTATCACTACTAGCAAACGCACTCTCACAGCGTGTTAACATAAGGCGCCCTATAAGGCACATTTTAAAGTGCACTGTCAGCCAAGGCACCCTAGAATGTTGCTTATAGGGCGCTTTAGAGGGTGCCGTATGAGGTACCGCAAGGTCAGAGTACTGTTTGTTATGGCAGCACTGTGCAGTATAAGGAATGAAAGGCATAAGTAGGTGCGCTGACAGGCAAGGAGGAGCAGCAGTGGAGCACAATGGTCAAGGCACTGACTGCTGATACGGGGTCATGAGTTTGCTCCCCAGTGTGCCCAATACGTAAGGCTGGCTGTGGCATCAGCTTTGCATTGTACATTTTTTTTCGTGCAGCACAGTATGTTCAGTTTATTAATTGCTGCCAGAAAATACGCCCTCACGTGCCATAATTGAAGGTGCCGTATAAGGCACCCTATAAGTCAAACCATAGGGCACATTATAAATTGCACTGTCTGCCACAGCACCCAAAAATGTCCCCTATAGGGCACCCTATAAGATGCGTCACAGGATAATGTATAGTGCACCTTATATGGACGGGAACCATAAGGTGCCCAATAGGGCGCCCTATAAAGCACCCTCAGAGGCACCTCATGGGTACAGTACGCTGAGGGTGTTTTTGCTGGCATCAAAATATGTACATCAAAAAATATAATGCATTGGACAACCCAATCAAATAACCCCACTGTGGATTTGAACTCATGACCTCTGGCTTCACAAGCAGTGAAGTAACCAGTGGGCTACAGCTCTATAGCTGCTAACAAGCCCCTGGCTGGCTGCACAGAGCCTGCACGTCACCACACAGACAGTCTGCTGTGGTCACCAGGATAGGGATAGCCCACCCATACCCATGATGAACTGCACATGCAAATCAGCTGTCCACAGATAAACACAAGATGGGCAATGCACCCCCACAGCACCTCGGCCTGGTAGGGGGTACTGATCGTGTGTTGTACAGGCACAGAGCAGCTGCACACCGTCACATTGTGCGGGTACTGTGCTCACCCTGAGGGTGCAATGAGGCGCCCAGGACCAGGTCCACAACACCTTTAATGGCTGAATGAGGCCATGCTGGGGGTCCAAAGCAGTGTTAATGTGTGAGTTAGGTAATGTCTACACAAACACCTTGGATATCTCTGTCTGTTTCAGTCAGGTGTAGCCCCTATGGACCTCTAGGTGGGCCATGTACCACCCCCTCCCTCCAGGGCCAAGGGTGGCAAACAGGGCTCTCCTATCAATAGAGCCACATTCTATCTCCCTACAAAGGTGGCAGTAGAGGGGACCATCAATCCCAATCCTGCTGCAGAACAGACACCCCACAGGGCAGTCAATGCAGCTCTATACACATCCATCACACAATAGCAGACAGATATTAGGCCCTGATAAGGTGAGCTACACCCCACCACTGTCTGATATTCCCCTGCAGCACATCATCAGCCACTGCACCCTGTAAGCCACTCCAGCTAGACACATACCAGCTGCAAACAGTGTGCTAATTAGTCCATAGTGCATGTTCCCAGTGGAAATGCATGCACCCAGAACTGGGATGTCAGCATACACAGCAAGCAGATAAATCAGTGACTGGGCCCCAAAAGGGAACCCATAGCTATCACATAGGAAAAATACTATATAGCACTATGGGGGTGCCTAGCCATGCTGTGGTCTCTGTACAGTCAGGGTGAGAGTGATCACCCAGCAGGACATACTGAGGTCACCCTGTTTGTGTAGGTGGTGGCCAGGCACTAAAATGTCCCAGTCAGTGCCATATGCCCTGTGCAGATGCACCCTGGCCAGGCCACCTTGTCCGGCCTATAACCATGGTACCTTGCTCCTCATTATGCACATTGGCAGCCCAATACTGGCAACGTTGCTGGCAGTGTGGGCTGTGGAAGGTGTTTGCAGCCACCACACACTGGATCGACAGACAGCCACCCCCACACCTATGCCAGCATTGTGCTACTATAGGGGAGTTCAGCAGCCATACCCACCACACCAGTCCTAGGCACAGTATAGGCATGGATATGGTACGCAATACTGTTGGGGGTCACTCCCCAGGGTGGTAAACACTGTCAGAGACCAGACCTGCAGCACACACTGCAGACATCAGAATGATTGTTATGGTGGAGCTCAATGAGCAAAATGTGCTTAACGTAGGAATTGATATCTGCTAGTTCTCATGGGAAACGTTTGATAGCTGTGTACCATATACCCAGGTGTAGGGTGGCATTGCTAAGGTATGCAACTGCTAGTATTGGGAGATACAGGCAGGGCCCAATGTCCTGCCTCTCCAGGAGGCATTGGCCAATGGGGCCTGTGGGTGTGTGTGTGTGTGTGTGTGGGTGTGGCTGGCCCTGTTGGCTGCTGCTTTACGGCAGAGTTTCCCAACTCCAGTTCTGGTGTTCCAAACACTGTTCGGGTTTTCATTCTGTCCCTCATAAATATGCATGAGCTACATCTGCATACCATGGGGGTGGTGCATAGATCTGCAGCACAGGCATCTTTATTAGAGGCAGCATGGAACCTGAATGGTGTGGGGCCCTCCAGGACTGCATTTGGGAGACTCTGCTCTAGGTAATGCGGTTGTGTATGTTGTCTGTGTTTGGTGTGGTAAAATATAGGCGTATTAACCATGCGTATGTTCTCAGCAATAAAGGTTTGTCCTTGCTATCACGGTTTGGTTGTGGGAAAAATATGTGGACAGGATTGGCAGTAGCCCCAACTGGCCTTTGAACCTGTGACCTTCTGTTCTTGCACACACTGTCTGTGTGCACTGCACCACCGTGTTACCACAGATGTGCTGCATTCCCTTGGGAGTCCATGACTGTACATCCAACAGAGCCTGTCTTGCGGTGGACGGTGCCAGCCTGCACAGGCCTAGGCCACTGTCTGCTGTGGTTTGCAGCCACTGCCTCCTCCACCACCTGTACCCTTCTGCCAACATGCAGACATGTCCTTATCTGGGAAAAAGCATATGACCTGATTGAGTTGTGGCACTCCAGGAGTGAATTTGGGGGACTTGGCTGTTGGTAATGCCCACTGTTATGGTTTGTGTGCGGTGTAGGGTAAAATATGGGTGTTTGAACCATGCTTATGTTCTCTGCAATAGAGGAGTGTCCTCACTATCACTGTTTAGTGGTGGGTAAAAATGTGGAGACTGGGTTGGCAGGAGCCTCAGCTGGGATTTGAGCCTGTGACCCTCTGGTCTTACAGGCACTGGCTGTGTGTGTTGCACCACACTGTGGCCACAGAGACTCTGCAGTCCCTGGAGATAGGAAACCTGGCCTGATGGGTCAGAAACCCTTCTCTGCACATTTTAACTGTGGGCTCATTTACCTTGTATGGGGACAAAAGTGCAAATAAACCTCAAAAATGACCTCGAAAAAAGGGGAAAAAAGCCAAAACCAAGCTGGGCAACAGTGATATCACTGGGCAATATTAAAAAAACACTCCCAGGAAAGCTCCAATACACGGAAATGATTTTTAAAAGGGTCTACGGAGCGTAGACCCTTCCAAAAATCATTTCTTTTTTTCTGGAGCTTTCCTGGGGGTGTTTTTTTAATGTTGCCCATTGATATCACTATTGTCCAGCTGGATTATATATTTTTAGAATTTTGTTGTGGTCATTTTCATGTTTTATTTGCTATTTTGTTCTGTGTACATGTATCACACTGCTCACGTTTTTCAGGTTTCCCCGGTTTTGCTGTACATTGCTGACGTAAATGGTTTCTCTTCCCTTTAAATCGGCTCTAACGCGAGGTTTTCACTCGCGGTATTTTTTTCAGCGAAATTCAGCCCCGCTCCTGTGCGGGGAGCCTCTCCAATCCCACTCTCCACCCATTGACCCCGTCTCCCCGCCCCTCGGGAGCCTTCCTCCGCCCTCGAAATGCCTTTCCACGCCTCTATCGCACATCAGCGCGATGCACACTTTTGCAGGCGGCGCGCACGTGTGCGGGTGGCGCGCATGTGTGCGGGGCACCAAAAATGCACTATTAGCCTGCGCTAAGGTAACTTAGCGCACGCTCAAGTGCGCCCCGCACAAGTGCGCTGTTTAGTAAACATACCCCCAAGAGTCTTTCTGTTCAATGAAGATTAAAGGAAGAATATGAAATTAAGAATATATGAAAACATTAAACAGCTATTTTGGCAATTTCACTTCAGCACTTTATTGCCCTATTTTTTTTATAAAGAAGCACTTAGAAGAAACAAGAAACTGACTGAAAAAAAAGCCTAGCTCTTTTATTGGCAGAAAATATTCCCTTCCTATTATATATACCCACCACATTTTTTGTGAAGATATTTTCACTTATGTTACTTCTGAGTGTACCAAATTGTATCTCTTTTCTTACTTCAGTGGTAGCAAATGCTTGTTTCATGTGTGTTTTGTATGGCTTTCAGGTACTTCAGTGTTTCTCTCATACAGTTATTTTCCTTTTGCTCTTCTGGGGTATATACATTAAACACATTTGGACTCATTTCATGGACGTATGAGCCAGGCTTCTGTAACTGCCTCTATTCTGTCTACCTCCTTTTTGGAAACTGGACCTTTAAAACTGTGCATAAATACTCCAGATTCAGCAATGCATCACTGTCTTTGTGTTGCAACTTTCTGTAGGGAAGCCCAAAACAACTTGAATCAAAACATTTCATTAAACATTTACCTGCTACCGATTTGTAGGTTGCTGGTAGGACATGGAATATGTATCTACTGTATGTTGATAAAATATAGTGGGTTTTTTTCTATTAGCCATACTCTTCATATAGCCCTGGGACATTTCAATGGCCATGTGAAAGCTGTTGCTACTTGGATCATTTCAAAAACTGGAGTAAATACAGTACTTGTGTGTACAGAAAAATGGGACTGCTGATGCAGGGATGGTATGGACATGAGCAGGGAAAGGATACCTTTTGGGGTGAGAAATGGAGATCATATATGAAGCCCTGGTACCCCATGTGTATGTTATGTCATAGCTGATATATATAGGTGCAGGGCATCCTTTTGGCAGAATTATGTTGTTGTCACAGAAAGTGAGTGTGTGTGTGTGTGGTCTGAGGGGTGCACTGGTGGGATCTGATGTGGTCATTAGCAATGCAGGGGGGACAGGAAAGCTTGGCCAGTACCTGGACTATATGGATGACCATAGCGTCACCAGGTGCCAGTGTGATGAGGCAAATTCACTATCCCTAGAAATTAACCCCCCTATATCTCCCACAAATATACTATCAAATAAGGGAAACATACAAACAAATATTTTTTTGTTGGAACTTACACTGTGAAGAAACAATTCGTTTTCATAGTGTAATTTCCTTTTTATTCTTTTTTAGGGACGCGACCCTAACATAAGTTTTAAGGGGACAGTAACCCCTCAATACCAACCGGTAAAATCTCCTCCACATAGGTAAAAAACCAAACTGAAAGTCACTTAGCTGATCAGACATTCATTCTGAAGAGAAGACGCCTCCTTTTATTTCACTTGCGGTCAGAAAAATTGGCCCGCATCACTCTTCCTCCGATCTTAGCACCGTCCCAAGCCATACAACTGGATACACGATGAAGTCTCAGCAATAACGACTTTCCAAAACATTTTTGTAGCAACCACTTTGAGATCCAAATCCCGAATGCAGTAACCCAACGTTGTGTTTCAAGCCTAAGATTCTAAGGGAGCAACACAGTTTGAAGAAGAGCCAGGAGAATCTTAGGCTTGAAACACAACGTTGGGTTACTGCATTCAGGATTTGGATCTCGAAGTGGTTGCTACAAGAATGTTTTGGAAAGTCGTTATCACGTATCTAGTTGTATGGCTTGGGACGGTGCTAAGATCGGAATGAATGTCTGAAAAGCTAAGTGACTTTCAATTGGGTTTTTTACCTATGTGGAGGAGATTTTACTGGTTGATATTGAGGGGTTAGATAAACTTAAGAACAGCAAATCACCTGTGCCGGATGGTATACATGCAAGGGTGTTGAAAGAACTGAAATATGAGATTGCAGAACTGCTATTAGTAATCTGTGAACTATCATTAAAATCATCTCTAATACCTGAAGATTGGAGGATCGCCAATGTAACACCAATTTTTAAAAAGGGTTCCAGGGGTGATCCGGGAAACTACCGACCGGTGAGCCTCACGTTAGTACCGGGAAAAATGGTAGAAACCATCATAAAGAATAAAATTACTCAGCATGTAGATAGTCATGGCCTCCAACATGGCTGTAGACATGGAAGATCTTGTCTTACTAATCTGTTATGGTTTTTTTTGAAAGCGTGAATAAACAGGTGGACAAAGGTGAGTCAGTTGATATAGTATATCAGGATTTTCAGAAAGTCTTTGACAAGGTCCCTCATCAGAGACTTTTGGCAAAACTAAAGAGTCATGGGATAGGAGGCAGTGTACTACTGTGGATCAAGAACTGGTTAAAAGAAAGAAAGCAGAGGGTTGGGCTAAATGGCCAATTTTCCCAATGGAGAAAGGTGAATAGTGGTGTACCCCAGGGATCTGTGCTGGGTACTCTGCTTTTTTACATATTCATAAATGACCTGGAAAGTGGAATAATGAGTGAGGTTATCAAATTTGCAGATGACACAAAACTATTTAAAGTTGTTAAAACCCAAGAGGATTGTGGAAAATTGCAAGAGGATCTTGATAAACTGGAAGACTGGGCATAAAAATGGCAGATGAAATTTAATGTGGACAAGTGCAAAGTTATGCACCTAGGAAAGAACAACCCAAACTATGGTTACACAATGCAAGGTTCCACATTAGGAACCACCACCCAGGAAAAAGATTTAGGCGTCATTGTGGGTAACATGTTAAAACCCTCGGCCCAGTGTGCAGTGGCAGCCAAGAGAGCAAACAGAATGCTAGGTATCATAAGTAAAGGAATGGAAAATAAAACAAAAGATATTATAATGCCTCTATATCGTTCCATGGTGAAACCGTACCTTGAATATTGTGTGCAATTCTGGTCGCCGTATCTTAAAAAGGATATAGCGTTATTAGAAAACGTTCAGAGAAGAGCCACCAAAATGGTAAAAGGGATGGAAGGATACTCCTATGAAGAAAGGCTAAAAAGGTTAGGGCTCTTTAACCTGGAAAAGAGACGGCTGATGGGAGATATGATAGAAGTCTATAAATTAACGAATGGAGTGGAACGGGTAAACGTAGATCGATTATTTACCTTATCAGAATATAGAAAGACTAGGGGACATGCAATGAAGCTACAGGGTAAACTATTTAAGACTAATAAAAGAAAATAATTTTTCACTCAACGTGTAATCAAACTGTGGAATTTGTTACCGGAGGATGTAGTAAAGGCTGTTAGGGGTATGTTTACTAAAACCCCGCTAATGTGCGGGCCGCGCTAGTGTGCGGGTGCCATATAAGGAGTGGGTGTTTCTTTCTGAAAAAGAAAAACCGGGATTTAAATATGCGCTAAGGTGCGCAGCGCCCATGTGCGCCCCGCACATTAGCGCATGAGAAAGCTGCGCGGGAGGCATAAGTGGCGCGCTGATGTGTAAGGAGAAGAGCAGAGCCACAGCACAATGGTTAAGACACTAACCAATGATGCAGAGATCAGGAGTTCAATCCCCCACAGTACCCAACAAAGATGGCTGGCTGAGGCATTATTTTAGGAGCCAGATTAATATTGGGCTGCATAAGGCAGCATGCTATTGCTTTAGGAGGCATTTAAATATTGGGCGGCATAAGGTGGCGTGCTGATGTGCAAGTAAAAGAACAGAACCACAGCACAATGGTTAAGACCCTGACCAATGGCCCAGTGATCAGGGGTTCAATCCCCCACAGTGCCCAATGAACAAGGCTGGCTGAGGCATTACGTATTACAGGGAAGATTGCTTTAGGAGGCATTTTATTTATATTTTAATTATCACTACTAGCAAATGCACTCTCAAAGCGTGTTAACATAAGGCGCCCCATAAGGCACATTTTAAAGTGGACTGTCCGCCAAGGCACCCTAGAATGTTGCTTATAGGGCGCTTTATAGGGTGCCGTATGAGGTACCGCAAGGTCAGAGTACTGTTTTGATGGCAGCACTGTGCAGTTTAGGGAATGAAAAGCATAAGTAGGTGCGCTGACATGCAAGGAGGAGCATCAGTGGAGCACAATGGTTAAGGCACTGACTGCTGATACAGAGGTCATGAGTTTGCGCCCCAGTGTGCATAATACGTAAGGCTGGCTGAGGCATCAGCTTTGCAATGTACATTTTGTTTCCTGCAGCACTTTATTTTTATTTTATTAATTGCTGCCAGCAAACACGCCCTCACATGCCGTAATTGAAGGTGCCGTATAAGGCACCCTATAAGGCACTCCATAGGGCACATTATAAAGTGCACTGTCCTCCAAGGCACACTAAAATGTCCCCTAAAGGGCACCCTATAAGTTGCGTCACAGGATAATGTATAGTGCACCTTACATGGATGGGAACCTTAAGGTGCCCTATAGGGCGCCCTATAAAGCGCCCTCAGAGGCACCTTATGGGTACAGTACGCTGAGGGTGTTTTTGCTGGCAGCAAAAATGTACATTAAAAAGAGATAAAGCTTTGGGCAGCCCTACCAAACAACCCCACTGTGGGTTTGAACCCATGCTCTCTGGCTTCACAAGCAGTGACGTAACCATTGGGCTACAGCTCTATAGCTACTGCCAAGCCCCAGGCTGGCTGCAGAAAGCCTGCATGTCACCATACAGACAGTCTGTTGTGGTCACCAGGATAGGGTTAGCACACCCGTACCCATGATGCACTGCACATGCAAATCAGCTGTCCACGGATAAACACAAGATGGGGAATGCACCCCCACAGCACCTCGGCCTAGTAGGGGGAAGTGACCATGTGCACCCCCACAGCACCTCGGCCTGGTAGAAGGTACTGACCATGTGTTTTACTGGCACAGAGTAGCTACACACCGTCACATTGTGCGGGTACTGTGCTCACCCTGAGGGTGCGGTGAGGCACCCAGCACCAGGTCCACAGCACCTTCCATGGCTGAATGAGGCCATGCTGGAGGTCCAAAGCAGTGTTAAACTGTGAGATAGTTTCTGTCAGAAAACACTTTGGATATCTCTGTCTGTCTCAGTCAGGTGTAGCCCTGCACCTGCACCCCCCAGGCTGAGGGCAGCAAACAGGGCCTCCCATCAACAGATCCACCTTCTATCTCCCTGCAATGGTAGCAGTAGAGAGGGCCATCAACCCCAGTCCTGCTGGGGAACAGACACCCCACAGGGCAGTCAATGCAACTCTGTACACATCCATAACACAATAGCTGACAGACTTTAGACCTGGATATGCTAAGCTGCACACCACCACTATCTTATATTCTCCTGCAGCAAGCCTTCAGCCACTGCACCCTGCAAGCCACTCCATCAAGACACACACCAGCTGCAAACAGTCTGCTAGCTAGTCCATAGTGCATGCTCCTAGTGGAAATGCATGCACCCAGAACTGGGATGTCCGCATAAACAAGCAGATAAATCAGTGACTAGGCCCCAAAAGAAAACCCATAAATATCACATGAGAGAAATACTATATGGCACTATGGGGTGTGCCTAGCCATGCTGTCATCACTGCACAGTCAGGGTGAGAGTGATCCCCCAGCAGGACATACTGAGGTCACCCTGTCTGTGTAGGTGGTGGCCGGGCACTACAATGTCCCAGCCAGTGCCCTATGCCCTGTGCAGATGCATCCTGGCCAGGTCACCCTGTCCGGCCTATACCCATGGTACCTTGCTCCTCATTATGCACATTGGCAGGCCAATACTGGCAACAGTGCTGGCAGTGTGGGCTGTGGAAGGTGTTTGCAGCCACCACACACTGTATAGACAGACACACACTCCCACACCTATGCCAGCATTGTGCTACTATAGAGGAGTTTAGCAGCCCTGCCCAACACACCAGTCCTGGGCACAGTACAGGCATGGATATGCTACGCAATACTGTTGGGGGTCACTCCCCAGGGTGGTAAACACTGTCAGAGACCAGACCTGAAGCACACACCGCAGACATCAGAAAGATTATTATGATGGAGCTCAATGAGCAAACCGTGCTTAACGTAGGACTTGCTATCTGCCAGTAATCATAGGAAACGTTTGATAGGTGTGTACCGTATACCCAGGTGTAGGGTGGCATTGCTAAGGTATGCAAGTGCTAGTATTGGGAGATGCACGCAGGGCCCAATGTCCTGCCTCTCCAGGAGGCATTAGCCAATGGGGCCTGTGGGTGTGGGTGTGGGTGTGTCTGGCCCTGTTGGCTGCTGCTTTACGGCAGAGGTTCCCAACTCCAGTCCTGGTGTGCCAAACACTGTTCGGGTTTTCATGCTGTCCCTCATGAATATGCATGGCTACATCTGCATATCATGGGGGTGGTGCATAGATATGCAGCACAGGCTTCTTTATTAGAGGCAGCATGGAAACTGAATGGTGTTTGGCCCTCCTGGACTGCATTTAGGGGATTCTGCCGTAGGTAATGCACATTTCTATGGTGTTTGTGCTGTGTAGGGTAAAATAGAGGTTTTTGACCCATGCGTATGGTCTCAGCAATAATGGTTCAGTCTTTACTACCATGATTTCTTCATGGGTAAAATAAGGGTACTGGGTTGCCAGGAGCCCCAGCTGGGATTTGAACCTGTGACCTTCTGGCCCTAAAGGCCCTGGCTGTGTCTGCTGCACCACCGTCTTATCACAAAAACGATGCATTCCCTGGGGAGTCCATGGCTGTTTGTCAGACAGGGCCTGTCTGTTGAAGGGCACTGCACCCACGTGAAGGGGGCTAGGCCACCGTCTGCTGTGGGCAGCAGCCACTGCCCCCTCCACCAACGGTACCCCTCTGCCACCATGCTGACATGGCCTTATATTGCTGACAGCATCACAGCTAAATGATATGTGGCCCTCCAGGACTGCATTGAGGGGACTGTGGTCTAGGTGATGCGCATGTTTCTGGTGTCTGTGTTCTGTAGGGTAAAATAGAGGTGTTTGGACCATGCTTATGTTATCTGCAAGAAAGGTTGATCTTTACTATCATGGTTTAGTGGTGGGTAAAATATGGGGATTGGGTTTGCAGGAGCCCCAGCTGGGACTTGAACTTGTGATCTTTGGCTCCTGAACACACTGTCTGTGTTCACTGCACCACACTGTTGCCACAGAGACAGTGCAGTCCCTGGAGATAGGAAACCTGGCCACAGGAGTCATAAACCCTGCTCTGCCCAATTTCACTGTGGGATCATTCACCTTGTATGGGGACGGAGCGTAGACCCTTCTAAAAATCATATTTCTTTTTTGGGGCTTTCTTGGGAGTGATTTATGATGTTTTCCATGACTATCACTATTGCCCAGCTGGATTATAATTTATTAGAATTTTGTTGTGGTCATTTTCGATTTTTATTTGCTATTTTGTTCTGTGCACATATATCACACTGCTCACGTTTTGTAGGTTTCCCTGGTTTTGCTGTACATTGCTGACAGAAATGGGTTCTCTTCCCTTTAAATCGGCTCTAAAGCGAGGTTTTCACTCGCGGTATTTTTTTAGTTGAATTTCAGCCCCGCTCCTGTATGGGGAGCCTCTCCCCTCCCACTCTCCACCCATTGACCCCATCCCTCCGCCCCTCGAGAGCCTTCCTCCGCCCTCGGAATGCCTTTCCACGCCTCTATCGCACATCAGCGCGCCGCGCACTTGTGCGGGCCCGTTAGTTCAGTGCACACGTGTGCAGGGCACAAAAATGCACTATTAGCGTGCGCTAAGGTACCTTAGCGCACGCTCAAGTGCGCCCCGCACAATTGCGTGGTTTAGTAAACATACCCCTTAGTGTAGCTGGGTTTAAAAATGTTTGGACAAGTTCCTGGAGGAAAGGTCCATAAACCCAGTATAAGCATTGTGGAACCTGTGTCTTTTGGGGAAACTGCTAGGTACATATGACCTAGATTGGCCACTGTTGGAAACAGGATACTGGGCTTGATGGACCTTGGTCTGACCCAGTATGGCATATCTTATGTTCTTATATAATTATTGTCACATAGATTATGATAGTAACTTTATAACAAAGTACCTAGAATAAGTAGGCACTTACCTAAGCCTATTTTATAAAGATATGCTGGATATACAGTAGATACCTATGCAGATATCTTGCCTTGAAAGCCGTGCAGATAGTTAAACTTGCTCTAAAGCAGATGCAAATGAGCATGTGTAGCTTATTGAAGTACATGCTGGTACAATTTAATGACTTACTTTACATTTTCCTGAAAGTCAACTTTTCTATCTGTCCAAGATATTTAATAATGATTTATGCTTTATTCAGAAAGGCCAAAAATGATATTTGTCTTTATTTTAATGATATTTTTTTCCCATTTAATTTGTCTAGTGTGTTTGGCTCCATTTCATCTTCCCAATTCAGCTAAAATGGTTGAATCCTTTTACTAAAGAGTCTAATCTTTAGCATTGCCTGAGGAAAGAAGACCTAAAAGCTTGCTTCTTAAAACATTCATTATCCTCATAAAGATATCATCTACATCCATTGTTGATTTTACTTTAACAAATTTTATTTTGAGTTACATTTTAACTTACGTTCAACTGACTTATGCAAGAGTTTCCTCCTGGGTATTGTTCATTTTTATGCTTTTATTGTATGACTGTACAAGTTCTTTAAATATCAGTCTTCAGATCTTTCATAGCACAGGCTATGGGAAAGGCTGCAAAATAGAGATGGACTTTGTTTTTACAGTATATTATTTTGCCAAAATATTCATACCTATTTTCCCCATTTACATGGTGAATCAATGCAGGCAGCAGTCCACTTAATAGACTACTGATAGGAGTCATGGAAGCCATTTTGGAACCTGGGAACAAGAAATACAGGAGGAAATGGGGATCAGGATGGGGGATTGGGGGGGAGGCTCATTGGAGGTTTTCAAGAGGCTTATATTCTGGTGGTAGGGATGGTATGTGTTTATGGATGCCAGAAAGATTGGAAGCTTTGGGGGGAGATCACCTGTCAGAGGGATCTAGGGATCGATAGCCTGTCAGGGAAGAGTAGAGGGGTAGAGGAGTTGATCAACTGACAGAGAATTCAGGAAGGTAGGTGAATGCCTTTAGGAGGTGGGGATTCAGAGATCTGGGAGATTGGGGAGATCAGATGGCTGGGGGATGTTGGATGACTTGAGGAATGTTGAGGGGATAGCTAGACTTGGGGGGGGGAGGGGGGATCAGATGCCATTGGATAGTGGGCCAGGGTATGATGAGGAAGGAATGGGGATCAGTGGGTATCATTGTTGGGGGGCTGATCTATGGGGGCTGCTGGTGCAGCAGGACTGACTGTTCAGATTGAGAAGCAATTTTTTTTTTCTAAAATATTCCATTCACATGTGGACTACTGAAACACATTTTATATACCCACACAAAGCTTTTTAAAAATCAATTCTCCCTCTGGACATCGGTAGCCATCAATGTGCAGCCTGCACCTATTTTTCAGGAGGATCTGTGTTTGGCAGAGCCTCTTGTAAAGTTCATAGTGTCCTATTTAAAATATGTCTTCATATATAATTTCTTTTCTACCCATATATCTCACTTTAGAGGAGCAGTAAGGGGATCCCATCCCCCGCAGGCCAAAGAGCACTGTGATTGCCGACCTTCCCCTCCTGTATGCCCATGGGGATCCAATCACCTGCAGGTAGAAGAGTGCTGCAATCGCTGACCTTTCCCTCCTGCCTGCTCATGGGGATCCCATCCCCCGCAGGCAGAAGAGCGCAACGATCACCGACCTTCCCCTCCTGTCTGCCTATGGGGATCCCATCCCCGCAGGCAGAAGAGCGCTGCGATCGCCGATCTACCCCTCCTGTCTGCCCATGGGGATCCCATCCCCCGCAGACAGAAGAACGCTGTGATCACCGACCTTCCCCTCCTGTCTGCCCATGGGGATCCAATCACCTGCAGGCAGAAGAGCGCTGCGATCACTGACCTTCCCCTCCTGTCTGCCCATGGAGATCCAATCACCTGCAGGTAGAAGAGCGCTGTGATCGCCGACCTTCCCCTTCTGTTTGCCCATGGGGATCCCATCCCCCGCAGGCAGAAGAGCACTGCGATCGCTGACCTTCCCCTCCTGTCTGCCCATGGGGATCCCATCCCCTGCAGGCAGAAGAATGCTGTGATCGCCAACTATCCCCTCCTGTCTGCCCATGGAGATCCAATCACCTGCAGGTTGAAGAGCACTGTGATTGCTGACCTTCCAATGGCAGACAGGAGGGGAAGGCTGGCAATCAGTCTTAACGCGGTTTGGCAGGCCTAGGAGTAGAGCTTGGCCCCATAAAGCAAATGAGGTTCCGTTGCCCCTGTGCAAATGTAGGCAAAGTTGTTTGTTATTATGGAAAATAAATAACAGCTTTCATTTGATCTCATAGGCTGCATTATTTCAGGAAAGATAATAACAGCTTTAAGAAGGCATTATCTTCTCTCTATAAGAATATTGCATTGCTAATGCTTCTTCTGATGATCCCAGGAAGGCTTTAAAAAGGATCCAGCTGTGGATTCCAACCACTCTCACCCCTTCTGAACATTTCTGCATCTCCTGAGGCTATTGCCATGCAGGGTTTATGCCATTTTAAACCCAGGCTCTGATGGGCAGGAGGACTGTAAATCGCCCTTGCCCACCCACTAGTCACCATGAAGACACCTGATAAGTGTCAAGAGGAATCAGGAGAATAGGGAGATATTCAGAAGGTGATATTGGATGTAAGGGTGTTCAGAAGGGCTTTCAGCAATAAAAAGATGCTTAGAAGAGTGTATTGGTGGGGCTGAGAAGTGGTTGTTAAAGAGGTGGTGGGAGATTCATTGATTATGGTTTATGGTTTATTAAAATTTGATATACCACCCTTTGTATCAACAGAGCGGTGTACATAAAACTTCCGAGGGGAGAAAAGAACGTCAATAAAATACTGTATAGGAAAGAGAAACGAGTACTATGTAGCTGGGTAACTGGAACAGGGAGGAAAGGGGAAGAACAATCTAACAATAGAAATCAGGGATGGGAGGGGGGAGCAGAGTCCTAATTTGCTGAAGGTGTCAAGTCAAAAGCTAGTTGAGATAGGTGAGTCTTAAGAAGTGATATGATTTTCAGGTAATGCATTTCCAGGCAGAGGTCAGAAGATAGAGCATTCTACAGGCTGGGCCCAAGAAAATAAAAGGCTGAGTGACAAGTAGATTCATATAAGGCCCAGGAGGGGAGGAGAGAGAGATAGAGGTGATTGGCATATTGGCATGGATAGAATATAGGAGATGTAAAGGTGTGTGAATAAGGGATAAGAGATAAGAGGGTATTCCAGTGTCTATAGAAACATAAACATGGCTGTTGGACTCCTTATGTTGAGCCAGCCACTTGAGGGGCTGATATCCAGCAACTTGAGGGGCAGGTGGTTCGTTATTAGTATAAATGGATAGCTGAGCAGGTAGAATTTGAAGGTTACAAGTGCCCACTTGATAGACATGGTCTCCTTCTTGTTCAACACATAATGCTTCTCCTGAGGAAGCAGTTTCCTGCTGATGAATGTTATGGGATGTTCTTCGCCCCTGATTTCCTAGGCCAGAATGGCTCCTAGACCCACCTAGAAATCACTCTGCACAATAAATGGTAGGGAAAAATCAGGACTAATCAGGATGCGATCAGAGCACATGGCCTTTCTGAGATGCTGAAAGGCCACGTCCAGGTCTGATGACCACTGGAACCATTCAGGATCCCTATTACAGAGGAGACTGGTTAAAGACTCCAGCACCACTGCAAAATTAGGGATGAACCAACGGTAATAACCAATCAATCCAAGGAAGGCATGAACCTCTTTCTTTGATTCTGGGGTAAGGACCTGGGCAAGAGCATCCACCTTCCATAATTGAGGTTGTATCTGCCCATCCTTGATTAAATAACCCAGGAATTGAATGTTCAGACCTCCAAAAAAACATTTCTTGGGGTTGGCCGTCTACCTATCCTTCCAAGGGTTGGTCACACAACTTGTACTTGGGTTACATAGGTGGTCCGGTCTCTGCTGTAGATGATAATGTCATCAAGGTAGGCAGCCACATACTCCTTGTACAGTCTGAGAAGACAGTCAACTAGGTGTTGAAACATGGCAGGAACACCATGTAATCCAAAGGGCAGCACCCTAAACTACAACAAACCTTGCAGTGTCGAAAAAGCAGTCTTCTCCTTGGCAGCTGGAGTCAAGGGTACTTGTCATTATCCCTTGGTCAAATCCAAGGTCGATATAAAGCGTACTCCA
Source organism: Ichthyophis bannanicus (assembly GCA_033557465.1). Taxonomy (NCBI): domain Eukaryota; kingdom Metazoa; phylum Chordata; class Amphibia; order Gymnophiona; family Ichthyophiidae; genus Ichthyophis; species Ichthyophis bannanicus. The sequence continues at coordinate 1,624,123,383 of CM066031.1, read as the reverse complement.
CTGAGTCGCTTGATTAGGTAATCTGCTCTGGGCATGGGATATGCTTCCAATTTAGAAGCTGCATTGATCCTCTAGAAGTCAATGCAGAATTTGATGCTTCTGTTGAGTTTAGGAACCAAGACGATGGGTGACTACCAGTCACTCATAGACTTTTATTTAACTCCTAGGTTAAGCATATCTTCCAGCTCCTTGGTGATGGCCTGTTGCCGGGCCTCCAGAAACCAATAGGGTTATTTCTGGATAACCACCCCAGGGTCAGTAGTGATATCATGATAAATGAGGTGGTTTTATCTCAGGCAGGTAGAGTACACCTTTTGGTTTCCAGTGGATCAAACCTTCTAGATTTCTTCTCTGAGCAGCAGAGAGCTGGTCTCTAGTCGGGACTTGAGCTGGATCCAAGAGGGCTGAAATGTCTGGCCAAAATCATCTCCCTGTGACATTATAGCTGTCACTACAGTCCACTTTTTAAATAGGTTAATATTGAAAATGTTGACTTTCTTCCATTTATCTGTCTGAGAGATCTTTTTTTTAACAGGCTCCTCTTTCTCTTCCACTTTATAGAGCCCCTGCCATTTACAGAATAACTTGCTCTCGGATAAGGGCAGCAAGACTAAAACTCTACTTCCCGTTTGGAAGGTATGGTACACAGCTGCTCGACTGTAGCCCTGGCCTGCTCAGCTTGTGCTTTTCACAGAATGAGTTTGGCCATCTCTCCGACTTTCCTCAGCTGGTCTTGCATTTGTATGATGTACTCCATCAAATTACTCCCAGCATGGGGTTCTTTTTCCCAGGTTTCTCTTACCATGTTTAATATGCCTCTTAGCCATCTTCTGAAGAGCAACTCAAAGGCAAAAATCCCATGGAACTCTGAGGTACCTCCTCCCCCTTTTCCAAGACCCTTATAGATTCCCACTCCCTGAGCTGATCCTCCTCCCCCATCAGTGCCAGTCCAAAATCTCCACTGACCCTCTCCCTGGTTCTTGGTCTGTCTCCCTTCTCTCCAGTTCTTTACTGCCTATTTTCTGTGTGTGACCTAATGTTCCCTGCAGCCTCTGTCTCTGTGTGGTTACATGTTGCCTGTCTGTGTATGCTCATTGGAAGTCTCCTATCCCAAGGCAATACACCCGACAGAGTGGCATGATAGAAAGGAACAAGTCCAGGGTTTGATTCCCACTTGTTCATTTTGTGCTTGGGTGCTACTCAGATCACTTGTCCACCTCACACAGCCCTGGCTTTGCTGTGAACTGCAGACAATCATTCTTCTACATTTCTATGTGTTATGGCCTCACGTTGGGTTGCCCAGCATAGCATTCACCATCATGGACATCTGTGAGCATGGTTTTAATGGCTCTGCTGCGGCAAATTGCAGCAGGTCAGTGATGTAAATGCAGCAGATGTCTGGGATAACTGGTATGGATGTGTTTTCTGTTGTGCCATCATTGTGACCTCCCAGCTTTATGTAAAGAGGTTATATCTTGTACGTTCAGGCACCTAACACTCATTGCATAGCCATCCCCTTTAGTGTTCTGCCAACATTACCTACCCCACATAGAATGAATGGGTTCAACTTGTCCATTTCTATCATGCTACTGTCAGGTATATTGTCTTGCAGTTGCACAGGCTGAGGCACCAGTCCCACCCACACAAATAGTGTTTCATCTACCCCATGGCACTGCTACTTTTGGTTCACACATACCAACTGCTTTTAGCCTGTATGATCCCATACATCCACCCACCACATACATTGCAAACTATCTGCTTGGAAAATACATTTGGCCATCAGGTGGATTCATGGTGGGGCAGCTTTCTGGCAGTAAGCTGCCCCATCATGGCCATCAGGAGTCATTTGCAGCAGTTAGCCATATCATGCACACCTCTCCTGTGACAGTTCCACATGAGCGCTCATGGACAATCCTCCCTTTGCTGCCCACATCAGGAACATGCTGTCTTCACCCAGACACTGTCCTGGCCTATGGCGTGCCACACACTGACAGTACATCTTGATACATGTCTACACCTCACAGATACTATAATGTAGCTTACGGCACAGTGTATGCTTTCAGGAGCATCTAGGACTGCATGCCTTTCAGAGTGCCCCCCACTGCTGCATCCCCTCCGCTGACTCCGCTGCCACCACCACCCACCCATGACACAGCCAACACACACACTGACCAGCATCACTAGGCAGCCGTCTATCTCACCTAGTCAACAGCATAGGCCTTCTGTACAGTCAAACATGCTCATAACACATACTGCCACATAGCCAGGCATCAGGTGAGTCAACTCCATCAGCTACCAATTGTGCTTGCATCCATACCTTCTCCAATGGCTTCCCTGCCCCCCTTTCAGCGTTTCAGTGGCTTTCCTGTGTTAGGATGCATGCCAGACTCAACGCAGTATGTCCTGTTACCACCACGGTATGTGTCCACTACCACCCCTTAATGCCAGAACGCCTCTAAAATGCACAGCACACTTACCGCACAGTAATCCCTTATCGCTGATGTTAATGCACGGAAAAGACTTCTCCTTTACCGCAATTTAGTAAACATACCCCTAAGGCAAGTTCTACATTTCCCTCTTGTTTCTCGCATAGAGTTTAAAAAAATTTTAAGCAAAAATCGGGAACAAAAGTTAGAAGAAGTATTAATTGAAGCAACTAATTTTGGATTTCTCTTTTACACAATATAGATTTGTGGCACAGGTATCCGATATCGTGCAAACACACAAGTAAGTCATTCACACAATATGATCCTCAGAACTGCTGGTATTTAGATATATATTTTCTAGGGTGGTTTTCTAGTTATAGTAGATTTTCATTTAGAGAATGGTCATACTTGACTGATGTGTGCACAGTGGGTGTCTGTTTGTTTGTTTGTTTGTTTTTGGGGGGGGGGGGTATCTTATCTTCCATACTTTTGCACACATGTTCAGTGTCCTCCTTCCCCTTCATAAATAGAAAAATATATGATCTTGAGTTGGTTTACCTTATCCTCTAAATATGGCTTGATATTTTCTCTTTTTCATTGACTCATAGCATCCTGTAAGGTACACAACCATTATCCTTTAGGTTCGTATATGGGGCATGATGATTCTTTTATATACGTTTAGTGAATGTCCCCCTCATCCTGTTTTCTTTTTCTTTCATTTTTCATTTGATAAGATGTTTCTCTTTCATTAGCCCACGTTTTTATTACCCATGATATGTCTATGGTTTTAATAATATGAATGTTATCCTATGAATAGTCGCCATTGTTAGTATGAATCAATGTCCATCCTTTCTTTTATTCTCTTAAATTCATAATTTTATATTACTCCCTTTAAAGGAGTATAAAAACATTTCTATTAATAATTTAATATTTACCTTATTCATTTGTTTAATTAATTACTTTGCATTGCACTTTGTAATGTTTTATAATGTTCTTTATTGTACTATATGTTTTAACCGTGCCAGTCCTGCTGTGCTGTCTTGCAAAAAAATGCAATGTGTGCCTTTGAGTCAGTCCTGACTCATGGGTTTTTTTGGCAGTGTCACCAGAAGTAGATTGCCAGGCCTTTCTTCTGAGGCAATGGAGGGTTAAGTGACTTGCCCAAGGCCACAAGGAGTGCTAGTGGGAATTGAATGCTGGTTGCTTGGTTACCAAGCCAGTGTTCTAACCACTAGGCTACTCCTCCACTCTTGTGCTGTCTTAGAGGTTTTTTAAGAAAGGTAATTGCTATTTTAACTTATTTTAATTTACTTTTATGTGTATTGTTTGTTTATTTTATTGTCTTTTGCACTACCTTACTGTAATTCTTTTGATTCTTTTAATGATTGTTCTATACTGTATCTTTTTGTGAGGCAATATCCCCTAAGGAAGGCGCATGACGAAACGCATCGGGGTTGAGCAACAATAAAGTTTAGACCTTCTGCCAACTCACTCTCCGCTCCTTTATGTGCTGTTTCTCCCTTGGCAGCCAGTATCTAGGTGGGCCTGAGAAGAGCACTACATTTTTATTAATCAACAAGTCTCTGAATTGCTGGTTAAGACTGAGAGAGCAGTGATAGGAGATATTTGTTCAGCAGAACATTAGGCAGGCTTTAGTCTCTACTGCAAAGTGATGCTTATGATGATAAGCAAGACCTAATTGATGGTAGTGTTGTAGATAAATGTCAGGATGCCCACCTTTGGGGCCCTCAGTGAGATAGAGAAGATGAAGAGTTCCATAGTGGGGAATCTACGCTAGGACTGTGAACCTCATGAGATCATTGTGATCAGACTCCATTTTGATTCTGAACAAAAGTTTCAACAAACAAGTTGTAGGTGATATCTTTTTATTGGACTATCTCACTATATCTTTGTCAAGCTTTTAAGAGGTATCATCTGTTCATTAGTTCAGTGAAGAAACAATGGACCCAATATTCGGTGTCATTTATCTGGTTAGCAGTATCTGCTAACAAGCTAAGTGCTGCTAACTCTGATATTTAGCAGTACTATCTGGATAGCCTATCCTAAGTTAGGCAGATAGCTTTCTGCATAATTGAACTGAATATCGCTGCGATCCAGATAATATCCCCTCTCCTCCTGCCTATGGACCTCCCGGGCCTTGTCTGGATAGTGCCAAGGTTTTCTGTGATCATATTCAGTGACACTATCCAGATAGTGTCTGAATATTGCCTGCAGTGACCTCCCTATCCATATATTCCATGTCAGTCACTATGGATGGCATGCAGAGACCCAAATAGCAGGGTTGGACGTCCAACCCCCGCTATGCCATGGGATACAATTCCAGCACAAAGTTGCTGTGCGGGGAGTTTGGAACGGAGGCGGAAGGGGTAACAACAGGGAGGAGAGTGGGCAGAATGGAAGTGGGTCCCTGACCCTGGACATACTGGGCCAATTCCAATCATGGCCCTGTACTTCCGGTGTGGCAGGAATGCACGTGGGATTTATTCCACCTTGGAGGTGGAATAAGTCCCCCCTCCCCGAATATGTGAATCAGTACCACTGGACCTCCCAGAACTGGTGAGGAGCACGTGGAGGTTCCCTGCAGCCCATTTCTGGTTTTGTCAGGCCCTTTCGGGGGTTGAGTAGTGGGGAACAGCATATATCAAATTGTGCGGCAGATCGGGGTACCTGCATGGCATTCCAATGCCATGGAGACAGGATGGCATGGCACCGAGGCTCCATGCAGGGGCATTGGGGGGTTGTATGGGAAGGGAGCTGGACATGCAGCAGCACAGAATCAAGGCACCGCCTGCCTGTCCAGGCTCTTTGCACCTAATTCTGATCCTGTGGGAAAATCTAGCTCCCATGGGTGCAGAATTGGGTGCTTATTCTTATATTTATTGATGTAATTCATGATCTGTAACCATTAGGAAGTACACCAATCTCACTCTCCTGTAAAATTTCTCTGTAAATAGTTCAAAGTGGTTCCTTCCCAGTACCGCTCTATGTAAATAGTTTGAGGTGACACTGTTCTATGTATAAAGTTCTTAAATATGTTTTCATGTCATTGTTCTAGTTTAATTGTTCTGATGTAAACTGCCCCTGATCTCTGGAAGCGGTGGTATAAAAATATGCACAAATAGAATAAATAAATAAATCTGGCTCATTCAGATTTTGGACATCCGGACGGGCCGGACATGCCCCATTCTGCATCGAGTTCCACGTGGATAATGGTAGTGAATATCTGGATTTTAAGATAGACTTAGGGGTTGGAAGGATACCCCTATGAGGAAAGGCTAAAAAGATTAGGGCTCTTTAACTTGGAAAAAAAGACAGCTGAGGAAAGATATGCTGCAATGTGCACCTTCAAGTCAGTCCTGATTCCAGACCACCCAGCAGCTCCTGTTGTTGTTGTTTTTTGGCAGTGTAACCAGTTGCTACATGTTTCTTCCCAGCAAATTGAGGGTTAAGTAACTTGCTCAAGGTCACAATGAGTTCTTGTGTGAAGCAAACCTTGGTCTCTTGGCTACTAAGCCACTGCTCTAACCACTAGGCTGGTTGTTTGCCTTGTCAAAAATGGAAAGAGTATGGGACATGCAATGAAGCTGCAATGTAACCGATTTAAGACTAATGGGAGAAGATATCGTTTCACTAAACATGTAATCCAACTCTGGAATTTGTACTGGAAGATTTAGTATAAGTTGTTAATGTAGCTGGGTTTAAAAAAGGTTTGGACACATTCCTGAAGGAAAAGATCATAAACCATTATTAAAGAGGACCTAGGAAATCCACTGCTTATGCTGGGATAAGCAAAATGGAATCTATGTACCTTTTTGGGAACTTGCCAGGTACTTGTGACCTGGATTGATCATTATTGGAAACAGGATACTGGGCTTGATGGACCTTGGTCTGACCCAGTATGGCATATTTTATGTTCTTATGTCCTTTGTATTAGTTTCAAAGTGTCTGGTCGTTCCCATTTGAAATGTTTTCCATTCATGTGTACTCCTGAAGTTTCTTTTAAGTACAGTACCTTTATTATAAGATCATTAAGAGAGTGATCCTCCTATGAGGAATGTTCACCTACTGCAATGCCATTCTGGCATTTTGTGTTATAGTTTACAGTATGTCTATCAAGACTGATATGTGTCTTCAGTTTTTGCTTTTTTTTCACCAATATAGCACCCCTTTTCATATCTCTTACATTGAATAATGTACAGTACCCTCCATTCCTAGAGGAGCATGTACAGTATGTGAGCCTTTTATTTTGAATGTCTTTCTTTTGTGGGCAGCAGTAGGGTCCTATGATATGTATTGATACAACGTGCATCATTGTCTCTGGCAGATTCTGTGCCATTTTTGTCTACCTGGGATTCTGTTTGAAGAATATTCCTAGTACTTTTTGGTTCATGTTAAGTGTTGCTGGAATCCTAGAATGGTAGAGGAGGGCTTGAAATATGTATTTCAGTAGTTCATCCTCCAGAAATAGGGGTTGAAGATCTTTTCTAATTTTTCATAGGGTCTCTAGTTCTGTATTATATGTTATTACAAATGGTACATACTGCATGGCTCTTCTTTTCTTGAATTGTAGTATATTTTCCCTTGGTGGAATTTTCTTGGAGATGATTTTGGGGTGGTAACTTTTATTTTTTAAAGATTCTATTGGAGTTTTAAGCTGTTTAGTTCTGTCTTGTAGATCAGACCAAATGTGATGGTATCATGTAACTTGGCTGGATATAATGGATTTTTTTGTGTGTGGAGGATAGACACTGGAGCTATGATGATCTAACCCCGTCCCCTTTCACTGAGCTGTACTGACATATGCAGAGGCTTAAGACCTAGATGAGCCCATACTATTTAAATCCAGAGAAACTGCATTGTTTTTTCACTGACCTGAAAAAGAGAGGGTGATTCTCCAAAGCTTGTCAAAGATGTATTAAGTTAGCCAATAAAAAGGTATCAACTAAGATGTGTTTGTTGATCCTTATTTTCCATATTTCCAAGTGGAGTAACATGAAAATGACAATTCTCAATTATGAGCAAACAAAGCCAAAGAGATGCCTGGATAGCAGGAAACAACTTTGCAAAGTACAGTCAGCCACCACAGAAACAGAACAGAGCTAGGCAAAAGGAGACGTGCAGGTCTCTCTGTAGCAAGAGGGGATGAAGACGAAGGCCTATAAAATGTTAAACTATTGGTGGGAGGTACTCAGAGGTAAGCCCTGCTCCTGTCCTTAGATCCTGAACTTGAAACATGTTTTTTTTACTGTCTGGAATGAGTGTGACACTATCAGACTGTTCGCAGATTTCTGCAAAAATAATTGACTATCAGCCTGCTCCTTTGTGTGTTGGGCTGAGAGGGGTTGAAAGAGAAATAGACTGTGACATACAGAATGACATGACTCTGAAAATGTCATGCCCACCAAGAAACCTCAACCATGACTACATCATTTGGGGCAGAGCCTGAGAGCTTTCTAGGACAGTGCCTCCATCAAATACATAGGTCGGTGTCATGAAAATCAACTATGCAGAAGGAGAAGAAAAAATGACATCCAAATCAGAAGAAGTTGCAACACAAAATAAAGAACGGAAGAAAAACACTGATCAGGAGGAAGAAGAAAGCAAGGAGTCTCCACGTAAGGCTGCCTGCTACACTCAGCATTCTTGACTACACATATTATGGAGGTTAGTTAGCAGTATTAGCCATCAGAGATGCTGAGGCACATATTTTATTTTACCAGAATCCATAATATATTAATCACCTTATACACTGTAATAATTTACAATCTGCAGTAATTGACTTATAGTTGGCTTATAATTTGTCAGTACAAATTCCTGTACCAAAGCAGTAACTAGTGAATTATTTGTGTAAGTCTTGTGGAAGAGCAGTTTCCATAGCTTGTCACAGCCCCTCCTAGCGGCAGCGTGCAGAAAGGAGAGGGCAGACACTTAGGGGTATGTTTACTAAAGTGCGGTAATCGTGAATAATGCGCGTAAGGTACGTTTACCGATCGTTCGCACGTCCGAACGCGCGTACTGACGTGCGAACGATCGGTAAACGTACCTTACGCGCGTTAACCGCAGTTAACGATCGTAAACCTCCGCGGCGTGTTAAAACAGCACGGAAGGTGGAGAGTGGGCGGAGAGAAGGGGTCAATGGGCGGAGAGGGGGCGGGGAGAGGCTAATGCACTGATTTTCAGAGCTGAATTCCAACGCGAATGAAAACCTGTCGTTAAAGGCATTTAAAGCGAAGAGAAACCATTTCCGTCAGCAATGTACAGAAAAACCGGGGAAACCTACAAACGTGAGCAGTGTGATATATGTGCACTGAACAAAATAGCAAATAGTCATGTAAAAAGACCACAACCAAATCCGGAAGAACGACAAACAAGCATGCCAACAGTGATATTAATGGGCAACAACGAAAAGAAATGCCAGGAAAGCCCCAAAAAATAAAATGAGTCGTGGCCACGGAGTGTGGACCCCTCCAAAGATCATCTTTGAATCCTAATCCTGAGCGCTCCTGGGACTGTGTTCCAGGGTACCCCAGTAATATCACAATTGGCCAGCCTGGTTATGTCCCCATCCTCTCATTTGGAGGTCATAGTTGGTGGTTATGTGCACCTATGTCAGCAGACAAGGTGAATGAGGCCAAAGTAAAAATGTGCAGAGCAGAGACCAGACTCGTTCAGCCAGGTGTCCCATCAGCAGGGACCTCACTGACAGTGTGGTGCAGTAGACATAGCCAATATCTGTAGGACCAGAGGGGCACAGGTTCAAATCCCAGCTGGGGCACTGCCAACACAGTCGCCATATTTTACCCACCACGAAGCAGAAATAGTAAAGACACCCCTTTATTGCAGAGAACAGAGGCATCGTGCAAACACCAATATTTTACCCAACACCGCACACACCCCATAACAATGGCCATTACCAACAGCTGAGTCCCCCAAATGCAGTCCTGGAGTGGCACACCTGAATAAGGTTATATCCATTTCCCAAGATAAGGACATGTCAGCATGTTGGCGGAAGGGTACAGGTGATGGAGAGGGCAGTGGCTGCTAGTCCCAGCAGACAGTGGCAGAGCTATGTGCAGGCTGCCACATCCACAGCAGCAGACAGGACCTGTTGGATGTACAGTCATGGACCACCCAGGGAACACAGCATATCTGTGGCAACATGGTGGTGCAGTGCACACAGACAGTGTGTGCAAGAACAGAAGGTCACAGGTTCAAAGCCCAGTTGTGTCAATGTCCATTCTAGTGAACATTTTTTCCCCCAACTGTACCGTGACTGTAATGACAAACATGTAGTGCTACGAACATACACATGGTTACTATGCCTATATATTACTACTCCGAGCACAGACACCTGAAACAGCCGCAGTACCTAGAGCAGAGCCCCCCAAATGCAGCCCTGGAGTGCCAAACACCATTCAGGTTCTATGATGCCTCCAATGAAAATGCCTGTGCTGCATAGCTATGCCCCACCCCCATGGCATGCGGATGTAGGCCATGCATATGTAGGTGGGACAGCAGGGAAACCTGAACAGTGTATGACACACCAGGACCTGACCTGGGAACCTCTGCGGAAAAGCAACAGCCAACAGGGCCAGACACACCCACAGGCGCCACTGGCAAATGCCCCCTCGAGAGCCAGGACATTGGGCCCTGTGTGCATCCACCAATACTAGCACAGGCATACCCTAGTAATGCCACCCTACACCTGGGTATATGGTATGCACCTATTAGACAGGTCACATGATTACCGGTAGATATCAAGTCCTACGTCAAGCACAGTGTGCTCATCGAGCCCCATCAGAACAATCAGTCAGATGTCTGCGGGGCGTGCTACAGGTCAGGTCACGGACAGTGTTTACCACCCTGGGGAGCGACGGCCAACAGTAGTGTGGATCATAGCCATGCCTGGGCTGTGTCCAGGACTGGTGTGGGGGGCAGGGCTGCTGGACCCCCTCCACAGTAGCAGAATGCTGGCAGAGGTGTTGGAGTGTGTGTCTGTCTCTACAGTGTGGGGGCTGCAAGCACCTTACATAGGCCACATGCACAGCACTGTTGCCATTATTGGCCAGCAACTGTGCATAATGAGGAGCAAGGTACCATGGGTAGAGGCCAGATATGGTGGCAGGGGCAGGCTGTATCTGCACAGCACACAGGGCACTGACTGCGGCATAGTAGTGCCCGGCCACCACCTACACAGACAGGGTGACCGCTGTATGTCCTGCAGGGAGCTCAGTCTCACCCTGACTGTGCAGTGACCACAGCATGGCTAGACATTCCCATCGTGTGATTATTGAAGTTCTGTCAGATGATATGTATGTGTCTCCCTATGGGGGCCAGTCACTGACCTCTCTGCTGGTTGTGTATGCTGCCATCCCAGTCCAGTTATGGGTGCATGCAGTTCTAACAGGAACATGCAGCATGGACCTAATAGCAGACTGTATGCAGCTGGTACATGTCCAGATGGAGAACCTGGCAGGGTGCATTGGTTGAAGGCCTGGTGCTGGACAATATCATATAGTGATGGGGTGCAGCCTAGCCTATACAGCTCTAATGTGTGCAGGCTACTGTGCTATGGATATGTTGAGAGCTGCAGGAACTGGCAAGAGGGGTGTCTGACCCACAGCAGAACTGGGGGTGATGCCCCTTCCACTGCCATCAGTGCAGGGAGAGTGAAGGTGGATGAGGTGATGGGAGACTGTGCTTGCCCCCCTAGGGACCACACCTGACTGATGCAGACAGATATATCCAAGGTCTTTGTGCAGAAACTACCTATCCCACACAGAAACAATGCTGTGGACCTGCTGCTTTATGCATTACATCACCCTCACGGTGAGCACAGTACCCGAGAAATGTGATGGTGTGTAGGTACATTGTTCCAGTACAACACATGCTGAGACACCCCTACCATGCCTAGCTGCTGTGTGGGTGCACATGTTCAGTTACACCACCAGGACAAGGTGCTGTGGGTTTGCTTTCCCCATGGTGTGTATCAGTGAAAAGCTGATTTGCATATCAAGTGCATCATGGGTGTGACCTGGCCAAACAAACCCTGAGCACCACTGTGGATGGACTGTGTGGTGAACTGACGTCCCTCTGTAGTCAGTCACTCATAGAGAAGTAGATACAGATACAGACAAAACTGAAACCCACTGTCAAATGCACTGACAGTGGAGCCAGAGGCAGTGGGTATGACCCCACTGTGCTGATACGTAGCAGGCCTGTCAGATGCAATCACTCTCCGAGCAGTGGTGTCTTTAATAAACCATGACCTCAGGTGCCATAGAGAAGCAAAGCCCATGGTCTATGCCCAAAGCCCAGAGAGGATATAGTCCAAACGTCAAAGAAAACACATGGAAATGAGCAATGCCACGCTATGCAGTCCCAGAAAGTAAACCTCACAGCACCCACACATGTCCCCCAAAGCGAACCTTACTGCTAATTAAACTGCGACTCCCTCTGTGGCCCTGTCATCACACATTCCCCTCAATACATCATAAGAAAAGGTACATCACATATGTCTGATACAGCTCTATGTCATGGGCACCTCTAGGCAAAGGAAGGTGAATGTATGCAAATGTGACATGGGTGCAGCAGAAGGGGCGAGGAACCATAACGCAAACCCTGTAATGAGCAGAGTCCAAACAACTCAACCTATGAGACGTAGCAGCAGTACTAAACCCTGGGAGCTGCATATGGAGAGCCCCCGCAGGTAAGAACACACATACCCACGCACGCTTCTACGCCCGTAGGAACGCACGCTCTGACGCCCATAGCAACGCACGTGGCTGCGCCCGTAGCAACGCACATGGCTGCGCCCGTAGCAACGCACGTGGCTGCGCCCGTAGCAACGCACGTGGCTGCGCCCGTAGCAACGCACGTAGCAAGGCATATCTCATTCCCCAGACATGGCTTCAATGTCGAGGAAGCCAGCCTTCAATCAGCGGGAGCTCTACCTGCTGACAGAGCTCTTCTGCCTCAGGCAGAGGCGCCTATTCCCCGGATCCTCGAGGAGGCAGAATCTGGGAAGGGTGCGGAGAGCCTGGGAGCGCCTCACCATGTGTTACAACCGCAGCGCAGACTACCCACGTGAGGTAAGTCCATGGGAACAGGCACTCCAACCCAGGATGTGCAGAGGAACACCATGCAACCAAGTCAGCAGTCACATATGCACAGATAGGGACTGCAAGGTGTCTCCACATCCAGCTGTGAGTGAGGCCTGTCCCCCCCCCCCCCAGATACTCCCCCAAGCCCCACCTCAGGGGTCCTACCCCGTCCTGGTGCCCTGGTATCTGCCCCTGTCTGTGATCACAAGATGTAGCTATAGCCCAGAGATGCAGTAGGCCCCAAATGAGGGCTCTCCCCAGTCCCTGTGCCCTGGTATCTGTCCCTGTCTGTGATCACAAGATGTAGCTATAGCCCAGGGATGCAGTAGGCCCCAATTGAGAGCTCTCCCCAGTCCCTGTGCCCTGGTATCTGTCCCTGTCGGTGCATACAGGGAGGAGCTATAGCCCAGGGATGCAGCAGGCCCCAAATGAGGGCTCTCCCCAGTCCCTGTGCCCTGGTATCTGTCCCTGTCTGTGATCACAAGATGTAGCTATAGCCCAGGGATGCAGTAGGCGCCAAATGAGGGCTCTCCCCAGTCCCTGTGCCCTGGTATCTGTCCCTGTCTGTGATCACAAGATGTAGCTATAGCCCAGGGATGCAGTAGGCCACAAATGAGAGCTCTCCCCAGTCCCTGTGCCCTGGTATCTGTCCCTGTCGGTGCATACAGGGAGGAGCTATAGCCCAGGGATGCAGCAGGCCCCAAATGAGGGCTCTCCCCAGTCCCTGTGTCCTGGTATATGTCACTGTTGGTGAGTAGAGGAAACAGACCTCAGCCCCAGGATGCAGTAGGCCTAGGGGTGCCAACTGTTTCACCGAAAGAACCCGACACCTGTGGCTCGCCATGCTCCTCCCACGCCCCGCCCCCAGCCCCACCCATGCCCCTCCCCCAGCCCCACCCACAAAAATTACCGGGGATCCAGTCACACCCCCCCTCAGTGCTGGTTCACTCACCCCCCTCCCCGCAGTGCTGGTTCACTCACTCACTCCCCCCCCCCTTCTGACTCACTCACCCCCTTCCCCTGCTGGTTCACTCACTCACCCCCCTCCCCTGCTGATCCACTCACACCTCCACTCCCCCCCCCACTGCTTGTTCACTCACCCACCCCCCTCTCACCTACTCACCCCTCCTGCTGGGTCACTCACTAACCTACCCCCCCCTCCCCTGCTGGTTCACACAAACCCCCCCCCCCCTCTGCCCAAGCCGCTGCTTCTGCTTTGTACAGAGCAGCGGCTGCACTACACTTACATTGTAAAGTAAAGAGAAACTGTGTCAGGAGTCCTCCGGTCATCGCAGAGCCCGAGGATGTGATGTCATGGGGGTGGGCTCCTCACAGGCTGTCTTTCCATTGCAAATTAACTTTATTGCATCTAAAGTTAGTTTGAAAAGGAAAGACAGCCTGTGATGAGGCCGCCCCCATGACATCACCTCCTCGGGCTCTGCGATGACCGGAGGACTCCTGACACAGTTTCTCTTTACTTTACAATGTAAGTGTAGTGCAGCTGCTGCTCTGTACAAAGCAGAACCAGCGGCTGCACTGCTATAGGGAATCGCGATCGCGATTGCGTTCGCACCGCGGACCTCGGCACGAAAGCCGGTTTCGTGCTCAGGCCGCTCCCGATCTTGCGGCCACAGCAAAATCCCGGCTTTTCAATGGCCGGTTTTACAACTGTGCCGGCAGCCGGCCTGTCCATGGAAAAATCGGCCAGGCCGGCTGAACACCGGCCGGTTGGCAACCCTAAGTAGGCCTGACCCCAGAGCCCCACCCCTCATCCTGGTGCTGTGTGGAATGCCCCAGTCTGTGATCATGGGCCTAGCCATGTTGCACACTGCGAAATATATATGTGTTCTGTAAGAGGTAACGAAAGGGCGTCCGTCCCCTAATGTCAATATCTGTCGTTACTCCAATAGGTCGAGGATCTCCGTAAGAAGGCGCGGGAGCTGAGGGCCAAATACCCGCGATTCGTGGAGCGTGTTTGGAGGGAGTGGATGGCCCAACAGGACGGTGCGTGAGGTGACATGGCCCTGTGGGGCACTGGCTGTCCTGAACACAAGATGTATGTGAATACTGTGGCTTCTGTGTGACTATGGCAATGACACTTGTTCCCCTTTCCCACAGCGGATGCACGTGCTGATGAGGGGCCTGGGGAGCAGGATGCGGGCCCCAACGAGCCGGTAGATGATGATGGCCAGGAGGAGGTGGCCAGCCCAGGGGTGGAGGACCAAGGCACACCGCAACATGGGGGAGAAGAAGAAGACATCGTGGAGGGGGAGGAGGACGCAGAGGAGGGGGGGGCCTGGAGAGGAGGGAATGGCTAGGGCGGGGGAGGCGGTGGGGGATGGGGAGAGGGCAGAGGTGGTGGGAGGCCAGGGTGAGGAGGGGCGGGTACAGGTGGCTTGGGAGGGGGGACCCTGCTGTGGGAGGACAGGGGCAGGAGGGGGATGAGCCGGGGAATGCACAGCTGGAGGGGGATGGGGCGGGTGCGGGAGGCCTGGTCCATGTGGGTCATGTGCCCATCTGCATGGGCTGTCACAGGGCGACGGGGGCGCCAGCCACCTGCACCGTGGTGAGGCCGATGCGTCCCCTCTGGACATGGACATGGCACACATAGCCGCTGACAGGCGCACCGTGGATGCATGTGTGGACTGCGTGTGGCAGCGGCTGTGCATGCACATGCACACGCCCAGAGGCAGCACGCCCTCATCATGGGGCAGGTCCTGGCAACCCTGACCATGGTGGCTGACCGGCTGCGCTTTCTGGAGGAGCGCGTAGCTGGGGGTGTGCCGGATCAGCCACCATGTGACAGGGGTCCCCGGGGTGTGTAGCGTAAGGATACACAATGCACACCCGCCCTGTGACAGCCCATGCAAAGGCCTACCCCACACAGGGAGAGCAGCAGGGCTGCATGACGGGGATGCCACCATGGTGGACATTGTCTCATCCACCACACCCTGTGCATGTTTGAATAAAGTTGTTCATTGTTATCGTTACACTGTGCTGTCCAGATATCCTTCTTTGCTATGGGTCAGTGGCCTGTGAGCGACACATGCGGGCACACACATGTGTGTCAGTGTATGATACAAAGGGTGTGTGCAGTGTACTGTACACGTGTCATGCATCTAGCGATACTATGGACATTACATGTGGTATTGCCTCACATGTCCCAGAGCACACACATGTAACAGTGCCCAGGGACCAGCAGTGGTGGAACATGAAAGGCTATGTGCAGCATCTGTGATGGGCGCAGTCCTGGGTGGAGGATGGCAGGGACACAGCAGGTGGGCGAATGGACAATGAGCGTAGATGTGCACAGGGCTATGGGTGGACAGAGTGGACATGGCCACAAGGTGACATGGGCTGGGCCACATGTTGTGTCCATAACTCTTGTATGTCATGGTGTCGGGGGGCATTGTGCAGGTGATGCACATGGGGGTTCCACTGCATAAAGGCTGGCCCGTACCATTCGTTGATATATGATGCATAGCATGGCACGGAACACAGGACAGCAGCACGGACATTGACCCTTGCAACCACATGGACTGTCCCTACACACATGTGCCTGTGGGGCATCCCAGGAGGGTATGGATAGTATGCTATGTGCACAATGTTATTGGCACGGGAGGGGACGGACATGTAGTTGGTATGTGACGAAGGCTAACCGTGTGCTGTTCTGAGCTCTACACTGATGGCTGACCAGAGGCCACAGGGACAGGTATCGGACACAGTGGGATGCGTAACAGAGAGGACAGGCAGTCTGCCTGCCAGGTGAAAGGTGCCTTTGGGACTGTCTATGGTCATTGGAGCACAGCGCAAAGACTCAGTAGTGCCTGTCTATGACTGAGGGTGTACTGTACCTTTGCTAAAGCTATGCCCGCAGTCTGGGTAAGTGTATGTGCTGTGCCCTGCTCCCTTTGGTGTTCCCTGAGACCTGGTTATGTAGAGTCCTATCCTGTTAACATTGGGGATAGCAAGGCATGGTGGGTGGGACATAGACACCCCAGCAATGTACTGGTACCCCAGCAAGTCAGGTCCTCCTACGTGTACCCATGTGATGTCGGACATAGCCATTGTGTGGAAGCAACCTGGGCACATGCCATACCCTTGCTCAACCCACCCACCCACCCGGATATCTGTCACCCCCCTCACCTGGGCCCATGTAACGGCCATGCACCATCATGGGTACACTGTGTGTCACCCACCACCACCACACATCCCGAGTCAGAGCCAATGAAACCAGCCCTGAATTGGTGGCGGCCCCATCAGGTCATTTCCACCATGCCACTAATAGGCCATTGCCAGACCTTTCCCAACAACAATCATCCTGCTGCGCATTTCAGGTCCTGCCCCCCCACCCCATCACCCACAGCCCACATGATGCCATGCCCTGTCCCCCTCTATGGCCCATGAGCACTCGCTGCAAACCCTCAGCCCCCTAGCTCACGGGAAATGGATGAGGCAAACAGATGCTGGCTGCAGCTGCTAGACAGTGTGTGCCTGCTGGCGTGCACCCAAGAGCAAGTGGGGCATCCCATGCTGTCCACAGCAGTGTCGGTGGATAAACCATATGTCAAAATAGTTAGCAGCACCCATGCCCCAGGGTCATGCATGTGTGGGCTGTGCGTGATACAGGCCCCCATAAGAAACATAGGAGACATGACATGTTGTACAGCTGCATGTTCATGCGTTTATTTTCCCCTGCCCCTGCCACGCCTTGCCCGGCCCCTACCACCCTGCAATACCGGTGGCTCTGTTGCCGGCACTGTTGGCGGTGCTGCTGCTCGCACTGTTGTAGGTGGGTCTTGCGGTGGCGGTGGTGGTGTTGGCGGCACCCCCATTTGTGCAGCTATGGCCTGCATGGTGGCCGCCATGCTCTCCGCAGCTGCGGCTACCCGTGGAACCCCCATCAGGACCCTGTACAGCATGCTGTGGTGTCTCCGTATGGCACGTCTCTGCCTCCGCTGCTCACGCAGACACGAACGCAGCAAATGCCGTATACCTGTGAAGACAGCAGGTAGTGCATTGTCGTCATGGAATGACAGGACTATCGATGCAGACGCATTGAGAGCAGACAACATTTTGAGACTCACCCTCGGCATCCCTGTGTGCCGCTGCGGTGTGGGCCTGCATCTGTACTATGACCTCTGCCACTGCTGCTGGCGTTGCATCCCTGTGATGTTGTCCTCCCTCTGCCGACATGTCCCCGGGCTCCTCACTCACATCTGTCCCCCCTCCACACGGAGGCGGGGTGTTATTGCCACTGTCCCCAATGGGTGTGTTTGGGGGAGCTCCTTCATCCACCACTATCAGCTCCGTCACTGGATCCATGGGTGCGGCTGTCCAGGCCTGGTTGTCCCCATTCGCATCTGCGGCTGCAGCTATCGCAGCTAGGTCACCTGTGGGACAGAGTATCATGTAGGTCAGCTACAGCACGACTGCCTGTCTGCACGCATCACACTCCCATATGAGCACATGTGTGTGGGTGAGCCACATGGGTCCTGGTGGGGGCCCTTTCGCCCTCCCCCATTCCCCAATGCCTAGAGGGGCCGTTGAGAGGGCCCGTTGCCCTGCCACTTCCACTGACTCTATCCCCCGTGCATGCTACCACACACCCCATGCAGCCCCCTTACCGCTATCAGCACTGCAAACACAGTCCGTGTTCGACACAGGTACATTGTGCTGCCCTGTCAGCCATGTTGCCACATTCGCGTCCGTGCTACCTCTTCCAGCCCTGCACCCTCTCCACTGCATGACATTTACAGCCTCTGCTGGTACTGTGGGGCCTCTTGCCTTGGCACCGCACCCATACACTGTGCTTTCCTTTTCGCTTCTCCGGGCCAGTCCAGGGAAGGTTAGGTTGTCAATCCCCTTCAGCAGCTGGACTGGCCCAGAGAATACTCAAGGAAAGACAATTAGCAGGTAAGAACTAATTTCATTATGGCACTCCCTGCACACCATGGTCATGACTCACCCACTGGGTCATGGCTCAGAGGCTGGTTACATGGTTGTGCTGCCCCCTGGGTCCTCAGTTTGCGCAATCATGGCACCAGACCCACAGTCCACCCTGGCCCACCCCCACACATGTGCGCTTGCACGCTCCCACTGGTACAGCTCACTCACACACTTACCAGCACCTGGGTGCGCGGTGTCCAGCTCAGGTGGAAGGCCATGTATATATGTGGGGCCGAGTCTCTCTGCCAAATGTCTTTCGAGATCGCTGAGGTTGGCGACCTGTGCTGGTCCGCCTCCGGTGCTTTGGGCCCCTCTCCTCTCCCGTGTCAGGTCCTTGCGGATATTGCGCTTTATATCTCAATAGCGCTTGCGAAGGCTCTCCACATCTCTGCGGGGGCCAGCAGCGGTGGACACTTGGGCCTGTACCTCCGCCCATGCCTTGGCACGTGTCGCACCTGATGTGGTGGTGCTCTGCTGCCCAAAAAGTATTTCGTATCTATCCAGGATGGCTGACAGGAGGAGGTCATTCTCCTCCTGGCTGACCCTGGTCGCTCTCTTCCGATACTCCTCTGGTAGTGTGGCCCTGCGCCGCTTCTGACCAGGTGGACATGGGGTCTGCTGCATGCCTGATGGCCCTGGCCTCTCCCCATTAGTGCAGTGGGCGTCCATCCCTGGAACCTGCTCTGCTGCTGTATTGTCCGAGGTCTGGCTGCTTTGTTCCATCATGTATGTGTGTTGCGGAGAGGGCCATGTTGTCCTCCACAGCTTTATATAGATCTCGTGTGGGTGTGTCCCTGAGCGCATTGCGTACGCGAGTTCCACAGGCGCGTCCTGTACGTGCTCTACTCTTGCGCACGCATGGACGTGCGTTACGTGTACGCGTGCTATGCGTCACTGGGATCTTGGCATTTTCCATATATGGAGACGTGTATGCCGCGGGAAATCTTTAAGGTATGCTGCGTCACACGGGGACATGGGATTCGTTATCGGAATGCCTTGAGCCAGGGGCACTGAGGAGGTACGCGCGGTCCTCCGCGCACTACGCTGAGGGCTTTTGGACCTTGCTGACTACAGAATGTTGGTTGTGCTGGATGCTTCTGATTGACCAGGTGTGTGTTGTTTGTGTGATTTCTGCTCCCACCCTGTACCCTATTTCACAGCCACCTCTCCCACATCCTGTGTCTATCATGGCTCAGACTGTGAATGTAGGTGGTGCAGTCATTGCATTACTGCAGCTAGCTGAGCAGCGCTTTCCGGCAGAGGGAGATGCTGGTCCTGGGGCTGTGGCCCTGGGCATGGGTCCTGACCCGCCGCAACACAGGCCTGCAGCTGTGGAGGGTCCACCTGCGGGTGTGGTGGAACAACGGCACCGTAGGCATCTGGAGGGATGGCCACGCCTTCAACGCCTCTACAGGCCCAGGGTCCTGCTACAGGACCTCAGGGAGGACCAAGTGATCTCCTTCTACCGGCTGGACACAGGTGCTATTAGGGAGCTCTATGAGGATCTCCGGCCTGACCTCGAGCCCCTGACTGCACGGTCACATGCTATACCGGGAATGGCCAAGCTCCTTGCTGCCCTACATTTCTTTGCCTCTGGCTGTTTCCAGACATCAGTGGCCACAGTGGGTGGAATGAGCCGGCCAACGTTCTCTCGCTGCCTCCACCAGGTACTGCGGGCCATGGTCAGCCGGGTTGGGAACTACATTGCCATTCCCAACAGGAGGCAACATAGGGTGGCCCTGGGACATGCATTCCAGCAGATTGCAGGGATACCACATGTGATTAGATTGCACACATGTTGCCCTCATCCCGCCACGCAACAGGGAGGTTGTGTACCGCAACCGCAAACATTTCCATTCCCTCAATGTGCAGGTTGTCTGTGATGCAGGTATGCGTATCATGAATGTGGTCCCGCGTTTCCCAGGGTCAGCCCATGACTCCTATATCCTGCAGAACTCAGCACTCTTCAGAATGTTTGAGGCCGGTCAATATGAGGACTGTGTCCTGCTGGGTAAGTATTTTACACATCCCGTGTGGTGCGACCATATGTGTTTCACGTGGGCACCATTGTCACCTGTGTCTGCTGCATGCAGGACATGGTGCTGTAGTGTCCTTGTGCTGACTGTTCTTGTGCTGTGGCCCCAGCGCACCTTGTCACCTGGGCTGTGCTCACATACCTCTGCGCATCCAAACCCATCCCCTTGCCTACCATGTGCCTATTCGTGCTCATCTGTGTGACCACGCACCCATGTGTTGTCGTCTCCGCCCGGCCCTAGATGTTTACATCGCTATCAGCCTTTTCCATGGTCAATCAGGACATGCATGGTGCAAAGGTTCCACATATGTCGTCCTGTGTCTGGTTTCCATCTCATGCCCAATGTGCCATGGGACTGTGCATGTGGCAGCCAGGGGGGGGAGGCGGTTTGGGTTACAAGCAGAACAGGACCATAGACGAGCTGTACAGTGTGTATGTGACCTACTGATCCACCTTGTCGGGGGTTGCACGTGTCAGAGTGTATTTGGGAACCTGCTATCATACATGTCTGCTGCATGACTGTTTGCTTTCGCCTGTCTGCGCTGCCACCCCCACCTTGCCAACCCGGGTTGTGGTACACTGACATATCACCTGTGTGCCATATCACATCCTGACCCAGCTATCTGCACACCTGACCATCTTTGTAACGGCACATGTGCTCCTGTTCTCCCAGATGCGGTCTCTAGTGCACCACAACTGTGTGCAATGCTGTGCCATCATGTGTGTGTGACCATGTTTCCCTGCTGTCCATTTGTGCATTGCTACATCTGGGATTTCATAGGTTCTTCTTCTCACATGTGCCTTAACTCCATTTCTGTTTGCAGGTGATGCAGGATATGGGTGTCGTGCCTGGCTTCTGACCCCTGTGCGTGTCCCTCGGACAGGTGCAGAGATGCGGTACAATGAGGCCCATGCCTCCAGCCGCTCTGTCATTGAGCGCACCTTTTGCGTTCTCAAAAGTCGCTTCAGGTGTCTGGATAGGACTGGCGGGGCCTTACAGTACGGGCCCTTGACTGTGGCAAAGATCATACTAGCCTGTTGCATCCTACACAACATTGCTCTCAGGCACAATGTTCCAGTCGATATTAATGAAGATCTTGGGGTGGATCCTGTGTGCCCTCCTGCACCTGGACATGTTGACACACGTGCTGGGATGGCGGCCAGGCAACGTCTGATCGGGGAGCTCTTCTCCTGTAAGTTCAACAACTGCTGGTGACCTTTATCTAGGTTGACCATGTGTGGACAGGTGTGTCATTTGTGCAGCAGTACCGTGTCGTTTGGCAACATGTCAGATGTGCTTTTGCCTCCCCAGGATGAGCTTCTGCCTTACAGGACCCCGGTACATTACTGTTCATACTGCCCGATGCTGTGCTACATGTGATGTTTCTGTGTGAACAACTGCAACAGGCAGCTGACTCAGGTGAGTTGCAATACAGTGCGTTTTCCATTGCAGTCGCCATGGTGTGACCCATATATGTTGCTTACTCTCCACTGCTCACATGGTGCTGCACTGCTCTCGGGCCTACGTCCCCATCACCCTTAGGATAGGTTTGTCACACATGTGGCGGGGCATGTGACAGGCCTGCCTGTTTACTGTTACCGCTGATACCGTTTGGTGCAACCACCATGACTCTTCTGTTCTGTCAGGCACATGCTCCTCTTACGTTCCCTTGTCCCTGACCACGGCCCATCCACATGGCTCTCCATTGCCCTGTCCCCTTCTGGCCCTTTCTTGTCGCTCCCCTGATATATTGGTTTGGTTTGCACTGCATAATATTTACGGGTCGTGTATGGACCGGTTGATATGTACCTCCCATCCCACCTGTGGACTGTGATATAGTCTGTGTACCCCTGCTCGGAATGTGATTTGCATCCTGTTTAGTCTTTGGGGTGCCCTCACCTGGCACACAGCTGTGTTTTTGTATGGTGAAATGCTGTGGTCCTGTCTACATCCATTTGTGTATGCCTTCTGGTGTTACGGTAGTTACTATTTTCCAGCTACACTTTCCATCCTAGTGATCATGGCTCTTCACTCTCTCTGTCCCCATGTCATTATGTCTTTCCTTTACTGGTACCTGTGGTCACGGTAACAGTCACCTATTTGCTTATAGCTCCTGGCCTCACTTATCACCGTCATCACCGTTGGGTATCTTCCTTTGGTAGGTCATTCTGCATCAGTGTGATGTGACATGTCCAGTATGTTGCTGTGCACTGTCACCCCGTATCCTGCACTGCTACCCTTGTCTGTATTTCATCTCTCTGTTTTTGGTGGGCGTGTGACTGTTCTGCATAGCAAGGCCACCCCTCTGGCCACCTCCGCCTACACACAATCATACATTCTCTCCACAGCTGCCACACACTTTTGCTCTATTATACTGGGTGGGCAACACACTTTGTTATGTTGCTTTAGGCAGCGACATGTTTGTCTGCACTTCTTTATAACACATGAGATGTCCACAGGGATGAGGGTCCAGTAACGCAATACTGTCCCTCGGTCAGTCACCTCTCCATTTATCTTCACCGTGGGTTCAGTGTGGTGTTCATACTACATCTATCTGTTTTGCACGCAGGTTCTGCAGTCCCTGCAGACAGCACTTGGAGTCCCTACAGCACACTGACCGTGTCCCACGTACCCTTTCTGGGGCACCGTGCCACATGGTTCTGTGAGCCAGGGTTCCATCTGACCTCTCCTATCCGTGTGTAACTCATATCTCACTTAGCATTGGGCCACCCTTCTCAGGAGCATACTGGTCATCTTTCTCATACTTCCTATTGGGCTACTGTCTTTTCCGGTTATATTGCAGTGCGCACACATTCATTTGACCATCCCTGGGACTGCACTGTTAGGGGTGACTACCCCCTCATATGTTCCTCTAGACTCTGCTGATGTACATGTGCAGTGCACCATGCATGTTTTCGCTTACACCCATATCCTTACCCCCCCAACGAGCACTTTGGGTGGTGGCATGACACGCTTGCTTTGCACAGTCTGGAGGTTGTGGGTTGTGGTGGTGCAGCCATCTGCATATTCTTTATGCACATATTCATAGTATTGTCGTGTTTCCTTTAGATATCGCCAGTGGCTTTCACTTCATGGAACAGGTCTATGATGTTAATGGGCCTTCTATATTTGGTAATGATCTTGGCATCGGTCTGGATTGTGTTTGCCATATGCCCTTGTTTGCTGAGACCTTGTTTTGTTTCATTGACACACTTTCTTTGTATGTGCATGCCGCAATTGCTGGGGGTCTGTTGTGGTGATTTGTAGCGTTACACAGTTCTGCTCCATGGCCTTGCCACCTCATTTTTCTGACTGTGTACTTTTCAGGGACAATTTGGCCATCTAGCTATTTCATTACCTGGGGGGGCCCCATTGTCATGGATTGCAGACCACATATGGAGGGTTAGGTGACCCTTTGCACGGCATATTGTAGTTGTACATTGCATTGATGATGACAGCAGCAGCCCCCTCACAGTGCAGACCCCTCAGGGAGCCTCATCGGAACACCTATGGCATGACCTGTGGTGCTCTCTGTCACACGCCCTATTGGGTGCACGGGCAGACAGTGCACATTTAACTTTACCCAATGGTGTGACTTGTAGGGTGCCCTATACAGCGCCCTCGGGGTATAGCCGTGTGAGTGTGTGCTTGCCACCTGCGCCTGTTAGACGTACAGGACAGGCTGCTTCTGCCATCACTATATTGGTGTGTGAGTGATGTCGCTGATGCCTCCACAGATCCACCTGCCTGTCAGGTACACATTCACATGATACAGGGCCCAGAGTTGGGCAGACATATGCATGGCATGGTAGGGTTCCCTACAGGGGTACAGGGGCATGGCAATTCTGTTCCTGCCTGCCTTGTTTCTAGATCTGTTTGAGGTTTGCTTTCCTTCATTACATGATATGAGGATATTATAGAGTATGTACATCTCTCAACCACGGTTCTGGGTACACATTCACAATGTTTCCTTCTTGTGAGGGCTGGCACTCTCTGGATTGTACAGGCCCTACATATGGGGGGGGGGGCACTTTCACCAACCTCTCCGGTTGTTTATTGCAAACAAAAACTGGGGGATATGTATGGCTTCAAAAGTGTACTGACTGGTCATCCACGTCACTGACTGTGAATTGCAGAGGGTACTGTTGCAGGCAGCTTTTGTCCTTAGGACCATGGGGGGTTTGAACACACGGACCTTGCACCATCTGCCAGTGTCTTACCCATTGTGCTACAGATCTGGCTACCTTAGGGGACAACATTTATAGATTCTTATGGGGCGCCCTGTTGGGCTGACGTCTGTTGCTACTGTGTGACAGTGACACACACTCATTTCACCCTCCCGTCCCAGGTGGCTATGTGGGTACATAGCCCTTGCTGTGTTCATCTCTGTGCCGCTGCTCTTCCTGTGCGTTGCACCATGGATATGTTTGCTTTGGGGCAGATCCTAGCCATCACAGCGGGCCATTTTGGTGTTATCCTGCTGCCCTTCAGGTGACAGCCAGGGGGTTGTTCACAGCTATGGGGCTACTGCCCGGTGGTTCCGTCCCCGGCTGTGGGGCCAGTGGTCATGAGCTCATAGCACAGTGGGCTTTGTTTGTCGGACTGACTGCAGCATTGCATATATTTTTGGCGCATTGCTGCTGCCAGCAAAACCCCATCAGCATTATGCCACCTTACAGTGCCTCTGGGGCGCCCCATGCGGCACCTTATCTGGCACCCTTTACATTGCTTTCTATGGTGTTCTATAGGTGACATTTTGGTGGGCCTCTGTGGACAGTGCACTTTCTACTGTGGCCCGTGTGGTGCATTATGGGATGCCATCTGCGGCACCTTTGGTTGCACCACTGTGCTGGTGTGTTTGCTGGCAACAGTGCTGGTGGTAAAATATGAGACCTTGCTTCCTCCTCATTCCCTATTTTACCACCAGCACTGGGACAGCCTTCTACATTGTGCATACTGGGGAACCAGGGGGATTTGAACCCATGCTGCCTATAACAGCGGTCAGTGAGCAAACCATTGTGCTACAGCTCTGCTCCTGTGTTTTGTATCTGTACGCTTTTTGGTGCTTCACGCGTGGGAACGCGCCACCGCGCCCTGTTACGCTCGTTAGTTTTTGGAATGCGCGTTGTCCGTAACGATGTACCGCCTATGCCCTTATTTGGGGGTTTCCGTCTGTACCGCGGCTCCTACCGCGAATCACACTAACGCACTTTAGTAAACATACCCCTTATTGTTGGTTGAAGAAGGAAAAACTTTTCTAGACCAGGTGCATCATGGTCTTTGTAGTCCCACTTCATAAAGAAATAGTTGTGAGCCTTGTGCAGGGTTAAACTTAAATGGCTTTTATTCCCTTTGTTGCGCAAAGGTTCTCCAGGAAGACAAAAACAGAATGTACCTTACTTCAGGGTTTATGCCAAATATTTGCAAAGTCAGTAACTGTTACAGGTGCTGCACAGTTCTTTGCGTTCAAACAGGTTTTCAACACCAAGAGGAAAAACAAACACAAAACTTCTTCTTTCAGCTTAGCAAAAGCAAAAAGATATGTTAAAGCATGTCCTGCCAGTTACAATTCTGTGAGAGACTCTGTTGTTGGATCACCTTTCTTTAGTATTGGTATAAACACAGATCTTTTCCAGTCAGTTGGCCATGATGTTGTCTTCCATATTTCTTGGCAGAGCCTTGTGAGTACGGTAACAGCTGCATCAGATTGCTGCAATACTTCTATGGGAATGCTATCAATGCCTGATGCTTTGTTCTTTGATAAGGCTTTCAATGCTGCTTCAACTTCTTCTTTCATCACCAATGGTTCCCGATCATAAGGTACAGGTTGAAACGGCTGTTGGTCCACTTGATCTTTATCATATAAAAACTCTGTATATTCCTTCCACCTTTTCTTGATCTTCTCAGCATCATTCAACATAGAACCTTGAGCATCTTGTAACATTTCAATTCGAGGCTGGAACTTTTTCTTTAACTCTCGTAACTTTAGGAAAGCCGATCTTGTTCTTCCTCTAATAGTTTCTGCTTCTATTTCCTTGCAAGTGTCATTGTAGTACTTTTCCTTGTCCTGTCTTGCTGCACGTTGGAAATCTCTGTTGAGTTCTGCGATTTTATTTATTTATTTATTTAACATTTCTTCTATACCACGCTATTATAATCAGTGCGGTGTACATCAAACAAAACATACTACAATGCATACAAGCAACATTGAGTTTACATAGAACAGGAAAAGAAACATAGGACAACCGGGGTAACTATTCACAGGGTAACTATTTACAGGTTAAATTAGTATTGTCACCAATACTCTAAGCTAATTTGGTATCATCTTCATTTTGTGGACAGGCATAAAAATTAGTGGGTGGGCAAGAGTATAGGCTAACCATTTTCTGGTTGTAATAAGGTGCTATGGTAGCTGTGACATGAGGGAAGTTTACCCGATGTGTGGGTGTCAGGGTTGGTGTCAGGGTAGCATATTGTGAATAGGTGGTGTTTCAAAGCTTTACGGAATAGGATTAAGCTTTTGATGCCACGGATTTCATGAGGAAGGGCATTCCAATTTAGGGGAGCGAATATAGAGAAAGCCCTGTTGGATGTGGTCTTAGTACATGACGTCATCATCTTGGGGACTATTAAGGTGTTCATTGCAGTGGATCTCCTGTCTCTGTTTTCCAGGGTGCTGTGGATTAGTTTGCTAATCGGTGTAGGTGGGTAGTTATTCAGGGCTTTGAAAGTAAGGACTAATGACTTATATTGGAGTCTGGCGTGTAACGGTAGCCAATGCAGATTTTTCATGATTGGTGTTATGTGGTCAGTTCTTGATGATCCAGAGAGAACTCTTGCGGCTGCATTCATAGCCAGGCGGAGCGGATTTAAAGTTGATTGAGGCAGGCCGTGGAGGACGATGTTCGCAAAGTCCAGGTGTGGGAGGACTAATGCCTGAAAGGTTGTCCGGTAGTCATTGGATTCCAGTAGGGGGCGGAGGTGACGTAATGTTCTGATCTTGTGATATATAGACTTTGTAACGTTCTTCACATGTGTGGTCATATCTAGGTGCTGGTCCAATGTGATGCCCAGATATCTGATTGTAGGTTTGGACTTCAATTCTACATCGTTGACAAGTAGCGATGGGGGGGGGTATGAATTTACGGTTCTTCGTAACAAAAAGGACATCAGTTTTACTATGATTGATCCGAAGGTTTTGTGTCAGCAGCCAATCAGCTACCGCTCCGAAACAATTGATTATTGGGGATTGTCTTTCTTTCTCCTCTGGCTTTAGCTTCTCTGCATTTCTGGGCAATTTTCAGAGTTTCTTCCGTCATCTATTTTGGCCGTTTTTGCTTTTTCACCTTTTGTAGAGACTTCTCGCTTTCTTCCAACACAACCTTCTTGATGTCATTCCATAACTCTTCCGGAGCTCTGTCATTTGTATCTAAAGCAGCAAATCGATTTTGCAGGCAGTCTTTAAATTCCAGTGGTATATTCTCAAGGTCATATTTTGCTGCATTCATGAGTGGTTTGCTCTTTTTCAACTTTAGCTTGAGTTTGATGATCTGTACCACAGTCAGCTCCAGGTTTTGTCTTTGTTGATGTTACAGAGCTTTTCCATCGTTGACTTCCACATATGTAGTCAATTTGATTTTTATATAATCCATTCGGTGAAGTCCATGTGTACAGTCACCGCTTGTGTTGCTGGAAGAAGGTGTTTGAGATGAATAGATCATTGGTCTTGCAGAATTCTATCAGTCTTTCTCCAGCTTCATTTCTGTTGCCAAGTCCATATTTTTCAACTACTTTGCCTTCTTCTTTGTTGCCAACTTTTGCGTTCCAGTCACCCATGACTATCAGGATATCCTGTTTGCATGTTCTGTCAATTTCAGCTTGTACTTGTTCATAGAACTCTTCAATTTCATTCTCTTCAGCAGCTGTTGTTGGGGCATATACTTGAATTATAGTTGTGTTGATAGGCAATCCTCGTAGACGAATAGAGATTAAGCGTTCGCTGACTGCATTGTATTTTATTACAGTTCTTGCAAGTTTCTTCTTTATTATAAATGCAACACCATTTCTTCTTTGTCTTTCATTTCCAGCATAGTAGACCATGTGATCATCTGATGCAAAGTGCCCGATGCCAGTCCATTTCAGTTCGCTGACACCCAACAGATCAAGTTGTACACGTTCCATTTCATTCTTGACCACCTCCAACTTCCCTTGGTTCATGCTTCGTACGTTCCATGTTCCAATGTGTAAGACATCTTTACAGCTTCTGACTCTCATTTCATGCGCAGCTACATCAGCAGTCAGACTTCCCGAGGGCTTTGATCCAACCACATCATAAATGCTGGCTTTACTCTGAAAAGTCTTCAGCTCGTCCCCAGTAGCTAGTTGAGTGCCTTCTGACCTGGGGGGTCTCATCTTCCAGCACCATAGCACAATTTGTTTTGTTGTAACTATCCATTGGGTTTTCATGGCAAGATACAGAAGTAGATTTCCGGGCCTTTCTTCCACGCAGTTTAAGTTTGGTGTTGTTGCCGTTGTCACAAAAATGTGATCCTCCGCCGTCAACACTGTCCCATTCTGCTGCTGCCCAGATGGGTGGTTTGTCTTGGTCTGGCACCTCAGCTGAGACCTGTCCATCTTGGGAGACCCTGCCAGTAGTTAAACTACCGATAGTTTAGCTCTCAGCATCACTGATGCACGCAAGCCCTCACAGCATGACAAGCTGCAAACCAAGTGAGAGTGAGAGACTCTAGACTCTTGGAAACACAGAGTGAGCAGTCCATCGAGTGCTCTAACTGCAATGGCTCTGGCTCTATCACCTCTATTTGCATAGGTTCCTGTTCAGCCGTGTTGTCAGCTAGTCTTGAGCTTTCCCTGGATAAGGCAGGTTGTAGTTCAATAGATCTCTCCAATATTCCCCAACCTTGCTGGTCTTGGTTTGGCAAATAACTGCTATGGCTTTTTACTATGCCTCTCTGTAAAGGTTTCACAAGCCCTTCCCAGCTTTGTTTCCTATCAGTATGGCTCTCTGGGTTATAAGCTTTTCTAGGAGCTGGCTCACATCTTGGAAAGGAAATATAACTGTACCTTGGATCTTTGAGACGTGCTCTGCTGGTATTTGCTCTACCGGCAGTCTCCTTCTATCACCGTCTTCCCTGAAGACTGGCTCCTGGAGCTTTCTGGAATGGGCTTGTCCTCCCTGGAACTTAGCTCTTCCTTGTAAGTACTCCAAGCTTCTCTGCCTTTCAGTATGTGAGGTTCCTCTCTCAGGTCCCCTCTCAGTTCCTCTCTGAACTTGTGTTCCCCTCCAAACTTGTGGTCCTCTCTCAGTTCCTTTCTGAATTTGAGATCCTCTCTGCTTTCTTCCTTCTGAGCACTGTTTATAAAGCCGTTTCTCCATTGAGCTTCCTGGCTCTCTATTCAGATGTACCTGATTAGCTTCTGCATTCTCAAAACCTGGGTGTGTCAGCTTAGCTTCTGCAGCCTCGTGCCTGCTCCCTCTAGCTGCACTTTTAGGTAACTGCACCCTCTGTGAGTCAGTTGCTTTATAAAAACAGTGTTTTTTTCTAAGTCTATAGCTTCAATGGCTTCAGCTTCATCACAAGCTATATCCCAGTTTCCCAGATCCCACTAATATAGTGTTAATGCTTCAAACTGTACGGTGCTAGTAATATAACTGTCACTATTGCTACTACTACTGAACATTTGTATAGTGCTACAAGGCATATACAGCACTGCACAGACACATGTTAAAGATGGTCCCTGCTCATCGGAGCTTACAATCTAATAGGTCACACTCACAGTCACCATCTGAAAGCAAATTGGAAAACTTCATGTGCATAGCATGAGACAGAGATGTGTTTCCCTGTCCCCTGAACTCTCCCCCTCTTGTTCTTTCAGTTTCTTCCCCAACTCCAAATCCTTTCTTCTCTTCCCTTGATCTACTTTATTGATCTTCAATTCTTTCCTTACTATTACTGCTTATTACTATTATCTTTCTTCTTCCCCAAAGCCTTGCTGAAAGTTAAATATGTCTGGTCCTCACATCGCCATTAACATTTCAAAATCCATAAGGAACCTGGCTGTTCTGATCTCATGATATGCAAAATCAGCACAGATAGTAAATGTCAACCTACTAGATTTGATAATGTTTGTGGTGCCATCTAACATAGTTGCCCTTAGTCGCTGTGCAACAGACTCTATCACTTACCATAGATCCCTCTGCTCCAAGAGCTGGTAAAATAAAACTTTTCAGCTGACTAATTCCATTCTCCTCTTTGGTTGCTGGTCGAATGGTCTATAGAATGTGTCCTAGGGCTATCTTTTCCTTTTTTATTTTAGATTTATTGCAACATTTTCCATATTCAAGAAGAATATTGTATGATGTAAATCTATTAGAATTGAAACACAACAAACTGAAATATAAAAAATCATGCATGAGGGGAAAAAAATTACACCATTGAATACCCAGTTCCAAAAGTGGCCCAAGGGAAATACAGGGCCATGTGCATAGAATCATTGTGGGGCCTCATTTGCATAAATATTTGCATACTACATTTATTTGCTGAGTGCTATAAGGAACTGATATTGAGGTGTAGCCTAATGGTTAGAGCATTAGCTTAGAAGCCAAGAGACTAGGGGTCAATTCCCACTCTCTCAGATGAATCAAAGGGGTATGTTTACTAAAGGTTCTTAACGTGCGCGGCACGCATGAGCGCGCGCTAAGGTACCTTAGCGCACGCTAATGATGCTTTACGGGGCCAAAATGTGCTTTAGTGCGCGCTCATGCGTGCAGCGGCGCACACGAGCGCTGAAGGCGGGAAAGCTCCCGGAGGGCGGAGGAAGGCTCCCCAGGGGCGGAGAGAAGGGGTCAATGGGTGGAGAGTGGGAGGGGAGAGACTCCCCGCACACTAGCGAGGTGAAATTCGAGGCCAAAAATAACGCGAATGAAAACCTCGCGTTAGAGCCGAATTAAAGGGAAGAGAAACCATTTCTGTCAGCAATGTACAGCAAAACCAGGGAAACCCATATAAAAGTGATAAGTGTGATACATATGCACAGAACAAAAGTACAAATAAACATTGAAAAGGACCCCAACAAAATAAAAAAAAATTACAGTCAAGCTGGGCAATAGCGATAGTAATGGGAAACATCAAAAAACACTCCCAAGAAAGCCCAAAAAAATAAATATGAATTTTGGAAGGGTCTACGCTCCGTCCCCATACAAGGTGAATGATCCCACAGTGAAATAACACTGAACAGGGTGTCCCTCTCCATCAGACAGGTTTCCTATGGTGTGCACATGTGCGGCAACAGCAGGGCGGGCATGTCGGAATGGCCAACTGGACAGATGCTTGGAAATGGGATACAGAGGGCTGCAGGTGGCACATGCTGTGGTGCAGCTGGGGCACAGTGCGGACTAGGCAGATGCCTAGATGGCACTTAGGAATGCTGAAACTGACCAGCAGCCAGACAGAAACTGATGAGGGCCCAACATGGGCACGAGAGTGTCTATCACAGTGTCACAGGGGAGAGTACCCAGCAGGTACCCCCAAGGGCACAGAACATTGGCAGGTGGTGTTGGGGGGAATCGTGGATGCAGGCACCGCTACCCCAGAACACGCACCATAGACAACCGCCTACCTGCACACTAGATGGCTTGAGACTGCACACCACCAGCACCACAAGCAGAAGGGCATGTCAGCATGATGGCAAAGGGGTACTGGTGGTGGAGGGGGGCAGTAGCAGCTGCCCAGAGCCGACCATGGCCTAGCCCTGTGTAGGTGGTTGCCATGCACTGCAACAGACAGGCTCTGTCTGACAAACAACCATGGTATCTCCAGGGACTGCACTGTCTCTGTGAGCACAGTGTGGTGCAGTGAACACAGCCAGTGCCTTCAGGAGCAGAAAGTCACAAGTTCAAGTCCCAGCTGGGGCTACTGCCAATCCAGTCCCCATATTTTACCTGCTACTAAACCGTGATAGTAAGGACAAACCTTTATTGCAGAGAACATACGCATGGTTCAAACGCCTATATTTTACCCCACCGAGCACAGACACCAGAAACATGTGCATTACCTAGAGCAGAGTCCCCCAAATGCAGTCCTGGAGGGCCACAAATCATTAAGGTTTTATGCTGTCTCCAATATAAGGCCATGTCAGCATGGTGGCGGAGGGGTACTGGTGGTGGAGGGGGCAGTGGCAGCTGCCCAGAGCAGACCATGGCCTAGCCCTGTGTAGGTGGGTGCCATGCACTGCAACAGACAGGCCCTGCCGGACAAACAGTCATGGTATCATCAGGGAATGCTCTGTCTCTGTGGCAACACGGTGGTGCAGTGCACACAACCAGTATGTTTGGAGGCAGAAAGTCCCAGCTATGGTGCCTGCCAACCCAGTCCCCATATTTTACCCACTACTACAACGTGCTAGTACAGAAAAATATGCCCAAAACACCTACATTTTACCCTACAGAGCAAAGACACTATAAACAGGCGCATTACCTAGAGCAGAGTCTCCCAAATGCAGTCCTGGAGGGCCAAACACCATTCAGGTTCCATGCTGCCTCTAATAAAGATGCCTGTGCTGCATATCTATGCACCACCCCCATGGTATGCAGATGTATCTCATGCATATTCATGAGGGACAGCATGAAAACCCGAACAGTGTTTGGCACACCAGGACTGGAGTTGGGAACCTCTGCCGTAAAGCAGCAGCCAACAGGGGCAGACACACCCACACCCACACCCACAGGCTCCATTAGCCAATGCCTCCTGGAGAGGCAGGACATTGGGCCCTGCATGCATCTCCCAATACTAGCACTTGCAAACCTTAGCAATGCCACCCTACACCTGGGAATACGGTTCACAGCTATCAAACGTTTGCTATGATTACTGGCAGATAGCAATTCCTACGTTAAGCACAGCTTGCTGATTGAGCTCCATCATAACAACCTTTCTGATGTCTGTGGAGTGTGCTTCAGGTCTGGTCTCTGACAGTGTTTACCACCCTGGGGAGTGACCCCCAACAGTATTGTGTACCATATCCATGCCTGCACTGTGCCCAGGACTGGTGTGGTGGCCAGGGCTGCTAAACTCCTCTATAGTAGCACAATGCTGGCATAGGTGTGGGAGTGTGTGTCTGTCTATCCAGTGTGTGGTGGCTGCAAACACCCTCCACAGCCCACACTGCCAGCACTATTGCCAGTATTGGCCTGCCAATGTGCATAATGAGGAGCAAGGTGCCATGGGTATAGCCCGGACAGGGTGGCCTGGCCAGGATGCATCTGCACAGGGCATAGGGCACTGGCTGGGACATTGTAGTGCCCGGCCACCACCTACACAGACAGGGTGGCCACAGCATGTCCTGCTTTGAGATCACTCTCAACCTGACTGTGCAGTGCACACAGCATGGCTAGGCACCCCATAGTGCTATATAGTATTTTTCTCATGTGATATTTATGGGTGTCCTATTGGGGCCCAGTCACTGACTTATCTGCTTGTTGTGTATGCTGACATCCCAGTTCTGGGTGCACGCCTTTCCACCAGGAACATGCACTTTGGTCTAGCTAGCAGACTGTCTGCAGCTGGTATGTGTCTTGATGGAGTGTCTTGCAGGGTGCAGCGGCTGAAGGCTTGCTGCAGGAGAGTGTCAGATAGTGGTGGGGTGCAGCTTAGCATATCCTGGCCTAATGTCTGTCTGCTATTGTGTTATAGATGTGTACAGAGCTGCATTGACTCCCCAGCAGGACCAGGGTTGATGGTCTCCTCTACTGCCACCATTGTAGGGGGGGGGGGGGTGTAAGAATGTGGATCTGTTGATGGGAGACCCTGTTTACCACCCTCAGCCCTGGAGGAGGAGGGTGGTGGTACATAACCCTCCTTGGGGTCCATAGGCGCTACACCTGACTGAGACATACAGATATATCCAAGGTGTGTCTGCAGAAGCTACCTATCTCACACATTAGCACTGCTGGGGACCTGCAGCATGGCCTACTTCTGCCATGGAAGGTGCTGTGGACCTGGTGCTGGGCGCCCCACCACAACTTCAGGGTGAGTACAGTACCCGCACAATGTGATGGTGTGTAGCTACTCTGTGCCAGTAACACACATGGTCAGTTCCCCCTACCAGGCCGAGGTGCTGTGGGGGTGCATACCCCATCTTGTGTTCATCTGTAGACAGCTGATTTGCATGTGCAGTGCATCATGGGTACGGGTGGGCTAACCCTATCCTGGTGACCACAGCAGACTGTGTGGTGACGTGCAGTCCCTCTGCAGCCAGCCAGGGGCTTGCAAGCAGCTGTAGAATTGTAGCCCACTGGTTACTTCACTGCCTGTGTAGCCAGAGGTCATGGGTTCAAACCCACAGTGGGGTTAGTTGATAGGGCTGCCCAAAGCATTATCGATTTTTAATGTACATTATTGCTGCCAGCAAAAACACACTCAGTGTACTGTACCCATAAGGTGCCTCAGAAGGCGTTTTATAGGGCGCCCTATAGGGCACCTTATGGTTACCGTCCATATAAGGTGCACTATACATTATCCTGTGGAGCGACATATAGGGTGCCCTATAGGGGACATTATAGGGTGCCGTGGCAAACAGTGCACTTTATAATGTGCCCTATGGAGTGCCTTATAGGGTGCCTTATGCGGCACCTTCAGTTACGGCACTTGAGGGTGTGTTTGCTGGCAGCAATTAATAAAATACAAATAAAGTGCTGCAGGAAACAATATTTACATGTCAAAGCTGATGCCTCAGCCAGCCTTATGTATTAGGCACATTGGAGATCGAACTCATGACCCCTGTATCATCAGTCAATGCCTTAACCATTGTGCTACACTGCTGTTCCTCCTTATATGTCAGCGCACCTACTTACGATTTCCATGCGTTTAAATGCACAGTGCTGCCATCAAAAACAGTGCTATGACCTTGCTGTGCCTCATAGGGCACCCTATATGGCGCCCTATAGGCCACCCTTTCAGCAACATTGTAGGGTGCCGTGGCAGACAGTGCACTTTAAAATGTGCCCTCTGGGGTACCTTATGGGGTGCCTTATGCAGCACCTTATGTTACAGTGCTTTGAGAGTGCGTTTGCTAGCAGCAGTAATTAAAATAAAATTAAAAAGCCTCATAATGCAATATTACACATAAATGGTAGTGCCTCAGCCAGACTTATTCATTGGGCACAGTGGGGGATTGAACCCATGACCCCTGCACCATCTGTCAGTGTCTTTACCATTGTACTGCAGCCCTGTTCCTCTGTTTGCATATCAGCTCGCCTGCTTATGCTTTCTGCGCGCGTTCCTCGTGCGCTACTGTGCGCGGCGCACAAGAGCGCACGGCGCGCGCTAATCCCGTTTTGCTCTATTTTTAACCAGACCGCCCACTCCTTATATGGCATCCTGCAGACTACCGCGCCGCGCACGTTAAGAGACTTTAGTAAACATACCCCAAAGTTATCAATGTCCCTTTTTAATGTACATTACAATGTAAACTACTTTGACTAAATGATAAAATGGTATAAAATAAATATAAGATGAGACACATTGATGAGCTTCACTTCCCTGTTTCTGTGTCCTCTTCAGTCTCCCTGCTTCTAGTACCCTCCCCCCCCCCATGTATCTTCAACCTCCACTGTGTGCACAGATTTATTGATTTATTTATTTACAGTCTCTTATATACCGCACTACTCGGCATCAGCGCGGTTTACATGGAACAAAAATGCTCAGTACAGTTAACACGTATGAGTTTACAGATAACAGGGCAAAAAAAACTTGGATAACAGGGGTAAACAATAGACATGTCATTCAATGTTCATTGTTTGTTACTATTTTTTTTAAATTTTGTATTTTCCCTTCACATTTTTAATTTGGTCGCAGCACTGACCAAAGAAATGTGGTCTGCAAATACATGGCCATGTTTCAGGATCTGCCTGCCTCAGGGGTCATACAGCAAGTTTAAAACAGAAGTAGAGAGAATACTGTAATAAGTATAAGGCCATTCTTGACTACACATCCATAGACAAAACAATTTCACAAAAGTTTTAGCAAAAGGCTAAAACCTCTCAATGAGAGTCTCACGATAGACAGCACTCTTAAATTTAAATCTTATACCAACCTATTATGAATATATGCTGCATGATTAGTGATTGTCTTTTAAGTAACATTTCTCTTACTAAATAAATGGGTTTTTTTCAAAAAATATTACTAAATATAGCAAACACAGGTTTACAGATGCTGACCCAGACACCTAATATTATCTACCAGTAAATGGACAGATCTCTAAGGTCCAGGTAAACTAGTGGGGACATAAATATGAATTAGAGATATTATAAATATTGTAAACACACTGCCTATCCTACAATGCATTGGCTTGTTTATAAAAATAACTAAATTGATGGTGAAAAGGACCCATCATACCCAGCAATGCATACTGATGTAATGAAGAAAAGACCTTATTCTATGTGAGAACAAAGAGAGTTTTATTTAAGAATACATAACTATTATTAATACTTAATTAAGAAAACTACAATACAGCACTCAAGAATTAATATTCCACTCATGTTACTCAGAACACTTCTTCCTACTTATATCACAAAACCTTAAAGCAAATATTCATTTGTCTTTTGAAGTGATCAGCATAAAGTCAAAAACAGTGGAATGTAACAACTAATAATCCTTTAACAATTTAAATCATTGTTATGCAATAAAACAAAACTCATTAAAAGTGAGAAGACTCCATTTACAACTCAAATTGTGCACTGCTATACAGAAGATATAATATAATATAAACAATATACATGCGAGAACAGTATAACTGCTGTTGAGTGCACAGTGACAGGGACTACTATGAATGTTGTATGCTGAAAACTGTGACAAATAGCACAAATACTAATGGTACTATAATGATTTCTTCAATCAGAAAAAGATTTCCGAATGCTATAATAAATTATCTGGCAAAAATAAAGTGAAATTAACCTCTCAAAATCATTTCGCCAATATTTTAATGAAGACCATCATGTAGCACAAATCATTGTATATTCGGCCAATGAAACAAATGCCGTCAGGGTAATAATATTTAAAAACATAATGCTGCGCTGACATGCCAAAAGCCAGAGTAGTGCCAGTAGCAGGGGCGGCTCAAAGCAATCTGCTGCCTGAGGTGAGAGATGAGATGGTGCCCTCCCCCCCGAGCCGGCGGGGGGGGGGGCTTCCTCAAAACTCCAGTCAGGGATTGAACAAAATCAAAAAGCCAATTAGATAATGTGGAGGAAATCAAAGATGTTCGCACACCAAGGAACTAAAAAAGCAAGAACCACAGCACACAAGCCTAGAGCAGCAGGGCACAGTTGGCCTTGCACAGCCCCTGCCTGCAGAACATGCTGAACCTATGGGCAGGCTCTTCTTCTCTAGGCCACAATTGTTGCCTCCCACACCCTTCTGCCTGCGGGAGCAGCATGTCTTGCAGGCAGGAGCTGTGCAAGCCATGACTGCAGCACAGAGAAATAGAGCCTGCCCACAGGAGCCGACATCAGGAGGGTGCTGTCTTTGGCCACCCACCCCCACTCCCCATTCAGGATAACTTGAGGATCACCAGCAGCTTAGTGGAGAGTCTGCCCACAGGACATGCTGCTCCCATGTGCAGAAGGCTGTGAGAAGCTGCAATCACTAGTCACAGCGTTCTACCTGCAGGAGCAGAGTGTCCTATGGGCAGGCTCTCTACTAGGCCACCGGCACTCCTCAAGCCATCCTGAATGGAGAGAGGTGGTGGGAGACTAGTAATGGTACCCTCCTGACATTGGCACCCTCTGCCGCATTTACCTAGCTTATTAGGTAGTGCCGGCCATGATCCAGCATTTGTCTCCTTGCTCCCCCTCATCCAGCATTTGTCTTCCTGCCCCCCTCCCCTGTTGTCCAGCATTTATGTTTCTGCCCTCCTCCCCTATTGTCCGGCATTTGTCCTCCTCTCTCCCCCTTGTCCAGCATTTGTCCTTCTGCCCCCATCCATCTTGTCAACATTGATGGCTCACCACTGCTACTTGTCTTCGGAGCTGGACAAACAGCAGCAACAAATCATCAATGTTGAAAGCAAAGGCACTGGATCTTGTGATTCCAGCATGCTTGCAAGACCCATATGGGTCCCTACCCTTCTGATGATGCTGTTCAGATCAGAGGGGAAGGGGCGGAACTAACAGGCACTTAAAAGTGTGCTGAGTCTCAAGAACCAGCTTTCCCTTTCTTTTCCCTCAGATCTGAAGCAACAGGGTTTATTTATTTATTACATTCTCTTATATACCATGCTATTCTTCATCAGTGCAGTTTACATTGAACAAACTGAAATTACATTGAACAGGGCATTATAACTTGGAGATAACTATTTTACAGGGAACATGGGCTATGGAGGGTTAAGTGGCTTGCCCAAGACCACAAGGAGCACCTGTGGGACTAAGAAACCCCAGTCCTTCTGGCCCAAGGTTGCTGTCCTCTAGTGGGATTTGAACCCCTGACCTTCCAGCCTGAAGTACCTTGCCCCAACCACTAGGCCACTCCTCCACTCCACTTTAGAGTTGGCAACTTTCTGAAAGAGAAAAATCCACCACCTGTGGCTAACCATGTTTCACCCATGCCTGCCCCCATCCTATCCCATGCCCCCCAAAAATAATTGCAGATAGGGCAACATGCAAATTGAACAAGCAAGATTGCTATATATTCTTAAACAGAAATTCCATACTAGCAGAATACCCAGCATTGGTTGTATACACACAAACAATACAGACAGGCCTTCATCAATAAGTGAGCACAAAACAAAAAGACAAATATTTGATTTATTTAAACAGTTTTGTATACCACCTTATCCTTCAATCAAAGTGTTCACAACACAATTGGGGTATACATTTAATATGAGGGGATATGAGACGCATACACTAATACTTACAGGGAACATGGGCAATGGAGGGTTAAGTAGCTTGCCCAAGACCACAAGGAACACCTGTGGGACTAGAAACCCCAGTCCTTCTGGCCCAAGCTTGCTGTCCTCTTGGAACCCCTGATGTTCCAGCCTGAAGTACCTTGCCCCAAACACTAGGCCACTGCTACAATCTGCAAAAATTAAACTAAAACCTCAGAAAGCCAGATGCTGCATGTAGTGCAACACAAGCGATATAGACATGCATTTCCCCTGTACTGTACAAAATAAAAGACAGCAGATGTCGGGATTGGCATTAGGAGGGATGCAACCTGGCAATTGCCCTGGACCCACAAGCCAGAGAGAGCCTCATATCTGTCTGAGACTGAAAAAGGCACAACTTGCTAGTGGACTTTAGGCAATGCTATGTGTGGGGCTGGGTTCAGGCAGCACAGGGGGTCATTTAGGCATTGAGGAGAGCCGCGATCATCATGGCTGCTCATGTTTAAGGCCCGCATGCTTGTCACTACTTCCAGGCACTGCCGCCGCAATCCAGATGGCAGTCCAGCACTCTAGAGTCCCCTTCTTCCCCCCTCTGTCAGCTCCCTTCCAGCTCCCATCTTCCCCCATGTCAGCTCCCTTTCTGCCTCTCCTTCTCCCCTTTGTTAGCTTTCTTCCAGCCTCCACCTCCGCTCATGTCAGTTCCCTTCCTGCCCCCACCTTCCCCCTGTGTCAGCTCCCATCCTGCCCCCTCCTTCCCCCCTCTATCAGCTCCCTTCCAGCTCCACTTTCCCCCCTCTTTCAGCTTGCTTCCAGCCCCACCTTCCCCCCTGTGTCAACTCTGTTCCAGCCCCCACCTTTCCCTGTGTCAGCTCCCTTCCTGACCCCTCCTTCTTCCCTCTGTTAGCTCCCTTCCAGCCCCCATCTTCCCCTCAAGTCAGCTCCCTTCCTGCTACCACCTTCCCCTTGTGTCAGCTCCCTTCATGCCCCCTCCTTCCCACCCCTGTCAGCTCTCGTCCAGCCCCCACCTTCTCCCTTCCATCAGCTCTCCTCCTGCCCCCTCTTTCCATTGGCAGCCACAATTCCTGTGTCTTACAGAGCCATGGCTGCGATAGCGGCAATAATTGAAAATAAAAACAAAACCGGTGCAGAGTCTTCCAGCCTCTGCTATGCAATTTCTGTTGCTGTGTCCTGCTCCCTCTAATGTAACTTCCTTTTGGGGGTAGAACACAGTATCAGGAAAAAAAAAACCAAATTTTCCATATCTAGATTTACAATTGCCTCCCTGATATATATAGGAATTTTAAAAAGTGTTCATTTTGGCTATCCCTTTCCAGGCAGGAATACCAATTCCAAGATATCTCAGCGATACAATTTAACTACAATTAAAGTTGATTTAATAACTATCTGTAAATTCTGTAAATAGAAATATGTAAATAGTTCGAAATATGTAATAGTTTGATTGTTATAGAACAAATTATTCACTATACATAGTTCAATCATGTTTAATGTATTTAGCAAATTGTACCTAGTTAACTAATGTTTCATGTAAAACAGACCTGTTTTCTGTTCATTTCTCGTTCATTGTAAACCGCACCTGATCTGTGGAAGGTAGCGGTATATAAGCAACTGTTAAATAAATAAATAAATAAGGGAGATATCCTCCTTAACTCCCCATTGCTTATTTCAATCTTCAATCTTACTTTAAAGAGGTGAAAGCTATTTTTTTCTAAGAGTTTGGAGAGGAAAGGAAAGTTAGAGATAGGGTGCCAATTGGCAGGGACAGAGGGGTCCAGCACCGTCCAGGGAAGCTTTTTTGAGAATGGGACGAATAATGCTTCCAGGGGGATGGAAAAGAACCGGTGTGGAGACTGGAAATGAAAATGGACAGAACAAGCGGGACAAGTGCTACAGAGGGCTCAGCTAGCCAGTGCCAAGGAATAGGATTGGAGAGACAGGTTGTCTTGTGAATAGTGTCAAGGGTCTTGGACAGTTCTGGAAGAGTGATAAGCCGAAAGGAAGACCAGAGGTGCGGAAAAGATGGACCTTTAAGACTGGACGGAGGAATAGGGGAGGAGGATCAGAGGGGATGGGTAGCAATAACTGCATCTGCAGTGCTTGCAGTCATGGTCCCTACATTTTCTCTGCAGTATCTGCTGGGGCAATTCTGTAATGCCCCCAACAGATACTGCAGGGCTTTTGCAGCTCATGCCCAGTGTTAGCTGCAAAACCCTAACACACTTTGGTAAACATACCCCTTTGTTCTACATAAGGAATACAATATTTCACACTTTTATTGAATTCTTCATTTAGATGACTTTCTAAAAGAATGTTCTTCTTCTGTAGTCAGCTGTTGAAACAATGACTAGAATCCATTTAATTTAAGCTGAAGTCATGTCAGCACCTCTACTGATATATGACTTTGAGGTTCCACCTACTTTTTGAAATGACAGCAAAGCAACCCCATAGTTTTCTCCTTTAAACTCTTCAAGCAGTATCCTTGTCTGCAACTTCAGATGATAGGGTCCTACCTTCTTCCTGCAGGTACCTGTCAGTCAGGCATTGTAGGAGGTAGAATAATTCCATCTGCACTGTTCCGATTGTCAGTTTCATTGTTCTGCTCAGTGTGAGGTGAATGATGAAAACAACCAGGATGGAGGATTTTAAGTAATTTTTCTGACATAGACTGATTACTAAAGTAACAACAGTCATTTAGGGTTAAGGATTAGTCCAGGCTTATTTGGCAGATATATTACAGTAAAGGTATGTGTGTCTGTATTTATGTATCCAATCTGCATTACTAAAACATGGTGAAAAATAGAACTCAGAATAATCTGAATTGTACTTTCTCATGAATGTTTTGAATAGTACTACTGTATATTATTAGGCATTTCTTTAAAACAGTTGCTTAATTTTTTATTTTAGGATAATTTTCAAGCCCTGCATTCTGCCATAGTAACTAGACCTTGAGTTTAACCGTGCTTCACTACAAAATAATATAGAAAGCAAATAAATATGTTAAAGGAAGATATTTACTTTTTAAGATATGATTTAGCAAAAATAACCAACAATAATTCAGAGGGGTTACTTTAGAAGCATTTCCACATCTGAAAAGCAGCATTGACACATGTAAATTGTATGAAACATGTCAATGCCATTTTAGAACATGCTTTCTGCAGACATGAGAAAGCTCATCACGTCTACCTTCCCTGGAGGAGTGGTAGGGCAGGGAGAGGGAATGGTTTAGACTGACCTACAAGTCAGATATGGATTACCCATTTCATATAGGGAATCCATGTCTTACTTAAAATGTCCATATGTCAACATTTACACCTGCCCCCAGGCACGAATAAGAGTCTGCTGGCAAGGGTAGCTGTGAATGCCAATGCTGGGCGCCCCTGATTGGTGCCTGACCTCAAGAACCCCACCATGCTTCCCTCAGATCCTAGCTCGTCCTGTACTGAGTTTCCAAGTTACCCTCCCCTCATAGTAGATTCCATCTCCAGTTCCCTACCTCTACCCAGAAACACAATGAAGCCCCCTCCAAATCCAATCCAATCACTCCTAATGCCTCCTGCAACACACGATACTCTTTCCTGACCACTCTAAACATGACATCCCACAAATGGCCCTCTGGCAGACTGCCCCCCCCCCCCCATTTCCCAACCCCTAGCTTGCTAGATATCCTTGATGGACACTAGGAGCAGGAGGAATGCTGAATCACTCCTGCTCAGCATGCTGTTTGCTCCAAAATAATGCCAATGATCCCCTATCAGTAATCTCACAATACCGTGAATACTACAAAATTATGGTTGGTGTCATTGGCACCATTTTGGAGCTCACAGCAAAATGAGCATAAGCGATTGGGCATTGCTTCTGTTCCCACTGTCTACCAAAGACCCCTCGTAAGCCTGGGTTTAGGAATCAAGGGTAAGTGGGTGGTCTTTGGGGGGGGGGCTAATTGAAGAGGTATTATAACAGATTGGCTATTAACAGTAACAGATTGGCTATTATCCCAAAATTTACGGATCAATCACAGCAAAACGGATGTCCTATTTGTCACGAGGAACCTCAAATTCACACCTCCTTCATCTCTACGAGTCAACAATGTAGAGTTGAAATCCAAATCCACAATTCGTTACCTCGGCATCACCCTGGACCAGCACCTGAACATGACAACGCATATAAAAAACATCACAAAGGCAATATACCATAAGATCAGAACTCTACGTCACCTCCGACACTTACTGGACTTCACAGACTACCGAACAACCTTTCAGGCTCTAGTCCTTCCACATGTTGATTTCGCGAATATTATCCTTCATGGCCTTCCACAGTCGACCTTAAACCCGCTCCGCTTAGCCTTGAATGCAGCCGCAAGAGTCCTCTCCGGATCATCAAGATCCGACCACATAACACCCATCATGAAGGATTTACATTGGCTACCTCTTCACGCCAGGATCCAATACAAATCACTGGTTCTTACCTTCAAAGCCCTAAATAACTACCCCCCTACGCCAATCAGCACGCTAATCCATGGCACCCTAGAAAATAGAAGCAGAAGATCTACTGCACGGAACACGTTAGCAGTCCCCAACCTAATGACTAAATGCACAAAAGCTACCTCCAACAGAGCCTTCTCCTTATTCGCCCCTTTAAACTGGAATGCACTCCCCCATGAAATCCGTGGAATAAAAAGCATCATTCTATTCAGAAAAGCTTTAAAACTCCACCTATTCA
This sequence comes from Ichthyophis bannanicus, assembly GCA_033557465.1. Lineage (NCBI taxonomy): Eukaryota > Metazoa > Chordata > Amphibia > Gymnophiona > Ichthyophiidae > Ichthyophis > Ichthyophis bannanicus. Next base: position 1,624,079,211 of record CM066031.1, on the reverse strand, counting down.
CAAAATATTACTCAGAAACCTCCAGTGATAGAAGCACATCCAATAACCTGCAAACTTCCCCCATATACCTGCCGCCCCTGTACGTCATCTCCTCAGATAATGGTTAGCTTCACAAAACTAATGCAACACCCATTTACATTAAAGTATTGTACATAGTTTGTGTTAATATGTATTTAGTTCCCCTGGTTTCCTTCCCATGTTCAATTTCCTGTTCTTTGTAAAACTCAATGTTGTTTGTATACATTGTAGTATGCTTGTTTGATGTACACCGCGCTGATTTTAATAGCGCGGTATAGAAGCAATTGTTAAATAAAATTAAATAAAATAAATTATGTTGAGGGAGGTCAGGAACAGTGTTGAGTGTTGCAGGGGGCCATTTGGGGGTTGTAACATTAATATATAATAGCATCTGTGTGCATTACATTTAGCAGCATAAAAGTAGGGGTTTGGGGGTACAAAGTGGGGAGGAAATGAGAGAGTTACAGTTTTCCACATCAATTTCCCCCATGCAGCTTCTTAAAATTGCTGCTCCTGCCAGACGTGGTGTAGCATACTCATGCAGGCCTGCAACTATCTTACAAGTGGCTTTGTGTTTGTCAGAACCTCTTATAAAACTTTGTCATAGTTCTCTGCATCCTGTCATGGATGTGTGAATTCACCTGTCTACATCCTTTCTAAAATGTGACTTGAAATATGAAAAAATAATGAGTAATCTAATTCCATGCTCAATTGTTGGGCATGGTATGAGAAAGTAAAATCAAAAGAATTTAGCAATAGATTTACAAATCCAAGAAGGAAAAACAAATTAAAACCAATTTTCAGTGAGACCTAACTAGTTCAGATATTGAGTGAGTCTTTACTAGTTAAAGTTAAGGAGCCTAAATCACTGTTCTGAGCTTCCAACCTATTCTAGTCTCAGGTTATTTTTCAGTCATTCTTTCATGTCACAGAACTGAATTGAGCATGGACTCTCTTCTCCCAAGTGGAGAGCATGAGCCTATATCTTTGCCACCTTCTCGTATAGTAGTCATTTGCTATCCATGTACCTATTCTTGTAGTGATCCACAATATTCAGGACAATCCAAAGAACTAATGGTCTTGGCAGTTTCCTACCAAAACTTATCCTTGCCACCACTGGTGTGTTACAAGACTCAACCCTGAAAAGTTCTGATTAATACTCCAGGAGCTAGACAAGAACAAGTTTGTTGTGTGCAGATAACTTAGAGTAGACTTTTAGACTTGTCCTGAGGGGGTGGTGTTTTCTGGGACGTGTTGTAGAAGCTGATGAAAAAACAGCATTTGCTTTCTTTAAACTGATAACAAGGGGTATGTTTACTAAACCGCGCAATTGTGCGGGGCACACTTGAGCGTGCGCTAAGGTACCTTAGCGCATGCTAATAGTGCGTTTTTGTGTCCCGCACACGTGCGCGTCACACTAACGGGCCCGCTCATGTGCGCGGCCCGCTACTGTGCGAGAGAGGCGTGGAAAAGCTTAGGAGGGCGGAGGAAGGCTCCCGAGGGGCGGAGGGACGGGGTCAATGGGTGGAGAGTGGGAGGGGAGAGGCTCCCCGCACAGGAGCGGGGCTGAATTTCGGCAAAAAAAATACCGCGAGTGAAAACCTCGCGTTAGAGCCCATTTAAAGGGAAGAGAAACCATTTCCGTCAGCAATGTACAGAAAAACCGGGGAAACCTACAAAACGTGAGCAGTGTGATACATGTGCACAGAACAAAATTTCAAATAAAACATGAAAATGACCACAACAAAAATGTTAAAAATTATAATTCAGCTGGGCAATAGAGATAGCAATGGGCAACAATAAAAAACACTCCCAGGAAAGCTCCAAAAAAAAGAAATGATTCTTGGAAGGGTCTACGCTCCGTAGGACCTTCCAAAAAAAGAATTCCTTTTTATGGAGCTTTCCTGGGAGTGTTTTTTAATGTTGCCCATTGATGTCACTATTGCCCAGCTTGGGCATGGTATTTTTCCCCTTTTTACGATGTCATATGTGAGGTTTATTTGCCCCTTTGTCTCCATACAAGGTAAATGAGCCCACAGTAAAATTGTGCAGAGCAGGGTTTCAGACTCGTCCGGCCAGGTTTCCTATCTCCAGGGACTGCCCTGTCTCTGTGGCCACAGTGTGGTGCAGCAGACACAGCCAGTGCCAGTAGAACCAGAGAGTCACAGGTTCATAATCCCAGCTGGGGCTCCTGCCAACCCAGTCCCCACAGTTTTACCCACCACTAAACAGTGATAGTAAAGACACTCCTTTATTGCAGAGAACATAAGCATGGTTCAAGCAACCATATTTTACACTACACCACACACAAACCATAACAATGGGCATTACCAACAGCCGAGTACCCCAAATTCAGTCCTGGAGTGCCACAACTCAATCAGGTCATATGTTTTTCCCAGATAAGGACATGTCTGCATGTTGGCGGAAGGGTACAGGTGGTGGAGGGGGCAGTGGCTGCAAGCCACAGCAGACAGTGGCCTAGGCCTGTGCATGCTGGCACCATCCACCGCAAGACAGGCTCTGTTGTATGTACAGTCATGGACACCCCAGGGAAACCAGCAAATTAGTGGCAACACGGTGGTGCAGTGCACACAGACAGTGTGTGCAAGAACAGGAGATCACAGGTTCAAAGCCCAGCTGGGGCTGCTGCCAATCCTGTCCACATATTTTTCCCACAACTAAACCATGATAGTAAGGACAAACCTTTATTGCTGAGAACATACGCATGGTTAATATGCCTATATTTCACCACACCATAAACAGGCGCATTACCTAGAGCAGAGTCTCCCAAATGCAGTCCTGGAGGGCCCCACACCATTCAGGTTCCATGCTGCCTCTAATAAAGATGCCTGTGCTGCATATCTATGCACCACCCCCATGGTATGCAGATGTAGCTCATGCATATTTATGAGGGACAGCATGAAAACCCGAACAGTGTCTGGAACACCAGGACTGGAGTTGGGAAACTCTGCCGTAAAGCAGCAGCCAACAGGGCCACACACACACACACACACAGGCCCCATTGGCCAATGCCTCCTGGAGAGGCAGGACATTGGGCCCTGCCTGTATCTCCCAATACTAGCACTTGCATACCTTAGCAATGCCACCCTACACCTGGGTATATGGTACACAGCTATCAAACGTTTCCTATGATAACTGGCAGATAGCAAGTCCTACGTTAAGCACATTTTGCTCATTGAGCTCCACCATAACAATCATTCTGATGTCTGCGGTGTGTGCTGCAGGTCTGGTCTCTGACAGTGTTTACCACCCGGGGGAGTGACCCCCAACAGTATTACGTACCATATCCATGCCTGTACTGTGCCCAGGACTGGTGTGGTGGGTATGGCTGCTGAACTCCTCTATAGTAGCACAATGCTGGCATAGGCGTGGGGGTGGCTGTCTGTCTATCCAGTGTGTGGTGGCTGCAAACACCTTCAACAGCCCACTCTGCCAGCAATGTTGCCAGTATTGGGCTGCCAATGTGAATAATGAGGAGCAAGGTACCATGGGTATAGGCCGGACAGGGTGGCCTGGCCAGGGTGCATCTGCACAGGGCATGGAGCACTGACTTGGACATTTTAGTGCCCGGCCACCACCTACACAGACAGGGTGACCTCAGTATGTCCTGCTGAGAGATCACTCTCACCTTGACTGTGCAGTGACCACAGCATGGCTAGGCACCCCCATAGTGCTATACAGTATTTCTCTCATATGATAGATATGGGTTTCCTTTTGGGGGCCCAGTCACTGATTTATCTGCCTGCTGTGTATGCTGACATCCCAGTTCTGGGTGCATGCATCTCTACTGGGAACATGCACTATGGATTAGCTAGCGCAGTGTTTCCCAACCCAGTCCTCGGGGAATGCCAGGCCAGTCAGGTTTTCAGGATATCCCTAATGAATTTGCATGAGATATATATGCATTAGAGATAGCTTGCCAACCTGACTGGTTTGTGGTCCTCCAGGGCTGGATTTGGAGACCCCTGCTGTACACCTCTGTCATTTAAGATTGTGAGTGGGCAAGGTACAGATGTCCTAGACATCGAAAGGGTAGATAGAACGTGTCACATTCCTCCTCGATTCTCACCACCACCAAAAAGTTGTCTAATAGACAATATTTTGGTGGTGGTGAGAAGTCAGGAGGAATGGGACACGTTCTATCTACCCTTTCGATGTCTAGGACATCTGTACCTTGCCCACTCACAATCTTAAATGACAGAGGTGTAAGGCAGGGGTCTCCAAATCCAGCCCTGGAGGGCCACAAACCAGTCAGGTTGGCAGGCTATCTCTAATGCATATATATCTCATGCAAATTCATTAGGGATATCCTGAAAACCTGACTGGCCTGGCGTTCCCCGAGGACTGGGTTGGGAAACACTGAGCTAGCAGACTGTTTGCAACTGGTATGTGTCTTGATGGAGTGGCGTGCAGGGTGCAGTGGCTGATGACTTGCTGCAGGAGAATCTCAGATGGTGGTGGGGTGCAGCTTACCATATCCAGGCCTAATATCTGTCTGCTATTGTGTTTTGGATGTATATAGAGCTGTATTGACTGCCCTGTGGGGTGTCTGTTCTGCAGCAGGACTGTGGTTGCTGGTCCCCTCTACTGCCACCTTTGCAGGGAGGTAGAATGTGGATCTATTGATGGGGGACCCTGTTTGCCACCTTTGGTCGGGGTGGGGGGGGGAAGGGGGTGGTGGTGCATGGCCCACCTGGGGATCCATGGGGGCTACACCTGACTGAAACAGACAGAGATATCCAAGGTGTTTGTGCAGAAAATACCTATCTCACACATTAACACTGCTTTGGACCTCCAGCATGGCCTCTTTCAGCTATGGGAGGTGTTGTGGACCTGGTCCTGGGCGCCTCATTGCACCCTCAGGGTGAGCACAGTACCCGCACAATGTGACGGTGTGTAGCTACTCTGTGCCAGTAAAACACACGGTCAGTACCCCCTACCAGGCCGAGGTGCTGTGGGGGTGCACATGGTCAGTTCCCCCTACCAGGCCGATGTGTTGTGGGGGTGCATACCCCATCCTGTGTTCATCTGTGGACAGCTGATTTGCATGTGCAGTGCATCATGGGTACTGGTGTGCTAACCCTATCCTGGTGACCACAACAGACTGTGTGTGTGGTGATATGCAGGCTCTCTGCAGCCAGCCAGGGGCTTGCTAGTAGCTATAGAGCTGTAGCCCAATGGTTACTGCCCTGCCTATGAAATCATAGGTCATGGGTTCAAACCCACATTGGGGTTATTTGATAGGGCTGCCCAAAGCATTATCTCTTTGTAATGTACATTTTTGCTGCCAGCAAAAACACCCTCAGCGTACTGTACCCATAAGGTGCCCTTGAGGGTGCTTTATAGGGCGCCCTATAGGGCACCTTATGGTTCCCGTCCATATAAGGTGCACTATACATTATCCTGTGACACAACTTATAGGGTGCCATTTAGTGGACATTTTAGGGTGCCGTGGCGGACAGTGCACTTTATAATGTGCCCTATGGAGTGCCTTATAGGGTGCCTTATACGGCACCTTCACTTACGGCACATGAGGGCATGTTTGCTGGCAGCAATTAATAAAATAAAAATAAAGTGCTGCAGGAAAAAATATGTACATTGCAAAGCTGATGCCACAGCCAGCCTTACGTATTAGGCACCCTGGGGAGCCAACTCATGACCCCTGTATCAGCAGTCAGTGCCTTAACCATTGTGCTGCACTGCTGCTCCTCCTTGCCTGTCAGCGCACCTACTTATGCTTTTCATTCCTTAAACTGCACAATGCTGCCATAAAAAACAGTACTCTGACCTTGCGATACCTCATACGGCACCCTCTAAAGCGCCCTATAAGCAACATTCTAGGGTGCCTTGGCGGACAGTGCACTTTAAAATGTGCCTTATAGGGCGTCTTATGTTAACACGCTTTGAGAGCGCTTTTGCTAGTAGTGATAATTAAAATAAACATAAAATGACTCTAAAAGCGATCTTCCCCATAATATGTAATGCCTCAGCCAGCCTTCTTCATTGGGCACTGTGGGGAATTGAACCCTTGATCCCTGCACCATTGGTCAGTGTCTTAACCATTGTGCTGTGATTCTGTTCCTGTGCTTGCACATTAGCGCACCGCCTTATGCCGCCCAATATTAAAAAGCCTCCTAAATCAATGGCGTGCTGCCTAATGCCCATCAGCACGCCACCTTATGCTGCACAATATTAGACTAGCTCCTAAAGTAACACCTCAGCCAACTGTCTACATTGAGCACTGTTGGGGATTGAACCCCTGATCCCTGCACCATTGGTCAGTGTTCTAACCATTGTGCTGTGGCTCTGCTCTTCTGCTTGAACATCAGCGCACCACTTATGCCGCCCAGTATTAAAATGCCTCCAAAAACATTAGCGTGCAGCCTTATGCTGCACAATATTAGACTAGCTCCTAAAGTAACACCTCAGCCAACTATCTACATTGAGCACTGTGGGGGATTGAACCCCTGATCCCTGCACCATTGGTCAGTGTCTAAACCATTGTGCTGTGACTCTGCTTTTCTGCTTGCACATCAGCGCGCCACTTATGCCTCACGCGCAGCTATCTCATGCGCTAATGTGCGGGGAGCACATGGGCGCCGTGCACCTTAGCGCATATGCAAATTCCGGATTTTCTTTTTCAGCCTTGAACACCCACTCCTTATATGGCACCCGCACACTACCGCGGCCCGCACATTAGCGGGGTTTTAGTAAACATACCCCAAAGACTTCTTGAACAGTTAAAGGCATATTTTACAAATGATGTCCAAGTGCAATCTGGGACATCCAAGCTAGAATGTCTGAAAAAAAAGCAGGCATGTCCAAGTTCAGGCATGATTTCACAGATGTGGATGTGCCCGATATGAACATCTACATGGACGTCTACATAGACATCCTTAGAATACTTTTTCAGAATGGGGACATCCAATGGCACAACTTACAATGAGGGGCCCCCAAGCAAAATTTTGCTGAAGGCCCCCTATTGTCACAGTGGTGGTGCACCCCCCCTGTCTGAGCCCCCCCATGTGGCGGCGCGACAAACACACTTTATCATGTTTGCCACGCTGCTCCGCTCTTGTAAATCTGCCATGGGGAACGTGGGTCTGCCAGCTGTTCCCCATCGGGCCGAAGTGTCATGAGTATTGGCACCTTTTTTGCTAGGCAAAATGCACTGATAAAATATCACTTATATTAGTAAATGCACACCATAAGTTCAGCTGCTTTCTTGTCCTGTAACACATCAGTGGGTGTTTAATCTGGAAGTTCTATCTCAGAAAGGACATAGAGAGGTTAGAAATGTTCCAGAGAAAGCTAATCAAAATGATATAAGTTCTGTACTTGAAGCCTTATGAGATGAAAATAAAGGACCTCAATGTACACACAGAAAAGAGGAAAAATGAGGGGATATGATATAAATATGTAAACGTATGAAAGATATTAATGCACATGAAACAAATATTTCAGTGGAAATGAAGTTATAGAACTAGGGGTCAGGATATGACTTTTCAAGGAAACAGACTAAAGAACAATATCATGAAGCAATGTATTAGAAAGAAGGTGGAAGATGCCTAGAATATCTTCAGTAAGAGATGGTAGAAACAAAAACTGTAACAGAATTTGAAAAATAGTGAGATAACCATTGAAGATCCCTGAAGGTAAGACAGAGATAATGAAGCCCTGGAGCGTGATGGATGTAGCAGTAGTGCATAAGAGCAGTGGTATAACTGTTCTGTGCTTCCAAGAATGCATCATAACCATAACCGAGTAGCAGTTACTAGTCTAGATAGTAATGGCATGACTGCATCTGGTGACCAAAAAGAACAGGCTATATCTGCATGGAGCAGAAGTTCCAACCATATACAGCAATGACACAGTATTTTCAGGCTTCCGAGAAGGCACAAGTTTCCTGCATGGAATGACCATCCTTGGAACTGAAACTCTAGTGAACATAGGAATGCCAGAGCAGTGTTAGAATACCACTAACTTTAGTGGCAGTGGAGATTATTGGAAAACTCAGAAATCAAAAATGGAAGAGGGCGTGGGTATTTGTTAGGGTACTGATTTTTTGAGAAGCAAAGCTGAAGATCTGAAATGGTTTAATGGCTGAGGTAATGAAGGCCATCGCTTGGCAGCCTTTGGTCATTTAGGGTACAAATATGGAAGACAGTGATAAAAATGGTTTAATTTTTCATTGTTAGTTTATATAAAGGTGAATAGGGAAGCAAGAATGTATGTAAGTCTAGAAAGTGGAGGGCAATTTTAGAAAGGACGTCCAAGTGCATTTGGGACATCTAAACTAGAATGTCTGAAAAAAAAGTCAGGCATGTCCAGGTGCAGACACAATTTCACAAAGGTGGACGTGCTCAATATGGATGTCTGCGGGGACTTCTACATAGACATCCCCAGAATAGCATTTCAGAACCTAGGCATCTAAGAATAGCCTAATGGTTAGAGGAGTGGGCTAGGAACAGAGAAACCAGCATTAAAATCCCTCTGCTACTATCATTGCGATTATGTTGAGTACTGGGTGTGATGGCATAGTATTTACTCTATACCCTCTGGATGTTTTTCAGCCAAAACAAGCACTTTTTGGTGCCTGGAGCAGGTCTAAACTTTGACGTGATTCTGGACATTTCTAAAATCAGGCGAGGACATCCAGAATTTTACAAATGCCCTGGCCACGCCTCGAGCACACCCTCATTCATATATGGAAATATGAATACCCAGTCTGCTATAGCCCCCTCCTTTCCCCACCACCATTCTCACACCAGACTACACCAAACAGCAGAAATCAATAGAGTGTCTGGGAAGTGCATTTGTGGGTTATCTATTTTCAACTGAAAAGAAACTAATGCACACCCTCATTCATATATGGAAATCCTCATGCTGGGGTCATCCCAGAGCTGACTTCTAAAATGGCTCTGGAGACATCTGTGCTTTGGGCATCTCAATGCCCGTTTTCAGAAGTCCAAAGCACAAATAGGGCTTCCAAAATAACCCCATAGTGCAATGATATCACACTTATGGCACTTCTGTGTCAATGATTTAACTAAACTTGAAAATAACACTTTGAAGGGAAAGGATTCATTAAACATGCTGATTGCTAATTTACAGTATATTTTTACATAGTTACATAATTAGCTAGGTTGAACGAAGACCAAGGGTCCTCTGAATCAAACTCTTATTCTATGCTGAGATCGTTTAAATCACTAGAATACTTCTATCTTTATCATGACTGTTTTGTTATCATATATTACAGTATGTATTTGAAAAGCAGATGCTATTAATGGCATCAGCTCAGCTAAAAAAACATCTTGAAAGAAACGACATTATGAATGACTATGAGCTATTTTTAACAATAAACTGGTGTTTGCCTGTTAAAAGTTAACTGTTCTATTTTTCGGTTATCTTTACAGTTCTCTATTTAATAATGAATTTATGCATATATAGGTTCTTTATTAATATTAAATGCACCTTTCAACCTGTCAGGTTTTCCTGTAGCCCCACTTTTGTGAGGATTTAAAACAAGCATAGGCATTTTCTAGGGCAAATGCTGCTAGACACCCGGCATTTATCTTATCTCAGTTGATGACTTTCCTTTTATCCTGAAATGATTTGACAATGACTCTATGATTTCCGTACAAATTACCCTTTGAAAGTGGCAGAGGCGCTTGGCAGTGATCTTCATTTAATTACTGAGTGGATTATTAGCATACAGCTTTTTTTTTCTCTTCATTTCTTTATATCTCCTAGATTGCACTGACATTTCCCTTTCATTGTGTGCTTTAACTTACTGAATACTAAATATTATGCAGATTGCAGCTGAGAAGTACCCAGTCTGCTACAGCCCCCTCCTTTCCCCACCAGCGCTCTCACACCAGTCTGCACCAAACAGCAGAAATCAATAGTGTGTCTGGGAAGTGCATTTGTGGGTTATCTATTTTCAACTGAAAAGAAACGAATGCTCTAACTATGAATATTTCTATGCACTCTTCCTGAAAGGTAGATATATGTTTGCTTATTTTAGTAGTACTCTTTCTCTCCTTGCTCATTATGCTGCTTGCCTTGGAGGTAGGAGAGTTCTGTCTCCAGACTGACAATCATTTGTTTTTGTAAGCTAAGTTTAAAGAAGGGTGTTGATAAGCCAATCGCCTCTGTTGTACGCTAATTGTTATTTATTTGTCACCAGTGAAAGAGAGATCTGCATGAATAAATTACAAAGCTATCCTCCTCTCTGAAGAGATCTTCTCTTTCTTGAAGTGTCAGCTTGCCTTGATTGACGCTGGTTTGCATATATGTCAAGCCTTTGCTTGTGACATATCTATCTCCAGCAGAACTTTCTGCTATTCCAGAACAGCTGCTACCAACCCTCTAATTAAACTGGGGGTTTTTAAATACCTTTTATTCACTTTATTTAAAAAACAACGCAAAATACAGAATGATAAAAATATTCACAGTGCTCTGACACCAAATAAAAAGCTACAAAAGTCAATCTATTCAATACGAAAAAAGCAAAATGGTTTTCAGAGTCTCATTGCTCCCAATAGTGCCTTAATCAGCATATATAAGACCAGGATTAGGTCACCATTCACTCATACTGAAACTATTAAGCATTAGGTGGTATATACTTTCAGGATAATTTTCAGTGGCGGCAGTCAGTATTTAAACTAAATGCCTACTACAGCACTTAAATTATTATGTATATTCAGTGCTGCTCTATGTTTAGTCTGCACCACTTGGGTTAAGACAGGCGACTACTTATAAAATACTAGTTTAAACGGCAGAGATTATGCCGTAAGTCCAAGCATGTACGTTTACACCAGTAGGGATTTTCTAAGAGACCGTTAACATGAGCATCTTACCACATCCATGCGTTAATGGCTACAATAACCTCCAAAATGCTTAGTGTGAAAGGGAATGGGCTGTTAGTGCATAGTAACTTACTATACACTGTAACTGTGGCAGATCAATTGACTCCAACTCAATAGGTGGCATTAAGTGCATCTGCTATTCCTGCAGGAATTCTGCATGCAATAATTAAAAACTTTGCACTTTTTTGTGATTCTATTCCTGTTTTGTATTTTCAAGTAGAGTGTCACTCAAAAACAATATCCTTTGTTATTCTGACAAAGCATGCAGAATTTTGCTTAATTGAGACCTTTTGACACAGAATTTAGAATTTTGGGTGTGCAGAATTCCAGCAGGAATAAATTCTGCATTAGCTGCAATATATTTAATATGGGATAAATGTTATTTCTGTGTGGAAACTGTATAATAAGAGGCTGGACAGTCTCCAACAGTAACGGCACAGACCTCTAAATATATAGCTTATCTGTCTGGCAACAAAACAGCACCACTATATGGATAATTTGTGTGTGTGGAAAATTACGCACCATCAATGTACATAAATCACATATTTTCAATCACGCGGGGGATGGCCCTTTACGCACATACAGTACTTAACCGGTCACTCCTCTATAAGTACGCCCACCAGGCTGATGGCACATAACATCAGTGTGTGCATGCATGGGGAGGAGCTTGGGTGGCATATATGCAGAACACACATCTACACGTGTAAATTAGAAAATATTATAGCTTACGTGCATTGTTTAAAATTCTAGGCAGGGGCATTTATACTAGCCCTAGAGTGGAGGAGCAGCCTAATGGCTAAGAGCACTGCCTTGGGACCCCATGAAACCAGAGTTCAAGTCTTACTAGTACTCTTTGGGCAAGTCACTTCATCCTCCATTGCCTCAGCAAAATCCAAGTTATCAATGCCCCTCTTTAATGTACATTACCAAGCTACAATGTAAGCCACTTTGATTGAAATGATGAAGCCTGTTATAAAAACAACTGATCATGCCTAGATTTGCCACACTTATGCCCCTATTTTATAAAGTTAAGAAGGCACAGTACTTGACTTTATGAAAGAGGTGCAATAGACATTAATTAAACCACGCATTAACTAGTTGTAGCTTTATAAAATTACCTTCATAGTAACTGAAATACACAGATAGGAGACTTATATGTTTACCAGTTGCCGGTAGACACATAGAACCCGATTCAGAAGAGGGTGTGTCCGGGCCATCCGGATGGATCTGAGCAGGATGGGCCTGTTAGGACCCGATTCTGTAACACGGGAGCAAAACATTCCCGCGGCATACAAAATCGGGCCCAAGGACAGCCCGGTGTGCCTATGTATGCCTGTGGGGACATCCTTCCCGCAGGCTCCCCTGTCACCTGCAGCACTGACCCTCTTCTTCCCTGCTGCCCAACCCACAGCTGGGCAGATGGGGCCTGGATCGGGTGGCGGAGACCTACCTGCACCCATCCCCGACCCTGGGGTGGAGGGGAGTTTGGCTCTGACCATCTGGTTTGTGCTGCTTATTCCATCTTCGAGGTAGAATAAGCACCACATTCCCCCTGACCATGCAGGATGTACAGAGCCATGACCAGAATAGGCCCGGTACATCCTGCCATCTCAGCCCACCCCCGCTTCGCCCAGACTCCGCTCACTCCCATTCCACACTGGCTCTCCCCTTACTGCTGCTCTAACTGTGTGGGGAGGGCCTGAGGGGGAATAGGGGCAGGACAGCTTGCAGTGCTGCATGCCCCACCGGGACATGCAGCTTCGCAAGTCGCCTCTCTGAATCAGGACCATAAGTCCATTTGAAAATTGACCCCATAATAAATTACAGCATTTGTTACTATGTACTTGAATCATCCACATTCAAGGCAAATATCTTTTAGCAGAAATTATTCTATCAACCTTAATTAAGAAAAATAATTATTTTATATTTAAAAAGCTGGATAATCCCCTTTAAGCATTTTTTTAGCCAACTCCTAGTGTGAACTGTTTAATAAGTTATCAACTTCAAAGCAATATCTGTAGACCATGGATAGCATGGCACACATGGTGCAACCCAATGAACCCTATGTTTGAGACCCTTAGGGGTATGTTTACTAAACCATCTTAATGTTACCGGCGCTAGTTGCAGCGTTAATGTGAAGAATGCCATATAAGGTAGTGGGTGTTCCGGCAGCAAGGTTGCAAGAATCTGTATCGCGCGATAGTGGGTGCTGTGGCACGTTAACGTGCGATAACCCTAAGTTCATGCCAGCGCAGTGTTCAAAGCTATAAAGATGTAGCCCACTGGTTACTGCAATGACTGTGGAGGTAGAGGTCATGGGTTTGATTCTGCAGTGGTGTTATGCAAGAGGGCTGTCTGAGGCATTTCCTTTTAATTTAAATCAGTGCTGCCAGCAAAAACATCCTCAGAGTGCCATAACCTAAGGTGCCACATAAGGTGCCCTACAAGGCACTCCATAGGGCACATTATTAAGTGCCCTGTCCACCAAGGCACCTTATAATGTGCCCTATAGGGCTCTTTATAGGGCGCCCGATAGGGCGCCTTATGAGGCACCTTAGGTTATGGCACTGTGAGGGTGTTTTTGCTGGCAGCACTGATCTAAATTAAAAGGAAAAGCCTCAGACAGCCTTATTAAATAAGGCCACTGGGGGATCAAACCCATGACCTCTGCCTCCACAGTCATTGAAGCAACCAGTGGGCTCCATCTCTAGAGTGTCTAGCACACTGCTGGCTGGCTGGCTACAGAAAGACTGCAGGTCACCACACAACCTGTCTGCTGTGGTTACCAGGATAGGGTAAACCCACCCGTACCCAAAATGCACTGCACACGCAGATCAGCAGCCTACATCTGATCACAAGATGGGGTATGCGCCTCTACAGCACCCCAACCTGGTAGGGGGAACTGACCGTGTGTGTTACTGGCACAGAGAAGCTACAGACCGTGACATTGTGTGGTTCCTATGTCCACCCTGAGGATGAGGTGGGGCGCCCAGCACCAGGTCCGCAGCACATGGCATGACTGAGATAGGCTCTGCTGTAGGTCCCCATTAGTGCCAGTATGTGATAGGTAGCCCTTGCAAACACACCTGTGTCCATCTGCATTTCCCAGTCACGTCTAGCCCTTGTGGACTATGATGCACCCAGAATAATACATATCCTGTGTGGTTGCCATGGTCACATGTCATAAGAGAAGGGTAGTGTTTGGACCCAAAATCAGATTATGTAGCACCTCTCAACCAGCTCTCTGTGGGTCAGGGTGGGGGACAGGATCTCCCACCAACAGATCCACATTCTACATCTCTGTAATGGTGGCAGTAGAGAGGACATTCGCCAGCAGAGGGCACAGGCAGTCCTGCTGGGGAATAAGCACCCTACAGGGCAGTCAATGCAGATCTGTACACATCACATAGGACACCGGCAGAAGGCCTGTAAAAGATCAGCTGTCCCCCCCCCCTAACTGACATTCACCAGCAGAGGGCACAGTCAGTCTCCACCCTGCAAGGTAGTCCAGCCATACACATGCTAACTGCAGACAGTCTGCTAGCTAGTATATAGTGCATGTTCCTGGAGGAACTGTGTGCACCCAAAAATGGGATGTGTGTGCACACACACACACCAACCAAGCAAGTACATCAGTGAGTGGGCCCCCAGATGAAGGAACTCATAAATATCACTTGGGAGAAATACTGTACAGCACTATGGGTGAACCTAGCCATGCCATGATCACTGCTCAGTCAGGGTGAGCGTGACCTCCGAGCATGACATTCTGTGGCCACCCTGTCTGTGCAGGTGGTGGTCGGGCACTACAATGTCCCAGCCATTGCCCTATGCCCTGTGCAGATGCATCCTGCCCAGACCGCTGTGTCGGGGGCCCTACCCACAATAACTTGCTCCTTATTATGCACATTGGCAGGCTATCACTGGAGAGAGTGCAAGCACTGGGGGCTCAGTAAGGTGTAGGCAGCCACAAAACACTGGGTAGACATACACACACTCCCACACCTATTTCAGCATTGTGCAAAGATAGAGGTGGTTGGCAGCCCTGGCTGCCACACCAGTCCTGGGCACAGTGCAGGCATTGCTAAGGTATGCAGGTGCTAGCATTGGTAGCTGCTGCCCTGCGCAGGGCCCAACAGCCTGACTCTCCATGAGGCTTTGGATAGTGGAGCCTGAGGGTGTGGGTATTCGTGCCCCTGTTGGCAGATGTTCTAGGGCAGAGGTTCCCAACTCTGGTCCTGGTGGGCTAAGCACGATTCAGGTTTTCAGGCTGTCCCTAATGAATATGCATGAGATACATTTGCATACAATGGGGGCACTGCATAGCAGTGCATATCATGCATATTTATTAGGGACAGCATGAAATCCTGAAGGGTGTTTGGCCCTCCAGGACTACAGTTGGGAACCTCTACTCTAGAGAGTGCACATGTTTATGGTGTATGTGCTCTGTAGGGTAAAACGTAGGGACATGGGCTGTAGGAGCCACAGCTGGGACTTGAACCTGTGACATTCTGTCTCTGAACATACAGGCTGTGTGTACTGCACCAAACTGTTGCCACAGAGGCAGGTCATTCCCTGGGGATACCATTACTGTTCATCAGACAGCCCTTGTCTGTTGCACTACACGCCACCCATCTGAACAGGGCTTGGCCTTGGTGTGCTGTGGGCAGATGCCACAGCCCCTCCACCACCATGCTGACATGCCCTTATGCTGGTGGTGCACAGTCCCAGGCCATCCAGTGTGCCGGTAGGCAGCTGCCTATGGTGCGCGATATGGGGTAGGGGTGCCTACATGGACATCCGCGCTTCCCCCCAGCACCGCCTGTCACTGTTATGGGCCCTTTTGGATACCTGCTGGATGATGTCCCCTAGGATACTGTGGGATTCACACTCGTGGGCATGTTTGACCTTGGTCAGTTGCTGGCTTGCTGATTTGTAGTTTCTGAGTTCCTATGTGCCACCTAGGCATGTGCCTAGTCCACTCTGTGCACCAGCTGCCCCACTGCATGTCCCGCCTTCAGCCCCCTGTACCCCATTTGCAGCCTCACTGTCGTGCCCTTTCGTACTTCGGCACTATGCTGTTGCTGCACATGTATCACTACTATGACTTTTCTTGGTTTCCCTGCCTTTGCTGTACATTGCTGACTTAAATGGTTTCTCTCTCCTGAAAATGTGTCTCTAACACAAGGTTTTCACTGGCGTTAATTTTCAGACCCTGATTTCACAGCATTAGTGTGCCTGGAGCCTCTCCCCGCCCACTCTCAGCCCATTGACCCCTTATCTCCACCCTCTGGGGAGCCTTACTCCACCCTCTGTGCGCCTTAACGCCGCCGGAGACATTATCATGCAAAACATGACATTATCGTATGGTAATGTGCTATTATCACATGATAACATCACTTATCGCGCGATAACATCACAGCTGCGATGTTAGCGCTGTTTAGTAAACATACCCCTTAATAACAAAACCTAGAATAGATCTGGGGATAGGATACTCTGAATAGCTCATAGTCAGAACAGGTCTGGACAGCAAAGAAATAGGACCTATAGGAACAGATGAGCATATTGCACAATGAACCAACCTGGAGCAAGGGCTCCTGGAAGATACATGTTGAATACTAAGTAGGAATCCCCAATGCTAGAGGATACGTTTGAATCCTATTTACAGAAATATGATTACCATGGAGTTTCTTTCAGCAGAGTAGAACAGTAAAGCAGAATAAAACCTATACAGTAGCACCAGCTGCACAGTAGTAGTGGAATCTAGTCCATCTTATTCAAAGGAAGTGACCCTAAGGTGATACTGGCTTTTAGAAGCAACCTAAAGCTCATGATGTATCATGTATAGTTAAGAACAATAGTTAAAACTGTGTTTGGAGATTAGCACCGTTCTGCTTTATATATAGGCAGGATATTCAGCTGCAGTATCCAGACAGGCGATACCACTGACTGCAGGATGAAGGTTTACATAATTTAAAGGGTGTTAATAAACAAACAAGCCTTTTTGCAAAGAAAGGGAAGCTGGAAAACTAGAGGACATAAAATGAAGCTGTAAGGAGATAAGCATCAGGAAATACTTTTTTACTGAAAGGTGGTAGATGCTTGGAATGCCCACCCCGATGGAGGTGGTAGGGGCAAAAACAGAGACGGACTGCAAAATGGCATGGGACAGACAAAGTGGATCCCTTTATAGCAAGAGTATGAAATCAAAGAAATCTTAAGTATCTTTTATACTTCAACAAATAAAGGGGGAAAGGGAATGCAGAGAGGGGTGGTAAACCCTAAACAAAAGCATAAAGGGTGTGATTTGCACGGATCGTTGGGTACAACTACTCTAGCAACCTTATTGGTCAGACTAGATGGACCATACTGGTCTTTATCTGCTGTCATAAGCTATGTTACTATGGGTAAAATAAGGCAGGGTTGAAATTAGGATTCATGTTTAACGTACGGACTTACAGTACTTCAATGGCTATATGCTGCTGA
This sequence comes from Ichthyophis bannanicus, assembly GCA_033557465.1. Classification (NCBI taxonomy): domain Eukaryota; kingdom Metazoa; phylum Chordata; class Amphibia; order Gymnophiona; family Ichthyophiidae; genus Ichthyophis; species Ichthyophis bannanicus. The sequence continues at coordinate 1,624,061,818 of CM066031.1, read as the reverse complement.
AAAATGTGTTATTTTGTAGAGTGATGTGATCACACTGTATGGTCTTCTCCACTGCTTACCTGACTAAATGCTGCTGAAAATCAACCCTCAATGAACAAGATCCTTTAAATTCCTCTGTAGTTTCAGACAAATTTTCAGCAGCATATAGTCCTTATGTTGAACATTAATCTTAACTTCAACCCTGCCTTAATTCACCCCTTCTTTAAAATATGCAAACCTTGGGGGGCGGAGCCTGATGTCCAGCGGGATAGACGCTTTGCGTTGAAGCTCCCGAGAGGCCTACTCAGAATCCTGAATTAATACCTGCATAAATTTCATTTTTTGCTCTGAACTTACCGGGGTGCCTCGGGGGGAACGGCGGGCCACAAACCAGTGCGACTGGACCTCGGGTCTCCCTCTTCTTCACACGGAAAACGCTCCAAAACAGAGTTCTTCCCCACAAAAGATGGCCCCACTTTGGGAAAACCCCGCAACGCCACAGGCGATCTTGGAGGAGATACGCGGTGTGAAGGAGCTGGTACAATCCAACGGAGTGGCGCTCCGAACCATGCGTGAAGCCTTTGGCACACTTCAGAACCGGCTTGAAAGTCTCCCACTACGACAGGACAACATGGCGGAGGTCCTTGATTCGCACGCGGTGCGCTTGGTGAAATTGGGCAAGGCTGAGCGTATGATACAGAATTTTCAAAAAGAGCTGGAGGATAGCAATGATCGAGCTGGTTGCAACCATATGGAGCTCATTGGAGTACCGGAGGATGTGAGAGCAGGAGACATGCGAGAATTCTTGGTCAAAACTCTCCTCCCCTTGCTAAAGATTATTAGTTACAGAGCTCTGGAGACTGACCGAGCGCATTGTGTTCCTGCTAATATGGCGCTCAATCGGACGACCCCTCGGGCTCTCATTTTTCGATTGTTGCGATACCAATAAGTGGAGCAAACTCGCACTGCTGCCCGGGCGAACTATCATCTTGAAGTTGAAAGTCATAAAGTTTCTTTTCCCCTGACGTGGCAAAGTCCACAGTTGACCGACGGAGGAGGCTCCTTGCTTTTCGCCCTGGTCTTCAATAACTACAGGCTCACTTTGGCCTACTATATCCAGTGAAGCTCAGAGTGACTCTCCATAACCCAGCCATAACATTCGAAGATCCCGATCTACTAGCAACGTTTTTGGACTCCAAATAACGTAGATCAGATGCGCTAATCCAACAACTATGATTCAACAATCTTGATCTGTAATTCGCCGGATTTGCCCGCCATCTTGAACGGCCCGACGCGGTGATCCCAGCCTGGAATAGAGACTGCCTGGACTTTTCTTTCTCTCTATAATTTACTTGGCCTTCTATCCCTCCATGATGTGCACCTCGGTGGGATTCGAAACATGCATAGTTTTACAGGTTATATGCTTTAGCTTGGGCCCTCTCTGGAGTTTCTCCCCGCAGACATTAGGTCGCCAGTAATTTCTGGGGTTTTGCTTCTTCTCTACTGCACCTTGGTGCTTATTTTTTTTTTTATATGGGGCGTTTCCATGATTTTCATTAACTCATTGATTATTATGTTATGTGCACAGTCATACATAGTTAAGATGAGGGACATTGGGAAACTGTGTGCATTATTGTGTTCTTTCTCAGAATTTATAATCTTTCTTGATGGCCTTGTGTCATATCTTCTCATAAAACGTAAAAGGCATTAATAGTCCAATCAAAAGAAAGAAAATCCTTAGCTATCTTAATCATGAGCAGGTTAATTTAATGTTTCTTCAGGAAATGCATTTAAATTCCGCTGCGGCATTGAAACTTAATACCAAGCCTAATATGGCGACTGCCTTCTCTTCCGCTGTTTCCAAGCGGTGTGGGGTAGCCATTTTGGTTAAGAAGTCTCTGCAAGCTATTGTAATGGCTGTTAGCTTTGATAAGGAGGGTAGATGGGCCCGTGCACACCTTCAGGTTGAGACTGTAATTTACGTGTATTGGTATCTATGCTCCGAATGTGGATAATCCTGTTTATTATGCAAGTATTATGCAGTTAGCACAGGCATTTGCCAGCCCTCCATTAATGCTCGGCGGCGATTTCAACCAAGTACTTGAGCCCTTGACAGCTTGGCTGCCGCCCAGAACGAGTGGTCCACCCAAGAGTCTTGATTCTTTTACTGCTTTGATTACAGATTTTGCGCTAGAAGATATATGGAGGCTGCTTCTCCCCTCACTCCCATTATCCACCTCTGCGCTCAGACAGCACAGGAATTCTGGGAGCGGGAGTCGCATGTAGCTTTGACCCCGGAGCATGGGAGCCTAGCCTGGAGCGGGCTGACATGGATCTCTCGATCTCCCTCACTTACTCAGACACTTTTTTCTTTTAATCCACCGAAGTTTCTATACTCCTGACAGGTTAGTCAAATGACCGCTACCCAGAGCAACAGATTTTGGATATGCCACACGGCCATTCACATACTAACTTATATTATGTTTGAATGCCCGGTACTACAATATTACTGGAAAATACTGGGGGAAAATAGGTCCCCTCTTAATTTCAATGAATGGTGGCATCCTGTCAGTCTATACAGTAAATATGAACAAATACCTCAGCTGTTGGCTTCTCCGTTCAGACCCTCTATCATTTGTCTGAATGGAGGATACTCCATGATTATGTTTAAAATGCTAAAATGCTAAATGCTCCCATCTGACTGTTTAAATCTATTTCACATGATCAGTCTATATTGCTGATACTCTTTTGTTTGTTTGGATGTACAATCACTGCTATATGTATACGCCTCTTTGATGATACTCCTCAGTTCTAGAGAAGAAGCTTAGGGGTGGGGGGTAATTGGGGTTGCTTTCCTTATGTGTATATTTGTATTTGTCTCCTTTGGTTTGTTGTTTCGTTTGCTTGTTGTAAAATGAAAATAAAAGTTTCAAAAAAAAAAAATATGCAAACCTTCAAAGTACAGTCTGTTTTGCTACCAGTCAGCTCTGTACTCATAAACTAACAATAATCCAAAATTGTGTACGTTCTTCACTGACTTTCTAAAGAGACTGAAAAATAGAAAATCCACTATGGTCAGTGCTAGATGCAAATTTCATCATAAGATTTTTAAAGGATAGACAAAAAATTAAGCAAATACTTTATATATTTTTTTTCCATGAACTTTAGGTTTTTCAATGAGTGGAGAGAGTGTACAGATTATTATAGTATATCTCGGGATAAAGGAATTGTCATATGCATCGAAAAGAAACAAGTGAGGATTGATGACGGCTGCAACTGGACAGATTCTAGTGAAAGTGTTTATTAAAAGATCCGACTCAGCTGAGATTTAGCAAGCTTGCCTGCATCAGGACAGTAGCATTCCTAGCCCCTCTGTTACCTGAGGTGGGCACCCCCCAATGCTTCAAGTGTCTCCCCCAATGTGGTGTAGCGCTGCATACTGCAATGCACCCTCCTATCCCCAGCCGGCCCCACAGAGGCAGTGCGTCAAACTTACCGCTAAGTTGGGTTGCTGCAGTACCTTGTGCTCCAGGGGCCAGCTGCTCCTCTTTCCCAGCTGCACCCACCACCCCTCCCATCATACACCACTGCATAAGGGGTCTGCAAACATAAACAAACATTTTAAAAAATAATAATAAAACCAAATGCAAATATAAACAAATTTATACAAAGAAATGTGTATAAAAAGTGTATACATCTGAAAACCTAATAGAACCACTGGAAATATCTACATGCATATACATCTATAAAACTGTGCAAAGAAACTTACTCATTCTACATAAAACATATACAAATATCATTATTAGTAGTATTTAACACATGCCTTTTCAGGAGAAGATCAAGGCAAGTTACATTCAGGTACAGCATCCATATACTGTACACATTGCATGTCTAAATAAATGTATTTACATATATGTATCTAAAGAACACAAAACTTATCAAAGACATGTAGAGCCCGATTTCGGAAGGGGCATGTCTGGGCCGTCCGGATGGCCCCATGTAGGACAAGCCCGTTTGGACCTGATACTGAACGCAAGAGCAAAATATTCCTATGGCTGTCAGAATCGGGTCTGAGGACGGCCGGTGTGCTCCCTCCACAGCTGCAGGGATGTCTTCTCTGCAGCTACATCTGCCCGCAGCCCCAGACCCCCGAATCCCCATCGCCTGACCCCAACAGGATTGGATCAGGTGGCGGGGATTCACCTTCCGTATCTGGGTGCTCCAGTGGAGAGGCTTCTGTGCTCTGGGGGGTCTGTCAGCCAAGTTTGGGAGACACCCCGCTCTTATTCCACCTCAGAGGAATAAACAGGGCATCCCCCAGCGATCCCCAGACATACAGGGCCATTACTGGAAATGGCTCTGTATGTCTGGGGGTCAGCCCCATCTACGCTTCACCCACTCTCCGCCCCGTGCAACCCCAACCCACTACATGCACAGTGGCTTGTGCATGCAGGAGGTACAGGAGGCAGCAAAGCATACGGCAATGGTGGATAACGCTGGGACGTGCAGCCCCTCAATTTGCCTCATAGAATTGGGGCCAAAGGATATGTAAAGGCCACGTTACCAGGATGGATAAACAGCATACGCTCAATAAATGGTTATAAATCAATTAAAGGGAAAGAGAAACAAATGTAAAAGGCCATGCAAGCTAAGATTAATAAAAAGGATTAACAATTATATAAAAACATAATGAGCCCAATATTCAATTGGGAAGGCTTGACGTCGCTGCCAAGCTCTAAACCCGGATATTCAATTCCAGGGTCAAATGCAGCTCTGGAACTGAATATCCAGTGTCACCGTACAGCCTCCGATGACGCAGAAGCTAACCGGGTAGCAGCAATATTGCATCACTACATGGTTAGCTCCTGCAGGTAAAACTAGGCCAGCTTTTGCTTTGCCTAGTTTTACCCACAGGTCACTAACTGGTAGCGGTACAATTTTGCCACTACCCGGTTAGTGACTGTTGCTGCCCATGACAGGCCCCAGAACACTCATGGAACGCCCCACTGCTAAGCAGTTAGCATCGTGGCATATAGTGGCGTTAGTTGGGGATATTCAGCAGCACTAACCGTGTAAATGCATTTAGAATATCAGGCCCAATAAAAATTATATGATAAATAGTAGATAGATAAGAACATAAGAAATGCAAAACTGGATCATACCAAGGTCCATCAAGCCTAGTATCCTGTTTCCAACAGTGGCCAATCAAGGTCACAAGTACCTGGCAGCAGGGCCAGCCCGTCCACTGAGCGAGAATGTTTTTTGCACAGGGCCCCGCGTTTCATGGGGCCCCGCACAAAGAACATTCTGCTTTAAAAGTAAATTTTAAAATAAAAGAAAAAGCTGGCTGCCCTCCCTCCCCTCCTCAGTCCCTCCCCATGTCGGCTTTCAGAGCCACAAAGGGAGAGTTTCCCTTTCGCGGCTCTATTAAGACTGCCAGGGCTGATGGGAACCCATCAGCCCTGGTGGGCTTAACAGAGCTGCGAGGGAGAAACTCTCCCTTTGCGGCTCTGAAAACAGCGGAGAGGACTGAGGCAGGGAGGGAGTGCTCTGCCCGGCAAGGGGGGGGGGGGCCACAGGACACTTAATTCTGCTGCCGCCAAGCAGCCAGCTTTTTTTTTATTTTAAATTTTCCCTGGGCTGTTGGGGGGAGGGAGGTTAGGACTGGATATGGGCTGATGGGGGAGGGAGTTAGGACTAGAGGTGGGCTGATGGGGTTAGGACTGGTAAAGGTTTGTGGGCTGATGGGGGAGGGTTAGGACTTGTAATGTGCTATGGGGGGCTAAGTCTGGAAATGGGGTGATGGGGGGGGGTTAGGACTGGTAATGGGCTATGGGGGGTCTAAGACTGGAAATGGGCTGATGGGGTTAGGACTGAAAGTGGGCTGATGGGGGGTTAGGACTGATTATGTACTATGGGGGGCTTAAACTGAAAATGGGGTGATGGGGGGTTCAGACTGGAAGTGGGCTGATGGGGGCTTAGGACTGGTAATGGGCTATGGGGGGGGCTAGGACTGGTAATGGGTTGGGGGGTTGCTAGGACTGGAAATGGGCTGAGTGTAAGGGGAGGCTTGAACTGCAAATAGCTGATGGGGACGGGGGCTTGGAATGGAAATGGGCTGAGAGGAAGGTGGGGCTTGAACTGCAAATAGCTGATGGGGAGGGGGACTTGGAATGGAAATGGGCTGTGAGGGGAGGGAGCTAGGACAGGAAATGGGCTGATGGAGGGGCTAGGATAGGACTAGAAATTGGGTGTTGGGGGAGCTAAGATTGGAAATGGGTTGTGGTGGGGGCTTGGATTGAAATGGACTCATGGAGGGGCTAGAACTGGAAGTAGGCTCATGGGGGGGCTTGGATTGGAAATGGGCTGTGGAGGGGAGCTAGGATTTGACATGGGCTGATGGTGGAGCTAGGAAAGGACTAGAAATGGGCTGATTGGGGGCTGGGATTGGAAATGAGCTGATGGAGGGACTTGGATAGGACTGGAAATGGATGGGGGAGCTAGGACTGGAAATGGGCTGATGGTGGGGCTAGGATAGGACTGGAAATGGGCTGATGGGGGCTATAACAGGAAATAGGCTGATGCGGGGACTATAAGGGAGTGGATACTGTGTGTGGCTGGAACTAGAAGGGAGCTGATGTTGGGGGAGGATTAGAATGGGATGGGGCTGGGAGATAGAAATGGAGAGGGGAAAATATTTTGTGGGGGGGGTTAGGACTGGTAATGGGCTATGGGGGGGCTAGGACTGGTAATGGGTTGGGGGTTGCTAGGACTGGCAATGGGCTGAGTGGAAGGGGAGGCTTGAACTGCAAATAGCTGATGGGGACGGGGGCTTAGAATGGAAATGGGCTGAGTGGAGTGGAGCTAGGATTTGACATGGGCTGATGGTGGGGCTAGGAAAGGACTTGAAATGGGCTGATGGGAGGCTTGGATTGGAAATGAGCTGATGGAGAGACTTGGATAGGACTGGAAATGGATGGGGGAGCTAGGAATGGAAATGGGCTGATGGGGGGGCAAGGACTGGAAATGGGCTGATACAGGGACTAGAAGGGAGCGGATGCTGGGTGGGGCTGGAACTAGAAGGGAGCTGATGTTGGGGGAGGATTAGAATGGGATGGGGCTGGGAGAGTGACATGGAGAGGGGAAAAATATTTTGTGTGGGAGTGAAGAAAAATCTACAATTGGCCAGGTATTGAGAGAGTAATGGAGATTAAGGATGGAGGACTAAATTTGAGTGGATGAAATAGGAATGAGGAAAATGCAAAAGGAGAAAGATTAGTATGTTAAAACAAAAGTAGAGAGAGAATGGAAAAAACTAGAAGAGAGAAGAAAGGACAAATGGAAAGCAGATGATGGAGAGTTAGCAGAAGACACGAAGAAACCAGAAGAAAGTGGCTGGAGCAATTGCAACTGAAAAAAATGCACAAAAGGTAGAAAGATATCTCTTTATTTTGAATTTATTAACTGGAATATGTTAGCTCTGGGAAATGTGCATCATTAACGTCTGCGCTTTGTTTAGTACAAGAGGAAATTAATTTATAGTTTTATTTCTACAGTGTTGTTGTACATTCCAAGTTTGGCTTTTGGGGTTCCCAGTTTAATTATTGTCTTCCTGTTTCTAAATTGTGATTCCTTGTTTGATGATGGTCTATGTTCTGCATGTGTAACTGAGCTGAGGTATTCTGTTTATGCAATTCCTATTTGACATTGCCACTTGTTCTCTTTTCCCAGTAGTTCATGTATTGTTATTCTCTGAAATGTATTGGTTTAATATTTGCAGTGTTGCCTTTTGATAGGTAGGGTCTGGTGCTTTTTGAGTCCTGGTAGTGCTGTTATGATACGGCGGGTTTGCTATGGGTTCTAAATGTCCCCCTATCACTTGATTTCTAATATCTATTATTTCTACAGGAACCAGCTAAAGCCATTAGGGGTTACAATGAATGCAGAGCTTGATTGGTGGGGATTACGACTATGATCATGTAAGTTGTGCATTAGGTGTTACTTGGAGATAATTGGCTCTTTGACATCACTCTCAGTATCAAACTGGAACCAGAAGTTGATGGGGTTCATTCGCCTAAGAAGAGCTGGAAAGCTGAGCGGCTTGAAACACTGATTTGTGTAGCATGAACCTTGCTATTTTGGTTTACCCAACCGGCCTTTAGAGCAGTTGGAAGTCTGAATTGCGAGCAGTAAGAGGACAGACAGACACTCGTTGGTCTATTCAACTTCTGACTTTTTGTGCTCAAAGGGCAGGATTGGGAATAAACAGATGACATCAGCTAAGTACTTTGCAATGATGATGACAATGATTCATGTCATTTAAATGTTTCCTTGAGATTTAAAATTCTTCATAATCTCTTGGCTTGGATGGTAATGGCAGCCGACTGTGCTGTTGATTCTGTGTTTGCAGGATCTGTTTGGGCTCCTTTATAAATGATTAAAATGGAGGGCTCACTTTGAGAGAGGAAAAGTTTCTTCTCACGGTGAGTGATCCAACAAAAATTACACACATTTTTGCATTTACACTTTTAGGGTGTGTTAGCTTTAGCTGGTTCCTGTAGAAATAATAAGTATTAGAAATCAAGTGATAGGGGGATATATTGAGGATGATTTCTGCGGGTGTATTTTTTAGTCATTACATGGGTTCTAAATGGGCAGTGTTTGTAGTAGTTCCTAATGTGCCTGGCAGTTGGCCCTCGATTATAGTAATGTAGTCTTTCTTTATCCATACACTCATTAAGAGGCATGTTTACTAAAAGTTAGTGTATGGTAACATTATGCAAATATTTATGAAAAATGAGGACTCTTATACAAATGAGGCCCCGCACCGAGTCTCCGCACATGGTCCCGCACCCCCCTTGGGCCGCCCCTGCCTGGCAGGTTCCCAAAAAGGTACATAGGTTCCACAATGCTTGTTTTAGGGTAAGCCGTGGATTTCCTGGGTCCTCTTTAATAATGGTTTATGGGCTTTCCTCCAGGAACTTGTCCAAATCTTTTTTAAACCCAGCTACACTCATAGCTTTTGCTACATCCTCTCGTAATGAATTCCAGAGTTTGATTATGTATTGAGTGAAAAAATATTTTCTCGTATTACTTTTAAATGGGTTACATTGTAGCCTCATTGTGTGTCCTCTAGTCTTTCTACTTTTTGATGGTGTAAACAACTGATCTATGTTTACCTGTTCCACTCCATTCATTAATTTATAGACCTATGTGATAGCTCCCATCAGCCTTCTCTTTTCCAAGTTGAAGAGCCCTAACCTTTTAAGCCTTTTCTCATAGGGGTGTCCTTCCATCCCCTTTACCATTTTGATAGCTCTTCTATGTACCTTTTCTAATTTTGACCAGAAATACATACAATATTCAAGGTGTGATTACACTATGGAACGATGCAGAGGCATTGTAATATCCTTGGTTTTATTCTCCATTCCTTTCCTTATGATTTCTAGTATTCTATTTGCTTTCTTGGCTGCCACTGAACACTGGACAGAGGGTTTCAACGTATTATCTGCAATGACACCTAAATCTTTTTCCTGGGTGGGGATTTACTAATTTGGAACCTTGCATCGTGCAACCATAGTTTAGGTTGTTCTTACCTAGGTGCATAACTTTGCACTTGTCCATATTAAATTTCATCTGCCATTTGGACGCTGAGTCTTTTAATTTATCAAGGACTTCTTCCAGTTTTTCACAATCCTCTTTGTGTTTTGACAGTTTTGAATAATTTTGTGTCATCTGCAAATTTGATCACCTCAATCATTATTCCTATTTCCAGGTCATTTTTGATTAGCTTAAAAAGAAGCATGCCCAGCACAGATCCCTGGGATATTCCACTATGCACCTTTCTCCACTGAGAAAATTGGCCATTTAGTCCAACCCTCTGCTTTCTATCTTTTAATCAGTTTCTTCCACACAATAGTACACTGCCTCCTATCCCATGACTTTTTAATTTCACCAAGAGTCTCTCATGGGGGACCTTGTCAAAATATTTCTGAAAATCCAGATACACTATATCAACCGGTTCACCTTTTTCTACCTGTTCATTCACATCTTCAAAAAAAACATAACAGACAAGATGTTAACAGACAAGACAAACATAATAAGACAAGATGTTCCTTGGCTAAATCCAAGTTGGCTTTCTCTGATTAAACCATTTTATTCTTTATAATGTTTTCTACCATTTAGCCTGGTATTGACATCAGGATCTCCAATCTGTAGCTTCCTGGATCACCCCGGAACACTTTTTTAAAATTGTCATTACATTGGCCATTCTCCAATCTTCAGGTACTACAGATGATTTTAATGATAGTTAGCAGATTACTGCAATCCCATATTTCAGTTTTTTCAACACCCTTGGATGTATACCATCTGGTCCTGGTGATTTGCTACTCTTCAGTTTATCAAATAGTTCTAATATATCTTCCCGGTTTATCAATATTTCTTGCAATTCTTCTGATACATCACCTTTAAATACCATTTCGGGCCTAGGTAAATTGCCAATATCTTCTTCAGTAAAGACCAAAGCAAAGAATTCATTCAGTCTCTCTGCTATGGCCTTGTCATCCCTTTGTGCCCCTTTTACCCCTCTGTCATCCAATGGTCCAACTGACTCACAGGTTTTTTGCTCAAATATACATGAAAACGTTTTTATTATGCATTTTTGCTTCCACAGAGAGATTTTTTCCAAATCTCTCTTTGCCTGCCTTATCATTGTCTTTCATTTAACTTGCCAATGCTTATGTTGTTTCCCGTTTTCATCATTTGGCCACTTTTTCCATTTGCTGAAAGATGATTTTTTTGCCTAGAACAGCCTCTGACCTCACCTTTAAACCATGTTGTCAGTTTTTTGGTCTTCCTTCCATTTTTCTTAAAGAATGGAATACATCTGGGCTCCCAAGATAGACTTTTTAAACAGCGCCCATGCTTGATGTAAATCTTCAACTTTTGTACCATCTCCTTTTAGTTTTTTCTTAACTCTTTTCCTCATTTTATCATAGTCTCCCTTTTGAAAGAAAAAAGGTAGTACTGTGGATTCCCTTGCCATCCTTCTTCCATTTATTAAATTAAATTAAATGTGATCATACTATGATCGCCCCTGCCAAGTGGTCACAACATCCTAATTGCTAGCACCAGGTCCTGCATGCCACTAAGGGCTAGGTCCTCTTGATGGTTCATAAACCAGCTGCTCCAAGAAGCAGACATTTAATTCATCTAGAAACTTTATCTCCCTAGCATGTCCTGCTGTGACACTGACCCAGTCAATACTGGAGTAATTGAAATCACCCATGTGTTGTAACTTTTGTTAGTTTCCCTGATGTCTTTTAGTATTTCATCATCTATCTGTTCATTATGGCCAGGCGGTCGGTAGTACACCCACACTGCCATCGCCTTCCCCTTTTTAAATGGGATTTCTATCCATAGAGATTTTACAGTATATTTTGTTTCCTGAAAAACGTTAATCCTGTGTGACTCAATGCCCTCTCTAACATAGAGTGCAATCACTCCACCAATTTGATCTACCCTATCATTGTAATATAATTTGTACCCAGGTATCACAGTGTCCCATTGGTTGTTTTCCTTCCACCAGGTCTCTGAGATGCTAATCATATCTAACCTTTCATTTAGTGCTATATATTCTAACTCTCCCATCTTATTTTTTAGACTTCTAGCATTTGTATAAGGCATGTTAGAGGTTGTATTTTATTCATATTAATCTGAATATCAGTTGCTAGGGGTAATTTTGAATCTTTCAGCTTTGTCTGCTCTGTACTTAATGGCATCTGATTACTTTTATCTTTATTGGAACCTCTCTGTTGGGATGCCCTAATTTCCCTTTTTTGCTAGTATCCTTCACGGATACATCCTTTCAAACCATGCACTCTTAGGTGACTGTCAGATTTATTCTATTATCTAGTTTAAAAACTGCTCTTCCTCCTTTTTAAAGGTTTATGCCAACTGCCTGGTTCCATTCTAGTTAAGGCAGAGCCCATCCTTTTAGAAAAGCCCCTCCCTTCCCCATAATCTTGCCCAGTTCCTAATGAATCCAAAACCCTCTTCCTTGCACCATCTTCTCATCTATGCACTGAGACTCTGGAGCTCTGCCTGCATTTTGGGTTCTACACGTGGAACAGGAATCATTTCAGATAATGTTCTGGGTTTCAACTTCATACCTAAAAGCCTAAATTTTACCTTCAGAAGTTCCCGCCCACACTTTCTATGTCATTGGTACCAACATGTATCAAAATATCAGGCTCTTCCCCAGCACTATATAAAACCTTGTCTTGGTGATGCATGAAATCCACTAGCTTCACACCAGGCAGACATGTCAGCAGGTGGTCCTCATGTCCACCAGCCACCCATCTACATGCCTAATGATCAAATTGCAAACTATAATGGCTGTCCTAACCCTTCCCTGGGCACATGTGCCTGGAGAAACTATCTCAGTGCAACAGGGTTTTAAATCACTTGGAGGACAGGTCCTAGCTACAGAATCACTTCCTGCCACATCAAGGCAATATTCTCTTTTCACATGACCTCTCTTCTCCATGGCAACTGAGAGGCTGCAAGACTGAAAGTGGGACTTCAGTACCACATCTCTGTAGGTCTCATCTATATACCTCTCTGTCTTCCTTATGTCCTTCAACTCTGCTACTCTAGCCTCCAGAGATTGGACTTGTTCCCTGAGGGCAAAGAGCTCCTTGCACCTAGTGCACACATAAGACTCCTCACCAACTGGGAGAAAATCATACATGTGACACTCAATGCAAAAGACTGGATAGCTTCCATCTCACCGCTGGACAGCTGTCTGCATCTTAGTTGTTTAAGTTGTTTACTTAAGTTGCTAGGGATACTTGTGCTGATACAACTACACCTAATAAGTTTAAAAAAAAACTTTATTCACATCAAGATTAATTAATTTCAGGAACTTAATTAATCTCTTCATGGTGAGGATGATCAGCTGAAACTGAAAGTGAATTTGACCACCTCTTCCCCTTTAATAGGTTTAAAAGTCTATAAAGCTAAGATTATGCCTGGGGTTTGTGGGATTCGGGGTGGGTAGGAGAGAAAGAACACTTAGTAAAAGCTGGCTTGTTACACAGTGCCCTGACCTGTGATTCACACAGCCCTTGATTTGATAAAAGTAGCCTTTCAAATTGTCCCTTTGATCTGTCACTCAGATTTAACACCTATTTAAAACAATTTCACAGGTCTCTTGCCTCCTAACTGGAAGCCTCTTTGTAAAGCTCTCTAGAAATAATTTTATTTCTTTCTACTCAAAGAATATTTACCCTATTCTTTTGTCTATACTAAGCTATACTCTAATTTGATTTAAATTAAGCTTTCTGGTGGTACTAAGTCCTGACTGATTTAACAAATATACTGGATTCTAAATAAACAGATTCATCAGCTTTAACCCAAAGAATTCCCTTTTCTCCAAGATTTAGAGAATTTCCCAGAAGGTAAATTCTTACAAATGCAGATTTCTTTCTAGCAGTAGAAGTCCCTTTTAGTAGTCCTTCAAGATTTCCATGGCTCTTATATATTGCAAGTGCTGAGCTATGCATGGAAAAGTTAAAATCGAACTTAAAACTGGCCATACCCATCTATGTAGATGCCCCCAACAATGTCCATATCGGGGATGTCTACATTTCTGAAATCATTTCTGGACTTAAACATGCTAGCCATTTTTGGGGACATTTTAGCATGAACATAAGAACATAAGAACATAAGATATGCCATACTGGGTCAGACCAAGGTCCATCAAGCCCAGTATTCTTTTTCCAACAGTGGCCAATCTAGGTCATACATACCTAGCAGTTTCCCCAAGGGACACAGGTTCCACAATGCTTGTATTGGTTCAAGCATTGATATCCTGGGTCCCTTCTTAATAATGGTTTATGGACCTTTCCTCCAGGAACTTGTCCAAACCTTTTTTAAACCCAGCTACACTAACAGCCTTTACTACATCCTCCGGTATAAGAACATAAGATATGCCATACTGGGTCAGACCAAGGTGGATGTCCTAGATAGCAGAATTTTTTCTACACTAGAAGAATTCAAACTTTAGTCTCAGCAACTAAAAGTGCATCTAGTGGAAAGAGGATAACTGGAAAAAGCAATTAGGAAAGTATACAAAAGAGCTTGTTTTGCCAATTGCTTCAATATAAGCAGACACCAAAAGAAGATTGTCTCACTTGTGTGTTGCCATTTTTAAGAGGGGCTAAGAAGTTAGTAAAAGTAAATCATCAGTATTGGCATATTCGAAATATGTTAATTGCCCCATTATTGCATTCAAAAGAAGTGACAATTGATTCCTCGATCAGATCGATTGACTAAGTTGGTGGTCAACATAGGAAGTGTAGACATTGTAACTGGTGTGCGCGTACCATTGAGGGATCTGAATGGCATGGCCCATGCAATAATTTCATTCATAAATCTCATCATGTAATAGACTATAGTTCTTGGTGGATAATTTACATCATTAACAGGCCGATGCAGAAACCTAGCGCAGGCTTTAGGAGTCCATAACGCCACATTTAAGCATGTTTAAGCACGTTTTAACACGTAGGGGTATGTTTACTAAACCGTATTAATGTGCGCTCTGTGAGTAATAGAGAAGGGATCAATGGGAAGAGAGAGGCTCCTGCTACACTAACGCTGTGAAATGAAGGTCTGAAAATTAACGCTAGTGAAAACCTCGCGTTAGAGGCACATTTGCAGGCGAGAGAAACCATTTCAGTGTCAGTAATGTACAGCAGAGGCAGGGAGCCCAAAAACAGTGATAGTAGTGCTAAATGTGCAGTAATAGCATAGTGCCCAAGTTTGATAGGGCACTATGGTGATGCTGCAAATGGGGTACAGGGGGCTGCAGGCGGGACATGCAGTGGGGAATGTGCTCTCTCTATCAGGCGCACAGGTACCTTATCGCGCGATAACGCACGCAGCGGCGCAAACGAGCGCTGAAGGCAGGGAAAGGCTCCCGGAGGGCGGAGGAAGGCTCCCCAGGGGCGGAGAGAAGGGGTCAATGGGTGGAGAGTGGGAGGGGAGAGGCTCCCTGCACACTAATGCTGTGAAATCCGAGGCTCAAAACTAACGCCAGTGAAACCCTGGAGTTAGAGCTGATTTAAAGGGAAAAGAAACCATTTCAGTCAGCAATGTACAGCAAAACCAGGGAAACCTACAAAAAGTGATAAGTGTGATACATGTGCACGGAACAAAAGGGCAAATAAACGTTGAAAATGTACAGAGGAAAATGTAAAAATAAAATAACCAAGCTGGCCAATAGTGATATCAATGGGAAACATCACAAAACACTCCCAAGAAAGCTCCAAAAAAAGGATATGAATTTTGGAAGGGTCTATGCTCCGTCCCCATACAAGGTGAATGAGCCCACAGTGTAATTGCGCTGAGCAGGGTTTCCGACTCCATTGGCCAGGTTTCCTATGGCATGCACATGTTCCACAACAGCAGGGCAGGCATGTCGGAATGGGTAACTGGACAGATGCTGGAAAAGGGGACACAGAGGGCTGCAGGCAGCACATGCTGCGGTGCAGCTGGCCCACAGTGCGGACTAGGGTGATGCCTAGCTGGCCCATAGGAATGCTGAAACAGCAACTGCTGAGGGCCCAACATGGGCATGAGTGTGCTTCCCACAGTGTCACAGGGGATAGTACCCAGCAGGTACCCCGAAGGGCACGGAACATTGGCATGCGGTGCTGGAGGGAAGCGTGGACAGCTATGCAGGCACCCCTACCCCAGAACCCACACCATAGGCAGCTGCCTACCTGCACACTGGATGGCCTGAGACTGTGCTCCACCAGCCCCACCAGCAGAAGGGCAAGTCAGCATGGTGGCAGAGGGATACTGGTGGTGGAGGGGGCAGTGGCAGCTGTCCAGAGCAGACCGTGGCCTAGCCCTGTGTAGGTGGGTGCCATGCACTGCAACAGACAGGCCCTGTCTGACAAACAGTCATGGTATCACCAGGGAATGCACTGCTTCTGTGGTAACACAGTGGTGCAGTGCACACAGCCAGTGTGTTCAGAAGCAGAAAGTCACAGGTTCAAGTCCCAGCTGTGGTTCCTGCCAACCCAATCCTCATATTTTACCCACTACTAAAACATGCTAATACAGACAGAACCTTTATTGCAGATGACATAAACATGCCCAAACCTCCTACATTTTACCCTACACAGCACAGACAGCAAAAAGATGTGCATTACCTAGAGCAGAGTCTCCCAAATGCAGTCCTGGAGAGGCAAACACCATTCAGGTTCCATACTGTCTCTAATAAAGATGCCTGTGCTGCATTTCTATGCGCCGCCCCCATAGTATGCAGATGTATCTCATGCATATTCATG
Organism: Ichthyophis bannanicus; assembly: GCA_033557465.1. Classification (NCBI taxonomy): domain Eukaryota; kingdom Metazoa; phylum Chordata; class Amphibia; order Gymnophiona; family Ichthyophiidae; genus Ichthyophis; species Ichthyophis bannanicus. The sequence continues at coordinate 1,624,045,481 of CM066031.1, read as the reverse complement.
AGGGACAGCATGAAAACCCGAACAGTGTTTGGCCCACCAGGACTGGAATCGGGAACCTCTGCCCTAAAGCAGCGGCCAACAGGGGCAGACACACCAGCACCCACAGGCTCCATTATCCAATGCCTCCTGGAGAGGCAGGATGTTGGGCCCTGCATGCATCGCCCAATACTAGCACTTGCATACCTTAGCAATGCCACCCTAAACCTGGGAATACGGTACACAGCTATCAAAATGTTGCTATGATTACTGGAAGATAGCAATTCCGAGGTTAAGTACAATTTTTTGAGTGAGCTGCAGCATAGCAACCTTTCTGATGTCTGTGGAGTGTGCTACAGGTCTTGTGTCTGACAGTGTTTACCACCCTGGGGGGTGACCCCAACAGTATTGCGTACCATAGCCATGCCTGCACTGTGCCCAGGACTGGTGCGGTGGCCAGGGCTGCCAAAAACCTCTATAGTTGCACGATGCTGGCATAGGTTTGGGGAGTGTGTGTCCGTCTATCCAGTGTGTGGTGGCTGCAAACACCCTCCACAGCCCACACTGCTAGCACTATTGCCAGTATTGCCCTGCCAATGTGCATAATGGGAGCAAGATACTGTTGGAATAGCCAGGATAGGGTGGCCTGGCCTGGATTCATCTGTACATAGCATAGGGCAATGGCTCGGACATTGTAGTGGCCGGCCACCACCTGCACAGATAGGGTGGCCACAGCATGTCCTGCTGGGAGGTCACTCTCACCCTGACTGAGCAGTGACCACGGCATGGCTAGGTTCCCTCATAGTGCTATATAGTTTTTATTTCATGTGATATTTGTGAGTTTTGTTTTGGGGCCCAATCACTGACTTATCTGCTTGGTGTGTATGCTGACATCCCAGTTCTGGGTACATGCATCTCCTCCAGGACCATGCACTATGGAGTAGCTAGCAGACTGTCTGCAGCTAGTATGTGTCTTGCTGGAACACCTTGCAGGGTGCAGTGGCTGGAGGCTTGCAGCTGGAGAATGTCAGATAGTGGTGGGGGACAGCTATGCATTTCCAGGCCTACTGTCTGTCTGCTATTGCTTTATGGATGTGTACAGCTCTGCATTGCCTGCCCTGTAGGGTGTCTGTTCCCCAGCAGGCCTGGGGTTGATGGTCCCCTCTACTGCCACCATTGCAGGGATGTAGAATGTGGATCTGTTCGTGGGCAATCCTGTTTCCCACCCTGAGCCCCAGAGGGTGGGTTGCGTGGTGGCACATAATCCACCTATGGGTCCAAACACCCCCCTCCCTCCCTCCCCCCTCCCTCCACCTTCCTCCCTCCCTCCCCCCTTCCCCTCCCCCCTTCCCCTCCCCCACCCCTCTCCCCTCCTCCCCCCTCCTCCCCCCCTCCTCCCTCCCTCCTCCCCCTCCCCCTCCCCTCCTCCTCCTCCCCTCCCCTCCCCCCTCCCCACCTCCCCTCCCCCCTCCTCTCCCCCTCCCCTCCCCACCTCCCCTCCCCTCCCCCTCCCCTCCTCTCCCCCCTCCCCCTCCTCTCCCCCTCCCTCCCCCCCACTCCCCCTCCCCCTCCCCTCCCTCCCCCCTCCTCCCTCCCCTCCCCCTCCCTCCCCCTCCCCTCTCCCCTTCCCCCCTCCCCCCCTCCCCTCTCCCTCCCCTCCCCCTCCCTCCCCCCTCCCCTCTCCCCTCTCCCCCCCCCTCCCCTCCCTCCCCCCCTCCCCTCTTCCCCCCTCTCCCCCCCTCTCTCCCCTCCCCCTCCTCCCCTCCCCCCTCTCCCCCCTCCTCCCCTCTCCCCCCTCCCTCCCCTCTCTCCCCCCCTCCCCTCTCTCCCCCCCCTCCCCCTCCCCTCCCCTCCCTCTCCCCTCTCCCCCCCCCCCCTCCCCTCTCTCCCCTCCCCCCCCCCCCCCTCCCCTCTCCCCTCTCCCCTCTCCTCCCCACCCCTCTCTCCACCTACATCATGTAACCATGGCACTAACACAGGATATGCACTCTTCTGGGTGCATCATAGCCCATAAGGGCTAGACATGACTGAGAAATACAGAAGGACACAGATATATCCTAGGTGTGTCTGCAGGAACTACCTATCACACACAGTAGCACTGATGGGGATCTGCAGCAGGATGCTTTTCAGCCATGAAATGTGCTGTGGTCCTGGTGCTGGGCGCCCCACCTCACCCTCAGGGTGAGCACAGTACCCGCACAATGTGACGGTCTGTGGCTACTCTGTGCCAGTACCACACACGGTCAGTTCCCCCTACCAGGCTGAGGTGCTGTGTGGGTGCATACCCCATCTTGTGCCCATCTGTCGACTGCTGATTTACATGTGTAGTGCATCATGGGTACGGGTGGGTTAACCCTATCCTGGTAAGCACAGCAGACAGTTTGTGTGGTCCTTCTGCAGCCAGCCAGGGGTTTGTTGGCAGCTGTAGACCACTGATTACTTCACTGCCTGTGAAGCCAGAGGTCATGGGTTCAAACCCATGGTAGGTGTTATTTGATAGGGCTGTCTCAGGCATTGTCTATTTTTAATGTACATTAGGGCTGCCAGAAAAAACACCCTCAGAGTACTGTAACCTTAAGGTGCCCCATAAGGCGCCCTATCAAGCGCCTTATAAGGTGCCTTATAAGGTGTCCTAGAGGGGACATTATAGGGTGCCTTGGCGGACAGTGCACTTTACAATGTGCCCTATGGAGTGCGTTATGGGGTGCCTTATGCGGCACCTTAGGTTATGCCACCCTGAGGGTGTGTTTGCTGGCAGCACTAATTAAAATAAAAGTAAAATGCCTCAAAAAGCACTACTTAAACATAAAGGGTGATGCCTCAGTCAGCCTTATGCATTAGGCACACTGGGGGATCAAACTCATGACCCCTTTACCATCAGTCAGTGTATTAAACATTGTGCTACACCTCTGCTTCTATGTTTGTCTGTCTGAGCACCTACTTAAGATTATCACACGTTAACGTGCTTAGTGGCGTTTCACCCGATAATGTGCGCAGTGCGCGTTATCGCCCGATAATCCCGTTTTGCTACATTAAGACCGAAACGCCCACTCCTTTTATGGCATCCTGCACACTATCGCCGGGCACACGTTAAGACAGTTTAGTAAACATACCCCTTAGATTGTGAGCCCTTCAGGGACAAGGGAACAAAAAAGGACAAGATCCACTTCAAAATAAAAACCAAATACAACCTGGTACACAAGAGAACTCAGAACCTTAAAACAAGAACTCAAAAGAACTGAATGAAAATGGAGGACGTCTGAGCAACCAGAATTACAGACAAGCTTCATGCAGAAGCTAAAACAATACCATACCATAGTCAACACTGCAAAGAAGGATCATCACACAAAAATCCTAATGAGCTTGCTGAACCACCCAAGAGAGTTATTTAACATTGTGCAATCAATCTCTAACCACAACACCTAACCAAGAGCAACCTGATAACACTCCCCACCCACAAACACTAGCAAAATTTTTCCAAATAGAATGGGACCCATTGACAACATATAAAATACACTGTTAGACAATAATTCCACAATCAATGGATAATCTTTGACTCCATCTCCGACAAGAACATAGAATACATCATCAGCAACGTCAACTCCACTACACCACCATTTGATCCATGTCCTGCCATCTGGATCAAGATAGCCAGATCTGAGCTGTCCAAAAGCAAGATGGCATAAATCTCACTCAAACAGGGTTTCCTACCTAAGGAACTAAAAATGGCTTCAGTCCGACCTAAAAATCCCACAGCTAACAAAGGAGACTCTACCTCTTGCAGGCCCATATGCAGCCTTCCCTTCATCTCTGAAATATTCAAATGGATAGTACTACAGCAACTTCAGAACTATATCAACAAGCATGCGTCACTAGATCAATACCAACACGAATTTAGATCACATCATGGAGTAGAAACACTCGTGGCATCACTGCTAGATACAATAGTAAAGAGGCATAGAGAAGCTTAACCGTGCATACATACTAATTTTCCTAGATATAGCCGCAGTATTTGACTCCATTCCACACAAACTCCTACTTGAAAAACTGCAAGCCATTAGAGTCAGTGGCACCAGGGCCGGATTTACCTTGAGTGAGGCCCTACGCCAACAAAAATTGTGGGCCCCCAGCAGGGGTGGCCCAAGGGGGGTGCGGGCCTCATTTGCATAAGGGGCCTCATTTGCATAAATATTTGCATAATGTTACCATATACTAACTTTTAGTAAACGTGCCTCTTAATGAGTGTATGGATAAAGAAAGACTAAAAGATTTCTACATTACTATAATCCAGTGCCAACTGCCAGACACATTAGGAACTACTACAAACACTGCCCATAGTAAACCCGCCGTATCCTAACAGCACTACCAGGACTCACAAAGCACCATACTCTACCAATCAAAAGGCAACACTGCAAATATTAAACCAATACATTTCAGAGAACAACAATACATGACCTACTGGGGAAAGAGAACAAGTGGCAATGTCAAATAGGAATTATATAAACAGAACACCTCAGCTCAGTTACACATGCAGAACATAGACCATCACCAAACAAGTAATCACAATTTAGAAACAGGAAGACAATAATTAAACTGGGAATCCCAAAAGCCAAACTTGGAATGTACAACACTGTAGAAATAAAACTATACATTAATTTGCTCTTGTACTAAACAAAGCGCAGACGTTAATGATGCACATTTACCAGAGCTGACATATTCCAATTAATAAATTCAAAATAAAGAGATATTTTTCTACCTTTTGTGCATTTTTTTCAGCTGCAATTGCTCCAGCCACTTTCTTCTGGTTTCTTCGTGTCTTCTGCTAACTCTCCATCGTCTGCTGTCCATTTGTCCTTTCTTCTCTCTTCTAGATTTTTTTCCATTCTCTCTCTTAATCTGCTTTAACATACTAATCTTTCTCCTTTTGCTCTTTCCTCATTCCTATTTCATCCACTCAAATTTTACCCCTCCATCCTCAATCCCCACTTACTCTCCCAATACCCGGCCAATTGTAGATTTTTTATCCCTCCCACACAAAATATTTTTCCCTTCTCCATTTTACTCTTCCAGCCCCATCCCATTCTAATCCTCCCCCAACATCAGCTCCCTTCTAGTTCCAGCCTCACCCAGCATCCATTCCCTTCTAGTCCCTGCATCAGCCCATTTCCAGTCCTAGCCATCCATCAGCCCATTTCCAGTCCTAGCAACCCCCCAACCCAATACCAGTCCTAGCCCCCCCATCACCCCACTTACAGTCCTTAACCCCCCATCACCCCATTTTCAGTCCTTAACCCCCCATCACCCCATTTTCAGTTTAAGCCCCCCCTATAACCCATTACCAGTCCTAACCCCCATCAGCCCACTTCCAGTCCTAACCCCATCAACCCATTTCCAGTCAGCCCCCCATAGCCCATTGCCCAGTCCTACCCCCCATCAGCCCACAGCCCATTACCAGTCCTAACCCCATCATCCCACCTCCATTTTTAACCCACCATCCCATTTCCAGTCCTAGCCCCCCATAGCCCATTACCAGACAACCCCCATCAGCCCACAGCCCATTACCAGTCTTAACCCCCCCAAAGCCCATTACCAGTTCTAACCCCCCCCCAACAGCCATTACCAGTCCTAACCCCATCAGCCCACCTCCAGTCTTAACCCCCCAGCCCATTTCCAGTCCTAGCCCCCCATAGCCCATTACCAGACAGCCCCCATCAGCCACAGCCCATTACCATTCTTAACCCCCCCCCAAGCCCATTGCCAGTTCTAAGCCCCCCCAACAGCCCACAGTCCATTACCAGTCCTAACCCCATCAGCCCACCTCTAGCCTTAACCCCCCCCCCAGCCCAGCCCAGCCCAGCCCATTTCCAGCCCCAGCCCCCCCAATAGCCCATTACCAGTCCTACCCCCCCATAGCCCATTACCAGTCCTACCCCCCCCCCCCGGCCTAAAGTAAAATTTAATTTTAAAAAAAAACTTGGTGGCTGCCGCCGCGGGGCCCCCTCTGCTGCCGCGGCAGCACGGACTGACCCGCGGGGGCCCCGTCTACAAGCTGAAGCCTTCGGGTCGGTTCTCCCTCCCTCCGTGCAGGCTGCAGGCTGTGAGAGACGCGAAGCGAGAGCGTCTCCTCGCGTCTCTGTTAAGCCCGCAGGGGCTGATGGGAATTTCCCATCAGCCCCTGCGGGCTAAACAGAGACACAAGGAGACACTCTCCTTTCGCGTCTCTCACAGCCCACAGCCTACAGCCTGCAGCGAGGGAGGGAGGGAGGGAGGGAGGGGAGACCCGACCCGACCCGACCCGACCCGACGGCTTCAGCTTGTAGACGGGGCCCCCGCGGCAGCAGAGGGGGCCCCGCGGCGGCAGCCACCAGGTTTTTTTTTAAATTGTGTTTAAAAAAAATGAGCTTGTTCTTTTTTTGTGGGCCCCTGCCGGCTGTGGGCCCTACGCCATGGCGTACATGGCGTATAGGTAAATCCGGCCCTGAGTGGCACCCCACTCAAATGGATTCAATCATAATTGTCAGACCTCCACCAACAAGTATGCATAGGACCAAACAAATTAGCACCATACAAACAGCACAAAGGAGTTTCACAAGGCTCTGCAGTATCTTCATTACTCTTTAACATATTCATGCAGCCCATATGTACCATATTCCACAAAACATGGTATACACTATAGGATCTATACTAATGACATCATGATGTTTACACCTTATGATATTCTTACTCTAAACCAGAGGTACTCAAATCCAGTCCTGGAGGGCCGCAAACCAGTCAGGTTTTTGGGATATCCCTAATGAATATGCATGAGATATATTTGCATGCACTGCCTCCATTGTATTTGACTCTATCTCATGCATATTAATTAGGGATATCCCGAAAACCTGACTGGTTTGCGGCCCTCCAGGACTGGATTTGAGTACCTCTGCTCTAAACCTAAGCAAAATAACACTCTGCTTCCAAGAGATATCGCAATGGCTGCATGAACACAGGCTGCAGATCAACTACAAAAATACAGAAGTGCTCCATATCTCCAGAAACAAACACTTCAAGGACTAAAGAACACTTTAAGGACTAAATGGTGTGTCCCCATGGAGCAACATGCTTACAGATACTTATCCCCCTTTCAATAAGTACCACCCTCCCACACCCTCCCACTTTAATCCTCTCATCCACCTCCCCCAACGACACACAGCCTTTGATGTACATAATTGTGCTTATTTAAATATGTTATGGTCTATTGGCCTTAGTTGCCAAATGTAATCATTCTGTTTGATGTTACTAAATTTCTACGGTTGTATGTAAAACAGTTAGGGCCCGATCCAGGAAGGCGAATGTTGTTGTTGTTGTTGTTAAGTGCCGTTGAGTCAGAGTCGACTCATGGCGACCCTCTGGATAGCTATCCTAAATTGTGTTCGGTCTTCAGTCAGGTGGCACATTGTTGACAGACTGGTACCCGTGGCTGCTGTTATTGTATTGATCCATCTCATTGCTGGCCTTCCTCTTTTGCGTTGACCTTCTATCTTGCCAAGCATAATATCTTTCTCTAATGATCTCTCTCTTCGCATGATGTGTCCAAAGTATGAAAGTCGAAGTCTTATCATCTGAGCTTCTAAAGAAAGCTTAGCTTTGATCTCCTCTAGTACTGACTGGTTTGTTCTTCGGGCAGTCCATGGTATACACAGTATTCGCCGCCAGCACCATAATTCAAAGGGATCAATTTTCTTCCTGTCTATCTTTTTCACTGTCCAGCTTTCACATCCATATGATGTTATTGAAAATACCATGGCTTGAACAAGTTGAATCTTTGTATGGAGAGAGACATCTCTGCTCTTGAGAATCTTATCTAGGTCTTTCATAGCCATTCTGCCAAGAGCAATGCGTCGTCTGATTTCTTGACTGCTTGTTGCTTCTTTATTGATAGTTGATCCAAGTAGGTTAAAGTTGTTCACAATTTCAATTTCTTCTCCTTCAATGATGAACCTGTTGATTATGCCAGTTGTCATAATCTTTGTCGTCTTTACTTTAAGGTGCAGGCCCATTTTGAGACTATGTTCTTTGATTGTGAGAAGCAAATGTTTCAGATCATCTTCACTTTCAGCCAGTAATGTGGTTTCATCAGCATAGCGAAGGTTGTTGATGAGTCTTCCACCAATCTTCACACCTCTGTTGTCTTCATACAATCCTGCTTCTCTGATGATTTGTTCTGCATATAAATTAAACAGGTAGGGGGAAAGTATGCAGCCTTGTCTTACACCTTTGCTTATTTTAAACCATTCTGTTTCTCCTTGTTCCGTTCGAACTGTTGCTTCTTGATCAATGTACAGATTGCGCAAGAGAACGATCAGGTGTTCTGGTATACCCATGCTTCTTAATGTGGCCCAGAGTTTCTCATGGTTTACACAGTCAAAAGCCTTGCTATAGTCGATAAAGCACAAATAGATATCCTTTTGGTATTCTTTAGTCTTTTCAAGGATGAAGGCGAATAGCGGGACTATTATGCCCAGCCCCATTGTCTACCTTCACTGTATGGTGCCTCCTGACCCCCTGCACACACAGAGTCGCTGTGCATGGTGCGGGAGAAGGGGGTGGCATGAGGGTGGATAGTGGGTGGAGCATGAGTGTGACTGAACCCCAGACATACAGGGCCAATTCCAGTCACGGCCCTGTACGTCCGGGGTTTGCTAGGGGGACGGCCAGCTTATTCCACCTCAGAGGTGGAATAAGCACTGGCCACCTCTCTGGATCAGCCGGCCAGCCCCCTAGCAGTGACAGCGTTGAGCAAGCTGAGGCCCCACTACCCGATCTGGGCAATGGCTGCCCCCATCGGGGTTGGGCAGCGGGGAAAAGGGGCACTCCATGGCATCGGACAGGTTGTGCTGTGGGGTGGATGTCCCTGCAGCGATGCAGGAGCATGCCGGGCCGTCTCCCAGGACCCAATCCTATACCTGCACTTTGATTCCTGGATAAGGCAGTATAAAATAAAACAGAAAAATAAATTAAAAAATAAATAATAGCCTTCAGAAATTAACATTTACAAATATATGTAATCTACACATGTAAATGGCATTATTTGCCCATGTGGGCCAGGCTTCTAAAATGACCTCCTTAATATTTTGAATAGGAATAGGAACAGAAGCGAGGAACATATTGAACAATTTTCAGAAGACTGTGTTCGTGAGAAACTAGCTCAACTTAAAGTAGACAAAGCGATGGGACCGGATGGGATCCACCCTAGAATACTGAGGGAACTTGGGGACGTTCTAGCAACTCCACTGACTGACCTTTTCAATGCCTCGTTGGAGTCGGGAGTGGTGCCAAAAGACTGGAGAGAGGCTCATGTGGTGCCTTTACACAAAAGCGGAAGTAAGGATGTGGTTGAAAACTACAGGCCGGTTAGTTTAACTTCGGTGGTGAGTAAATTATTGGAAACGCTGCTGAAAGAGAAAATAGTGAGGTTTCTGGAGTCCAGCGGATTACAGGATCCGAGGCAGCATGGATTCACCAAAGGCAGGTCTTTTCAGACAAATCTGATTGATTTCTTTGACTGGGTGACCAGGGAGTTGGACCGAGGGAGAGCTCTAGTTGTGGTGTATTTAGATTTCAGTAAAGCCTTTGACACTGTTCCTCACAGGCAACTTATAAACAAACTGAGCACCCTAGGGATGGACCCTAAAGTTACTGCTTGGGTTAGAAATTGGTTGGGTGGGAGGTGACAAAGAGTACAAGTAAATGGAGCTCACTCTGAGGAGAAGGATGTTACCAGTGGGGTGCCCCAGGGATCTGTCCTTGGTCCGATTCTTTTTAACATCTTTGTTAGTGATATAGCGGAAGGGCTGTCGGGTAAGGTTTGCCTCTTTGCGGATGATACCAAAATCTGCAATAGAGTAGACACCCAGGGAGGTGTAGATAACATGAGGAGGGATCTAGCTAAGCTTGAAGAATGGTCTAGAATTTGGCAGCTGGGATTTAATGTTAAAAAATGTAAGGTCATGCATTTGGGCTGCAGCAATCCAAGGGAGCAATACAGTATAGGAGGTGAAGAACTTTTGTCCACTAAAGAAGAGCGGGACCTAGGCGTGGTTGTATCTGATGATCTTAAAGTAGCTAAACAGGTAGAAAAGGCGACAGCAAAAGCTAGAAGGAGGCTTGGGTGCATACAGAGAGGAATGGCTGGCAGAAAAAAGGAGGTGATAATGCCTCTGTATAAGTCTTTGGTGCGACCTCATTTGGAGTATAGTGTGCAATTCTGGAAACCGCACCATCAAAAGGATGTGAACAGGATGGAGTCGGTGCAGAGGGTTGCTACTAAAATGATTAGTGGGCTTCATTATAAAGCATATGAGGACAGACTTAAGGATCTTAATATGTACACCTTAGAAGAAAGGCGGGATAGAGGTGATATGATTGAGATGTTTAAATACCTCCATGGCATAAATGTTCAGGGAGAGAGCCTCTTTCAATTGAAAGCAAGTTCTGCTACGAGGGGACATGGGATGAGGGTGAAGGGAGATAGATTCAGGAGTGATATGCGGAAATATTTCTTTACGGAAAGAGTAGTGGATCCATGGACTAGTCTCCCAGTGGAGGTGGTAGAGATGAGGACAGTAACTGAATTCAAAAAAGCATGGGACCAACACAGAGGATCTCTAAAGGTAAAAAGTGGACTGTTGTAGTTGTTGATATGAAAGGACAGGCTAAATAGCTAAATTGGAGGGAGGCTAAATTGGAGGGAGCAGTGGCCTAGTGGTTGTGGCAAGGTACTACAGGCCAGAAGGTCAGTGGTTCAAATCCCACTAGAGGACAGCAACCTTGGCTGGGAAGGACTGGGGTTTCTAGTCCCACAGGTGCTCCTTGTGGTCTTGGGCAAGCCACTTAACCCTCCATTGCCCATGTTCCCTGTATTAGTGTATGTGTCTCATATCCCCTTGTGTTAAATGTATCCCCCAACCGCTTTGATCTGGTGAAAAGCAGGATATAAATGCAGATAAATAAATAAAATAGGCCATGTGGTCTTTTTCTGTCATCGTGTTTCTATAAATTACTACTAGTACTATTGGTAGAGAGAGAGAGAGAGAGAGAGAGAGAGAGAGGGAGGAGGGGGGGGGGCAGAGATATTCAGCAAAGGTGGCTATCACTGGTAATGGCTAGCCATTGCCGCTGAAAACTAACCCTGAATATTCAATGCTGCGTCCATATCCAGCCACTGGTATTCAATATCCAGGTTGTCACAGAAGCCAGAAGCTAACCAGGCAATAGCAATATTGAGCTGCTGCCCGGTTAGCTTCTACAGGTAAAATTATGCCAGCCTTTGCTGTGCTTGACTTTACTCATGGGTCACTAACCGGCCAGCGTCTCAAGGTTGTTAGCGATGGACGCCACCTCCGCTTCACCCCAGAATGCCCCTGGAATGCCCCAATGTTAACCAAGTAGCATTGGGACATATAGTACCAGCACCCATGTTAGTGCCACTGAATATCCTGCTAATCGGCATTTACATGTTTTGGAGGTCTGCAACCCATGTAAATGCTTTTGAATATCCCCCACCATAATTTTTTAATATTATTAATTCTAGACTGTTACTAGACATACAGATCTACCTAAGAGTTCCTGCTTAGTGGAACTTAAAATGTAATCAAGATGCACAGAAAAATATAGACAGAAGGAGTAGCCTAGTCATTAGAGCAACAAGCTGTGAGCCATGGTTCAAATATTGCTTGTCCCACTAACACTCCTTGATTTAATCATTCACTGCCTCAGGTACAAACTCAGATTCCAAGTTCGCTTTGGAAGGGACCAACTACTTACTGTACATGACTGTAAGGTGCATGTTTACTAAGCTGCTGTAATTGTTTTGCACCTACCATGCAACATATGTAAAAATGCATCGTGGTAGGTTCAAATCCTGTATGGTAAATGCAGGGGGCATGCTCAGCATCTGTCCTGCATTTAATGCACTGGGCTGAGAATTATTGCACGAGGAATGCAGGACTGGAGCGAAGCAGTAGTACAAAGACAAGTGACAGTAGCTGCTATGTCCTCCCCATCTGCACCTGATCAAGCCCCCCCCCCCCCATTCCCCATCCTGCTGGCATGATCTTCCAGTGTCATGAGTGATCCAAAGAGCCCCTCCCCCCAATTGATCCCCTCCACTGCCAATCCTCTCCCATTTTTAGAACCCCCTTGGCTGCAACAAAGTCCAAAGTCCTCAGTAACTCTCCCTGCCTGATTCCCCCTGGAGACTACGTGTAAGTCCAACAAGACAGCTGGCTCAACCTCCAACCCCTCGCCTGAGCCTTACCTGGGTGGCCTGGAGGTCTAGTGGAGAGTGAGGCAAGAGAGGTAAAGCTAACAACAATCTTGCAGTGCTGGCCCCAGTATTATCCAGGGAGGTACTGATCAGGAGGGAGGTTGGGGTGGAGGATTGTATTGGGGGGGAATCAGGTTGTCTTGATGTGGCTGTTGCTTTTTTTTCTATTTAAACATGGATAGCAGCTGCTACATTACTGGGCGGCCAGTAGTATGGCTGCACTTAATGTCAGCTTTTGAGGTGGCGTTGTGCATCTGTGCTATCGGCAGTTGTGAAAGCTAGTACACAGTAACATCCAGTATGCTAGCTGTCACCAGCAGCCCAAACCTGCCCCAATCACACTCCAATCTGCACCAAGCACGAAAAGTGTTTTTATGGGCCTGTACTAGCAGTTAACATGTGGTAAAATTCATGCTAAGTGCTTAACACACTTTAGTAACAAGACCCCTAAATGAACTAAACTAAGCTAAATGGAACAAATAAAACAATTAAAAAATATAAACAAAATAAACATTTTCTGGAAGTTAGCGCTTGAAAACCCATTTTGATGGTGCTTTGCCTTTAAAATGTTTTCAGAATATGTTCTTTCCCAGGTAGTGTGATGAACCTCCCCAGTGTCATGAGATAGTTACAGCTAAGGAAATCTAATAAAACATTTACAGCTAAGGGTTTCCTCATAGCTGACTGGTAAAGATGCAGTGTCTTAAGCAGATCAATGCTGGTTTTAACTTGAGATATTTCCTACAATGGTGTATGTGATTCCAAACTTACATCCTATTTCAAAAAAATGTTTTGCTCCTAAGATAATTCATTTTCATATATTTCATTACATTTGAACTTTTATTTTTTAGGGGGGGGGGGATATTTGAATACCAGGAGCTGAAGACGAAGTTAGATAAATACAGAAAAAGAAGATAAACAGAGGTTGAATACAAATAAGGCAAAAGTATCCGACAGCCTTTCTTAAAATCTGGCAAGGTCTGCAACTTCCTCTATTGTTAGGTGCATTAGTAGATATGAATCCATTAAATGCTAGGAAAACATGTTATTTTGCATTTAGCTACTGTATAACTATTTTAAAATCTAGTTAATAGATTCTATAGGCAGTAATTAATACTGTGTTATTGATTGGATAGCACAATATCTGCCTATACAGTGCTGAATTTTAATTGGCTGTGTTCTGCTTCAGAGCCTGCGGTTTTCGACTGACTACACCAGAACAATGAAATATAATTACTAATTGCCATTTGTGTTGCAATCTCAGAAACCAGAGCCTGCTTTTCTTTGAACTGCAATAGTTAAAAAGTATTTTAAAAAATATGTGATTAGCCAACATGAATAAATACAGCCCTTAGAGTTTTACTAATGTGAAATTCAGGGTTATGTATTGATCTACTGTAAACATGCATTGTAAACAAGAATCTAAGAAAGAAATATGTAGGATATTTTTGAATCCACAGCAGAGGTGAAAGTGTTTCTGATGCTACAGTGGGTGATCATCTGGCATCCACTGACTCAATATTAGAAAACAGATAGAAATAGTTCATTCAAAAGTGAGGGTCCTGGACTTTAGGGAAACTAAGGGGTATATTTACTAAACTGAGATAACATCGCAGCAGCGACATTATCGCACAGTAGTGACGTTATCGCGCGATAACGGCCCCGGCAGCGTTAAGGGCCGCAGAGGGTGGAGAGAGGGCGGAGAGAAGGGGTCAATGGGCGGGGAGAGGCTAACGCTGTGAAATGAAGGTCTGAAAACTAACGCTAGTGAAAACCTCGCGTTAGAGGCACATTTGCAGGAGAGAGAAACCATTTAAATGTCAGTAATGTACAGCAGAGGCAAGGAACCCAAAAACAGTGATAGTAGTGCTACATGTGCAGTAATAGCATAGTGCCCAAGTTTGATAGGGCACTATGGTGATGCTGCAAATGGGGTACAAGGGGCTACAGGCGGGACATGCAGTGGGGAAGATGTGGCACAGGGTGGACTAGGCAGATGCCTAGGTGGCACATAGGAAGGCAGAAACAGAAACCAGCAAGACAGCAACTGACCAAGGTCAAACATGCCCACGAGTATGTGTCCCAGGGGACAGTACCCAGCAGGTAACCCAAAGGGCACATAACATTGGCAAGTGGTGCTGGGGGGAAGCGTGGATGTCTATGTAGGCACCCCTACCCCAAACCCCACACCATAGGCAGCCGCCTACTAGCACACTGGATGGCCTAGGACTGTGCACCGCTAGCACCACTGGCATAAGGGCATGTCAGTATGGTGGTGGTGGAGTTCTGGTAGAAGAGGGGGCAGTGGCATCTGCCCACAGCAGACCAAGGCCAAGCCCTGTTTAGGTGGGTGGTGTGCAGTGAAACAGACAAGGTCTGTCTGAAGAACAGTCATGGTATCCCCAGGGAATGACTTGCCTCTGTGGCAACAGTGTGGTGCAGTACAAGCAGCCAGTGTGTTCAGGGGCAGAATATTACAGGTTCAAGTCCCAGCTGTGGCTCCTGCAGACTACGTCCCTATGTTTTACCCTACAGAGCACATACAACATAAACATGTGCACTCCCTGGAGCATCAGCCAACAGGGGCACAAACACCCACACCCACAGGCTCCACTATCAAAAGCCTCATGGAGAGTCAGGCTGTTGGGCCCGGCACAGAGTAGCAGTTACCACCACTAGCACCTGCATACCTTATCACTGTCAAAAATATGGAAACACGCTCCACATATATCAAACAGTAGCTATGATTAATTTCAGATAACAAATCCTAAATTAAACTCAATTTGCTAACAGAGATTCTTCATAGCAACCTTTCTGATATATGTGGAGTGTGTCTCCTTTTTTTGTCTGACAGTGTTACCACCCCAGAGAGTATTGAATACCTTAGCAATGCCTGCACTGTGCTCAGGACTGGTGTGGCGGGCAGGGCTGTCAACCACCTCTATCTTTGCACAATGCTGAAATAGGTGTGGGAGTGTGTGTACGTCTATCCAGTGTTTTGTGGCTGCCTACACCTTACTGAGCCCACAATGCTTAAACTGTTTCCAGTGTTAGCCTGCCAATGTGCAAAATGAGGAGCAAGGTATTGTGGGTATGGTCCAGACAGGGTGGACTGGGAAGGATGCATCTGCGCAGGGTGTGGGGCAATGGCTGGAACATTGTAGTGCCCAACCACCACCTGCATGGACAGGTTGGCCACAGCATGTCATGCTGGGAGGGCACTCTCACCCTGACTGAGCAGTGACCATGGCATGGCTAGGTTCCCACAGAGTGCTATGCAATGTCTCTTTCAGGTGATATCTGTGTGTTCCCTTTTCTGTTGTCCAATTACTGAGCTACCTTCTTGGTGTCTGTGTTTGCATCCCACCTATGGGTGCACATAGTTTCTCTGGGGACTTGCACTATGGACTGTCTGTAGTCAGCATGTGTATGGATGGAATGCCTTGCAGAGTGCAGCATGTGCAGATTGAGTGTGCTCTCTGTAGATGAATATCAGATTGGGTGGGGGTGGGGTGGCAGCTGTCTGCCAGTGCCTTATGTGATAAGTACAGATCTGTATTTTATTTAGACAGTTTTGTATACTGCCTTATCCTTCAATCAAAGCGGTCACAACACAATTGGGGGATACATTTTGACACGTGGGGATATGAGACACATACACTAATATTTACAGGGAACATGGGCAATGGAGGGTTAAGTGGTTGGAGACCTGCAACACAGCTTATCTCAGCCAAGCCGGGTACTGCGGACCTGGTGCTGGGCGCCCCACCTGACCCTCAGGGTGAGCACAGGAACCACACAATGTCACGGTCTGTAGCTATTCTGTGCCAGTAACACACATGGTCAGTTCCCCCTACCAGGCTGAGGTGCTTTAGAGGCGCATACCCCATCCTGTGATCAGATGTAGACTGCTGTTCTGCATGTGCATTGCATCATGGATACTGGTAGGTTTACCCTATCCTGGTAACCACAGCAGACATTTCATGTGGTGACCTGCAGTCTTTCTGTAGTTAGCCAGTGCTGGGTTAAGTGCTATAGAGGTGTAGCCCATTGGTTAATGCAATAATTGCCAAGGCAGAGGTCATGGGTTCAATCCCTCAGAGATCTCATCTAATAAGGCTGTCTGAAGCAATCCCTTCTCCTACCTGTAACAGTCAGACACATCTCTACAATTTGAGCTGCCAGCAGGAACACCCTCTCCTCAATGCCATAACCTATGGGGCACATTATAAAAGTGCCTTGGTGGACAAGGAACTTTATGATGTGCCCTATGGGCACCTTAGGTTACAGCACTGAGGTGAGGGCGTTCCTGTTGGCAGCAAACATTGTAGAGATGTGTCTGACTGTTACAGGCAGGAGAAGGGATTTCTTCAGACAGCCTTATTAGTTGAGACCTCTGAGGGATCAAACCCATGGCCACTGGCTCTCCAGTCATTGTATTAACCAGTGGGCTACACTTCTACAGCTTTTATCACAGTGCTGGCACGAAATTAAGGTTACCGTGAAATAATGAGCCAAGGCGCCCTCTATCTCGCGTTAATCGGCCATTGCTAATTCAACACCGGTATGCCCACTTCCTTAAATGGCATTGCTCACGTTAATGCTGCACCTAGCGCCGGTAACATTAGCACGGTTTAGTAAACCTATCCCTAAATTGTCAAGAGGGGCACTATCTCAAGGATTTGTTAATTGGATGGGAACATCTGGAGGATGTGGAAAAGCAATGGGAAAAATGAAAAGGTGATATTTTTAAGGCAACAAATGTTTTTGTTGGGAAAGTACATAAACGTAAGAGGAAAAGGAGGCAACTATGGTTCTCAAAAAAGTAGCTGAAAAGATAAGGAAAAAGAGATTAGCCTTCATAAACTAAAAGAGATCATAGAAAGTGGTAGACAAGAAACAATGGGGCATCTTTACTAAACCGCGGTAGCGGACTCCACCCAATATCGGATCCGCGGTCCCACTGAATTCAATGGGGCCACGGCTCCGATATCGCACGGAGTCTGTTACCGCAGCTTTGTAAATAAGCCCCAATATTTGGAAAAGCTAAGAGACACTGGGAAAGTAGTCAGAAAAGCAAATATGCTAATGGGAGAAAAAAAGTCAATGAGGTAAAGTGCAGGGGGGAGGATTACACTTCTTTTTAGATATATTCTTCCCCTTCACTCAAGGGTAAAGGGGAGGAATATGTAGAAACTGATGACGATAAAACAGAATTGCTTAACAAATATTTTTGTTCTACAGTATATTCACAGATGTGGAGCCTGGAGTGAAACCTCAGAAAACATAGAAATAGAAATAGAAGCAAGGTGGATGTTGAACAATTTTTATGAGGAGCTAGCTAAACTAACAGCAATAGGGGAAGGGGAAGGGGGGGGGGGAGGATGAATATTAAAGGCTCCATTGCCTGACCTTTCCAATGCTTCTTTTGAGTCAAGAGTAGACCCGGAAGACTGGAGAATGGATGTGGTCCCTCTCAACAACAGTGGAAATAAGGAGGAGGTTGAGAACTACAGGCTGTGGTAAGTAAGTTAATGGAAAACTGCTAAAACAAAGGATAGTGTATTTTTTGGAATCCAATGAATGGCAGGATCCAAGACACATGGTTTTACTAGAGATGGTTTTTTTCAGAGGAATATGATTAATTTCTTTGACTGAATAACCAGGCAATTAGATGCCAGGGCTGAAACAAAAAGAAGGTGATTGGGGGCTGAGGAAGAGCACTAGATGTCTTGCACTTAGATTTCAGCAAAGCCTTTGACACAGTTTCGCATAAGCAGCCTTTAATAAACTGAATGTCCTTGGGATGGACCTTAAAGTGACCAGGTTAGAAACTAGTTAAGTGGGAGGTGACAAAGAGCAGTGGTAAATAAGTTCACTCTAAGGATAAGAGCCTGACCAGAGCGTGCTGCAGGGATTAGTCCTTGGTTCGGTCCTTTTTAACAGTTTTATAAGTAATATTGCAGAAAGGTTTTCAGGTAAAATTTGCCTTTTTGCAGATGATATCAAAATCAGAAATTGTATGGACAACAAAGAAGGTTTGGACAACACAAGGAGGGATTTGGCAAAGCTTGAAGAATGGTCAAGAAGTTGGCAGCTAAGATTTAATGCTAAGAAACATAGGGGTATGTTTACTAAACCGTCTTAATGTGCGCCCGGCGATAGTGTGCAGGCTGCCATAAAAGGAGTGGATGTTTCAGTCTTAAAGTAACAAAACAGGATTATCGCGCTATAACGCGCACTACTGCGCACATTAACGGGCTAAGCGCCGCTAAGCGCATTAATGCGCGGTAATCTTCAGTAGGCGCCCAGACATGCAAATACAGAAATAGAGGTGTAGTACAATGGTTAATACACTGACTGATGATAAAGGGGCCATGAGTTTGATCCCCCAGTGTGCCTAATGCATAAGGCTGGCTGAGGCATCAGCTTTGATATGTAAGTATTGTTTCTTGAGGCATTTTATTTGTGTTTTAATTATTGCTGCCAGCAAACACACCTTCACGTGCCATAACCTAAGGTGCCACATAAGGCACCCTATAAGGCACTCCATATGGCACATTATAAAGTGCACTGTCTGCCACGGCACCCTATAATGTCCCCTATAGGGCACCCTATAAGGCGCTCCATCGGACAACTTATAAGGCACCTTATATGGACTGTAGCCATAAGGTGCCTCAGAAGGCGCTTTATGGGGCACCCTATAAAGCGCCTTCTGAGGCACCTTATGGTTACAGTACTCTGAGGGTGTTTTTGCTGGCAGCACTAATGTACATTAAAAATTGACAATGCTCTGGATAGCCCTATCAAATAACCCCACTGTGGGTTTGAACCCATGACCTCTGGCTCTGCAGGCAGTGAAGTAACCAGTGGGCTACAGCTATTAACAAGCCCCTGGCTGGCTATAGAAGGACTGCATGTCACCACACAGTCTGCTGTGGTTACCAGGATAGAGTTAACCCACCCGTACCCATGACGCACTGCACATGCAAATCAGCAGTCTACAGATGATCACAAGATGGGGTATGCACCCCCACAGCACCTCGGCCTGGTAGGGGGAACTGACCGTGTGCACCCCCACAGCACCTCAGCCTGGTAGGGGGTACTGACCGTGTATATTACTGGCACAGAGTAGCTACAGACCGTCACATTGTGCAGATACTGTGCTCACCCTGAGGGCGAGGTGGGGCACCCAGCACCAGGTCCACAGCACCTTTTATTACTGAAAGAGGCTATGCTGTAGGTCCCTATCAGTGCTAGTGTGTGAGATAGGTAGTTTTTGCAGGCACATCTGTATTTCTCAGTCATGTTTAGCTCTTATGGGCTGTGATGCACCCAAAATAGTGCATGTCCTGTGTTGGTACCATGGTCTTATGATGTAGGTGAAGGGGGGCATTTGGACCCATAGGTGGATTATGTACCACCACCCAACCCACGCTCTGTGGCTCAGGGTGGGAAACAGGATCTCCCACCAATAGAGCCACACTCTACCTCCCCGCAATGGTGGCAGTAGAGAGGACCATCAACCCCAGTCCTGTTGGGGAACAGACACCATACAGGGCAAGCAATGCAGATCTGTACACATCCATAAGGCAAGGCAAGGCAAACTGAATGCCAGGAAATGCTCAGCTGCCCCCCACCACCACTATCTGACATTCTCCAGCAGCAAGCCTCCAGCTGCTGTACCCTGCAAGATGTTCCATCCAGACACAGACTAGCTGCAGAGAGTCTGCTAGCTAGTCCATAGTGCATGTTTCTGGAAAAAATGCATGTACCCAGAACTGGAATGTCAGCATACACACCAAGCAGATAAGTCAGTGATTGGGCCCCAAAAGAGAACCATAAACATCACAACAGAGAAGCACTATATAGCACTTTGGGGGGACCTAGCCATGCCGTGGTCACTGTTCAGTCCGGGTGAGAGTGACCTCCCAGCAGGACATGCTGTGGCCACCCTGTCCGTGCAGGTGGTTGTCAGGCACTACAATGTCCAAGCCATTGCCCTATGCTAGGGGTGGGGAACCCTGGTCCTGGAGAGCCACAGACCAGTCAGGTTTTCGGGATATCCCTAATGAATATGCATGAGATATATATGCATTAGAGATATCCTGCCAACCTGACTGGTTTGTGGCCCTCCAGGGCTGGATTTGGAGACCCCTGCCTTACACCTCTGTCATTTAAGATTGTGAGTGGGCAAGGTGCAGATGTCCTAGACATCGAAAGGGTATATAGAATGTGTCACATTCCTCCTCGATTCTCACCACCACTAAAAAGTTGTCTATTAGACAATATTTTGGTGGTGGTGTGAAGTGAGGAGGAATGTGACACATTCTATCTAAGCTTTTTGATGTCTTGGACATCTGCACCTTGCCCACTCACAATCTTAAATGACAGAGATGTAAGGCAGGGGTCTCCAAATCCAGCTCTGGAGGGCCACAAACCAGTCAGGATGGCAGGATATCTCTAATGCATATATATCTCATGCATATTCATTAGGGATATCCCAAAAACCTGACTGGTCTGCGGCTCTCCAGGACCAGGGTTCTCCACCCCTGCCCTATGCCCTGTACAGATGCATCCTGGCCAGGACACCCTGTCCGGGCTATACCCATGGCACCTTGCTCCTCATTATGCACATTGGCAGGCTTACGCTGGCAACAGTGTGGGCTGAGGAAGGTGTTGGCAGACAGCACACACTGGATAGACAAACACACGCCCCCACACCTATGCCAGCATTGTGCAAATATAGAGGCTCTTGGCAGCCCTGGCCACTGCACCAGTCCTGGGCACAGTGCAGGCATGGCTATGGTACGCAATACTGTTGGGGTCACTCCCCAGGCTGGTAAACACTGTCATACATCAGACCTGAAGCACACTCCACAGACAGAAGAAAGGTTGTTATGATGCAGCTCAATCAGCAAATTGTGCTTAACTTAGGAATTGCTATCTGCCAGTAATCATAGCAACCGTTTGATAGGTGTGTACAAATATTCCCTGGTTTAGGGTGGCATTGCTAAGGTATGCAACTGCTAGTATTGGGAGATGCACGCAGGGCCCAACATCCTGCCTCTCCAGGAGGCTTTGGATAATGGAGCCTGTGGGTGAGGGTGTGTCTGCCCCTGTTGGCCGCTGCTCTAGGGCAGAGGTTCCCAACTCCAGTCCTGGTGGGCCAAACACTGTTCGGGTTTTCATGCTGTCCCTAATGAATGTGCATGAGATACATCTGCATACCATGGGGGCGGTGCATAGACATGCAGCACAGCTGTGTTTATTAGAGGCAGCATGGAACCTGAATGGTGTTTGGCCCTCCAGGACTGCATTTGGGAAACTCTGCTCTAGGTAATGTGCATGTTTATGGTGTCTGTGCTCTGTAGGGTAAAATGTAGGTTTATTGGGCATGTTTCTGTTATCTGCAATAAAGGTTCTGTCTGTATTAGCATGTTTTAGTAGTGGGTAAAATATGGGGACTGGGTTGGCAGGAGCCACAGCTGGGACTTGAACCTGTGACCTTTACCTCCTGAACACACTGGCTGTGTTCACTGCACCACCATGTTGCCACAAAGGTAGTGCATTCCCTGGAGATACCATGACTGTTTGTCAGACAGATCCTGTCTGTTGCAGTGCACGGCACCCACCTAAACAGGGCTAGGCCATGGTCTGGTCTGGGCAGCTGCCACTGCCCCCTCCACCACCAGTTCCCCTCTGCCACCATGCTGACATGCCCATCTGCTGGTGGTGCTGATGCTAGGCAGTCTCAGGCCATCCAGTGGGCGGGTAGGTGGCTGCCAATGGTGTGGGTTCTGGGGTAGGGGTGCCTGCATAGCTGTCCATGCTTTCCCCCAGCACCGCCTGCCAATGTTCCGTGCCATTGGGGGTACCTGCTGGGTACTATTCCCTGTGACACCGTGGGAAGCACACTCTTGCCCATGTTGGGCCCTCAGCAGTTGCTGTCTGGCTGCTCTACTGTTTCAACATTCCTATGGGCCAGCTAGGCATTACCCTAGTCCGTACTGTGCCCAAGCTGCACCACAGCATGTGCCGCCTGCAGCCCTCTGTGTCCCCTTTTCCAGCATCTGTTCAGTTGCCTGTTCCAACATGCCCGCCCTGCTGTTGTGGAACATGTGCACACCATAGGAAACCTGTCCAATGGAGAGGAAAACCCTGATCAGCGCAGTTTCACTGTGGGCTCATTCACCTTGTATGGGGACAGAGCATAGACCCTTCCAAAATTCATATCTTTTTTTTGGAGCTTTCTTTGGGGTGTTTGTTGATGTTTCCCATTGATATCACTATTGCCCAGCTTGGTTATGGTTTTTTTACATTTTCTTCTGGTCATTTTCACTGTTTCTTTGCCCTTTTGTTCCGTGCACATGTATCACACTTATCACTTTTTTATAAGTTTCCCTGGTTTTGCTGTACATTGCTGATGGAAATGGTTTCTTTTCCCTTTAAATCAGCTCTAACTCCAGGGTTTCACTGGTGTTAGTTTTCAGCCTCGGATTTCACAGCGTTAGTGTGCAGGGAGCCTCTCCCCTCCCACTCTCCGCCCATTGACCGTCTCTCTCCGCCCCTCTGGAGCCTTCCTCCGCCCTCCGGGAGCCTTTCTCCGCCTTCAGCACTCGTTTGCGCCTTATCACGCGATAAGGCACCATTATCGCACGATAAGGTGCCTTATCGTGCGATAACGTGGGAGAGCGCACATTAAGATGGTTTAGTAAACATACCCCATAGTCATACATTTGGGTTGCATAAACTCCAGGGAGCAGTATAGTATAGGCAGAGCCGTACCGAGCCAGATTTGTGCCCTGTATGACTTGCCCATCCGGTGCGCGCCCCCTCCACCCATACCTCTGTGGCTCTGTCCAGCCATGCCTGCTATTGCCCTGCTGTTGCCGCCCTCTGTTTTTTCCGCGGCGGTACCGGCAGCAGCAGAGCAGACGTAACTTTAATATTTGTAAAAAAAAAAAGAAAAACACGTGGGTCTTTCGACTCCATGCTTTAAACAGATCTGATCCCTCCCTGCTGTGATGTCATGTCAGAGGAGGGAGGGATCAGGCCTGTGGAAAGACCTGTGCATTTTTTTTTAAATTTTAGGTCTGCTCAGCTGCTGCCGGTGCCGAAGCCGCTGAGAGAACAAAAAGTGGCGGCAGCAGGGCAAGGATAGGCAGCCGAAATGTGCCCACTAAGCCTTTGTGCCCTGTGTGGCTGCACAGCTTGCACAGGAATAGGTATGGCGCTGAGTATAGGGGATGAAAGAGGAGTTGGACCTGAGCGTGCATGACAGATGAGTGGGACTTGAGAGTGATTGCATTTGATGATCTTAAGGTGACCAAACAAGTAGAAAAGGTGATGGCAAAATGATACTAAAAAGAGGGAGGCCTTCATGAAATACAAGAGATCACAGAGAGAGTAAGACAGGCATTTATATTTGGAAAAACTTAAGAAGCTAGCAAAGTAGTCAGGAAATCAAAGATTCAAAAAGAGGAGGAAATAGCCAATGCAATAAAATTGGGTGATAAGACATTTTTCAGATATGTTAGTGAGAAGATGAAGGGCAAAAGTGGTATTGTCAGACTCAAGGGTGAAGGGGAGGAATATGTAGAAGCTGATGAGGATAAAGCGGAATTGCTTAACAAATATTTCTGTTCTGTGTTCACAGATGAAGAACCAGGAGCAGGACCTCGGAAAACACCCACAAACAGGAACAGAAGCGAGGGACATCTTGAACAATTTTCAGAAGACTGTGTTCATGAGAAACTAGCTCAACTTAAAGTAGAAAAAGCGATGGGACCGGATGGGATACACCCTAGAATTCTGAGGGAACTTGGGGGACGTTCTAGCAGCTGCAATGACTGGCCTTTTCAATGCCTCGTTGGAGTAGGGAGTGGTGCCAAAGGACTGGAGAGAGGCTCATGTGGTGCCTTTACACAAAAGCGGAAGTAAGGATGTGGTTGAAAACTACAGGCCAGTTAGTTTAACTTCAGTGGTGAGTAAATTATTGGAAATGCTGCTGAAAGAAAAAATAATGAGATTTCTGGAGTCCAGCGGATTACAGGATCCGAGGCAACATGGATTCCTCAGAGGCAGGTCTTGTCAGACAAATCTGATTGATTTCTTTGACTGGGTGACCAGTCAGTTGGACCAAGGCAGAGCCTGGTGTACTTAGATTTCAGTAAAACCTTTGACACTGTTCCTCACAGGTGACTTATAAACAAACTGAGCACCCTAGGGATGGACCCTAAATTTACTGCTTGGATTAGAAATTGGTTGGGGCGGAGGTGATGAAGAGTACAGGTAAATGGAGCTCACTCTGAGGAGAAGGATGTTACCAGTGGTGTGCCCCAGGGATCTGTCCTTGGTCCGATTCTTTTTAACATCTTTGTTAGTGATATAGTGAAAGGGCTGTCGGGTAAGGTTTGCCTCTTTGCGGATGATACCAAAATCTGCAATAGAGTAGACACCCAGGAAGGTGTAGATAACATGAGGAGGGATCTAGCTAAGCTTGAAGAATGGTCTAGAATTTGGCAGCTGGGATTTAATTTTAAAAAATGTAAGGTCATGCATTTGGGCTGCAGCAATCCAAGGGACAATATAGTATAGAGGGTGAAGTACTTTTGTCCACTAAAGAAGAGCGGGACCTAGGCGTAGTTTTGTCTGATGATCTTAAAATAGCTAAACAGGTAGAAAAGGCGACGGCAAAAGCTAGAAGAATGCTTGGGTGCATACGGAGAGGAATGGCTAGCAGAAAAAATGAGGTGATAATGCCTCTGTATAAGTCTCTGTATAAGTCTTTGGTGCGACCTCATTTGGATTATAGTGTGCAATTCTGGAGACCGCACCTTCAGAGGGATATAAACAGGATGGAGTCAGTACAGAGGGTGGCTACTAAAATGGTTAGTGGTCTTCATTATAAAGCATATGAGGACAGACTGAAGGATCTTAATATGTACACCTTAGATCAAAGGCGGGATAGAGGTGATATGATTGAGATGTTTAAATACCTCCGTGGCATAAATGTACAGGGGGAGAGCCTCTTTCGATTGAAAGCAAGTTCTGCTATGAGGGGACATGGGATGAGGGTGAAGGGGGATAGATTCAGGAGTGATATGCAGAAATATTTCTTTACGGAAAGAGTGGTGGATCCTTGGAATAGTCTCCCAGTGGAGGTGGTAGAGATGAGGACAGTATCTGAATTCAAAAAAGCATTGGAAAAACACAGAGGATCTCTGAAGGAAACAAGGGGACTGTTGTAGTTGTTGATATGGAAGGATAGACTAGATAGTCCATGTGGTCTTTTTCTGTCATCATATTTCTATGTTTCTATGTTTACATTGCGAGTGGAATGTCCAACAGGAAAAAGGAGGTGAGAGTGCCTCTATATAAGTCGCTTGTGAGACCTCATGTGTACACTTCTAGGAACCACACCTTCAAAAAGATGTATTTATTTTTATTTATTTAAAACACTTTTATACTGCTGTATGCATTTGTATTCAAGACAGTGTATAAACACAGATCACAATTTACTGTGACAACAGTAGTAATCCTAGTAAAATCCTAATAATAATTACAATAGGAACTCTTCCTCACTTTACAAAGCTATCGCTACTGCTCTGCTTCTACTTCACCTAGCTGCTCAACTTGGAGAAAAAATATGTTTTCAAAGCGGTTCTAAAGGTCATCAAATTTTGTTCTTTCCTCAACTTCTATAAACAGGATGAAGTCTACGCAGAGGGCAGCTACTAAACTGGTCAGTGGTCTTTGCCATAAAACACAGACTTAAAGATTTCACTATGTACAGTTGTGGTCAACATTATTGGAACCCTTCCATTTTAGGTATGTTGTGTACAATATCTTGAGAAATTGGAAATATTCAAACTGATTGCCATCATAATATTTTAATAGGATGTTCAAAGGTATACAACAAAAACAAGGTGTCTGTGCAACTTAGACATAGTAATTTCTGAGAAAAAAAAAAGTACGATCTGGACAGATTAATGGCACCCTTCACTAATATTTGGTTGCAAAGTGAGTACAGCCTCGAAACATTTCTTGTAGCCATCTATTTTTTGTACATGTGTCTGCTGGTAGTTTCTCCCATTCTTCAACTGTGATTTATTCCAGCTCATGATTGTTTCCAGGATTCCTTTTACCAATGGCAGATTTCAGCTCTTTCTAAAAGTTCTCGATTGGATGGAGATCAGGACTTATTGCTGACCAGTTTAAAACAGTCAATTTGTTTATTTATTTATTATTTAAGAGGCATTTATATACCACCTGGTGCAAATCATTCTAGGCAGTGCACATCACATAAATGGGGGAGGGAGGAGTGGCTCAGTGGTAGGGACAGGTTAGCTCAGGCCAGAAGGCCAGGGGGTTCAATTCCCACATGGGGACAAGCAACCTCAAGCTGGAGGGACTGGGGTCTTTAGTCCCATGGCCACTCCTTGTGGTCTTGGGCAAGCCACTTAACCCTCCATTGCCTCAGGTACACTTAGGGGCATGTTTACTAAACTGTGTTAACATAGCAGCAGCTATGTTAAGGTGCCTTAACGGCACATAACGCACCTTAACATTCCCGGCCGTGTTAAGCCCAGAAAAGGGTGGAGAGAGGGCGGAGAGAAGGGGTCAGTGGGCGGGGAGAGGCCCCGTCACATTAACGTGGAGAAATTAAGGGCTGAATCCTAACGCAACTGAAAACCTGGCGTTAGCACACATTTGCAAGAGAGAGAAACCATTTCAGTGTCAGCAATGTACAGCATAGGCAGGGAGCCCAAGAAAGGTGATAGTAGTGCTTCATTTGCAGCAACAGCATAGTGCCCTGGTATGAAAGGCCACTATGGTGATTGCGCAAATGGGGCATGGGGCTGCAGGCGGGACCTGCAATGGGGGCTACTGTGGCATAGGGTGGACTAGGCAGTTGCCGAGGTGGCACATAGGAATGCAGAAAATGGAAACCAGCAAGACAGCAACTGGCCAGGGTCAGACATGCCCATGAGTCTGTGGCCCACAGTGTCCCATCCAGGGGACATCACCCAGCAGGCACCCCAAGGGGTGAATAACATTGACAGGTGGTGCTTGGGGAAGCATGGACATCTATGTAGGCACCCCTACCCCATATCCCACACCTTAGGCAGCCGCTTACCTGCCCCCTGGATGGCCTGGGATGGCGTACCACCAGCACCAATAGCATATGGTCATGGTGCAATGGCAGAGGGGGTGGGTGATTGTGATGGAGGGAGCAGTGGCACTCGCCTGCAGTGGACCTAGGCCATACCCTGTAACAGTATGTGTTGTGCAGTGCAAGAGAAGAGGTCTGGCCGAGGAATGTAAGGGTAGCCCCAGGGACCACTGTGCTGCTGTGGCAACAGTGTGGTGCAGTACACTCAGCCAGCATGTCCAAGAGCAGAGGGTCAGAGGTTCAGGTCCCATCTGTGGATCCTGCAGAGCATCTCCCCATAGTTTTAGCCCACACTGCAGCCACAACAACAACATGGGCAAACCCCAATGCAGTGGTGCACAGGGGTACGGACACTCACTCACAAGGGCTCCACTATCCACAGCTTCATGGAGTGTCAGGCTGTTTGCCCCAGCACAGAGCTGCAGTTATCACCAGAGCACTACTACTACACCCTGCACAGATTAGCAATGTCGGCACTGTGATCAGGACCAGTGCAGGGGGTAGGGTTGGCAACCACCACCATCTCTGCACAATGTTGAGATAGGTGTGGGAGTGTGTGTATGTCTCTCCATTTTTTTGTGTCTGCCAACACCTCACAGAGCCCACATTGCTCACACTGCTTCCAGTGTTAGCCTGCAAATGTGCATAATGAGCAGCAGGGTATTGTGGGTATGGCCAAGACAGGGCGGACTGGCCAGGATGCATCTGCACAGGGTGGAGGGCAATGGCTGGGACACTGTTGTGGCCAACCACCACCTACATGGACAGGGTGGCCACAGCATGTCACGCGGTGGGGGGGTGTCACTCTCACTCTGACCAAGCAGTGACCATAGCATGTCTATGTTCCCACATAGTGCCACCTGTTGTTTGTTTCCAGTGATGCCTGTGTGTTTCTGGTTTTGGGGCTACTTGCTTAGTGTCTGTGCTGTGTATCTGACTTCTGGGTGCACAAGGCTCCTCTGTGAGCATGCACTATGGACTGGTTAGTGGGCTGTCTGTAGTGTGTCTGTGCATGGGGGGAACACCTTATAAGATGGTTCAGTCTGACTGTGCTGTCTGTTGATGAATGTCAGCCACCTGTTCCACCACACCCTCATCTACAAACAGGGTAATTGAGGCCCCTTGGGGTATATAGGGCATGCTACTTCGACCCATAGTGGCAGTGCTATATGCCCCACATGTGAGTCTAGGCTCCCCACTGCCCTGATAACAAGTACCCATGGCAACCAGACCTTAACACTGGGTACGCACTAATTTGGGTGGTGTCCAGTCCCACAGGGTCACATATGACTGCAGCACACAGCTGGAACAGATGTACCTTTGACTGTACTGCTGGGAACAACTGTTACACATTGGCACTGCTGAGGATGTGCATCAAAACCTATCTCTAGCACCACACGTACTGTGGACCTAGTGCTGGGCACCCATCCTATCCATCAGGGTGAACACAGAACCTGCACAATGGCATGGTCTGTAGCTACTCTGTGCCACTATCATGTACTGTCAGTGCATCTTACCACGCTGCAGTCCCGGAGAGGTGAAGACCCCATTTGGTGGTCAGCTGTAGGCCGCTGTTCTACATTTGCAATGCATCATGGGTGCTGGTGGGGTTACCCTATCCTGGCGCACGGAGCAGACGGTTTGTGCTGTGACCTGCAGTCCTTCCATACCCAGCCATTGCTATGCAGCAAACCATAGAGGTATAGCCTACTGGTTAGTATGCTGATGTTCTAGGCAGAGGTCATGGGTTTGATTCCTTGTTGTTCCCTCCTATCCAAGGCAGATATTTTGCAGATCTGTGCTGCCAGCCCATAGTACCCTCACCACAGTTGGCAACAATCCTTATAAGGTGTTACAAGGCTCCTAATTAGGCACAGTACAAGGCGCGTTATAAGGCACCTTATGAGGCACAGTACAAGGCACGTTAGAAGGCACCTTATGAGGCGCAGTACAAGGTACGTGCCTTGTACTGTGCCTAATAAGGTGCCTTCTAACATGCCTTGTACTGTGCGTAATAAGGTGCCTTCTAACGTGCCTTCTAACGCGCTTTATCTGACACAGCTTTAATGCTGCCCCACCCACTCCTTTATATGGGCATCTGTATCATCAACGCGGAACCTAACACAAATGGCATTACCACAGTTTAGTAAACATACCCCTTAGATTGTGAGCCCTTTGGGGACTAGGGAATAAAAAGTACCTGTTAGTATACATGTAAACCGCACTGATTCTAAAGAGCGCAGTATAAAAAATAAATAAATAAAAATAAAAATAAATAAAACACAAGCAACCCCCAAACCCAACCCAAATATATCCTATACCAACCCCCAAAATGCTGCCATACCACTGCTGTCTCACCAACCTCCCAACTCACCAGGAAACACTAGGAAAGAGGAAGACTTTTAGGCCCTTGTGAAATTGCAGCAAATTTGACAAGTTGTTCCTTTATAACCATTCTTCTGTAGTTTTGGATGCATGTTTTGGGTTATTGTCTTCCTGGTTATTGTCGACCTAGACCTAGCTTTCTGACATTAGGTAGCACATTTTTCTCTTAAATACCTTGGCAGTCCTGACTTCCTGATTCCTTTAATACGTTCCAGGCCTCCAGTTCCTGAGGCAGCAAAACAACCCCACAATATTATGGAACCTCCACCATATTTAACTGTAGGAAGGGTGTTTTTTTTTTTTCTTTATGAACTTCATTTCTTCACCTGTAAATGTATCACTGGTCTGTATTGCTAAAAAGCTCGTTTGGTTTCATCTGTCCACAGAACATTTTCCCAGAAGGCTTGTGATTTCTCAAGGGTGGTTTGGGCAAAGAACAGGTATGTCTTTTTAAGCCTGTCTTTGAGCAGTGGGGTCCTCCTTGACCTTCACTTATCAGTGTCTTACTTTGTTCAGTGTGTGGCAAATGGTGCGTGTTGAAAGCACCACTCCAGATTGCTCCAGGTCAGCCTTAAGCTCTTTGGATGATGTACATGGTGTTTTTCCAACAGTTTGTACTAACCTTTGAAGACTTCTTGGATTAAATTTTCCTCTTCTCACCATAACCTGTGAGGTTCTTGACAGTTCCATGAGCAGAAAATCCCAAGATCTTTAGTAATGGCCTTGTACCCCTTTGAAGCTTGATGTTTGGTGATAATGATTCTTCTGAGAGTCTCAGGGAGCTCTCTTGTCTTCACCATTGTAAAAATGGAACAGGGCGTGAATATGGTCATTTTAAACATTAGAGCCTTCATTCACTGGTTGATTCAAGTCATGTGAGTACTGACAATTGATCACAGGTGTGTCTAATTTTACTGCAATGAGAATGTGGTTCTTCTGTTCAAACTGATTTGAATTGTTTATAAGGGTGCCAATAATCATGTTCTCACTCTGGATCAGTATAGGGATAACAGGTCCACACTGTGACTCCAATTAATCCCATATACAAATATTGCTTTTCATGACCACAATATAGACATATATAGAAAAAATATATTTTGTAGGACAATATAACAAGGTGGCTATATTCAGCTACCTCCGTTCTCAGTCCATTTTATTCTTATGCAAAGTGATCATGCAATTCTCCAAGAGCTTTCAAGAATATGGAAGCTCCCATAACACATTAAATTACTAGTTTATGGTGGAGAATGCTGCAGCAATTCCTTGATGTTGGAGAATTGCAAGAATTGATCTACTAAAGAGATGAGTATTATCGATATTACTCTGAAGCAGAGCCTTGTATTTTATGGGTTCAAAACTCAACAGTCATTTTAGGTACTATACATTGATATTTTAGAGGCGTTTACATGCATGATCACTTTGAATAAGATTGTCTGAGAATGGAGGTAGCCGAATATAGTCACTTTATATTGTCCAACAAAAAGTTTTTTTCCTATATATGCCTATATTGTGGTTATGAAGAGTTATATTTCTATATGGAAATAATTATGTCCTGACAATGCCCCGGTTTTTATACTATTTCCTTTTTTAATTGGTCTTGTTTTATTTGATTCTTTTGTGTGTCAAATATGTATGCATATATACAGGGTGGCCCAAAAAAAGTGAGAACATCTCGTAGCATATAAGTTATTTAAAAATTCAAAAAGACAGATGTAAATGATTGACAAATTTTAAAAAAAGATGGCGACCGGAAATTGTTGAAATAAAGACGTTATAGAGCTAAAAAAGGTAAATAAGTAAACTATTTAAGCTTTTAATTTACGAGATTTTCTCACTTTTTTTGGGCCACCCTATAGTCCAAAGCCATTTCACTGGGCACTTTTTTTTTAGACATTAAGGGGTTGAACTGCAACTGTGCCAATAATGATGACCACAACTATATATTTTGTAAGAGAGGCAATATGATTGAGAGGTTTACATATCTTCATGACAAAAATGCACAAGGAGTGAGCCTCTTTAAATTGAAAGGAATCTCGGGAATGAGGGGTCATAGGATGAAGGTGAAAGGGGGTAGACTCAGGAGTAATCTAAGAAAATATTTCTTTACAGAAAGAGCGGTGGATGGATGGAACAGCCCCCCAGCAGAGGTGGTGGAGACAAGGAGTATATATGAATTGAAAAATCAATGACAAGCACAGAGGATCTTTAAGGGAGAGAAGGGGATCACAGTGCTTAGCATTTGGTATTGATGGACAGACTGGAGAGGCTGTATGGTAGAAAGGTTTGAACATTTTAGGACCTTCCTAAGGTTCCTTTTACAAATTCTGTGCTTATTATTAAAATATGACTTGGTCAAAACTGAAATGTCATAGTCAGTGACTTTTTTAAACACCAGCATAGATTCACCACCACTATCCTGACAGTCCCTGAAAATATATTGGGGCATAGAAACATAGAAACACAGAAACATAGAAATATGATGACAGAAAAAGACCACATGGCCTATCTAGTCTGTCCTTCCATAACAACTACAACAGTCCCCTTTTTACCTTTAGGGGTATGTTTACTAAACCGCGCAATTGTGAGGGGCGCACTTGAGCGTGCGCTAAGGTACCTTAGTGCACGCTAATAGTGCATTTTTGGGCCCCACACACGTGCGCGCTGCACTAACGGGCCCGCACATGTGCGCGGCGCGCTGAAGTGCGATAGAGGCGTGGAAAGGCAATCCGAGGGCGGAGGAAGGCTCCCGAGGGGCGGGGGGACGGGGTCAATGGGTGGAGCGTGGGAGGGGAGAGGCTTCCCGCACAGGAGTGGGGCTGAAATTCCATCTAAAAAATACCGCTAGTGAAAACCTCGCGTAAGAGCCGATTTAAAGGGAAGAGAAACCATTTCCGTCAGCAATGTACAGCAAAACCGGAGAAACCCACAAAACATGAGCAGTGTGATACATGTGCACAGAATAAAATTGCAAATAAAACCTGAAAATGACCACAACAAAAAGGTAGAAAATTATAATTCAGCTGGCCAACAGTGATAGCAATGGGCAACAATAAAAAACACTCCCAGGAAATCTCCAAAAAAAAAGAAATGATTTTTGGAAGGGTCTACACTCCGTAGACTCTTTCAAAAATCATTTCATTTTATTGGAGCTTTCCTGGGAGTGTCTGTTATGTTGCCCATTGCTATCACTGTTGCCCAGCTTGGTCTTGGTTTATTTCCACTTTTTTCGAGGTCAATTATGAGGTTTATTTGCACTTTTGTCCCCATACAAGGTAAATGAGCCCACAGTAAAATTGTGCAGAGCAGGGTTTCAGATTCGTCCGGCCAGGTTTCCTATCTCCAGGGACTGCACTGTCTCTATGGCCACAGTGTGGTACAGCAGACGCAGCCAGTGCCTGTAAAACCAGAGGGTCACAGGTTCAAATCCCAGCTGGGGCTCCTGCCAACCCAATCCCCATAGTTTTACCCACCACTAAACAGTGATAGTAAAGACATTCCTTTATTGCAGAGAACATAAGCATGGTTCAAACAACCATATTTTACCCTACACCGCACACAAACCAAAACAATGGGCATTACCTACAGCCGAGTACCCCAAATTCAGTCCTGGAGTGCCACAACTCAATCAGGTCATATGCTTTTCCCAGATAAGGACATGTCTGCATGTTGGCGGAAGGGTACAGGTGGTGGAGGGGGCAGTGGCTGCAAGCCACAGCAGACAGTGGCCTAGGCCTGTGCAGGCTGGCACCGTCCACCGCAACAGACAGGCTCTGTTGGATGTACAATCATGGACTCCCCAGGGAATGCAGCATATTTGTGGCAACACAGTGGTGCAGTGCACACAGACAGTGTGTGCAAGAACAGAAGGTCACAGGTTCAAAGGCCAGCTGGGGCTATTGCCAATTCTGTCCACATATTTTTCCTACAACTAAACCGTGATAGTAAGGACAAACCTTTATTGAAGAGAACATACGCATGGTTCATACGCCTATATTTTACCACACCAAACACACACACCATAAACAGGCGCATTACCTAGAGCAGAGTCTCCCAAATGCAGTCCTGGAGGGCCCCACACCATTCAGGTTCCATGCTGCCTCTAATAAAGATGCCTGTGCTGCATATCTATGCACCACCCCATGGTATGCAGATGTAGCTCATGCATATTTATGAGGGACAGCATGAAAACCCGAACAGTGTCTGGAACACCAGGACTGGAGTTGGGAAACTCTGCCGTAAAGCAGCAGCCAACAGGGCCAGATACACCCACACACACACACACAGGCCCCATTGGCCAATGCCTCCTGGAGAAGCAGGACATTGGGCCCTGCCTGTATCTCCCAATACTAGCAGTTGCATACCTTAGCAATGCCACCCTACACCTGGGTATATGGTACACAGCTATCAAACGTTTCCCATGATAACTGGCAGATATCAATTCCTACGTTAAGCACATTTTGCTCATTGAGCTCCACCATAACAATCATTCTGATGTCTGCGGTGTGTGCTGCAGGTCTGGTCTCTGACAGTGTTTACCACCCTGGGGAGTGACCCCCAACAGTATTGCGTACCATATCCATGCCTGTACTGTGCCCAGGACTGGTGTGATGGGTATGGCTGCTGAACTCCTCTATAGTAGCACAATGCTAGCATAGGTGTGGGGGTGGTTGTCTGTCTATCCAATGTGTGGTGGCTGCAAACACCTTCCACAGCCCACACTGCCAGCAATGTTGCCAGTATTGGGCTGCCAATGTGCATAATGAGGAGCAAGGTACCATGGGTATAGGCCGGACAGGGTGGCCTGGCCAGGGTGCATCTGCACAGGGCATAGGGCACTGACTGGGACATTTTCGTGCCCGGCCACCACCTACACAGACAGGGTGACCTCAGTATGTCCTGCTGAGAGATCACTCTCACCCTGACTGTGCAGTGACCACAGCATGGCTAGGCAACCCCATAGTGCTATATAGTATTTCTCTCATGTGATAGATATGGGTTTCTTTTTGTGGACCAG
Source organism: Ichthyophis bannanicus (assembly GCA_033557465.1). NCBI lineage: Eukaryota > Metazoa > Chordata > Amphibia > Gymnophiona > Ichthyophiidae > Ichthyophis > Ichthyophis bannanicus. The sequence goes on along the minus strand of CM066031.1, from coordinate 1,624,010,621 downwards.
TCACTGATTTATCTGCTTGCTGTGTATGTTGACATCTCAGTTCTGGGTGCATGCATCTCCAGTGGGAGAATGCACCATGGACTAACTAGCAGACTGTTTTCAGCTGGTATGTGTCTTGATGGAGTGGCTGATGACCTGCTGCAGGAGAATATCAGATGGTGGTGGGGTGCAGCTTACCATATCCAGGCCTAATGCCTGTCTGCTATTGTGTTATGGATGTGTATAGAGCTGCATTGACTGACCTGTGAGGTGTCTGTTCCTCAGCAGGACTGGGGTTGATGTTCCCCTCTACTGCTACCTTTGCAGGGGGTAGAATGGGGATCTATTGATGGGAGGCCCTGTTTGCCACCCTTGGCCTTGGGGGGGGGGGGGGGGTTTGCATGGCCCACCTGTGGGTCCATGGGGGCTGCACCTGACTGAAACAGAAGAGATATCCAAGGTGTTTGTGCAGAAACTACCTATCTCACACATTAACACTGCTTTGGACCTCTGGCATGGCCTCTTTCAGCCATCAAAGGTGTTGTGGACCTGGTCCTGGGCGCCTCATTGCACCCTCAGGGTGAGCACAGTACCTGCACAATGTGACGGTGTGTAGCTACTCTGTGCCAGTAAAACACATGGTCCGTACCCCCTACCAGGCTGAGGTGCTGTGGGGGTGCACATGGTCACTTCCCCCTACCAGGCCGAGGTGCTGTGGGGGTGCATTGCCCATCTTGTGTTTATCTGTGGACAGCTGATTTGCATGTGCAGTGCATCATGGGTATGGGTGGGCTACCCTGCCCTGGTGACCACAGCAGACTGTCTGTGTGGTGACATGCAGGCTCTCTGCAGCCAGCCAGGAGCTTGCTAGCAGCTATAGAGCTGTAGCCCCATGGTTACTTCACTGCCTGTTGAAACCAGAGGTCATGGGTTCAAAACCACAGTGGGGTTATTTGATAGGGTTGTCCAGCATATTATCTTCTTGTAATGTACATATTTTGATGCCAGCAAAAACACCCTCAGCGTACTGTACCCATAAGGTGCCTCTGAGGGTGCTTTATAGGGTGCCCTATAGGGCACCTTATGATTCCCGTCCATATAAGGTGCACTATACACTGTCCTGTGATGCAACTTATAGGGTGCCCTATAGGGGTCATTTTAGGGTGCTGTGGCGGACAGTGCACTCTATAATGTGCCCTATGGAGTGCCTTATAGGGTGCCTTATACGGCACCTTCACTTACGGCACGTGAGGGCGTGTTTGCTGGCAGCACTTAATAAAATAAAAATAAAGTGCTGCAGGAAAAATATGTACATTGCAAAGCTGGTGCCACAGCCAGCCTTACGTATTAGGCACCCTGGGGAGCAAACTCATGACCCCTGTATCAGCAGTCAGTGCCTTAACCATTGTGCTCCACTGCTGCTCCTCCTTGCCTGTCAGCGCACCTACTTATGCTTTTCATTCCTTAAACTGCACAGTGCTGCCATAAAAAAAGTACTCTGACCTTGCGGTACCTCATACGGCACCCTCTAAAGCGCCCTATAAGCAACATTCTAGGGTGCCTTGGCGGACAGTGCACTTTAAAATGTGCCTTTTAGGGCGCCTTATGTTAACACGCTTTGAGAGTGCATTTGCTAGTAGTGATAATTAAAATAAACATGACGACTCCAAAAGCAATCTTCCCCATAATATGTAATGCCTCAGCCAGCCTTGGCCATTGGTCAGTGTCTTAACCATTGTGCTGTGGTTCTGTTCGTGTGCTTGCACATTAGCGTGCCACCTTATGCCGCCCAATATTAAAAAGCCTCCTAAATCAATAGCACGCCACCTAATGCCCATCAGCGTGCCACCTTATGCTGTGCAATATTAGACTAGCTCCTAAAGTAACACCTCAGCCAGCCATCTACATTGAGCACTGTGAGGGATTGAACCCCTGATTCTTGCACCATTAGGTCAGTGTTGTAACCATTGTTCTGTGGCTCTGCTTTTATGCTTGCACATCAGCGTGCCACTTATGCCTCTCAGTATTAAAATGCCTCCGAAAACATTAGTGTGCCACCTTATGCCGCCCATTATTTACATGCCTCATAAATTAATGCTTCAGCCAGCTGTCTTCCATGGGCACTGTGGGGGATTGAACCCCTGATCCCTGCACCATTGGTAAGTGCCTTGACCATTGTGCTGTGGCTCTGCTCTTCTGCATGCACATCAGCGCGCCACTTATGCCTCCCGTGCAGCTATCGCATGCGCTAATGTGCGGGGCGCACATGTGCGCCGCGCACCTTATCGCATATGTAAATTCCGGATTTTCTTTCTCAGGACGGATCGCCCACTCCTTATATGGCACCCGCACACTACCGCGGCCCGCACATTAGCGGGGTTTTAATAAACATGCCCCTTAGAGATCCTCTGTGTTTGTCCCATGCTTTTTTGAATTCAGTTACTGTCCTCATCTCTACCACCTCCACTGGGTGTTTACTAAATTGTGCTACTCAGCAGTGTAGGGTTTAGCATGCAGTAAAAGTGCCACACTGAATATTAGCACGGGGCCCTGAACTAAAACTCCCATGATAACAGGGTAGCATATGATAGGGTGTGGACTGGTTGAGTCAGGGGCAGAACCTAGGTGTTGGTAGCACTTCGTGGTTAGCATGGGTGCTAGTAGCTCATGCTACCTGTGATGGCAAGGTGCACCCGTGTGCTGGTTTGCATGATACAGCATCTTTGCACCTTGCTAACTGCCGGGAAACAGATGCACAGACCCCTGGTATTTAGCACAAGTTCCTCATGCTGGGAACACGGCACAAAAGCATGCTGCCAGTGCAGGCTTTAGTAAACATGTCCCAGCAGTAAGTGCTACCATTGTATGGATAACAGTGATATTCAGTCTGCTTTTCTGGAGGAATTTAGAAGAGCCTATTTACTGTCCTGCATTTATCCTCATAGCTATATAGATAAGGAGTCATTCTACACAGCGTATAGCAGGGATGTAGTTCTGGTTTGGACATACATCCCCCGCTAATTGCTTGGGGCTGATTCTGCCCCATGAACTTCCCACACGTACAGAGGAGATGTAAGGGGAGCTCTGGATGGGGGCGAGAGAAGGAGGGCTGGAGGAGGAATGTGGGCGGGATGGACGTAGGCCCATGACCCTGGATGTACAGGGCCAATTCCAGTCGTGGTCCTGAATGTCCGGGAAGGCAGAGTTGGGGGGGGGGGGACTTATTCCACCTAGGCGGTGGAGTAAGTCTTCCCAAGGAAGGGGATCAACACTGGAGGACCCATTGAAGAGGTAAGGAGTACCAGGAGGTTCCCTGGAGCCTGACCTGGCCATAGCAGGCCCCATTTAGGGTCAGGTGGTGGGGAACAGCGTCTTTTAACTTCTGTGGGGGATCAGAGCTCCTGCATGGCGTCCAGTGCCATGGCGACGGGACGCCACAGCACCAAAGTCCCTGCAGGACCATTGGGAAGGTTAGACAGGGAGGGAACCGTACATGCAGTGGGCCAGAAATGGGGCCCGTCTGGCCCGTCTTCATGCCTGATTCTGCACCCGCCGGGACGTCTGGCTCCCCTGGGTGCAAAATCTGGTACAACTTTGGGCCGTCCAAGAGATAAGCGTATGGTGCAAGAGATAAGGGTATGGTGCAAGAGATAAGGGTGTTGGGGCCACTTGGCAATAATGATCATAGCATGATCACATTTGATTTAATAAATGGAGGCGGGATGGTAAGGAAATCCACAGTACTACCTTTTAACTTTAGAAAGGTAGACTATGAGAAAATGAGAAAAATAGTTTAAAAAACCCTAAAAGGAGCAGTTGTAAAGGTTAAAGACTTACATCAAGCTTGGTTGTTGTTTAAAAATGCTATTTTGGAAGCTGAGACCAGCTTTATTCCACGCTTTAAGAAAAGTGGAAGGAAGTCCAAAAAAACTGCCAGCATGGTTTAAAGGTGAGGTCAGAGAGGCTGTTGTTGCCAAAAAAGCATGGCTCAGTGGCTGGGACAGGTTACCTCAGGCCTCAAGGCTGGGGGTTCAATTCCTGCATGGGGACAAGCAACCTCAGGTTGGAGGGACTGGGGTCTCTAGTCCCATGGCCACTCCTTGTGGCCTTTGGCAAGCCACTTAACCCTCTATTGCCTCAGGTACACTTAGATTGTGAGCCCTTCAGGGACAAGGCACTAAAAAGTACCTGTAGGTATACATGTAAACTGCACTGATTCTAAAGAGCTCAAAATAAATAAAAATCTTTCAGGAAATGGGAAAAAGAGCCAAATGACAAAAACTGGAAACAGCACAAGCATTGGCAAGTTAAATGCAAGGCACTGATAAGGCAGGCAAAAAGAGAGAATTTGAGAAGTTTGCTGTGGAAGCAAAAATATGTAATAAATACTTCTTTAAGTACATCCATAACAAAAACCTGTGAGAGAGTCAGTTGGACCATTAGATGATAGAGGGGTAAAAGGGGCAGTAAGTGGGGACAAGGCCATAGTGGAGAGAGTGAATGAGGTCTTTACTGAGGAAGATGTAGGAATGTTACCCATGACTGAAGTGGTATTTAAAAGTAATACTGTGGAAGAATTGAAAGAAATATCGATACACTGGGAAGATGTATTTCAACTATTTGATAAACTGAAGAGTAGCAAATCACCTGGATCGGATGATATACATCCAAGGGTGTTGAAAGAACTGAAATATGAGATTGCAGACCTGCTATTAGTAATCTGTGAACTATCATTAAAATCATCTGTAATACCTGAAGATTGGAGGATGGCCAATGTAACGCCAATTTTTAAAAAGGGTTCCAGAGGTGATTCGAGAAACTACAGACTAGTGAGCTTGACGTCAGTACCAGGAAAAATGGTGCAAACTATAAAAAAGAACAACATTACTGAACATGTAGATAGTCATGGCTTAATGGAAGACAGCCAACATGGCTTTAGACAAGGAAGATCTTGCCTTACTAATCTGGTGTTTTTTTGAAAGTGTGAATAAACAGATAGACAATGGTGAGTTGGCAGATATAGTATATCTGGACTTTCAGAAAGCATTTGATAAGGTCCCTCATCAGAGACTTTTGGCAAAACTAAAAAGTAATGGGATAGGAGGCAGTGTACTATTGTGGATCAGAACTGGTTAAATGATAGAAAGCAGAGGGTAGGGCTAAATGGCCAATTTTCTCAATGGAGAAAGGTGAAGAATGGAGTACCCCAGGAATCTGTGCTGGGTCTGCTGCTTTTTGACATATTCATAAATTCACAACTGTTTTAGGGACAATACTTCTGTTTAAATTGTAACACAAACTGTGTTAGTTGATTTACTGAATTATTCTGCTTAGTCTTTTAAACCCTTTGTTGTACAAGTTAAGATGTTCTATGTAAAAAGTTATAATTGTTCTATGTAAAACAAGCTCTGCATTGTTAATTGTTGTTAATTGTACACCGCAACTGATCGCTGGAAGATGCGGTATATAAATAAGTGTTAAATAAATAAATAAATAAATGACCTGTAAAAGGGAATAACTAGTGAGGTTATCAAATTTGCAGATGACACAAAACTATTTAAAGTTGTTAAAACCCGTTGAGGATTTTGGAAAATTGCAAGAGGTTCTTGATAAATTGGAAGATTGGGCATCCAAATGGCAGATGAAATTTAGGGGTATGTTTACTAAACTGCGTTAGTGCAATTCGCGTTAGGAGCCGCGTTAGTGAAAGAAAAGCCAAAAAAGGACATGGGCGGTACATCGTTACCACTAACGCGCGTTCAAAAAACTAACGAGCGTTACGGGGCGCCGTGGCGCGTTACTGCGTGTTAAACATAAAGAAGGCATACAGACACAAAGCACTGAAACAGAGCAGTAGCACAATGGTTACGGTACTGACCGCTGTTACAGGCAGCATGGGTTTGAGTCCCCAGTGTGCCTAACGCAGAAGGCTGTCCCAGGCATCACCCTGTACATTATAGAGGGAATGAGGAGGCATGTTTTTCGTTACGTTGAGTATTGGTGTCAGAAACACACCCTCGGAGTGTGCCTAGGCACGTACGTTGGTACGTGCGTAGCTGCACGCGTACAATCGCGCGTGGGTACGTGTGTTTTTACCAGTGTGGGCATCTTATATTACAGACTCTGTAGGGTGTCTTGCACCTATGCATTATGCTAACAGATGTACGTGTGATGGCCTATGGTTTATCAGAGCCTGTGAGCAGGTGCTGGAGTTTCACAGGGTTGGATTGTGCCAGTCACACCCATGATGCACTGCACATGCAAATCAGCTGTCCACAGATACACACCATGGGGAATGCACCCCCACAGCACCTCGGCCTGGTAGGGGGAACTGACCGTGTGTTGTACTGGCACAGAGTAGCTACACACCGTCACATTGTGCGGGTACTGTGCTCACCCTGAGGGTGCAGTGAGGCGCCCAGCACTAGGTCCACAGCACCGTCCATGGCGCAGGTCCAAAGCAGTGTTACTGTGTGAGATAGGTAGTTTCTGCAGGAACACCTTGGACATCTCTGTCTGTTTCATTCAGGTGTAGCCCCCATGCACCCCCTCCTCCAGGGCTGAGGGTGGCAAACAGGGTCTCCCATCAAAAGATCCACAGTCTACCTCCCTGCAAAGGTGGCAGTAGAGAGGAACATTAACCCTAGTCCTGTTGAGGAACAGACACCTCACAGGGCAGTCAATGCAGATCTGTACACAGCCATAACACAATAGCAAACAGACATTAGGCCTGGATATGGTATGCTGCACCCCACCACTATCTGATATTCCCCTGGTGCAAGCCATCAGCCACTGCACCCTGCAGGCCACTCCATCACAACACCTACCAGCTGCAAACAGTCTGCTAGTGCCCAGTAGAGATCCCTGCACCCAGAACTGGGATGTCAGCATACACAGCAAGCAGATACATCAGTGACTGGGCCCCAAAAGGAAAACCATATTTATCACATGAGAGAAATGCAAAATAGCACTATGGGAGTGCCTAGCCATGCTGTGTTCACTGCACAGTCAGGGTGAGAGTGATCTCTCAGCAGGATATACTGAGGTCACCCTGTCTGTGTAGGTGGTGGCCGGGCACTACAATGTGCCTGTCACTGCCCTATGCAGATGCACCCTGGCCAGGCCACCCTGTCTGGCCTATACCCATGGTACTTTGCTCCTCATTATGCATTATGTTTGCAGCCACCACACACTGGATAGACAGACAGCCACCCCCACACCTATGCCAGCATTGTGCTACTATAGAGGTGGTCAGCAGCCATACCCACCACACCAGTCATGGGCATAGTACAGGCATGGATATGGTACACAAGACTGTTGGGGGGTCACTCCCCAGGGTGGTGAACACTGTCAGAGACCAGACCTGCAGCACACACCGCAGACATCAGAATGATTGTTATGGTGGAGCTCAATGAGCAAAATGTGCTTAACGTAGGAATTGATATCTGCCAGTTATCATAGGAAACGTTTGATAGCTCTGTACCATATACCCAGGTGTAGGGTGGCATTGCTAAGGAATGCAACTGCTAGTATTGGGAGATACAGGCAGGGCCCAATGTCTTGCCTCTCCAGGAGGCATTGGCCAATGGGGCCTGTGGGTGTGTGTGTGGCCCTGTTGGCTGCTGCTTTACAGCAGAGTTCCCCAACTCCAGTCCTGGTGTTCCAAACACTGTTTGGGTTTTCATGCTGTCCCTCATAAATATGCATGAGATACATCTGCATACCATGGGGGTGGTGCATAGCTATGCAGCACAGGCATCTTTATTAGAGGCAGCATGAAACCGGAATGGTGAGGGGCCCTCCAGGATTGCATTTGCGGGACTCTGCTTTAGGTAATGTGCCTGTTTCTGGTGTCTGTGTTTGGTGTGGTAAAATATAGGCCATGCGTATGTTCTCTGCAATAAAGGAGTGTCTTTACTATCACTGTTTAGTGGTGGGTAAAACTATGGGGACTGGGTTGGCAGAAGCCCCAGCTGAGATTTGAATCTGTGACCCTCTGGTCTTACAGGCACTGGCTGTGTCTGTTGCACCACACTGTGGCCACAGAGACAGTGTAGTCCCTGGAGTTAGTTAAACCGGCCTGATGGGTCAGAAACCCTGCTCTGCAACAAGTTTGCTGTGGCCTCATTTACCTTGTATGGAAGCAAAGGTGCACATAAACCTCAGAACAGACCTCAAAAAAGGGGCACACACCCATAACCAAGCTGGGCAACAATGGTATCATTGGGCAACATTACACAACACTCCCAGGACAGCTCCATTACAATGAAATGATCTTTGAAAGGGTCTGCGGAGCGTAGACCCTTCCACACATCATTTCTTTTTTTTTTTGGTGCTTTCCAGGGAGTGTTGTTCCTTGTTGCCCATTGCTATCACTGTTGCCCAGCTGAATTATGCTTTTTATAATGTTTATCGTGGTCATTTTTAACGTTTTCTGTGAAATTTTGTTCTGTGCACATGTATCACACTGCTCACGTTTTGTGGGTTTCCCCGGTTTTGCTGTACATTGCTGACGGAAATGGTTTCTCTTCCCTTTAATATGCCTTTAAAGACAGGTTTTCATTCGCGTTGGAATTGAGCTCAGGAATTCAGTGCGTTAGTGTGAGGGGAGCCTCTCCCCGCCCACTCTCCGCCCATTGACCCCTTATCCCCGCCCACTCTCCACCTTCTGCGCTGTTTTAACGCGCCGCAGAGGTTTACGATCGTTAAACCTGACTGGTTTGCGGCCCTCCAGGGCTGGATTTGGAGACCCCTGCCTTACACCTCTGTCATTTAAGATCGTGAGTGGGCAAGGTACAGATGTTCTAGACATCGAAAGGGTATATAGAATGTGTCACATTCCTCCTCAATTCTCACCACCACCAAAAAGTTGTCTAATAGACAATTTTTTGGTGGTGGTGAGAAGTGAGGAGGACTGTGACAAATTCTGTCTAACCTTTTTGATGTCTTGGACATCTGCACCTTGTCCACTCACAATCTTAAATGACAGAGGTGTAAGGCAGGGGTCTCCAGATCCAGCCCTGGAGGGCCACAAACCAGTCAGGTTGGCAGGATATCTCTAATGCATATATATCTCATGCATATTCATTAAGATATCCCGAAAACCTGACTGGTCTGCGGCCCTCCAGGACCAGGTTTGCCCACCCCTGCATTATGGACTAGCTGGCAGACTGTCTGCAGCTAGTATGTGTCTTGCTAGAACACCTTGCAGGATGCAGCGGCTGGAGGCTTGCTGCTTGAGAATGTCAGATAATGGTGGGGGGCAGCTGAGCATTTCCAGGTCTTCTGTCTGTTATTGTGTTATGGATGTGTACCGCTCTGTCTGTTCCCCAGCAGAACTGGGGTTGCTGGTCCCCTCTACTGCTACCATTGCAGGGAGGTAGACTGGTGGGTGATCCTGTTTCCCACCCTGAGCCCCAGAGGGTGGGTTGTGTGGTGGTACATAATCTGCCTATGGGTCCGTACACCCCCACCCCTCCCTTCCCCCCCTCCCCTCCCCCTCCCGTTAGGTGCACGCCGCGCTATTGTGTGGGATGTCATAAAAGGAGTGGGCGTGTCAGTTTGAAAAAAGCAAACCGGGATTATTCATGCGCTAATGTGTGCTGTGTCCTAATGTGCGCCGCGCACATTAGCGCATGAGCAATGCGCACGGGAAGCATAAGTGGTGCACTGATGTGCAAGCATAGGAACAGAGCCACAGTACAATGGTTAAGACACTGACCGATGATGCAGGGATCATGGGTTCAATCCCCCACTGTGCCCAATGAATAAGGCTGGATGAAGCACTACTTGTTATGTGTAATATTGCAGTCTGAGGCATATTAATTTTATTTTAATTACTGCTACTAGCAAACGCACTCCGATAGCACTGTAACATAAGGCGCCCCATAAGGTACCCCAGAGGGCACATTTTAAAGTGCACTGTCCGCCACGGCGCCCTACAATGTTGCATAAAGGGTGGCGTATAGGGCGCCATATAGGGTGCCCTATGAGGCACAGCAAGGTCAGAGCACTGTTTTTGATGGCAGCACTGTGCATTTAAACGCATGAAAATCATAAGTAGGTGCGCTGAAACTCAAGGAGGAACAGCAGTGTAGCACAATGTTTAAGGCACTGACTGATGATACAAGGGTCATGAGTTCCATCCCCAGTGTGCCCAATACGTAAGGCTGGCTGAGGCATCAGCTTTGACATGTAAGTATTGTTTCCTGAGGCATTTTATTTGTAATTTAATTATTGCTGCCAGCAAACACACCCTCACGTGCCGTAACCTAAGGTGCTGCATAAGGCACCCTATAAGGCACTCCATAGGGCACATTATAAAGTGCACTGTCTGCCACGGCACCCTATAATGTCCCCTATAGGGCACCCTATAAGGCGCTCCATAGGGCACCTTATAAGGCACCTTATATGGACGGTAACCATAAGGTGCCCTATAGGGCGCCCTATAAAGCACCCTTTGAGGCACCTTATGGGTACAGTACGCTGAGGGTGTTTTTTCTGGCAGCAATAATGTACATTAAAAAGAGATAATGCTTTGGGGAGCCCTATCAAAAAAACCCACTGTGGGTTTGAACCCATGACCTCTGGCTCCACAGGCAGTGAAGTAACCAGTAGGCTACAGCTGCTAGCAAGCCCCTGGCTGGCTGCAGAGGGACTGCATGTCACCACACAGACAGTCTGCTGTGGTCACCAGGATAGGGTTAGCCTACCCGTACCCATGATGCACTGCACATGCAAATCAGCTGTCTACAGATGATCACACCTGTACTTCCTTCCATCACTTGTTCATTGCCTTTCCTTGGTGCTCTGTGCAGTGTTTCGGTTACATCTGTTTTTTGCCCTTACTTTTCATGCTTGTCAACTTGGGGCAACTTACTGCCCTTGGGAGCCGTATCTTGGGGCGCCTTAACATCCTTAGGGCACCTTATACAGCACAGGTGCCTTAACCTAGGGTGCCTCATAGGGTACCTTTTTGCAGTGCCTTAGGGTAGGGTGCCCCATAAAGCACCCCATTGGGCACCTTATACAGCGCCTTGTAATGTGCTGTCAGCTTTAATATGTATTGTCTGTTTAACACACAATACCTGGCAAAGTGCCCTTTATCACACATTACACAGCCATTGCTTTCTCAATGCCGGTATGTCCACTTCCTTATATGGCATTGCTCACGTTAGCGCTGCACTTTTCACCAGTAATGTTATCTCGGTTTAGTAAACATACCCCTAAGAGCTTTTACTACATCCACTGATAAATAGCACCATTGGCATGTGTAGATTGGAATAAAGGTGCAAATGCCATTTTAGAAGGGAGGTTATTTACACATGGTGATGCTCAACAGTTTACTTTGGCAGTAAGAATGATAGGGGGCATGGAAACAGTCGTTTTGAAGGCTTAACATACTGGCATGGATTCCCATTTTACAAGGGGAATCTATGTTGATTAAAAAATCTAGATGCCAGTATTTATAGCAGCATGAATAAGTTCCTGTTTCAAGAAGCAGGTGGTAATGCTGAGGTGTGACTCTTCATAGATCATCCTCCCTGACTCTTGATCCCCCCGTGACCTCCAACCTCCAACTCCCCATAGGCATCTGATGACCCCCCTCGACACCCCCCTGACAGGCAATCCCCAGATACTCAACCCCTGGAGGCAAAGCATGCCCCCGCCCAACCTCCCTGGTAGAAAGAAATGCCTCGAGATCCATAGACGACCTCTTAATCTCCAATTTCTCATCCTTTAATCCTACTGGTGCTAATGCTGGCATTTAGGAAAAAACAAAATGTGATGGTGCGACTGAATAAATTTATTCCTAGTAGACCTTTGGTCTAGTTAGGATTTGTTACTAGAAATTTCTACCATCAAGTAAGTGAAAGAAGAGAGAATACCAACTAGGATGTTTTCTGTGATGACCCTTATTTGAAAGAATGAATTACCCAAGGACATCCACTGGAATCAGATGCATGAAAAATGTGAAAACTTTGTAGAAATATGGTCAATTCCAATAGAATAAGATAATGGAAATCAAAAGGATATACAAGGGGCTTTTCCTCTAGATCAGATGTTCTCAACCCAGTCCTCCGGACACTTCTAATCAGTCAGGTTTCTAGGATAGACAAAATGAATATGCTTATAAGAGATTTGCATACAGTGGAGGCAGTGCATGAAAATCTCTCTCATGGATATTCATTGTGGATATCCCGAAAACTTGACTGGCTAGGTGTGTCCTGAGGACTGGGTTGAGAGTCCCTGTTCTAGATATTGAACGTAAGAAAATAATGCTATTTATGCTCTAGCTATTATTGGTTGTTTTGGTAGAGAGCAAAGAGGCTTCTGGTAAAAACAGAGGAGGTTTTTTTATTTTACTTTATTATTTTTTATTGCATTGTATGTATTTGGTTATGTGTGACTTTTACGGAAGTCAATATTGGTGGTATATAAATTTTAAACATAATCACAAAATTTTGCACAAAAGCACTGTGAATCTTTTAATCCAGTTCTTATATTAAGAGGTCCCTTTTATGAAAGTGTGTTCAAATTTTGAAGTAATGGACAAAATTAATGCATGGTAGCTGCATCACTTCTGTATTAACTATTGAGGCTGTGCCCAGCATCTTCCCATACAGTTAATGTAGAAATAATACACTTGCTGTGAATTAACCACATTGTAGAGAGCACAGATGCACTTGGGGCACGTTTACTAAAGTGCTCTAACAGTTGGCACAGAATTTCCCACACGCTAGTCATGCTGCAGGAACTGTTACTATGTGCTAAAGCAGTTGGTGGGCAATGAATGCACTTTGCGGTCAGTGCTGAGAGCATTAGCGCATGCTAATTTTCATCGTTACAATTAACGTGGGTGCGTTTACCACCACCTCAATGGGTGGTTCAAAGAGTTGATGGCTTAGCATGACAATGTGTTTTTCACTGCTGTAACTGCATGGGAAACATGCCACTTAACATATGCTCTCTGAGCACACTTTATTAAGTGTGCCCCCTTAAGGCCATGTACCAAGGTGAAGTTAAATGTTTTGCATTATCTACTGTGTTAAAAGTTAACTTTCAGTATCATACCATACATTCAGCGTAAGGTACAGCCTCCACTCATTCCGCGTTCCATTCTGTGTTTGTCAGTTAATTTGGGAACTGGCACATGCTAAGGGGTAGATTTACTAAAGGGTGTTAGCTGCTCTCACAGCACTAATGTGGAATTATCAAGTGGCGGTGGCATCTAATGGTGCTTTTCCGCAATGTCTTAAATCCTATCACCACCACACAAACACCAAGTAAATTACCCCAACGACACACCCATATCAAAGGGAACAAATCTCAAAAACACCCTAAAACCAAAGCAAAGAACACTATTGGATCTCAAATACAACTCACACGAACCACACACCAAGAACATCACACATGTAACATTATCCTTATTAATGCTAGGTCAATAAGGAATAAAACGCATATTATCCACAACATTCTAACTGACGAACAACCAGATATCCTATGCATAACAGAAACATGGCTCACTGACTCAGACTCTGCAACAATGAACCAAATACAGAAGCCCGGATACCAACTATACAACTGCCCACGCATCAACAGAAGAGGAGGCAGAGTCCTTATAGCAGCCAAAACCAGCCTTCAACTCACAACCACATCTACGGTCACAAATCCAGATCTTGACCTACTTAAAGTCGAGAGCATGGCATTATCCATCTGCCTAATCTATCGACCTCCCTCACCACAGCACGAAACACTAGCCACAGCACTAGAAACCATCACATCCACACAAAGCAAAAAATTCCAGATCATCCTCGGAGATTTGAACCTAGCATCAATTCCTCCGTCCCACACGGACTCCTTCTATGAAGCCATCGACCAATTGGGTTTCCAACAAATAATAAGCAACCCCACACACGATAGAGGAAACATCCTAGATATGATTTTCATACCCAGAAATCCACAACAAAGCAATGAACCACCTATAATAAACATAACTCAAGTACCATGGTCAGACGACCACCAAATCAACTGTAAACTTAAACTACAGTGCCAACCCAAAAACTCAAAGGAGATGAGAATGACCAACCCCATTAGGAAATTCAGCAAACTCAACGAGGAACACCTCATAAGCACCATTGCATCCCACATAAACCTAGATTCCACAGACCTAGACGAACTAACTAACAGATGGAACACACACATCCAAAATACATCTAACCCAACTCTGAAACACACATCAAACCCACATAAGATCAACTCGGAACCCTGGTACACAGGAACTCTAATAAAATCAAAAAGGGAGCTCCGTAAAATAGAGAGAAAATGGAGACAAACCAAATCCTCCGATCTCAAAACTAAATACATGGCCCATCTCGCAAAATACAAAGACGACAATGCAAAAAAATTACATCACACCAACATCCTAAACAAGGCAATCAATCGCCCACGAGAGTTATTTGAACTAGTCAAATCACTAACCAAAACCGACCAAAATGCCAACCTCAACAAATCCATCAAGGTCCAAACACTGGCAAACCACTACGCGACCAAACTGACGGCCCCTGGTCCTCCACCCCCCCCACCAACACCACAAATCAGAAGTGAGAACAACACAACGCAAAACCAGTTATGGGAGCACTTCCACAAAATAGGAACCAAGCAAATCACAGCCATTGTCACAAGCCTGAAAAGCACCACCTCCCCACTAGATCCCTGTCCTGCATCCTGGATCAAGGCAGTGAAACAAGACATAGCACCTCACATAGCACACATAGTTAACCTATCCCTACAACAAGGAATCATGCCCTCAGAACTAAAGAAATCAGTCATTAGACCGATCCTAAAAAACACTACACTCAACGGAGAAGACCCAGCCTCCTACCGTCCCATATCAAGTATCTCATTCCTGGCAAAGATCATAGAAAAAACGGTCCTTCTACAACTCCAAGACCATCTGACTGACAGTGCTCCTCTTGATGACCAGCAATATGGCTTCAAGCAACATCATGGAGTTGAAACCCTGTTACTAGTTCTACTTAACAACCTCCTAAAGGGCCTTGAAAACAAAAAGAAAATGTACATTCTTGTATTCATTGACATCTCAGCTGCCTTTGATACAGTTAATCATGGGACCCTCATAAATAGGATAAAATCAATAGGAATAACAGGAACCCCACTAAAATGGTTCTCATCCTACATCTCAAATCGAACACAACAGGTTCAATTCAACGGAGAAAAAGCAGAATCTTTCTCACAAACACAGGGAATCCCCCAAGGCTCTGCTCTCTCAGCACTTCTGTTTAACATATATATGCAGCCACTATGCAAAATTTTCTCACGGCACGAAATTAATTACCACATCTATGCCGATGATATCATGCTATACACACAACTAGACACCAAAAACCCAGACTACAACCCACTGGAGACATGTATCGGAGAGATGCAAGACTGGTTACAACAAAGTAGTATGTCAATTAATCACAAAAAAACTGAAGTAATGTATATCTCCAAAGAACCGAATTTTGACCCTCCCACATCAATAACACTATGTAACAACACTTACCAAACAAAAAAAGAAATAAAGTATCTAGGAGTCACATTTGACTGTGACCTAAAGATGGAAAAACACCTCCGAAAGACCAACAGAGCAGTTTTCCACAAGCTTAGAGTGCTCCAACCCATTCGGAATATTATTGATCCCCAAGACTTCAGAACAGTGGCCCAAGCACTCATCATGCCACATTTTGACTACTGCAACGCCATCCTACAAGGTTTACCTAAAAAAACCCTAAACATATTACAAATGGCACAAAATGTAGCTGCCAGGGTCATAATGAAGAAAAATCTAAGTGACCACATCACACCAGTACTAATTCAATTACACTGGCTACCCATAACAGCTCGCACAAAATACAAAATACTAACAACCACCTTCAAACTCATCCACAACTTAGCACCTTCCTTCCTCAACAACCTAGTAAGATTGCAACCTCCTACCCGAAACAGAAGAACCCACAATTCCAACATCCTTCACACTCCAACAGATATAAGATCTGCCAAAGCTAACACCAGCCACAGGGCTTTCTCATATGCGGCGCCAACACTGTGGAACCAACTCCCACCAGAACTACGAGCTAGCAATGACCTTCTAGACTTCAGAAAGAAACTCAAAACGCACATTTTCCAATCACATTTCAACCTGAACTAAACCCACAGATGGAGCAGCCCCTGACCACTGTGTCCAAGAAGATTATCCTGTATATATGTATTTATGTATATATGTAAATGAACTCCCCCATAGCTAAGAAGTGTTAACTCTGTATGATGTGCTTTTCTGACAATCTGTATGTAAACAAAATTTGTACCTGCCTTGATTCGGCAGTTTCACAATAGTAATCCTACCCGCTTCTGATCGCTGGAAGGAGCGGGCTACAAATGCTTGCTAAATAAAAATAAATAAAAAATTTGATGCGGTATGTGCAGGCATGGGCAGGAAGTGGGAGGAGAATGGGCATGTCTGCAACAGGTCATTATAGCAGACATTACCAGTTTGCGGTCATCACCAAGGTTTGCAAGCTTCGTGGATGCAGTTACACTAATCGCTTTTGCTACATAATTTGTTATCGATTTCCAAAGTTTGATTACATGTTGAGTGAAAAAATATTTTCTCAGATTAGTCTTAAATGAGAAAGATTTATCCAGGAAAATAGTGATTTACCTGGGCAAGTTGGCTCTCTAAAAATTACCTTCATTCAGTCCAGCTAAAAATATGTGCAAAACTAGAACACTGCATTGCATTTGGAGGAGATGTTGCCGGGGACACGGTTTGGCCTTGATTAGGAAATAATACAGGTAGTTCATATTTTCAGAGCTTCCATAAAAGGAAGATTATTTTCCATGTAAATTTTACCCACTCACAAAGCAGTGGAAACTTTGCACACATGACAATTTTCAAATGCAAGTACATACAAAACATACTTTTCCTGTCAAAATTAGGTACAAGGCCACATGGGTACCTTTACATCTTGGCAGACATTTTGAAAATTACCCTCATATTTTTAGATGACTTGCAAATGAAATCAAGTCATTTCTCTCATTGAAAATGGATGGTTTGGCCTCACTTAAAAGCACTACATAAAATCTTTGAGGATGAGTGCCAAAGGGCTAGTTTCACCTTGACCCTTGCATAGTGCCATCCGTGACCAAATGACCTGCTGTAGCCCATTAAAGCTGATGGAATGGATCATTCACTTCTAATTGTATCCATCAGCAAATTAGACTCACTTATTCAGCCATGTGGCAAAGTAGGGCATGGCTGAATGGAGCTAATGAGCAACTTGTGGTCTTCTATGTGCCCTTTTATTTGAAAGCACAGGAGTACATCACTTTAATAGAGGCTGTTACTTTTAGAGCCTGGATGGTGTCTCTTTCTTAACACAGAGACTGTTTTGTAATATTGACTTGAAGATATTTAACAGTATGACATTTCTTTCTGCAAACTTATGACTGATGAAAATATACCCACTTAAATGAAAGGTATCCTGGTGTTTTCTAAAAGAAATAACAAGAAGATGTTATCTGCTGGATTTTAAAATATAAAATTATGGACAAATATACAGATGATGAAAGAAAATGTGCTCTTTCTATTAGGTCAAACAAATATTAAGGTTGCATATTATCAGAGTTTGAATTATTTTATGTTTTTGTTTTTCTCACCTTTGTCTAAGCCGTGGAAGAGAAATGCTCAACTGTGCTTATGGAGTCAGCAGGGATTAGCCTTGCAGTGACATTCATCCTCCCTCTACTGCTGGTCCAGAGCTTATTGCCTCTTCTACATTGCTGCAAACATCAGAGGTACTTGTCACGGGTGACAGTCACACTTGTTGCCTCTGGAAAACATACCAACTGAGCTTTACATCTGCTTTTACTGCAGGTACTTTTATCTTTGACTATAAGGATGAAGTTGTGAGAATGTCACCTCGGCATGGTATTTCCCTCCCCAACCTAAACACACCCTCAGAAGAGACCTAGGAGCAAACAATTAATTGTTTCTTTCTCTTCTAGCAAAGGTAATTGCCGGTATCCTATGTGGACAAATAGCCCTGGATCTTGGGAATGCCTTATCTGGTTACTAGGGAAACTAATGACCCATCCATGTGTGAGATCTGTAAAACAAACAAGCTCCCATCCACCCATTTAATTGTTATGTGATCGCCTTGTCTCCAAGAGATTTTAAAGCTATACCATTTTGAGTTTTCCTTTACAGGGCCTTGAATGTTTGGTTTAAAAAGGCAGAAAGTCTTAAAATGAGCATTTATAGAGAAACAGGTTGTGTTTCATGTGTATTATGCAAATGATTGTGTTTTCACAGAACTGGAAGCAGCCTGCAATGGAGAAACCTTAATAACAGGGTTTTCCTGAAATGATGACTGCAAGAGCCCTAGAAATACGAAGAGTATTGTTATGAAGTTTGACAGTGTAAACGCAAGAAGTGTTCTGCTGCAATTAACCTATATATTTTTCAGATGAAAAAAGTGGTTTACATTCAAATAATGAGAAAAAGAGCTGTAATTTTACTTCTCTATATTAACCCTAAAGAGAGTGAACTGATCAATATAGCTTAAGCAAGTGACCCTTATTGGTCAGAAGCCAGTGACCTGCTATTGGCCTTTAACCAGACATTTTGAACAGAAGAATCCATTCATGACATGACTGAGGCAACATGGTTTTACCAGAGGTAAAATCTGAAAAATACGTAAGCTAATTGCAGCAATCCCCTTGCCTACTTTGTTGTCCAATTTTCAGCTTTGTCACTCGCACTATCGTTCTTCTGTTCATACCGCCAAGCAATTTAACTTTTCTGACCTTATCTCCTCTTTCTCTCACTCTTCCTGGAAACTTTACTATGTTCTTCGAACATTCACTGCTCCCCGAACCTCTGTCATCCCAGACTCTACTTCTGCCCTCCCATATCAAGTCCAACTGGCACTTTCTTTTCCGGTAAGATTGATCAGCTTTGAGCCACATTTCCCTCTTGCCGGCCCAAACCGTCTCTTGCCCTCCTGACACTTATTCTCAGTATTTTCAATTTTAGTCTGTCCACTGGCACATTCCCCACCCCCTGAAACATGCCATTGTTCATCCAATCCTTAAGAAACCCTCCATTGAGCCTTCTGTTCTATCCCACTGGAGTCCTGTTTCTAACCTTCCTTTCTTATCTAAGGCTATTGAAAAGCTGGTCTTTTCCAAGCTTTCTCTTCACCTCAACTCCACTCATGCCCTTCACCCCTGGAAATCTGGTTTTAGACCCAGACACAGCACCAAGATGATCCTTCTTTCACTTCTGAATGAACTCCATGTTGTGCACAACCATGGTGATTTCTCTCTTGCTGTCTCTCTTGATCTGTCTTCAGCATTTGACTTGGTCGACCACTCCACCTTGCTATCTTGGCTCCATGACTTCAGTCTTTGGGGAACTGTCTTACGTTGGTTTTGTTCTTTTCTCACTGCATGATCTTTCCTCCCTCTACTTCCATGACCACCTCTCATCCCTCATTCGCTGCTCCTTTTTCTCTCTGCGCCAGACCCGGGCAATCCAACCCTTACTTTCGTTCTCATCACTAACCATGCTCCTGTCACTAGTCATTTCAAGACTTGTTTATTGTAACGTTGCCCTGGCCAGTTTACCTCAATACCAACTATAACACTTACAGATCCTCCAGAAAACCATAGCCCATATCCTCACTCACTCCTCCCACTTTGAGTACATCACCCCGCTTCTTATCTGCCTCCATTGGCTTCCACTCTCCTTCAGAATCCATAACAAATTCCTGATCCTTGTACATAAAGTTATCCATACATCCATCCTACAATATTTGGCCAACTTCATCTGTTTCCACGCCCCCCCCCCCCCAGCTACTCAGCACAGCTCATGCTAACTGCCTATACCTCCCACCTGTTTCCCAGGCTCACCTTGAATGTACCCGTACTTCTATTTCCTTGGTCCTTCACTTTGGGACTCCCTTCCCCATGGTCTCCAATTAGAGTCCACCCTGCAAAGATTGAAAGCTGTATTAAGGACTCAACTCTTCTGCTTGGCTTTCAACCTCCCACTCCCTCAAGACTGATTGTTTTGACCATCTCCCATGCCCCCTTCCCCCTCCCGACTACTCTGTCCTCTCCTTCTCCCTCTGTCTACCACTTTTCCTATGTCCTATCGACTAATGGTTTTCTTTTCTTCTTCTCTGGCTCTGTTGCAGTATTTTTATTATTGTAAACTGCCGTGATACTACTGTGAGGATAGTATATTAACTGTAAATAAAAATAAAGAAAGATAAAGATCAGATGAATCTGATCAATTTTTTTGACTAGATAACCAGTTTGTAGGATCAAGGAAAGTTTGAGATATAGGGTACTTGGCTTTCAGCAAGGACTTTGATATGGTTCCACACAGGTGACTTATAAATAAACCAAGTGCCATTGGTATGGGTCCTAAAGTGACTAACCGGGGTAGAAATTGAGTGAGTGGGAGTAGCAAATGGTAATCTTAAATGGAACTCCCTCTGAGGATAGGATTGTTAGCAGTGATGTGCCACAAGGATTAATCAATGGTCTGGCTTTTCTCAATATTTTTATAAATGATACTGTAGAAGGGTTGTCAGCGAAAGGTTTGCTTTTTTGTGGATAATACCAAAATCTGCAAAATGTTAAATACTGTAGAAGATATAGAAAACATGAGGAGGGATCTAGTGAAGCTGGAAACATGGTCTAGAATTTGACAGCTAAGAATGAATGATAAAAATGCATTTGTGCTACAAAACTCCATCAGATCAGTATAGTATGAGGGGTGAAATACTTTTGTGCACAAGAACAGGCTCTCAAGATAATCCTATCTGATGATGTTAAGGTTGCCAAACAGGTAGGTAAGTTGATGGCAAATGCCAGAAGGATGCTTAGGTGCACAGGAGGTAGACCTCTTTCAAAAGAAATGAGTTTCTGAAATGAGTGTCCCTAGGATGAAAATTAAATGAGATAGAATAAGGGGTAATCAAAGGAAATATTTCTTTACAAAAGAATTGTGTCCATAGGACAGCTTCACAGTGAAGATCGTGGAGATGGAGATTGTATCTGAATTCAGTAAAGCATAGTAGTCACATAGGATCTGTGACCAAAAGGAAGGAATTGTACAACTGAACAGTTAGTATGAATGGGCATATTGGACAGCCATATGTTTCTTTTGTATGCAATCATTTTCTTTGTTTCTATAGTATTTTTTTTTTAATGCAGGTCACACTCACTCCCTTTTTTCCACTCTAGCACAGTGAAAAGAAAGAAACACTGTAGGGCAGAGGTCTGACAGCAAATGTTAGTCAGAATCTTGAAACCAAGCCACAATATACAGTTTAGTTGTGGTCAACATTATTAGCACCCTTGCATTTTATGTATGTTGTGTACAATATCTTGAGAACTAATTGGAAATATTCCAACTGTATGTCATCATAGTATTTTAATAGTATGTTCAAAGGTACACAATAAAAAAAGATGTCTGTTCAACTTAGACATAATAATTTCTGAGAAAAAAACAAAATCTGACCCTTCACTAATATTTGGTTTGCAACCCTTGGCAGTGACGACAGCCTCCAAGCGTTTCTTGTAGCCATCTATACGTTTCATATATCTATCTGTTGGTAGGGTAATGGTTCCTGGAGAGTAGGTAGATAGGTGAAATCAAGCGTTATTGGGATTTATTAGGGTTGATTTCTGGGGGTGTATGGTTTGTTAATAATCATGTTCTGGCAATGTCCCCGTTTTATACTATTTCCTACTACTTCCTTTTTAAATTGGTCTTGTTTTATTGTATTCTTTTATGTGTGTAATATTTGTGCATATATAGTCCAAAGACATTTTACTGGCCACATTTTTTAGGAGATATTGGACATTAAGGGGTTGAACATCAAGGGTGGCAATAAAGTTGACCAGAACTGTATATTAGATCTGCTTTGCTAGTGGATATTAGAGAATGAAGGAGGGATAAGGATAAGGTTGGTAAAATATTTTTATTGTATTTGTTTTTGGATCATATAGCACAATTTCCCCAACGAACCAGAAACAACCAAAAATAACGAAAAAGACTCCTAACAAGGCACCAAAGAAAAAATTAGAAATAACAAAAGAACAAAGCCAGACTAAACATTAGAGTTTCTAAATGAGCATCAACTAAATGCTAGCTGAAACAAACAAACTAAAAAACACAAACAAAAATGTTATAGAGGAAAAAAGACCTCAGCCAACCCTTCTGCAAACCTAAGCAGAAAGAATGAGCCAGTCGAATGGCAAACCAGACACTAACAATGCCTCAACGGTGCCTAAATAATCGACTATGCTCAAAAAGGCATCAGAGGTCAGAAAAAAAACCTCTATAGCGGGGAACTGAGCCAAAGTACAAGAAAAAAAACAAAAAAGACTCAAATAGAGCCGCAAATAGCCAGTATTATGTGGTGAAAACTACAGTCAGAATAATTAGGTGAAAACATCTACAGTCAGAATAATTAGTAACCTAATCCATCAAGGGTGCCAAATAAAACAAAAAAAACCTGAAGAAACTTAACTCAAGAACAGCAATGAAGTGCAGCTCAGCATAGCAGAACGAATAGTTGCCATGAAAGCTGCAGTTCCTGTGATGTTCATTCTGCCATGCTGAGCTGCACTTCATTGCTGTTCTTGAGCTGTTTTTTCAGGGTTTTTTTTGTTTTATTTGGCACCCTTGAGGCGAACAATTGATGACAACCCACCAAGAGCAATGAAACACAAAGCATACTTATTGTTCTTTTTTATGACAAATCTATTTTCACCCTACATGGCCATGTTTCTGCATGTGCCTTCATCAGGGGTATATCATTAAATATAAAAAATATTACAAAATGAATCAATAAACATGTGGAGGCCAATTTCAATGGGGCACTTCCGGGCCGTCCAGACCTCCAAAAATCTGGACGGCCCAGATATGTACCCGATTCTGATCCCACGGGAGCTAGACAGCCCTGCCGGAGCAGAATCAGGGCATAGGGCCTGGATGTCCTGGATGTGTTCCGATTCTGTGCCTCCGGATGTCCAGGCACTTCCCTGGCTAACCCAGCCAGGCTCCTGCATGGAGCCATGGTGCCTTGGATCTTGTTGCTATGGCACCATGCTTCCATGCGGGAGTCTTAATTGCCTGCACAGCTCCTAAGTGTGTCTGTCCCTGCTGCCCACCTCCAAGGTGGAATAAGCCCCCTATCTAGATCGCCGACTCTGGATGAACAGGGCTGACACCAGAATCAGTCCTGTACTTCCGGGGACAGGGTCCCCCTTATTCACCGCCCTAGCTCCTTCTCTGGCCCACTCCCATCCAGAGCTCCCCGCACATCTCTGCAGTGTGTGCGGGAAGCTCTCTGTGTGGAATCAGTACCCTGGCATTTAGTGGGGATATATGTCCAACCCGAATGTATATACCCGCTAAACACGAATAGGAATGACCCCATAATCAATATAAAATATAATAAAAGAATGTAAATACTTTAAAATGTACAAAACAAACATGTTAATGAAATGTATACATTGTATGTACATACAAAACAACAGAGTTAATAATCAGTATTATGTGTATATATATATATATATATATATATATATATATATATATATATACATACATATAAATGTGAGTAGATAGCCTGGAACAAATTCCTTGAAAGCAAAACCTAACTAGATAAACTCTTGATCCATTGTAACTATCTCTAGGATACCAAAAAATGTTCTATAACATCCAGAAGGATCCCTGATTGAACCTTTTGAAACAACATCTCCACAATGTGACACAAAGGTCCACGATATGATTTACTAATAGACCTATTATACATCTTACTGAGATGGTAATATTTTCAAAAAAGATATTCACATTACTATTGTCAGACGGCTGCCTGGGTGAGAATCTTCACAGTCTTGGCAAGTGCATATATCTATATGATTTGCAAGGGATTGTGGGCAATGCAGTCCATTCACACCAGACACAGCTGCTGACAATAATTTAGTTGTGCTCAAGTGTAAAGCCAATAAGATATTTATTTATGGGGTTATTTCTCCCAACACAGATATGCTTGGTAGCACATAAATCAGGTTACTTTCTTTCAGTGTTAAACTTGAAAAAACAAAAATAAGGAAAACAACATTTGAACTTGTCAAGCAATCAAAGCAAAAGAAATAAGGCCTGGTTGGTACAAACTGGTCTTTTCTGTAGGCTTAGCTAATAGTTTCTTAGCATGTATCAAACAACAAACCAAAAGCTACAAAGAAAGAAAAAAACTGTTCTTCTCAGGTTAACTTCTTGTATCTTCCCACATAGATTCAGAAGTGATTCTCTCCTAGCTCACAAGCAATTAGGTAAGGCTCAATTGCTAGCAGTTATCCAGCTGAAACCCCTTAGCTGGCTTGCTTTCTACTGCGTGGGTCAAATCCTGCTTCAGGAGCTTTTCTGAGTAGATTAAAGAACAAGTTTGTATTTCTTTGTGATGGTTGCTATACTTTGTAACAGAAAGTTACCAAAGGAGTTTAGACAGAGAGCAGTCCATGTAAACAGAATCTTCATCTGCTATCATTCCCCCTTCTTCAACAAGCATGGGTTCAATATCATGGATTGGCACAGATGAATCTCTCAATGGAGCACTTTCAGGAGAATACTTGTTTCCCTGCTGTCTTTCAAGGTTATAGCTAGGGCATAGATCAGTGTTCATACCTGAGCTTCCATTGCTGTTAGAGTTCCTCTCTATATAGCCTGGCCAGTATGTAGTCCAGTTCTTATGTCCAGCCTTCCAATCCAGATCCCTGGACACTGGATCTCTCTTCACATACCTTCTGGCACAGGTCTTAGGGTCCCTTCCACGTGCAGCCGTCTCCCTCACAGGTAGCGTCTGGTGATTCCTAGCTCTGCAGCACCATTCCTCTGGTCTCCCCCAGTCCAATGGTGTATGCTGGCCCTTGGAATACCTCCCAGTATACGTTCTGCTTTGGACTCTTCTAGACCTCTCAAAGGCTTTTCTCCTCTTTCTTCCATAGGGTTTCTTTTTCTCTCTGTCCGTCCGGTTTGGCTTCTGCTTCTGATGATCCTTCAGATGAAACTGATGATCCTTCTCTGTATATCCAAGGTGATCATGTAGATGGTCATCTGTAGAATAAACTCTACTCTTATTCTGCCTTGATGAGTGCTCCTCCCTAACACAGCGCAGCTGTGCTGAATCAGGCCCTGCCCTTTGAGATGAGAGCTTAGGGATTACCTCATAGCCCTCCTGATTGAACACACGTTTCCCCACTTCAGCTCCTCTAATGGCTGTTGGAAACCTGGTGCATTCTGGGACTGGTAGTCTTTTATGGGAAAATTCTGTTTTCTTATTTCTACCAGAACTGACAGGTTGCTTGTTCAGAGTCACTTCACCTTTTCTATAGCTTCTGAATTCCTTTACTAAGTGGGGAAAATTTTGTGACAACATTTATATTAATTTCATCACCTTCTATGTCTGTACCAGTAGTTGGTGAACGCCTTGTCAAAAGCTGACTCCGATCATTATATAAAGCCCTAGTGTAGGCTTTAGATATTACTCCACGGGGATAACCCCTATCTTCAAAATTTTTTATTGAGACGAGACTTTTTTTTAAAGTCCTCCTTATCTGAGCAATTTCTTCTGTATCGTAAAAACTGTGACACTGGCAAGCCTTCCTTCAGATTCCTAAGGTGTGCGCTATTATAGTGTAGATAGGTGTTTCGGTCAGTTGCCTTCTTATATACTGATGTTGTCCAGGTTCCACGACTTCTGGTGACTAACACATCCAAATATGTGATCATGTTTGGATGACAATCATAAGTGAACCGGATCCAAGGATCACGGGTATTAACCCATTGAAAATAATTACCAAATTCCTGTTCAGAACCTCGCCAAAGTAAAAAGACATCATCAATATATCGTTTCCATGCCTTTATATGATGTTCAAATGGGGATTCTACTATCCAGTTCTTTTCAAAGTTACCCATATAGAGGTTAGCTATGGAGGGGGCACATGTGGCCCCCATAGCTACCCCGGACACCTGTTGAAAAATCATCCCTTCAAAAACAAAGAAAAATGTTTTAATGGCCAAGCCTGCTAGTTGAGAAAGAAATGATAACTGCAACTCATTGATGTCACCACGAGCTCTTAATGACTGCTCCACCAAAGAAAGTGCTGCTGCCTGCGGGATGCTGGTGTATAGTGAAACGACATCCATGGTGATCAATAGCACATCGGGATACCCCGCCCAACAGGACAAACCCTGTAAAATATTCAGAAAATGCGTAGAATCCTACACATATGATGGAATCAATCTAATTAATGGACGTAAATACGAGTCTAAGAAAGTTGAAACTGGTTCAAGTTCAATAATTCTCCAGTTGTAGAGTTTAGATTATTGAACGAAGAGTTTTTTTGATATAGTATTATCGTTCAAGAAGATTGAGGACTAACTATTACATTGTTTAATATTTACATATCGGCATCGTGACAAGGTTCATAACATAGGGTAGCTATTTACAGGTTATATTTACATCAGGCATCATGACAAGTTCAATGCTATCATGAATTTTACAGAGAAAGATAATGAGGTTGAGGAGAAGGTGGAGTCTCTAAAGTTGTTGTTGTATTATCTAGGTATATTGTTGTATTGGTAGTATTTAAGGAACAGGTGGTATTTTATAGCCTTCCCGAATTGGGTAAGGTCAGTGATGTGGCGGATATTTGATGGTAGAAGATTCCAACATTTAGGGGTGTAGAATCGGAAGGCTCTGTTTGCCGTTGTCAAATAACCAATAGAATCGGAAGGCTCTGTTTGCCGTTGTCAAATTACCAATAACTAATCTATTGGATATGACTATTTAATTTTACTCTCAGTGGCACATGATTAACACAAAGTTAAACCACCTCAAATGCACACAGCATTTTAAGCTGAATAGAAAGCGTTATTGTCCCATGCTCCAATGCTACCAATTACATGCTCAGATACTATAGATCAGGGGTGACTAGAAAGAAGCAGGACAGTAGAAGAGTGGAGTTCATGAGGAGTATAGGGAGAGATAAGAGAGGAAAGGTAGTGAGTGACAGCAGAATGAATGCATTTATAGGTCAGAAAGAGAAGTTTGAATTGAATACGGAAATGGAAGGAGATCCAATGAAGTGACTTGAGAAGAGGAGTTATATGAGTATAACAGGGCTGGCAGAAGATTAGATGTGCATCTGAGTTCTGAACAGATTGAAGGGGAGCGAGATGAGACAGATGGAGACCAGCAAGGAGGAAGTTGCAATAGTCTAGATGAGAGTGTGGACGAGTGTCTGAATAGTGTGTTCAGAAAGGAAGGGGAGAATTTTGCTAATATTGTAGAGAAAGAAATGACACGTTTTAGTTACCTGCTGGATATGTGCGGAGAAAGAGAAAGAAGAGTCAAAGATAACACCAAATTTGCGGGCAGAGAAAACACGAAGTAAAACAGTGTTATCAACAGAGATAGAGAAAGGAGGAAGGGGGGAGGAAGGCTTAGGGGGAAAGAAGTTCGGTTTTGGCCATGTTCAATTTCAAATGGTGATGAGACATCCAGGCAGTAATGTCAGATAGGCAAACAGAGATTTGAGACTGGAGTGACATGGGTTCTTTATGGTAGCTTTTGGGCCATAAGCCATAAAATGGTGTGCCTGCCTTACTTTATTCTGTCATCCTGCGTTTTATCTTTATAAAATATGAGCATAAGTGCAAATCCTGCCACTGTTCCACTTATTCTCTGCCCTCTGCCTACATGTGTTGTTGTTGTTAAGTGTTGTTGAGTCGATGTTGACTCATGGTGACCCTCTGGATAGTTGTCCTAAACTGTGTTTGGTCTTCAGTCAGCCAGCTCATTGTTGATAGAGTGGCACTCATAGCTGCTGTTTTTGAATCAATCCATCTCATTGCTGGCCTTTCTCTCTTGTGTTGACCTTCTACCTTGCCAAGCATGATGTCTTTCTCTAACAATCTCTCTCTCTTTATATGATGTGTCCAAAGTATGAAAGCTGAAGTCTTGTCATCTGAGCTTCTAAGGAAAGCTTAGGTTTGATCTCCTCTAGTACTGAGTGGTTTGCTCTTCGGGCAGTCCATGGTATACACAATATTCATCACCAACACCATAATTCAAAGGCATCAATTTTCTTCCTGTCTATCTTTTTCACTGTCCAGCTTTCGCATCCATATGATACTGAAAATACCATGGCTTGAACGAGTCTAATCTTTGTATAGCGAGAGACATCGCTGCTCTTGGGAATCTTGTCCAGGTCCTTCACAGCCATTCTGCCAAGAGCAGTGTGTCGTTGGATTTCTTGACTGCTTGTCATTTCTTTATTGATAGTTACATAGTAACATAATAACATTTGATCCAAGTACATTAAATTGGTCAACTATTTCAATTTCTTCTCCATCAACAATGAACTTATTGATTTTGCCAGTTATCAGGATCTTTGTCTTCTTTACATGTGTATTGTATAAAAGTGGAGGCTATGATTGCTGTGCACTTTAAGTTTATGTACATATATGCTGGGCCATTTTATAAGTGTTTACTTGAGCATTTAAATGATGTTTTACCAACTCAAGTTCTTTATTTAATTAGCTCCTAATTTAGCATGACATACTCTGCATATCACCATGGAAGTCGATTCTGTTTCCTGCACGTCCAACTGAATTGGCCATTTAAAAGTAGATTTTCGAGAAATGGACCTGATCCTGCTGCCGCGGGGCCCGGACATACCCATGATGGCAGAATCGGGAACTTGGATTTCCAGGCGCTCCCCGTATACTTATGAGACTGGCATATGGGGAGCTGCCTGTCCAGACGGCAGAATGGCACGCCTGGAACATGGGAGCCGTGGTGTTATGGCGTCATGGCAACGAGCTTGCTAACAGATGGCCCGGAATGCCATTTCCCCTGTTCTCCCCTGATCACGGTAGCATGGTTTGGGCGGGGGTAGGGGGTGCAGCACCATGCAATAGGGACCCCCCCCCTCCAGGCTTATTCCACCTTCAGGATGGAATAAGCCAGGCATTCATCACTGTGCCCGGGGACATACAGAAGCCCAACCTGAATGGCTTCTGTACATCCAGGTAAGTTGATCTACCCCCGCTCTGCCACCATCCCGCCCCCTCCCACCCCCATACAGCATGCCCCGCACAAACTCTCTGTATATGCTGGTAGCACTGGGACCAGAACAGCATCCTGGACCTGTTCGCGGATTGTACATTCAAGCCAGATGTACAAACCCGCTATTCCAGGATCAGAATGAACTCCTTAGTGAATAGTACATTAGATTGAAATATTAGGGGTAAATGATTAAACTAGACACCCAGGTGTAAGCTCTACAGGTACTTTAGCTTTATGCTATGAACTCTAGGTAAAAAGTATACAAGAACTTTCATTCTGGCCTTTGCTTGGATTATTTCCCAATGAAAAATGACCCGCAGAGATTTGCGCCTGCTTTATCTGCTGGCAAGGTTTTGTCACAAAACACCATAATTTTGTCTAATTAAAACCCCATGCATTTTTTCATTTCTCTGCCTATCCCTACCCCAAGACTACTTCCACAGTCAGCAGGCAAAAGTGTGCATATGTGTTGCTGAACAAAGTGCACACTCCCTTCTATCCCAGACAGACTGAGCAATTTTGAAAGCTCTTAGAAAGAGCTTTGAATATTACCCTGTTGGAATGCATATCAAGAACACATAGCACCTCTGCATTTTTAAATATGTTTTGCATAATAAGCTTTAGCGAAATGGCCCCAGTGACAGGATTTGAATGCCTCCAGGTTTACCTAAATTTTCCCTTTCCAGCAATACTAAATTGTGAGATCTAGACTCACCAGCAAGAGAAACATTTCAAGCTCTTGTTCACTGTGGTAAATGAACTGTACTCATCTCGGTTATTCTCAAGGACTTTATTTAAATTTGAAGTAGCAATAATTTCAGACAATGCAGCAAACAGTCCCTGCACATTCTTGTAATACAATTCAAACCAATGCAAAATATTTTGAACAAAGACAATTCAAAAGTGTTTAATGATATCATCTTTTGTTGATCTGCTTCTTCCTTTCTAAGGGCAGGCAGCCCCCACCATGACACAGGCAATACTGAACAGCAAGCATTAATTACAAAAAGGTGTTTATTCAATAAAGCTCATCTGATGCATTCAGCCAAGCCTCAGATATAGTGTTTTTCAACCTTTCCAATGTCAAGGACTTGCCTTCCAAAAAAGAGATGGTCCTTGCACAGGAGGGAGCATGGTCCTCTGAAACTGAAAAGCAAGAGGGAGGACCCCCCAATCATCTCACTTTTGTAATCTCACTACATTTTAATGAGATTGAAAATAACAACAAATGATTAAATCAAAATTGTTTTTAAGATTGCTTTGGGGTCTCTAGGACAGGTTGTGAATCCTGCACTAGGGAGACGATATTGCTCCATATCAAAATGAAGACTGAGCTAGCCCTACATGGCATGCATGAAAATAACGTTGATTTCCTTAAGGACAAAAGCTCTATATCTTGTATATGCAATGGGTAAAAACCTCAAATGAGTCAGCTGTCCCTTTTATAAGGAGCTATTTGATCATATTAACTGGGCAGAAAAACATTTCATTCATTTATTCAAATGCATTTCTATCTTGCCTAACATTACATTCTAAGTGACCCATTCAAGCATCTACTGTTATTGACCATTCCTTAGCAGGCACATTTGGTTAACAGACAGACATTTCATCTGCTACAAGCAGGCAGCAAAAGAGGAAGAGAAAGTTTAGGTGGCCAGTGTAGAACCTGGAGTGGCATTCCATCTAAACCGTTATTGTCTCAGTTTTCAGGAATCAGAGCTGCAGCTATATTGTTCTCCGTCCATTGACAGAAGGAAGCCAATATTTGAAAGCTTCTCAACCCTCTCCTGGAGGCATACCTAGCTAGTTGGGCTTTCAGGATGACACCTTGCCATGCAGCTGGGACATCCCACTTACCGGTGGGTTTTGGCCCTAGCCAGCGGCAAGGGAAGTGATGAAAGCATATCTAAGAAGAAGAGAGAATTCTGCTGATCTGGGAGGAGATGGAGAATGCATGCATTTGTACTGCCTAAGTGAATGAAGAGGAGATAGACTCTCATGAAGGATGACCTGATCATATTTTCTCATATCAGTGATTTGCTGATGTTCTCTGAAGTATAAGAACGCACCGCTAGAATGTATTTAGCTCTAACCTTTCCAGTAACAGTTCAATAGAAGCTACATTCAGATACAGTAGGTATTCCCTCTCCCAACAGGGCTTGAAATCTAAGTTTATACTTGAGGAAATGGAGAGTTAAGTAACATACCCAAAGCTGCAGGGAGCATCAG
This sequence comes from Ichthyophis bannanicus, assembly GCA_033557465.1. Taxonomy (NCBI): domain Eukaryota; kingdom Metazoa; phylum Chordata; class Amphibia; order Gymnophiona; family Ichthyophiidae; genus Ichthyophis; species Ichthyophis bannanicus. Next base: position 1,623,979,191 of record CM066031.1, on the reverse strand, counting down.
TGGGATATGAACACTGGCTTCCCTGGTTCCAGTTATGTAGTTGAATATTCAGTGGTTACCAGCATCCTGATACTGCCACAGAAAATCTGGTGGATTCTTATAGCAAAGGCTGATAACAGCGGCTTTTAAATATCTGACCTTTTGATATTGACCCCTTAATGTTTACAGTATTATTTTTTTAATTATTTATACTGTTCTTAATAAATTATTATTTGTTTCCCTTTTTATCTGTTTGGTACTTTATCTTTCTCCTTTGTTGGGGCATACTTATTGTCTGAAGATCAGTTGGCTTTGTGTAGGCTGAATAGTAAGGACATACATTGGCTGCAGAGGGTGCTATGGCCAATATTTTTTATTCATGTCGGCATGCTCACAAATTAAGACAGAAACCTCCTTCAGGGTCGGCTTAAGGGCTAGTCAGTGTGGTATCAGCTCTGAGCACTGAAGCTCATGGGTGCAAAAAATATAAATCATCTTCTGGGAGAAGTGCTTAATACAGCATGGGCTTCCTTCATACGTGACTAGAGACTACTCTTGAGCCTGAGATCTGTGCAGTGAGTTGGGAGCAAAGAAAAAAAGTTGGCTCAGGACACCACAAACCCATTGCCATGGCTACCTTTCTACCATACAATATTGGTGGCATCAAAAAAAGCACTTTCTGTATCAGGAAAAAATTGTGAGGGTACTTTATATTACACTGTAGCAAAGTTGATCATTTATTTTGCTGTTGGCTACGTATGCCTTGTAACGCTATACAAATATTCAGTAGTAGTAGTAGTAAGGTGGGGTTTGAACAAAACTTTACGCATAAAGATAAAGCTATTTTCCTAGCTCCTGAACAGGCCTGGAAAACCTGGAATCGCTGATAATCACATCTGGGAGACTATGGGCCCAATTTTCAAAGCCATAAGTGCATGCTACATGTGTAAAATCTGGCCTTACCCATGTAAAACCGCCATAACCATGTAAACCAGATATTAAACAAGGTGGCTTGAATCTTTGAGGCCCAGTTCCCCACACAGCACCAGGCGCTGAGGCCCGGGGGCAGAACGGGAGCGTGCCACCATGAAACCTGCGTAAAGTGGATTTCCAAAATCCGTGTGCACTGACATTGGACGTCATAAACCACATAAGCCTAAGTGATGTTTCCTGGTGCATACGACCACTGATGGTGAGCGGTGAACCTGTGTAGTGGTAGAACAGTGCATTGTAGAGCGAGGGGAGCATGTGCAGGCCTGTACCCAAATCGTGCAGACATAAAGTGATTCAGGACCAGCAGAGAAGCTATGTGGGCCATGTACATGGTGTTCCAGAGGTGGAGACACCGCCGCCATGCCTGGGCACAGTGGAGGATGTGGCAGGCAGTACGTACCCATCAGCAGGCTGCAGTCCAGCACCTGAGACATAGGTACCATGCCCCACATGTACACAGGCCCAGAGTGAGCTACCTGCAATTGACGGAGGAGGAAGTCTACCAGAGATACAGACTGATGGGGCAATGATAACTGAGCTGTGCAGCATTCTCAGTGTGGACCTGGAGCCCTCCACTTCTAGAAGTCTGGTCCTGTCAGTGGCCATGACGGTGACCACCGCCCTGGGATATCTTACAACTGGCAGCTTCCAGTATGTGATAGGTGCGACTGTCGGAATCACGCAGTCTACTGCCAGCCACTGCATAAGTACCTTCACCTGGTCCCTAATGCATAGGATGTGCCAGCTTGTAGCCTTCCCCCAGACACAGCAGATGGGGCAGGAGACCATGCATGCATTCTACAATGTCGCTGGGTTCCCATCAGTGCTTGGAAGTATAGACTGCACCCACATTACACTGCGGGCACCAAGACTGGAGCAGAAGGCATATCGGAACAGGCATTGGTAGATATCGATGAACATTCAGGTCACTGGGGATGCCACATGACCTTCACTGATGTGTGTGCCCCCTACCTGGGGTCCTGCCACAATGCATTTGTTCTCACCCAGTCCAGACTGGGACAGGCAGCAATGGGGGATCAGCTCAGAGATGCGTAGCTGCTACGTAAGCATGCACATATGTGAGCCCCAGAACAGGCCCAAAACATACACTTGTAGCATGATGCTACTGTATGTGTAATGCAAACAGGTGGTAATATATGTGTTACGTTTGTATCACAACACATGTAGACCACTGCATGCACATGCTATGCTGTTCCATAGAGCCATGCACATTGCAGGCCATAATGCACATCGTAGTGATAACCAGGGGAAGTCACATAGCCAAAAGCAGGCAGTACGCACCAGCATGTGGAACGTGGAAGAGCATGAGCTGGCACTATGTAGCGCAGTCACATGACAGCAGTCAGTGTAGAACATATCCATGTCTGGCCCCATCCCAGTCCGCAGACCCTCCAATCATACTCCCGTGCCATGCCCCTGCCCTCCCATTCCAACAGGCCAGCCCATGTCATCATCACCCATTGTCCCCCTCCAAATGCCTGACTGCTGCACAAGCCATATGTTGGTGTCATCTCACTGCCACAGTGTCACTGACTGGTAGATATTGCATCCCACCTTGCTAGTAGATGGTGTGCTGTATGCTGTCCATAGAAGCCCATAGACTATACCCAATGCATGTCCCATGTTCATGTTCACATATCACATTGCATCCACAGGAGACCATGTATATCCCCTGAGGACCTGACTGCTGGCCCCAGTGCGCCACCCCATGAGCCGACAGGAAGAGCGGTACAATGGCACCCATCAGCAGACCTGGGCAGTTGTGGAGCACCCTATAGGGGTGCTGAAGAACCGCTTCTGGTGCCTTGATAGGAGCAGTCGGGAACTCCTCTACAGTCCAGTGTGGGTATGCAAGACATTTGCATTGTGCTGCATACTCCACAACCTGGCACAGATGCATGAAGTGCCGGACCTGGAGCCGGTGGTTGAAGAGAGTGGGAGGCTGCAGAGGCAGCAGATGATGATTGTGCAGAGTCTGGGAGCCAGCAGCAATCCAGAGCACTGGTCCACTGTGTGCGAATGATACGTGACAGTTTCTGAGGTGCCTGCCCCACACCAACACCAGGAAAGGAGACACACAATCACCAATAAAGTGCCCATTAATATGCTATGTGTGCAGACTGATACTTTATTTAACCCCACATGTGTCCCTTGCCCCTGGGCTCCCTGTCGGCCATGGTGCTTGCTGACACGTGCACTGCAACACAGTGGAGCGATGTCTGATGATGTGCTGGCAGTGTCATCACCCTCTCCAATAGGGTAGGCTGATGGACATGGGCCAGGGCTACCAGGTGGCTATGCTGGTATGCTGGCAGCCTCAGCACCCACCCGCAGTGCCCACATGAGGCCCACAAACTGCGCAGGGAACCAGCGATTGATGCTGCCATCTCCTTCATCAGTCGCAGGTGCCCCTTAATGTGGAACTTCATGTGTAATCTGTGGACCGCCACTCCTTGTGCTCTGCCTCCCTTGCCTGTTCTTCAGCCTGCAGGTCCTGCCAGATATGTGCAGCTCAGACAGTATGCCTTCTGTGCTGGCCACCAGGCATGCACCTTCCTGCATCAGCCCCTGGTCCAGATCTGTGCCCCCTACATCCACAGGGTCATCCAGGATGGTGAATTGTAGCTCAGCAAATGGGGCATCATCTGTCTCCAGCTCCCCAGCAGTCAGACACACTGGCCTGCTCCACTGCCTTGGGTGGTGAATCCAACTGCTCCTCTGCCCTGGCTTATGCACTGGGCTTCTCTTCTGCCCTGGCTGGTGCACTGGACTGCTGCTCTTCCCTGGGTGGCACACTGGACTGCTCCTCTGCCATGGGTGGCATACTGGACTGCTCCTCTGCCTTGGCAGGAGCACCAGCCCCTATGGCTGTGCTGCATCCCGGCTGCAAACTGGCATCATCTGCAGTGGTTGGTGAGGCTCCCCCTGACGCAGCTGTCCCGGGCTGGGAGGGTATGGTCCCTGGCAGGTTTGTGGGAGATCAAAGGTGGCAGAGATTAGTGACATGGATTGGCAGGTCAGCCTATGGGGTGGCACCAGGCCCACTATGTAACTGACAGGCAGTGTATGGTCCACACCATCCCTAACCCATGTAGCACCCAAGGTCCGACAGACAGACAGGCAGGCCCTGGGTGGATAAATCCATAGTGGGGGCACATACATGGCTGTCACGATGCCACCCAGGCCATGGGGAACCCCTACTCACCCTCCTATGTGCCTGTGGTGGAGCTGTCAGAGCCTGAAACCTCTGAGATGGCAACCTCCTCCACGAACTGCAGCACCTGTTCCTCCAGAGGGGTTACTCTGTGCCACTGCGCAGGCGGCAGACTGCTGTTGCTGGCCCACTTCTCCTTCACTGCCTGACATACCATCTGCCACTTCTTCTTTGTATCCTCCAGGTCCCTATTGTGGTGGTAGAAGACATAGACCCTACTGACAATGTCACACCATGCTATGAGCTGGGTGCTGGCATCTTATCCACAAACAGGGCAGCCTCAGGATGAGCCCCAGGGCCATAGCAGTCTCGTCTGGCATGAAGTTCACCTTCTGTGTTCGTTTTGCCACTCTTGGCACCATGTCTGCTATTGTTTAGCTCATGAGCTATGGCAGTGCTAGGCTACCTATGTAGGTCCTTCGACACATACATGGTTACAACATGCATCGGTGCCATGCCCTGTCCAAAGGCATATCCGGTACCTGTGTAGGCTCTTGAGTGCCAAAGTTTTGAAAATATGTGTGACAGCTAGTCTCCATAGGATGCCATAGTCACACAGCACTGCTCAAAGGCAACATATGCATGCATAGACACCCAGAGTGGATTACATGGGTAGGTCAGATAGCACAATATGCGGGAAAGGCCACCGTGGCATGCAGACAGGTGCACAGCATTGCTCTGACTGTGTGTCTTTGTGGGACAGAGTGTGCCTTGTATGTGCAGCGCTGCTGTGCCATACCCGTGCTGCCCACAGCCAGTTCTGCATGGGTATGGCAAAGAGGAGCTACCCATGGAGGGCTGTGCCTACACCCTTCTGCGCGTGTGGTTCTTCAGTGCCATACCCACACTCACAGACTTGCCCATAGGGCATACAACCCATGCCCATAAACCCCAGACCCCCTCCCCCGATGCCCCACACTACCCATGCAGATGCACTGCACTGACCCCACAAAATGGATAACACAGCATGTTTACAAAACAGGAACTGTTATTAACAAACCTGTCACAACTATTACATTGGTGGCAACAGCAGCATACAATCAACAGCGGTACATACCGCAGACTTCCTCATTATGGCCCATAGCAGGACACTGGCATGGGGATGGCCTATGGTGCAGGGAGGGCTTGCTTGTGCCACCTTCCTGAATCGGTGAGGGCATTCACGTGCTCCACAATAGTCTGTGCCGGAGTGTGCACCTCCTCCCTGAGGAGATGCACTTTCGCCACCAGAGCAGCCCGAGCCCAATCACCGGACAGATGAGGGGTGGTGGCACAGAGGGGTCTGATGCAGCATGGCCATTGCATGCCCATATGTGCTGGGGTGACTGTGAGGGCCCCAACTGCACAGGGTGGACCACTGCTCTGCTTCCTGTTGTGCCAGGCCTTTGCCAAGCCATGCATTGTGCACATGGCCCCCTGGTAGGGATGTGGGCAGCCATGGTTGTGGGTTGTAGGGCACAGCCAGGAGGTGCAGCTCCTCCTCTGGGCTCACGACCAGGTGCCTGCTGGCTGTGTGTGGCACCGCACCACCATATCTAGGGTGCTACCCCCTCCATTCCCTCCCCCTATTCCTCTGACTTCTTGCCCTCCCCCTGGCCCTCTTTTCTCTTCCTCCTCTGATTCCCCACCCTCCCCCTGGCACCCCCATCCCTCATCCTCTGACTTCCTGCCCTCTCCCTGGTCCCCTGATCCCTCCTCTTCCTCCTATAACTCCCTACCCTGCCCCTGTCCCTCCTATCCCTCCTCCTCCTCCTCTGACTCTATATCCCACTTCTGTGCTGGTGCCCCCTCTCTGCCGTCCCCCTCCATTGTGCTGTCCTCCAACACAATGTTGCTGGATTCCTCCTCCTTGTCACTGCTGGAGATATTGCTGGTCTCTGCACCCCTGGTCAGCTCTTCTGGCACTGCACCACTCTTTCTGTGTGGTAGGCGTGGTGGGCCAGCAGTTTCTGGGGCCTCCCTAGAGCTGGCTGTGGGGGAAGAGGAAGAACATTATTGGTGTGCATAGGCATGGCCCTGGGATGGGACTGGCGCGCCTCTGGAGGGCTCACACATGCAGCGTACAACCCAACAGCAGGCCACAGGGGAGTGCCACCCCCCACAGTAAACACTACACACGCTCCTCTTTGCCCACCTCCAGCCAGCTCTGTACTCCCCCACACATGCCGAGCTGTGGCTAGCCGCCCCCCCCCCCCCGGCAATGGGCATGCACAGGGGGCAGTGTGGACAGGTGCACAATGTTAACCTGGAGCCATTGCTTGGGGAGTATGCCCCTGTACCACCCATCCATTCCATGCCCCGGCCATGTGTGTATGCACCTGCACGTACTGTTCCAGCTAGTGCATACACGGAATAGTGGCACTAGGGGATGGACCGGCTGCCCAGAGCACATTCCCATCATTGCATACAGAAAGTCTACCACCAGATGGTCGTCCTGTACCTGTCTACCACCATATGGCTGCCACTCCCTGTATCTGCTGAGCTCCATTGTGTACCCCACTTACCTTCCTCAACCACCAGCTGCTCCCTGATGCACTGCAGCTGGTTTGGTCATTTCCAGGTCAGTGTGCAGTAGTGGAACTTCAGGACCTCCAGGGTGCATTGTACACCATATTCACTGTGGGAGAAAGGGGGCAGAAGACACATGGGCTCAGTTGGGTGCTTCCATATTGCCTGTTGTGCATACCTGTATCTTGCCTCAATCTGGTGACCTGCCCATCCTGGGACAGGGGCATACCCATGGGTAGCAGGTGTGGGGTGCATGTGATGGTATACCTCTGGCATATGCCACCGTATTCCTGCCCACCATTCCCCTGGCCCTTTGACATATGCCCTATGCCACAAGCAACAGTGCCATCTGAGCCACTGGTTCACCTGTGTCACCCCTCTGGCCCCTTCAGCAACCTCAGCAGTCCGTCCCCCTTCCCTTGCTCCTATCTGTTGTATGCAAACTTTCCTTGGAACCATGGTACTTGGTTGTGGGTCATGCATGGCCTTGGCTGTGGGCATGTGTCATGCCAGGGAGCATCCACTGCCTCAGGGGCCACATCACTGCATGGTTTGTAATGCGCCATGGAGGGCAGAGTGTTGCAGTTTGTGCATGCTCACCCTTACCCATCTGTCATGTTCTGTGGCATCACATCATCAACATGCTGCCACAGTCAGACAGGGGGTTGTGGGCAGTGTGGCTGATCTGCTTGCAGGGACAGAAAGGCAACACATATGTGGATTCTGCCCTATGACCACTGAGCTGTGGTTGCAGGGGATGGGGGGGTGGGGCAGGTGTCCATAGCATCCATACTGACTGATAGAATCCCCTGGGATGAGCAGCCCAACCACAGTTTCCCCTGTATCAGGCATGGTCATTGCTGTGCATGCCCTGTTTTGTTGTTGCCAATCGCCACCATGGGGTGCTGCGGCTTCCCCACCTGCTGTGTGTGGGTATGCCTCCTGCTGCAGGCAACCAGGGCTGGCACCTGTACCAATGCATGGCCCATCCCCCCACCAGTGCCTGTTTGGCATACAATGGGGCTGCCACAGCATGTGGCTGCAACACAGCCCTATCTCTCTGTGCAGACACATGACTGTGCCTTTCTGGGTGTGTGTGGCCTAGCATGGTGCTCAGCACCATCCCCTTAACCATTGAGGCCTCTTTACCTGTGCAGCTGAAGTTGGGTGCCCCTCCATATGGCTGTAGACAGCTGCAGGTTTGGCTGCTGCCCCCTCCCTCAGATATAGCACAGTATGGATCAGGCAAGGGTCTCACTCTCATCGGGGCTGAAATTCATGGTCCTCCTCACTGCCATGCCACTGGTGTCTATCCGCCCAGTCACAGGTCACAGGGGGCTCTTGCACGGGCAGCCCACTGAGCCTGCATGATGGTGTCATCTATGCATGGGTACGCCGGACAGGCAATACATGGGTTCATGCATACTTGCCATCCAGCTTCTCTAGCAACTGGTTTGGTCACATACATGGGTATTGTGGGTCAACCTTAGGCGCAGAGCCCAGGTTCTGGGCCCTGCACTTACCCGTCTATGCTGCGATGGGTGCTTGCTGCTGTGCTTGGTTTGTGCTGCATTTTCGTTGCTTGTCCATTTTGGAGGTGCATGACTCACAATTCAAGCACTTTTCTTGAATGGGTAACTTTCTGTGGGTATGACAGGCCTTGGTGCCTTGTGAAAATCGGACCCTGCATATCTAGGGGAGCACATTGATCCAGGGAACATATATAAGGTCACGTTTTACTACAGAAAGCTGTTCCCAACCCAGTCTATGCTGCCATGGAATAAAACTTTGCTGTGGGAGATTGATGCATTCCTTTTTGCAGTAAAGGCTGTTTTCCCATCTTCTGAACTCTTGAATTTGTGTCTCAGGTAACCCTTGTATCTTCATGTTTCCAGTAACCACTGTGTTCCCATCCTCAGCCTCAACATTTCTGAGCCTAAGTTTTGTGGGTTCAGCATTAGGGATATGCATGACCAAAAAAAAATTGGGGGTGTTTTCAGATGTTCTGGATTTTTCCCAGTTTTGGGATTTTTTTTTCACTTTGTTTCATGCATCCATTTTAATACAAGAACATTTTACTTGCGTAAATTGATTGCATGCAAGTCAATTCTTATCTATACATCGATTTGTTTGCACTAAACATTTTTAGGCATCCAAATGAACCACATATGCATCCCTTTCAGTTTCATAGTTGCTGATGTCCAGTCAATAGTATCCTAAACCTACACAATTCCAGTTATTGGCCTAGCTTTTTGCAATTAATGATGCCGGCTTTCCTGTTTCCATTCAAGTTTGTTTTTCTGTTTCTAGTAACAACAGCAGTCCTGTCTCTGGTAATTCTAGATTCTCCATGATAAACCACCCTCAATGTTCTCTCTCCCTTCCCAGACCTTCCTGAATATCTGTTGCATGGTTCAACATCCTGGTTGCCTAGGTTCCAGCTTTGGAACATGAACTTTTCCAATTCCAGTCCATAGTCTGGACTGTTTTGGGAAACTAGGCCTGTGTTCTTGTTTCTAGTCAAGCCTCTATTTCTGATTCCAACACCTTCTCTATGTCTTCAGTGCCTTGTTCCTGCTTCTAGAATCTCTTGCCTTAATACCAGTGTAACTGTTTCTAGTATCCCATGTATTTGTCTTGGTATTTTCAGCCTACTTTGATTCTACAGACCTATGCATGCTGTGTGATTTGACTAAGACTGCTTTTCCTGTCAGTTCTTAAACTTTGACTGCTTTTCTGAGTAAACTCAGTGGGAAACCTGACAGCTTATCTAAATAGAGGTCAGTCAAAAAGCCATGTAAAAGTGGTTTATGTGAGTTTTCTGACATACAAAGGGATGATTGTAGATCACGCTTCAAAAGGCAGAGTACATCCGAATTCACACATGGATAAGACCCCACTTCTTTAGATAATGATCTTTATATTGCAAAAAGGAATACTGTACATACCTACTGTGATACTGAACTAAAAACGGTGTGCTTACGATAAAATCCTAAAATGAACAAGCTAAATACCCAACTCTAACCATTTTCGAGGACATGTTTTGTTCACTTTTCAAAACAAAGTATAATAGGTCTGGTGTAATAGCTGAGTTAGAAAAAGTTGCAATATTAAAATAAATCATTGGAAATAGCCATCAAAGAAAGTAAATATTTTAAAAGTTAAATAAGTGACTTTGCATGTTAAACAACACAAAAACGTCCAACAAATTCATAAAAAACATAAAAATTGCCAGCAATTTCACAATAATTAACACAGGAAACCGTAATGACCAGGATTCCAGCTTTGGTTCTGATTGAGTTAGAAGAATAAAGACAAACTACCAAGACATTAAGAGTTCTATCTGAAGTTTATGTTTATGTTTATGTTTATTACACTTGATATACCGCTCAGGCCAAAGCATCAGAGCGGTTTACAATATTCCATAAATGATACTGAAAATATGAAAAGAACGCCATTGATAAGATAGGACAGAGTAAGAGATACAGTGATAGTCAAAGAAATAGAAGAGACAGGAGGAAAGGCTCATTATAACATCCAGAGAGGTAGAATATCGTACCACCACAGCTCAGTCCTTCCAGACAGACTTGACCATAATGGCTGCTTATAAACCGCTGCTGCCTGGATGTACTTGACTGAAGCAGGTGATGAGGCAAAGCTCTCACTTCCAGCCTGCGATGCCGACATCATCCCTCCACCGTCCCGATCGCCGCGGCAAGCAAACCAAATACAGCAGTTTACCCGGTCCCGCACGGTCCAGCGCCTAAGGGCCACGCCAAAGGGCCCTCTTGGGAGGCCCTCATGCGCAGGCCCGCAAGGCACGGGCGCGCCGGTGGAGTGGCAGTTTAAGAGCCGATGGAGTGGGCAGGCTCTGTGGAGGGAGGTAGAGCTCCCGCTCTCACCTCCGATGCTGGCTGCTGCTTTCCCTCACAGAACGCGCCGGAGTGGAGTGAGCCAAACATAGGGGTATGTTTACTAAAGGGTGTTAATGGAACAGGCATTACTGAGCATTAGCCACAGCGATAAGGGGTTTTCCATATGAAAAAGGCTCTGGGCTGGTAGGAGGCATTTTGGCGGTAAGGGCCCAGTGGGCCTCTTAACCAGCACTAACAGAACATTGGGTGTTAAGGTGTCAAGTGTGTACCTTAATGCCCAAAAACAGCTGTCACTTTATCGCTGGATAAGGGAGCCCCAGCAAAAGCCAATGTAAAGGTGATGAATGGAAGGACAGGTGGGAGCTGAAGGGTTGGACAGATCTGTGGGCATCCAACGTGCCAGCCAGTAAGTGTGATGAGGATGTGGGAGGCAGCTGTACCTATGCACAGGGGAGTGGGATGTCCTCATAAAATGCCATAATGTCAGAGTGCGGCATAGGATGGAGAAGACATATCCCCCAGCGGATTCAGAAGTGGCACATTGTGTGCTTTGAAAGGAGGATGGAGCAGGAGTCGTAAAATGAAGATCAGACACAGGAGAAGCATGAATGAAGCATCCAAATGTGGTAACGAGTACCTATGTAGGCCATGGTGTAGCAGCTTGCACAAGAAGACATGGCTGCACATAGCTGCCGAAGACTGATGGATGGGCTGAAGGAAGGATGGCAGCAGAGGAGAGTGTGGCATGGGCTGGCAGCACTGATGTACCAGAGATGCCATCCCCAAAACATTTGTACTGTGTGGGAAAAACATGTGTCAGTATCACGTGTAAGGCCTGATAGCAGACATTTGGGTCTAACACCTGTAGCAGATATATAACAACCCAGACAAAAGTGCATACAACAACTGGACAGGAGTCGCTCAAACTGGGCAAAAAGGGCACGTATGGGCATGATTTGATACCTGCAGGGGTAGGATGTGTCTGCATGAATGCAGAGATGTACTGGAGCCAATTCTATACAGTCACAGTCATAATGTCTATACAGTCACAGTCATAATGTCATACCTTACTCGTGTAACTGCCTGTTAGTATATGCTGCATCAGTGCAGTCATGTTGGATTACATCTTACCAAAAAAGTGGCAATGTCTGATGAAAAACAGGGACTGTAAGAACCTGCAGTCAGCTGAGGCAATGGAGGGTTAGGTGACCTGCCCAAGGTCACGAGGAGGTGTGGACAATCCATGAAGGTTGTGGCATAGATAACATGCCACAGTAAAGCATTCCAAATTATCACAAAAGGAATTCTAGTGGGCCCTGAGCCCTGGTATCCTGGATCCCAAGCCAGTGCCATGACCATTATACCACATCTCCAAGCAATTACCTGACATCTGCAGGGTGAACATTTTTGATCCTCTGCAATGGGCTGCAGCAGAGCCAATAAAGCCATGCTCTCAGAAGGTCATGATGGCAAATAGTCTGTTTGTTGACCCAAATTGTGGCCATAATGCATAACAAACTATAAAGATGTGCATCTGACAATCAAAGCAGAGCCTGGACTGTAACAGGCATGAAAATGAACTGAGTAATACACAGTCACAAAAAGAACAAGGGGGGATGGAACTCCTGCTCTCTGCTTATGAGCACATTGCACTAACCAGTACACTATACCTCCATACCTCTATGCTAAGTAATGTCTGGATTCAAAGAGACTGTAGGTTACTGCCTAAAATGTCTGCTGTATGTGCCATATAGGTTAGTCTCTCCAGTACCCATGATGTACTGCACAGGCAGAACAACAGACTGCAGATGATCGCCAAATGGAGAATGCACTGATCCATCACCTCAGCTCAGTAAGATACACTGACAGTGTGTGATGAAAGCACAGAACAGCTACAAACCATGCTACTGAGCATCTTCAGCGGTCACCTTGAGGGTGAGATGGGCACCCAGCTCCTGGTCCCCAGAACTTGTATTGCTAGAGGTGATTTTTGCTAGTGTGCTGCAGAGCCACGCCACAGCCAGTATGTTATGTTAGTTACCTTGTTTCTGGCACAATTGCAGCATGTTGTAAATGCCTGTCACATCTTGGCTCTGTGTCCAGTTCCTGTTGGGCAGGGATCCTCCTAGAGCAGCACGTGTCAGTGCCCAGTGTTGCAGCAGCTGGTGCCACGGATACCAAATTCTGTAGGGGCTGACTAGGCCTGAAAGCAGCAGCAGCAGCATGTCTTTGTGCTGCCACTGTTGATATGGGCTTATGATGGACATCACAGATGTGCCATCTAGGCAGCTGCCTGGTCTGCCTTGTGCAGCAGTAGCCCCCACAGCATGACCGAAGTGCCACCTCCTTTTCACTATCAATATGGTGCCTTTTCATACTTGGGCACTATGCTGTTGCTGCTACTGGGGCACTACTATCACTATCTTGGGCTCCCCTGTCTGTGCATCACATTGCAGATGTTGAAATGTATTTATTTATTTGAGAAGTTTATACTATACTGCATTTCCAATATTCAATACAGTTTACATATAACCAAACATAAATTTACATGAACATGTTAACATTACAAAGAACATTGAACCACATATAATAGGCTCTCTCCCCTCAAAATAACCCTTTCCACAAGGTTTTACTTGCTGTTAGTGTTCACAGTATTAAGGGCTTTAATACACAATTCCACAACAGATGTTAAGAGAACACCCGCTGTTAACACCCACTCTCCACCCTGTTAATGGCAACTCTCCACCTACTGTTCCCTTAACACTGCAGGAGCCTTTAGCACTCATTAATACAGCTTTTTCACAGTGTTAAGGGCAAAAGGGTGCTGATACACCTTAACAGCACGCTTGCTCACTTACCACTCTTTAGTAAACATATCCCTAAGAGGCCTGTGTGCTAAATTTTTGTACTTGTAATGAAGTAGATGCAAAAATGAATATGTGGTAAGTGCAAAGCCTGTATAGTAACTTGGGGGCATGACCAACATCTACTACTACTACTACTATTTAGCATTTATATAGTGCTACGCACACAGCGCTGTACAGAAATGTAAGCAAAAAGAAAGTCCCTGCTCGTCAGAGCTTATAATCTAGTCAAGACAACACAGAACAATAGACAGATCGGGAAAACAATTATGATGACGCAGAGCAATAGTTAATTCAGGATAAAGCAAAGTATGGGGTAAAACAAAGTATGGCAATTACAATTCGGGCAAAACATGTATGGCATTTACAAAAAACAAGTATGGCATTTACAGTTTTAGACATGACAAAGGACGGGAGTCAGGTTAGGACAAAGGGTAGAAGTCAGGATCTGAAAGCGACAGTGAAGAGGTGGTTTTTCAACCTGGACTTGAAGAGGGCCAGGGAGCGTGCCTGGCGTATAGACACAGGTAGGTTGTTACAATGCAGTTACAGCACAGGACAGATATTTCCTACACATAAGAGCATTGCCAATATTGTGAATCCAGCCATGCTATTGGCAATGTGCTTAACATTTCAAGTGCATCAGCAACACCCCCTACGCCCAGACCCACACCAAGACACCAAGACCAACATTTGCTAAACTATCCACTCATCCCCCAACATACTCTAGAAAGCTAGCTTCCTTCCTTCCCAACCCCCCTGAAACCCCAACATACTTTGAAAAGTTAAATCATTTCACTGGACCCTCCAATCCCCTGACATCCTTTAAAAAATATGTGTGGGGAGCTCTATTTGTGGGTAGGAGGGAGTGGGCTTCAGGCAGAGTGAGGGCAGGCTGTGGGCGGGGCCATGACCCTGGACGTACAGGGTTGATTCCAAGATCAACCCTTTATGTCTGGGTTCAGTCATTTGTATGGGGGACCTATTCCACCTCAGAGGTGGAATATGTCCCCCTGGATAGTGGATGATGCCCGCTGAAGAGGTGAGGGAGTGTAGGGGGTTCCCTATGGCCCGACCCTGGCCATGGCAGGCCCGATCAGTGTTGGGCAGCGGAGAAAGGAGTTTTGCTGGGTGTGCCAGTGATCACGGCTCCTACATGGAGCCACAGTGGCATGGCAACAGGAGCCTGGCTGGGCTAGCTGGGTAGTGGGCTGGACATCCGGGTGCCCATAATTGGGGTATGGTCTGCACATCTGGCCAGCTGCACCCGATTCTGCTCCCATGGGCACGTCTAGCCCCAACAGAGTAGAATCAGGTGCAACGCAGGCTTGTCCAGATTCTGGGCACCCAGACAGCCTGGGGACACCCAGAAGAGAATTGGCCTCTATTTGTTTTTGCTTCTACGGCAAGCTTTTTTTTCAAATTATCTCTTTATCTGCCTTATGAATGCCTTGCATCTAACTTGCCAGTGCTTATATTGTTTCCCATTTTTGTCATTTGTCTCCTTTTTCTATTTCCTGGAAGGTGCCTTTTTGGCTACGACAGTCTCTCTGACCTCACCTTTAAACCATGCTGGCAGCTTTTTGGCCTTCTTTTCACTTTTCTTAAAGCATGCAATACACTTGATCTGGGCTTCCAAGATAGTATTTTTAAACAATGCCCATGCTTGATGTAAATCTTTAACCTTTACAGCTGCTCCTTTTAGACATAGATTCTCGGATATATGCCAATGACATAATGTTCCTTATCCTTTTGAATAGTAATATCTCAGCAGCTATAGAAAGGAATAAGGAATACTTCCCAGCCAGCAATTGATCCTAGATACCCCTCCCACGAATGACCCACTCTAGAAATGCCCTCATATTCATTATCTGATTTTTACCTATCCTTGCTGTGTAAATAGCTTATGTATAAAGTTCACCCTGTTATCCAAGTTTGTATCCCTGTTCGATGTAAAACCTGACAACTTGTCGTTATGGTAGTTATGTTATGATGTAAACCGCGCTGATACCGAATAGCGCGGTATATAAGAACCTGTAATAAATAAATAAATAAATAAGAACAGTATATTAGATGAAGCCAAGTGGTTGATGGATGATAAAATACTAGTTTAAGTGGCATAACATATGTCTACTGTGCAGTCATGGACATTTACACCAGCCCTAAAACTGGTAATCTCCCAGTACTACTGCTAGGGATCAAGCTGCCAAAAAAGGGTACTACCACCAATGTTCGCGCTAAGCTGCGCTGGGTCCGCCACCAACATTCCTGCCGGCGGGGGGAGGTGCAGAGCGATCGATGCTCTGCCCCTCCCCCTACCATCAGGAATGCTGGCGGAGGACCTGGCGCAGATTAAAGAGAACATTGCGAGGGTGCTGCGGCGTGCATTAGACACAGGGTCTAACACATGCCGCAGCACCCTTGCAATGTTCTCTTGTTCTAGGGGACAATGGCACTGTTTTGAAGTTGGCACCATATAGGGTAGGAGTAACTAGGGATTGCTCCTGCTCTAGTCCCTAGACACCAGAGAACCCCTTGGTAGGTACGAGGGAGATCTACAGAGGGTAGGGGACCAGAGAGTGCTTTAATTGGGTAAAGCCTGTGAGGGAGGTGGAGAGTACTTTCAGAGGGATAGAGAATGTCCTCCAGGAGGTCATTAAGAGGGGAGCAATTTCTCCAAATTAACTAGCTTTGCACATACCATGACAGTCATGAACCTCAGTCCTAAGACAGGGTGGGGTATGATCTCTTTCTCCCAGATTTACTACTATTGCTCATCATAGTACTTACATCGTGGCAAAGAGAGCCTCCTTTCAGAGTTTGTAAGATGTAAAATGGATGGGTAATTTACGAAGATGTACTTGAAAATTCCTTTTAATCATGGGAAAACATGGGACAAAAACAGACGATCTCTAAAAGAGAAAAAGGGATTATGGTAGTTGGTAAGGAAGGGCAGACTGGATAGGTCATATGGACTTTTTCTGCCATCATGCTTCTGTCTTTCTATGTATTCAAGCCAGTAGCACCCAATACGATGGGAAATTTTTCTGTATCCTTGAGATGGTTTTAGGGATGTCGGGTTCTGCATGCCACTTTATCCCTAGTCCCTTTAAGCAGGGTTGGTGCTACCTGTTTTACTGACCTGTGTGAATGAATTATGTGCTGCCCATCATCCCCTGGATTCCAATGGATTCCTCCATGAATATATTTTCTATTCTAACAAATGTGGCACTTAATATGAGTGTCTAAATACAATATACACATAATGTGGAATGAGAGTAAGGCTACCAGATTTATACATAACTCCTCTCATGTACCAATCACCAGGTACTTTTAGGAAGTACTACAAATCCCTACAAAAAGACCATTTAGAGCCTATAGCACACCGGACATACCATAATAACACTGCAAAGTCTCACACAGCACCAGCCCTACCTATGAAAAGGCAGCAATACAAATATAAAAACAATGCCTTAGAACAGCCATACAAGTGAAGGACGATTCAGGTCCCCGCATGTCTGCCCGCAGTGCCTGACCAAAACCTGTATGTGGCAGAGATTTATTTATTTATTTATTTAGCGTACATTTATATCCCGCTGCTTCCAGTGATCAGCAGCGGTTGTTACACATGGTAAGGTTGGCTGTACCGGCCAGAATTAAGGATGTATACAATCTGATTAGGGAGGGGGGGGGGAGCACAGCAAAAACACGGGTTGCAGGCTTACAGTTGATTGTTGTTGGGGTTCACACAGGGTACTTATATACATATTTACAATTGACAAGACTGTTAAAACTTTATAAGTGATCCGTATCTACATATTTACACGCGGCCGCGTGTAGTTCATGAGGTTAGGTTGTAATGAGATTGGAAGAGGTGCGTTTTAAGTTCTTTTCTTTTTTTTTTTTAAACTTTTATTTTCATTTTGCAACAAACAAAAGAAACAACACACCAAAAGAGACAAAACAAGTATACAATAAGGAAAAGTAAACCCATTACCCCCCACCCCGGTGCTTCTTCTCTACCCGTTTATATCAGCATGTGAGCGCTTCCAATTAACAGTGATTATACATCAAACGATCAAAAAAAGAAAAAAAAGTATCCACAATACAGCATGATCATGAGACAGAGATATATACAAAGTTAAACAGTCAGATGAGAGCATTTAGCAAAATGTACATATTCATTGAGCATCTTCCATTGAGACCAATGAGAAGGAGTCTGAACGGAGGAAGCGAGCAGACGAGGTAGTTGTTCATATTTACTGTAGAGACAGGCATGATTCCACCATTCATTGAGGCTCAGATGGGAACTAATTTCCCAGTATTACTTAATTAGGGAAATAGCAATGCCAAGCATAAAGTTCAAAAGGAGATAAGCCATTTTTTGGGAGAGAGGGGATCCCCGCAACTGGGCGAAGTCCCACTATCCTCCGAGAAAGGGACTCCTGAGAGTGCAATATAGACTAAATACGACCCCAGACCCGACGCCAGTTATACTGTAGTGCGGGATATTCATGCATAACATGAAGTAATAGACCAATGGCCACAGGACGTGTCCAGCAACCATTACCCTGAGTAGTGTTCCATTTGTCTAATCTGTGAGGAGTGTAAAAACACCGGTGGGCTAGAAAGAAGAGGGTCTGAGTGAGTGAGGCGGGTCGGGAACCCGTGTCCCTCTGCTCCAGATAAGGCTCCATTGCTCCAAGGTTAAAGTCACATGCAATTCGCTCTCCCATACTTTCTGCGCTATAGAGGTATCTCTAGTGATAGTATTACATAAGGTTTAGTAAAATTGGATGCTACACCCGGTGAACTACCGAGAGATCGGAAGTCTCCAATAAACCTTATGCAGAGAGTGCCGATGGCGGGAGTACTCTAGTGCTCCGAATGCAATGCTGAAGTTGCACTGACCAGAGTCGGGAGTCGAAAGGTTGCATAAGAGTATTAAAGGCACCTAAAGTGTCGAAAAGCATTGGTGGGTAGTGGGAGTCTAATGGGAGAGTCATACCAGGGAGTAAGGTAAGAGGAATCCGGTGAGCAAAGGCCCGCTACTATATCTAGCCATACTGGAGCTTCCAACCAACGAGCACCTTGTTTGAGAAGAAAAGATTGAGGGAACACTTGAGTAAAATCGCCACCAAGTAGTAATGGAGCATTGGCGGAGGCCGAGGCCAACTGCGCAAAACTTGCATAGTAAGCAGGGTTGTCCACAGTCGGGGCATAGTGCAAATACACGTGAATTCACTATCTCCAACCTCAAGGTGTACACAGGCCCATCTACCCTCCATGTCAGCGCTTATATCAGGTACAGTAGCGTGCAAAGACTTCTTAACCAGAATGGCTATCCCGTACCATTTGGAAACGGTGGGAGAATAGGCAGCTACCATGTGAGGCCTAGCATTGAGTTTCAGTGTTTCAGCAGAGTGTAATGCGTTTCCTGAAGAAACACCAAATCAACATGCTCGTGGCTAAGATAGCTAAGGATTTTCTTTCCTTTGAGTGGACCAGTAATGCCTTTGACGATGAATAATAAGATTTTACATAAGGCCATTCAGAAAAGTTAAAATTCTGAGCATGATAGCACACATAATTTCACTGTGTCCCTCAAACTGACTGTATCTAGCTGTACACTTGACATAAGAAAAATAAGCTAATATAATACAATGAAGCGCCCCACATTAACAAAGAAAACCGCAGTACGGTAGAGGAGAAGCAAAACCCCAAAATTACTGGCGACCATGTGTCTGCGGGGAGAAACCCCAGAGAAGGCCAAAATTGAAAAAACATATAACCTGTAGGACTGTGCGTGCTCCGAATCCGACCGAGGCACACATCATGAAGGGATAGGAGACCAAAGACAAAAGTCATACAGAGAAAGAAAGAAAGTCCAGGCTATTTCTGTGCTGGGCTATGACCGCTGCATCGGGCCCTTCAAAATGGCGGACAGAGCCGGCAGATAAGAGTCCAAGATTTGGGATTAGCGCATCTGCTCTGCTTCTTTGGAGTCCAAAAATGTTGATAGTAGATCAGGATCCTCGAACGTCCTGGTCTGGTTGTGGAGAGTCACTCGGAGCTTCGCTGGATACAACAGGCCAAAGCGAGCCTGTAGCTGTTGAAGTCGAGGGCGAAGAGCAAGGAGTTTCTTCCGACGGTCAACGGTAGGCTTTGCCAAATCAGGAAAGAAGGAGACCTTACGACCTTCAAATTCCAAATGATGATTCGCTCGGGCAGCATGTAAAATTTGTTCCACTTGTTGATATCGTAGCAAGCTGAAGATAATAGGCCGGGGGGTCGTGCGGTTGAGCGCCATGCGGGCAGGAACACGGTGTGCTCGATCGATTTCCAGTTCTCTGTGAAAAGTGATCTTCAGCAAGGAGGGAAGAGTTTTGAGCAAGAATTCTCTTATATCTCCTGCTTCCACCCCCTCCGGCATTCCGAGGAGCCTCACATTGTTGCGACGGGCTCGATTATTGCTATCTTCCAACTCCTTTTGAAGATTCTGTATCTGGCGCTCAGCCTTGTCCAGTTTGCCCAAGCGCACCTCGTGCGAGTCGAGGACCCCCGCCATATTGTCCTGCCGTAATGAAAGACCTTCAAGTCGGTCCTGGAGCACTCCAAAGTCTTCTCGCATGGCTCGAAGCGCTTCTCCATTGGACTGCACCAATTCCTTCACGCCGCGTATTTCCTCCAAAATCTCCAGGTGCATTGCGGGGTCTTCACGAAATGGAACCATCTTCTGTGGGGAGGACACCTCTGTTTTGGAGCGTTTTCCGTGAGAAGAAGAAGGAGACCCGAAGTCCAAGCGCGCTGGTTTATGGGCCGCCATCCCCCCCGAGGTGCCCCGGTCAGCTCGGAGCGAAATAGTAAATTTATATAGGTATTAAGTCAGGATTCTGAGTAGGCCTCTCGGGAGCTTCAACGCAAAGCGTCCTACCCGCTGGACATCAGGCTCCGCCCCTTTAAGTTCTTTTCTAAAGTCCTTTAGGTCACAGATTTCACGCAGATCACTTGGCAACCGGTTCCAGAGTGCAGGAGCTGTAAATGAGAAGGCTCTGTTACTGGTACAAGCATTAACCTTTGTGAATGACTTCGGGAGGCAGAGGGTGTTGAGGTTCGCTGCTCTCCTACTTCTGTTGTTGGGTGGATTGGAAATCAAGCTGTTGAGGTGAGAGGGCGCTACATTATGGATAAGTTTGAAAGTAGTGACTAGCATTTTGTATTGAATGCGGGCCCTGATGGGGAGCCAATGAAGCTCAATTAGGGTGGGTGTAATGTGGTCAGAGAGTCCTTTTTGCATGATGATTATGGCTGCAACATTTTGTGCCATTTGCAGAATATTTGTAGTTTTCTTTGGCAGGCCTTGCAGTATGGCATTGCAGTAGTCTAGGTGTGGAATGATGAGGGCCTGAGCGACAGATCTGAAGTCATCATGATCGAGGATGCTACGTAAAGGCTGCAGGACTCTTAATTTGTGGAAAATGGCCCGATTGGTATTTCGAAGGTGCCTGTCCATATTTAGGCTGCTGTCAAGCATCACTCCTAAATATTTTATCTCTGACTTTATGTTGTAATTATTGTTGTTCATGGTGACAGTTTTAGGGGGCTAGAATCCCGGTTTCCTGGAGATACACATTGCTTCTGTTTTCTTGTGGTTAATGAACATGTTATTTCGTTGGAGCCAGATTTGTAGCTCATGTAGGCATTTTTCAAGCTTGCTGATGTTCGGGTTGTTTGCGTCTAGTTGTGTGTAGAGCATTAAGTCATCAGCGTAGATATGGTAGTTGATGTCGTGGGCCTGGAAGATCTTGCACACTGGTTGCAGGTATAGGTTGAATAGGAGGGAGGAGAGGGCGGAACCTTGCGGAATGCCTTGGGTTTGCGGGAAGGGGGTTGCTTTGGCATTGTTGAAATTGACCTGCTGCATTCTGTTTGTTATATAGGAGGAGAACCATTTTAGTGGGGTCCCTGCAATGCCTATGGACTCAAGTCGTTCTAATAGTGTTGAGTGATGCACCGAGTCGAAGGTAGCTGAGATATCAATGAAAATAAGCATATACATCTTGTTTTTGTTCTCCAGACCCTTAAGTAGGTTGTCCAGCAAGGCTAGCAGGAGGGTTTCTACGCCATGATGTTGTCGAAACCCGTATTGATGCACATCCAGGGCATTTGTGTCATCAATGTGGTCCTGTAGCTGCTGCTGCACTGCCTTTTCAATGATTTTGGCGAGGAAAGTTATGCTTGAGATTGGGCGGTAGGAGGTAGGGTCATCTTTGTTGAGTGCTTTGTTTTTCAAAATGGGGAGTATGAGTGACTTCTTGAGGAGTGATGGCATGAGACCTTGCAGAAGCGATAGGTTCACTATGTGGGAGATGTGCTGTGCTATTTCCTCTTTGGTTGCCTTGATACAGGAGGCTGGACAGGGGTCAAGAGGAGATGTGGTGGTTTTTAGGTTGGTGAAGATGCCTTTTATCTGTTGGTCATCCACTTTCCCGAAGGTTGACCAGTTTCCACCGTGAACGGTTTTTCCCTGGGTGTTGATTTTTTGACGGGAGTTGGTTGAGTCCAGCGTAGGGGTGAGGAGGGTAGGTGCTGCGGGGTTAAGCTTGCTGGCGTAGTGATCTGCTAGCTGTTGTGCCGTTATGGAGCCGCTGGGATTGCTGTCTTGTGGGGCTTTGGTGAGAGATTTGACGAGTGTGAATAGCTCCCTGGGCCTGTTGAGGGCTTTATTGAGTGTGTTTGTGTGGTGCGTTTTCTTTGCCTGGCTGACTTCATTCCTATAAGTTGATAGGAGGTCGAGGTAGGACTTTTTGCATTCCTCGGTTTTGTGCTTTATCCATTTTCGTTCTTGCCATTTCAGGTTCTTCTTCAGTTCCCGTAGTGTTGTGGTGTACCATGGTTCAGCCTTGTTCTTGGTTGGGTACCTTGGGTGACTCCAGGTGGGCTTTGAGGCAGCCTCGATTCCTATGTTACAGCGGTTTGCCAGTAGCTCGAGGTCTGAGCAATCCGGGTGTATGTGATTTGCTACGGATTCAAGGAGGTCTTCTTTGTTGAGTTTTTGGAAGCATCTCCGTTGGTGTGATGCTTGGTCTGGTTGTGATTGGTCAGGAGCTGAGGGGGGAAGTAGGGATAGTTCGATTTGGTGATGATCTGACCATGGTACTTGAGTTATTCGAGGTTTGGATTTTAACAGCTTGGGGTGTTTAGTGGGTAGAAA
Organism: Ichthyophis bannanicus; assembly: GCA_033557465.1. Classification (NCBI taxonomy): domain Eukaryota; kingdom Metazoa; phylum Chordata; class Amphibia; order Gymnophiona; family Ichthyophiidae; genus Ichthyophis; species Ichthyophis bannanicus. Next base: position 1,623,956,523 of record CM066031.1, on the reverse strand, counting down.
CACCATGTCTAGTGTATTACCTTTGATATGGGTTGCGTCTTGGATGATTTGCTCATTTGCTCATAAATAAATAAATAAATAAATAAAATAAATAAAACCCAGTTGTTCCATAGCTTCATGGAAGATGTTTGCTTGCGCTGCGGTGGTGGAGGCTAAGTTCAGGTCTCCCAGGATGACCTGGGTTTTTTTTGGGTGCTGTAGCTGAGATGATTTTCAGAGCTGCTGCCAAGGATTCCTGGGGGGAAGTTGGTGGTCTATAGATAAGACATATGGCTAAGGTTCTGTTTTCAATTTTAAGTATGTCAATGCCATCGGGTACGCTTAGTGGTGTGCTTGTTAGGGATAATTCAGATTTGGCCAAGATTAAGACTCCTCCTCCCCTTTTCTTAGTGCGAGTACAGTTATACGTAGTATATCCAGGTTTGCTTATTTGATTGATGATTACAGGGTCTGTTTCGGTTATCCAAGTCTCAGTGATGCAAAGTAAGTCAGGCTTTGCATCTGACAAGAGGTCATATATTATATGAGTTTTATTTCTTATAGACCTGGCATTTATTAGTATGATGGAAATTGTGGACTGTGTTGTGTAGGCAGTTTGCAGGTTCTTGCCCCCGTTCTTGCTCAGCTTGGTGGGTCTTGGTTCCTTCGGACGGTGAGCCTTTCTTAATTTGTGGTGGTGACGGGGTCGCTGTTTTTTATTGTATGCATTGTTGGGCTCAACACTGGGTAGTGTGGTAACTTGTGGGTGTGGGTGCAGATAAACATTGTGGGTTGCAAGGGCAGGAAGAGGGTTGCATAACAATAATGGTTGCCAGGTATAAGGGGTGTAGATGTGCGGGATAGGGTTTCCTATGCATGTGGCTAGGCATGCGGTTAGGCAAAGGAACCAAAGTATTGAGATGTTAAATGGATCCATTTTCCTTATTGTTAGGCAAATGAGAGACAGCGCACGAAGAACGCTTGTGACTCGATGTTCAGCGAGGTGCAACTCTCTATAAGGATCGGTTACCTTGTTTACCTTATTTGATTCAAATTACATTTACATTTAAAATATGCCAATTCTGCCACCATGGGTCCTGGATGTACCTGCGATGGCAGAATCAGGGACATAAACATCTGGGCACTCCCCTTATGCTAAGGAGATTGACATACGAGGAGCTGCCCATCCCAATGCCAGAATGCTTCTGCTGGGGCGAGGGAGCAGTGGTGTTCCAGCACCATGGCAATGAGCCATCTATATGGAGGCTCGGAATGCCATAGCACACATTCACTCCTGCAGTCCATGGTCCAGCTGGCACCGTAGGCCCCTATGGCCCGGATCATATCTGCAGTGTTATAGCAAGGCCAGGGCCTAGGGGTGCGAGGACCCCTGGGCTTATTCCACCATTGTGGTAGAATAGCCTAGCCATCCAAGGGGGTGCCGAGGAACATACAGAGGCCTGACCTGAATTGCCTTTGTATGTTCAGGCAGCTGGCCACTCCCCCGCTCAGCCCCAACACCACCACCTCCCGCCCACATCCAGTGCTCCCTGCACAAACGCTGTGCAGGGAACAAGTTGTCCAACCCCAGCATCAATAAATCTGGGAGAGCACTGGAATTCAAGGTAGGCTGATGGTCTGACCATAAAACAAAGGAATCAAGAGATCCCGCAGCTGAGATAGACAAAGGGAAAGAGGTCCCAGTGGCAAGGGAGGATTTCTTGACTGCTTTCCCCTTCCTCTAAGGCATAATGAGGCAAAGTGGTTGGCACCAGAATGAGACTAGCAAGCCATCTTAGAACCCACTTGATTTTGTCTTTTAACATACCTTAATAGGCAAAAATCATGTGCTATTCTTCTAACTCATTTTAACAACTACCCCACTTAGTGGCAGATAGGACTAATATCTATTTAAAATAGTACATGATCAGAAAACATTCTGTTAAAGGAAACATCTATTGGGATATAACTGCTGTATATTTTAGGAATATTGGTATGATTTGGGCATTTGGGGGATTACATAGCGATTGTCTTGCTTCCAAATACTTTCATGGCTTTTTTGATAGAGCAGACTAGGATAGGAGTGCAGGAGTAGCTTAATGGTTAACATAATGGGCTGATAACCAAGGAAGTCAGATTCATACCCCACTGTTTCTTCTTGTAATCTTGAGCAAGTTACTTAACCCCCCACCCCTCCATTGGCTTAGGTATAAACTTAAGGGGTCATCTTAAAAGTCTTAGTCATGATTTGGATGTCTGAAGACGTACATTTGCACATCCAAGTCCAAATCATGGAGACGTCTTCTGAGCCATTTTAGAATGGCTTTTAAAGATGCCACCAGTGTGGGATCATCCAAGTAGGCAAAGGGTGTGGCAATGGAAAGGTGCAATGAACTTACATGGTCCCATTCAATTTCAGAAAAGTTGAGGGGACATCTGTCCATGTTTAGATCTACTCCAGGCATGAATAAGTATCAGGAAAGGGATTGTTTGGCCCTAAAACATCCAGAGAGTGTAGAAAAGATGATTAGTTAAGTGACTAGCCTAAGATCACAAAGGCCCACACTGGATTTCAACCCTAGCTAAGCTGCTTCTAACCCACTAGTCTAACCATTATGCTATTAGATGTTCCCATTTTAAAATGCTAGTCTGGGGACGTCTATGTAGACGTCTTCATAGGTGTTCTTATCAGGCATATCCGCATTTGTTAAATCGTGCCTGAAATTTCACGTGTCTGCTTTTTTTTTTAGATGTTTTGGCTTTGATGTCCCTGATTGCACTGTGATTTCCTTTGTAAAATGTGCCTTTAGGCAGCTAACAGATAGCATGCATTTTTGTATGCAGTAACTGTGTACATGGTTCTGCGATATCACTTACCATGCAGACATAATATTCTCCCACTAATTGCAAATTATGCGATGGGCAGAAAATGGGTGGGTTAGGGGCGTGGAAAGTTATTGCCGTGTCAGTGTTACAAATAGTGCAGATGCACATACCGCAACCCCAATAGATGCACCCTATTGTGCCATGCATTAGAGTACTTGTCCATATGTTAACTGCAAGGAACATGCTGGTCACACCCTCAACAGTTACTGTGGAGGCATTGCACTTAACGCAGGGGTATGTTGACTAAGCCACATGCCTGTAGATCACATCTGGATTGTGCTACCAGTGTGGGGCTTTTATATAGCTGCAAGGGGTATGTTCATCTTACTCCTGCAATTAGCATGCCCTCCTGGATCCCTTACAGTCTGGCTTTCGTCCTTTACACTCTACTGAAACGGCTCTTGCCAAAGTCTCCAGTGACTTCTTCCTGGCTAAATCCAAGGGCCTTTACTCTGTCCTCATCCTTCTTGACCTCTCTGCTGCTTTTGACACTTTTGACCACAACCTTCTCCTCGATACCCTGCCCTCTCTTGGTTTTAAGGGCTCTGTACTATCCTGGTTCTCCTCCTATCTCTCCCATCGCTCTTTGAGTATGTGTTCTGGTGGCTCCTCCTCCTCTGCTACCCCACTTCCAGTTGGTGTACCCCAAGAATCTGTCTTGGGTCCGCTCCTTTTCTCTCTCTATACCCAGTCCCTTGGTGTGCTTATCTCTTCTCATGGCTTTCAGTACCATCTGTATGCTGATGACTCCCAGATCTACCTCTCTATGCCTGAAATCTCTCTGGCAATCCAGACCCAGATCTCTGCCTGCCTCTCTTTCATTGCTGCCTGGATGTCTCACCGCCGCTTTTTTATTCCACTTTATCATTCTCTTCCTATATCCAACAAATTGCTAAAGCTTGTCATTGAACATGGCCAAGACTGAAATTGAACATGGCCAAGACTAAACTTCTTATCTTTCCCCCTAAAACCTCCCCTCCTCTTCCTCCTTTCTCAGTCCTGTTTCCTCAGCCCACAATCTGGGGGTTGTCTTGACGCCTCTCTCTCTTTCTCCAGCATATCCATCTGATAGCTAAGACCTGCTATTTCTTTCTCTATAACATCAGCAAAATCCACCCTTTCCTTTCTGAACACACTACTAAAATGCTTATCCAGTCCTTAATCACCTCCTGTCTTGACTTCTGCAACCTACTCCTTGCTGGTCTTCCTTTGAATCATCTCTCTCCCCTTCAATCTCTTCAACACTCTGCTGCACGGCTAATCTTCCGCCAGCCTCGTCATGCCCATATTACTCCTCTTCTCAAGTCACTTCACTGGTTCCCTATCCGTTTCCGCATCCGATTCAAACTTCTCCTTCTGACCTATAAATGCATTCACTCTGCGGCTCCTCACTACGTTTCTTCTCTTATCTCTCCTTACAACCCCCCTCGGGAACTCCACTCTTCTTGCAAACTGCTTCTATCTGTGCCCTGCTCTTCTACTGCTAACTCCAGACTTTGCTCCTTTCACCTTGCTGCACCTTACGCCTGGAACAAACTACCTGTGTCTGTACGCCAGGCACCTTCTCTAACTCTCTTCAAATCCAGGCTGAAAACTCACCTCTTCGCTGCTGCTTTTGGATCTTGACTCACCTGACCTCCTTTTTCTTTCCCCTTGTTTTATCCCTGCCTACATCTTCTGTGTTTGTCTTGACTAGATTGTAAGCTCTGATGAGCAGGGACTGTCTCTTACATGCCTGTGCAGTGCTGCATATGTCTTGTAGCACTATACAAATGCTCAGGTGTAGTAGTAGTAGTAGTAAAACATAGGAATGCTAGCTGTGATGTGCCAAGAATGCCTCCATTATGCCCATCCACTGCCATGATGCATGCTACCAAGGTATCGAGGGAGGTTTTAGTATGGTGCCGAAACTGCATGCTAACCCCACATTGCCCTGGTAGAGCACTTTAGTAAACATGCCCTTAAATGTACATAACGTGTACCGTCTAGGGACTGGAAAACACCTACTGTACTTGAATGTAACATGCCTTGAAGTTCTAAGGAAAGTCTTATCTAAATCCAACTCCCTTACATTGATCCCCTGGAACAAACTTGCTAATGGGCATGTTTACTAAAGGTTTTAATGCATGTTAAAACTTCAAGTTCATGCTCGTTTCCTTCAACACTGCTATTTCCCTTGCTAAACATGACTATTTCATTCACCTTACTGGCTTTCTAGCTTCCAACTCTTGCCGTCTTTTCTCTACTCTTAACTCTCTACTTTTGGCTCCCCCCTGCCCCCCCCCCCCCCACCAGTTCCCACTTCCCTTGCGGACCATTCCTTCGCAGCTTTATTCTGTGATAAAATCAATAAAATTACCATTCAATTCCCTCCCATTCTATAACACTCTCCCACCTGTTTTACAGCCATCCTCCTCAAACATTCCCATCCTTTCCTCATTTTTTGCCATCTGTGATGATGAGCCCTCTTCCCTCATCTCTGCTGCTAATCCTACCACCTGCCCTTCTGATCCCATTCCCACTTACCTTCTTAGCTCCATTACCTCTTTTTTTGTCCTGACCATTTCCCATATCATTAACCTGTCTCTTTCTACTGCCACCTTCCCTTCTGCCTACAAACATGCTCTGATCACTTCTCTTCTCAAGAACCATCTCTTGACCCTTCTGCTCTACTACTACTACTATTGAGCATTTGTATAGTGCTACAAGACGTATGCAGCACTGCACAGGCATGTAAGAGACAGCATCCCATCTCCCTTCTTCATTTTATCTCCAAACTTATTGAGTGTGCCATTCTTTCATGTTGCCTCAATTTTCTTTCAACTCACTCCCTCTTGGATCCCTTTCAATCTGGCTTTCATCCTCTCCATTCAACTGAGATGGCCCTTGCTAAGATCTCTTGTGATTTATTCTCAGCTAGGTCAAAGGGCCTTTATTCTATCCTTCTTCCTCTTGACCTCTCTGCCGACTTCAATACTGTTGATCACTCCCTTCTCCTCTCCACTCTATCATTCCTTGGCTTTAAGGATTCTGTCCTCTCCTGGTTCTCCTCTTACCTCTCTAATCATTCCTTTATCATCTGCTCTCAAGGTTCATCCTCTTCTGCTATCCTCTTCTCAGGTGGCGATCCCCAAGGGTCAGTCCTCGGCCCTCTCATTTTCTCCCTTTATACTCAATCCCTTGGTTCCCTTATCTCTTCCCTTGGCTTCCAATATCACTTCTATGCAGATGATTCACAAATTTATATCTCTTTACCTGGCCATTCTCCTTCTCTTCAAGCCCGTATCTCCTCCTGCTTATCTGATATTGCTGTCTGGATATTTCAGCACTGTCTGAAATTGAACATGGCCAAAACTGAGCTTCTAATTTTTTCCCCTAACCCCTCCTCCTTCCTCTCCCTTTTCTCCATCACGGTTGATAACACATCTGTTTGTCCTGTTTCCTCAGCTCGCAGTCTTGGGGTTGTTTTTTATTCTACTTTATCATTCTCTTCCTATATCCAACAAATTGCTAAAGCTTGTCATTTTTTCTCTATAATATTAAATAAGATTCATCCTTTCATCTCTTTGTATGCCACTAAGAATCTGGTGCATTCCCTTATTATCCCCTGTCTTGATTATTGCAACCTCCTCCTCGTGAGTCTCCCACAATCTCATCTTTTCCCACTTCAATCTATTCAAAACTCAGTTGCACATCTAATCTTCCACCAAGCTCTTTACTTTCACATTACTCCTCTTTTAAAGTCCCTTCACTGGCTCCCTATCCGTTGCCATATTCAGTTCAAACTACTTACCCTCACACATAAGTGCGTTCACTCTGCTGCTCCTCTTTATCTCTCCTCTCTCCCTACATCCCCTCCCGTAATCTTCGTTCACCTTCTGCTTTTCTTCTCTCCATGTGCATTCTACTTCTGCTAAATCTTGGCTTTGCTCCCTTGACTTTGCTGCCCCTTGGAAAAACCTACCCCTTTCCCTGCATCAAATCCCTTCTTTCACCCTCTTCAAGTCTGGGCTCAAGACACATCTCTTTGAGACTGCCTTTGGCTCATAATCCTCATCCTTATGTTTCAGGTCCTTATTGCCCCCCTTTTGTCCTTCTTCTTTCATATAACTTCAGAAGGTTTATGAATGAAATGAGAAATTAAATGAGGATAAAAATTAAGACATTTGCTTTTTTTTCTTATTCTGTTATTATATTATATATTATATATTTATATATTATGTTATCTGGTATGCATGATTTGTATTTAATTTCTGTTATAAAATATATGTACATAGTTTATTTCATGCATGTGGTATATTTTGATATATTATTTGTAGCAAATTAAATGTGGTTGATTTATATGGTACAGATTACTCAATGCATTCAAGAAGATAGTTTTAATAAGTATCACCCCTCCATGCTGTGTACCTGTTGGTTGGGCAGAGCACTGCGCTGGGGCTTCAGTGTAACTGGCTCAATTAGCTGCGTAGGCCTTGCTTGGCCCTCTGGGAGTTGTAGTTGTGAGTTGCCAGTTAAAAATCAGTTGTGGAACGATGGTAAGGTTAACAAAGGATTTATTTCCCCTTCCAATAGGACTTTTTGTCATGGTATAAAAAAAGGAAAACACAACTCTTCCTGGGCATATAATAAAGGAAAAATGGAACAAAAATAGCTTCTCTTCAGCTTCTTAACCAATAAAGTAAATGTACATCAAAACAGTCTTTCATAAGCACATACAAGCCCTTCTTTACAATGCTAGGCTTCAACAGCTCTTACTTCCTTTCATCTTAATGAGGAAATGCTGTCTGCTATTGAAATCGTGCAATCCATATATTCAGTGCTTGTCTCAGCTTCTGATGGCTCACATTGCATTGCTTCATCACAAGCATTTAATATCTCTTTCCTTTCAGCATTTGGGACCTCTTCAAACCATCTCCCTCTATTCTGACGTGACTCTCTTTCTCTCTCTGTGAGAGTGTGCTGAATGCTATTTCCACATTCACTGAACTGCCTTCGGTAAGAGCCTCTCCCCTGCTGGTGGTTGTTAGGTGAATTGCAATATTCCCTTGCACCTCTATTAAGGTAAATAGGCTTACCTCTCGGCTCTGACTGGCTCAGGATCCTGTGTATGGCTGGAGTTTGAAACGGCAGTTTTGCAGAGACTCTGCTCCTTAAATCATTTCCAGAGATACTAGCCTCTTCAGGTAAAAAGCATTTAACCTTCTCATGCCTGGTATAAGGGTAATAAAACTTATCTGTTTCTCTTAAACTGGCTTCATAAGGATTTAGCATTTCTGGGAACTGCTTCTTATAGCCAAGCCCTGTGCTTCCCCTTTCAGGATGAAAATAAAACTCTTCAGCTTTTACCTTTCTCCTCCCAGCTCCGTTCCAACCTGGGCTGTTTCCAACACTCTCTGGGCTCCTCTGATATCTGAGGCTTCCTCTCCTGGCTTTGCTACCTCCTCTGTAGCTCTTTCCACATTTGCCGTTATCCTCACTTTCACACTCTGAGTCCAGCTGTCTTGGCTGCTCTCTCAAGCACTCATGGTAATCATTCAAACTTCCATTCAGGCTTCCGTAGTGATTATCATGCAGGCTTTCTCCACAGCTCTCTCTCTGGCCCCTTCTCCAGCTCTCTCTCTGGCCCCTTCTCCAGCTCTCTCCACAACTCTCTCCACGACTCCGTCTAACTGTTTGTGAGCTGTGCTTATCTACGTACCTCCGAGCAGCACCTCCCCCCAGCTGACTTGCATCAGGTGATAACTTCCTAGCTTTCCTGCTGGCTGGGTGTGTCTCTCTGGCTTGTGACCACATTTGTTTTTGTTGCTCATAGCAACTTCCTGACATGTGCTTTCTAAAACGTCAGTGTCAGCCTGATCCACTGCTTCTCCATCTATCTCCATGGGCTCTGCTGGGTCTGCTCTGCGACATAAGTTACTGAGTTAATTTAATTTAACTTAAAAAGACATTTACTGTACACTTCTTCAAGAAGATTTGAACTGGATAACAGCAACGACAATAAAAATAATCTTATAATAACATGAGCATGCATTATTAACATTTAAATCTAACTATCCATGATAAGAACTGAATGAATCATAAATCAAAATGGGCCTTCTTATTCATAAAAAAGATGATTTAAAAAGAAGACCACCAGTTTTGTCTAATATGATATTTTTACAGTAATCCTTTGATCTATTCTATTTTTTGTGCATGGCCCTTAACAGCTTCAGAAATATAAGTGAGGCATCTCATATCTTGAATTGATATGCTGACTGAAAAGATGGGAAAGCCCCAATCTAAGGAATTATGGCAACTATACCTATAACTACAATAATTATTTTAAGCTAGCTTAATTCCAATAATTTATAGTCCTCATTTTAACTGATAAAGCTGTTCCAAAGTGGATTTTTTTTAAGTGCCATCAAGTCAATGTGGACTCCTGGTGACCCAGCAGCCCCTGGGTTTTTGTGGCATGGTATGCCTTGAAGTAGACTGCCAGGCCTTTTCTTCCAAGGCAATGGAGAGTAAAGTGACTTGCTCAAGGTCACAAGGAATGCCAATGGGAACTAAATGCTGACAGCCTGTGTACGACTTTGTTGCTCTAGCCACTAGGCTACTCCTCCACTCCCTAAAGTGGATTACAATGTTAAAAAAATCAAATGCAAGGAAAAAACAAATAATATGAGGTCATAAATACACAAATACATAAACATGAATAATACCAATTAAGCAGGACTCAAGTCAGAAGTAAATGCCTTTTGAAATAAATGTGGGATATGTATGCAAAAAATTAATGCGTGTTAATAAAGTTAACGCATGTTAAGTGCCGCTGCACCCCTAGACATAAAAGGGCTGTGAGCACTGAGCGTGTGTAAATATATAAATATGCCTGTGTTTAAATCTGTCCTAAAATGTAAGTACATGCATTTCTGTCTTAAATCTGACAAAGAGTTCCATATAATTGCAGTTCTAAAAGTAAAAGATCTCTTCACAGTAAACCTCAAGGCATAGTTTTCAAAAGAGAATCTCCAACAAAGAGTGGGTATTAATGGGGCGGAAACATGTGCTCCTCGAATGCCGGTTTGTGTTACCATGCATTAGAGCTCCTGGCACTGGGAATCCTAACACCATCTGAAAGCTCATAGTAAGGGCTATTTCTGAGGGTAGAGATCCTACTTAAATGCAATGTGCTCCACACACCATAGTTCTCAAATTAGTAATAGAAGTGCTCAATTCACAGCAACATTATGGAGTACCATTAATAAAGTGCACTATGTTGTTGGTGCCAAATTGGCAAAGAAGGTTTTATGTGAGTGATGCAGGGGGCTGACTGGTCCACTAGGCTGACAAGACTGATGCCTAGGGTATACATCTGTGATGTCTGGTATGACTCTACTGTGACAGTGGCAGCACACATACATGATGACTCTTTCAAAAAGGAGTTGCACCACCCCCACTGTCACCATGCTGTCATGTCAGCATTGTGTGAGGGTGTGGGTGATGGTTGCAATGGCTGCGGCCTGCTGCAGATCAAATCTGTGTCCCAGCCCTGTATCTCAGGTGCAACGCTGCCATACCACTATCGGTGGGATAACTGCCGTTGCCACTATCGATGGGATAGCTACAAGACGTTTAATTAGGTCTACGTGGAGTATAATACAATTATGTAAAAAAATTTACTCCATACAAACATATACCGAAATTCTTAGTGATACCCCACTAAAATTTAATGTGTCATTCTTATGCGGTTTAAAAATCCACAAATATAGTCTCAGACTTTAATAATGCTTAAAACCATTGACTCGGTGAAACAGCGCTGTAATTGCATCAATGACTATTGTGGACCGCCAAGTTCTATTTTTAAATTTTTTATTTGTGAATATCACCAATTCTCCACCACCGATTTGTGTTGAGCTATAAAAGAGCTTATCTTTTGTTGACGTATTTTCCAAAGTGAAAGGTTTCGTCTGCTATATCATATTGTAACTTCTCCTCTTTCTGTTTAAAACGATCTTCAGACTCAGCTTTTTTAAGGTTATTAACCATTTGGTCAGCTTCTTTTATATACCCCTCCAATACTTTTTTGGCGTTCTCCGCAATAAGGACCATGAGATCCAAAGAGCATTTGTTTAGCACGCAATTCCATTTTTGTATGAAATCCACATCTGCTACAAACATCCTGGGTTCTTTGTAAATACGTAATCCTCTGGGGATCTGTTGCCTGCTTACATATTCGATCATTGAGAGCTGATGAAGTTCTGATCGCACGATTTGTTTTTGCTTTTTCAATAAGGCTTCCCAGGTGTTCTCAGCTGCAGCAGTTTCCAATGTCTCTTCCACTGAAAATGGAGTTTTCTCTTGGCACAATGTCATTATAAAATCAGGAGCAAAACTCAAAATATTCTTCCATCCTTCCATCCTTATTGCGGAGAACACCAAAAAAGTATTGGAGGGGTATATAAAAGAAGCTGACCAAATGGTTAATAACCTTAAAAAAGCTGAGTCTGAAGATCGTTTTAAACAGAAAGAGGAGAAGTTACAATATGATATAGCAGACGAAGCTTTTCATTTTGGAAAATACGTCAACAAAATACGCCGCTCATGGTTCCATGTTACACTTTTTTGGCGAGAATTCTAGTGTTTTTAAACCTCAGAGCCATCGGTCAATACTCTTTTGATCTCGGCATAAGAAGCTTTGCCTTGCAGGCCTTTCAGGTTTGTAGAATTTCCTCATATAAATTATGTGACTGTCTTCCCCCCCTTTTTTTGTCTGATGCAATTGGTTTTAATTTTTCAGTGATTCTACCCATTGCGGCATTCGCGTTGTTTCCCAGTGGTCTTATATGTAAGTAAGAAGATGTTCTATTCCCTCATCTTGAATAATTGCACAACTCTATAATTCGTGTTCGGTTATGCACCACTGTGCTGCATTACCTTGAGCGATTTGCCTCTAGTAGTGCCTAGTTTGTAACGCTGTAGATTTTACTTGTATAGAAAAGCATTTTTCATTTACATTCAGTACGGCAACTTTTTAAAGTGGTTTTCTGTAGCGATATGCTTATGGTGTTTGAGAGTTTAGTTTGTGATTGGCTATGTAAAATGTCCATTTTTCAGTGACTCCTCTCACACGCGCAATTGCGTCTGCAGATTTCCTCCAGTGTCACATGTACTTTCCCCCTTTCATTTTAGCTTTATGCAAGGTCATTATTTTCATTGGTTTCCTGTTCATATATACAACTCTTTTCAATCAAAGTATTTTTACACTTATGCCTTTCCAGTACCAGCACAATTATCATTCTACTATTTCTTCCCTTTCCCCCTGTTCCCTCCCCTCACCTCCCTCCCTATCCCCTCCCCTCCCCCTCCCCCTTCCTCCCCCCTTCTCCCTCCCTCCTTCCCCCTCCCCCCTCCCCCCTCCCCCCTTCCCCCCCTCCCCTCCCTCTCTCCTTCTCCCCCTTCCCTCCCCCCCTACTCCCCTTCCCCCCCCCTCTCCCTCCCTCCCCCTCTTGTCTTTCAGTACATGAGCATTATGCATTAGATTATAGGCATATTTATTTGACCCACATATTTGGTGAACATCATGTAGCCTGTTTGATATATTATTTGAATATCTGATCTAGCATATTTATTTGTGTTTTTCCACTCTGCGTTTTGATTTTTTATTCTGTTCACAATATATGTATGTTATTTATACATTTTTTATGAGCATTTTCTATTAGGTTTGTTCACAAGCAGTTCTTTTATTTGTTCACACCACATGTTTTTAATATTTTATTTATTTATTTATTTAGTTACAGTCTCTTATATACCGCACTATTCAGCATCAGCGCGGTTTACATGGAACAAAAATGCTCAGTATAGTTAACATGTATGAGTTTACAGATAACAGGGCAAAAAAACTTGGCTAACAGGGGTAAACTATTTACAAGACTTGCTACATAGAGTCATATGAACAGGAGTTTCATAGAAACATATGCACCACTAAGGGTTAGAGTATCTGTCTTGGAGTGTTGTTGGGCATCCATATATTTGCTATATTTTATGTATCTTTATGGTTTTAATGAGTTACGGTTATTTATTTATATGTTATTTCATATTTTTATATTTTGTATTAAACATTACTTTGTCTAGCTGTGTGCCCCCTGAAGAAGGCTACGGACGAAACGCGTAGGGGTCTCAATAAACCTGTCCACCTATCTACGACTCTTGCTTCTTGTGTTCTCCTGCCTCCTTGACTGGACAGATCCAATATGTAAGACATGAATGTCAGTTGAATCAGCAGCATAGTAAGACAGTGCAACATACAGACCTAATGAAGATGTCCCTCACCCACACCTGCCGGACATACCTTGTCAGACAAGTATGTCACAGAGCCTGCAGAGATCTAAGCAGACAAAGGCACACCCCAACTCATGCCCTCATGCATCCTGACAATGACTACATATATATCCATGGATTGATGACTCCCCCCCCACCACCACCACACACTGCTGCTCTGCAATTGAGGGAGGAGTGGCCTAGTGGTTGGGGCAAAGTACCTCAGGCCAGAAGGTCAGGGGTTCAAATCCCACTAAAGGACAGCAACCTTGGGCCAGAAGGACTGGGGTTTCTAGTCTCACAGGTGGTCTTGGGCAAGCCACTTAACCCTCCATTGCCCATGCCCTCTGTAAAATAGTTATCTTCAAGTTATAATGCCCTATTCAATGTAATTTCAGTTTGTTCAATGTAAACCACCTTGATATCATGAAAGGCAGTATATAAGAAATGTTAAATAAAATAAAATAAATAAATGATAAATTTGTGTATAAAAGAAGGGTCATGGGTTCAAGACCAGCCTGTGGACCAGAAATGGTATGTCCAAGTAGGTTAACTTTATTCTATGTTTCCAGAACTGTATCAGCATATGCAACCTTCAACATTTGGTCCAGCATGAGTCCACGCACTCAGCTGCCATACTAAGAAGCTGTACCACCCACAACTGGATGGCAGAGCACGCTAATAGCACCTGCATACTGAGCAATGGTAGAGCATCAAAGGAGGCCTAAGGGGCAGGTAAGAATGCCAAACTGTACCACTTTAGAACAGTGGGGTCTTCTGTGTGTGTCTCCAAAGCAGTGTGAGCTGCAGCAATGCACTGTGCATGCATGTGGTGCCCAGGCTTTATGGCTGTGCATACAACATGTTGCAGGTCAGCTATATAGGAATCCCACATACTGTGTGAGCCACCCTTTACAAGCAGGTTAGTTTTCAGTAAGTAGTTGCGACCTGTGGCTGTGATGCTGTAATGCATTCCTAGTTATACCATCATCAACGCCCATCCCCACAGCATTCTACTAAACTTGTCTCCCAACATGACACTGTTGTACAGCTCCCAAATCACCTCCTGGTTTGATTGGAGTGAGAAGGAGGGACAAATGTGTGTATGTGTTGCAACCCTCACCTCTGTCTCATTCTCCAGGCCTCAGGACACACCAATTTGCACAGGTGAGAGGCCTGATTAATGCCAACTGCCATAACAGTTGTATCCATGGCAACACTGTCAGCCCACTTGGTGCAGCTTCAGCATTTAGGAAAGTAGGCTCAAGTGGAGGGCTGGCCTCTATGAATGTCCAATTCATTCACTTAGTTGGCAACAATAGAAGGATTCTGTGATTTACCTGCATGCATGTTGCTCTAGTCCCATGCCACAGTCAGAGTGCAATCTTGTGGACTTTGCTCCATGCAGTGTATGCACATACAGACAGGTCCATATCAGGAAACTTTGCACATGATATATACCAACTCAACGAGGACTACTGCTAATTGCTCAACACATTCAGCAGTCCATTACCTATTACCGCAAATAAGAGTCTAAATGTGCCTGTGTGCCTGATTGTGACAGTGGGACACTGACCTCTAAATGGTGTGTGCATACTTCCATCTGCCAAAATGTGGCACTGGATTTAATGTTAGTCTCTGCATCGCTTGCCACCATATGGGAAGGCAGTGCCTGGAGATGAATGTTGAGGGGGGGAGGGGGACAGTACCATGCATATTTAGAATGTACCCTTTGTAGGTGGCATTGCTGGCCAAAGTCTGCATTCACATAGCCAGAAGTTGTATGGGCCTACTCAGTGTCTGAATATGTGACATCAGATGGATTGCATGACAGCTTCACTGACTCCCCATGGGCATCAAGTGTGACAGTCACAAGGATGTTGTTAGAGTACAAGGAGGCAGGGAATGGTGGTGTATGTGTTGCTAGCAACTGTTCCAACATCCAACCCCATATCCAACCTGTAATGCTTCCATGTGCTCTTTTGGGGGGGGGGAGGTTTGCAAGGCTTCTGCAGCATGGGAGAGTTCATATGCTGCACTGGCTAGTTTTGCAGTATCCATGGCTAGGAACATGATATTATATGTGAGAACAAGCATGGCACTATGTTCAATGCTCACTTCCAAAAGATATGTAGGGGGACACCGTATTTGGGTATATGATAGATGTATACCACTGTGGGCCAACATGCACTCACAGACTGTCCCTAGCCCACTTTTCACTGTGCCTCACATTGCATAAGCTGTCCCCGAGTTCAAAATAAAAGGGTGGACAATGAGGAGCAGAGGATTCTGGATACTGCCTAAAACAGAGCGGTTTGCACAGGATGTATATGAGTCAGACATAAGTTTAATGGCTGAGCCATCTTAGTGTTCGTCTGTCATGGACATGGTCTGGGTGCACACATTTGTTTATGCTGAGAGACCACTCTCATTCTGAAGGAGCTGTGACCATGTCATGGTTATGTATCTACATGGCACTATAGCAGGTCAAACTGCAGTGATATGGGTGTTGATTTTTTTATGGCAGTCTAGTCACTAGGCAGGCTGCTGGATGTCCATGCTGTTTGTACAAAGCCAATGTGTTCATGGTGAGCTAGCAGCTGTTCTTGAACTGTTGATAATCTGCTGATAACTATAGTCTCAGTAGGCCCTTCTGCTTGGTGTCAGAGCCCCCACTTCCTGCCAAGACAACACTCAGTGTATTTGGGTTCTTTGGAAACAGCTGTTGCAGTCTTAGGAAAATCTCTAGCAAACAGGAGCAGGACACAAGGCATAGTTAAGATGACCTCTCTGGTATGCTGTAATTGTACAGAATACCAAGTGACTAGCATCACACACTATAGACGATACCTGTAGCACATAGGTAGTGATTATAGATCTGCCCCAGAACCTGGAAAATCCCTCTATTGCAGGGCTCGCTCTGGGGATCAGGTGATGTGTGCCCTTTCTCACATTCAGAGTGACTGCTGAAACAGGTCATTTGCACATATGGCAGCTGTTATGTTCAGGAAGCACACAATGTCCCTGCATATTACAGAGCTGATGTGATGGATCACTGCGTTCTCCATATGGGCATCGGTTCCATATATCTGCTTAGATTGTGTGGTGCATCATGGGTAATGGAGGGGCTAACTGATATCAGCACCCAGAGTCCCAGTTGCAGCCATAGTGTTGAGTGTGATCACTGGAGCATTGCCTGGTACCTGCTTGTCTTCTATAATGGTGGGAGACGTGTGCATGCCCCCCCCCCCCCAGGAGGGCAGGATATGTTGGATGTTTGTGGAGGAGAGAGAGGAGTCAAAGATGACCCCAAGGTTGCAAGCCAAGGAAACAGGGATGAGTAGAGTATTATCTACAGGAATAGAAAAAAGAGGAAGGGGAGGTGGGCTTAGGGGGAAGATAAGGTATTCAGGTTTGGCCATATTCAATTTCAGAGGGGGATGAGACATTCAGGCACCAATATCAGAAAAGCAGGCAAAGATCCGGGCCTCGATTCCAGAAGAGATTTCAGATGCAAAGATGTAGATCTCAGTCATAAGCATAGAGATGATACTGATAAACCATGTGAGGACATGAGTGCACCAAGGGACTGGATGTAGAGAGAGAAAATGAGAGGTCCCAAGACATAACCCTGGAGTACACAAACTGAAAGCAGGATAGCAGTAGAGAAGGATCCACCAGAATATACACTAAAATATTGTGAGAGAGATCAGAAGAAACCAGGACAGGACATAGACCCTTAATACAAGTGAAAACAGGATATTGAGGAAAAGGTGGTCATCGACAGTGTCAAAAGCAGCAGAAAGATCAAGAAGAAGAATGAGGATCAAATAAAAGTCCTTGGATTTGGCGAGGAACAAGTCATGGGAGACTTTGGAAAGAGCCATTTCTGTAGAATATAGAGGGTGAAAGTCAGATTGCAATGGATTCAGAAGGGCTTGAGAGGAGAAAAAGTCAAGACAATGGTAAACCAAAATGTTCAAGTAAATTAGAAATATAAGGGAGGAGAGAGATGGGTTGATAATTAGGAGAGGCAGGGTCTAGGGATGGTATAAACACAGCATGCTTGAAGACTGCAGAAACACTTGTGGTGGAAAGTGATAGGATGAGGATATGACTGATGGAAGGGGTAACAGTGGAGGAGATGAAAATTAATAAATGGGTGGAACAGAGATCAGAGGAGCAGGTAGTAAGTTTGGAGGAGGAGAGAAGATGTGTGATTTCTTCCTCAGTGATCTTAGAAAAGGAAGAAAAGGTGACAGAGGTTGAGAGAAGGATTTGGCAATAAAGAGGGGGAAGGGAGATAGAGATGACCCCCCGGGAGGAACTCAAGAGTAATCTTGTGGACTCCTTCATGGAAATAGTCAGACAAAGTCTAGGTGGAAAGGGAAGGAGAGGTCAGAGGTGGGGGCACTTTGAGGAGAGAGCTGCTAGTATTAGAGAGTCAATGAGAGTCAAAGACAAGACAGTATGATGGAAATAGTAGTCTTGCTTAGTGATTGCTATGGCTAACTGGAAAGAGGCTAGCATGAATTTGAAATGTATGAATTCCATAAGGGTGCAGATTTTGAGCTAAGCAATGGGCATGAACATTCATGAAAGAAATAAGGAGTTAAAAACAGCCTATTTTGTAGTTCTAAAGGAATATAAGCAAGATTTTTATAACTTAAAAAGGTTCTTTCTAAACCAGCAGAGTTATTTAATATTGCATGCAAATTAGTAGACCACTCAGCTAATAAAATTAAAAATGCTCCCTCTACACAGGATTTCACTATTTTACAAATAAGTTTGGTTTTGCATAGTTTTGCATTAGGTGTAGGTTTTCATCCTGATTTTTTTTTATTAAGTGTCAATCATGATGGAACTCTCACTCTTGTTATTGTTAAGTGCTGTTGAGTTGGTGTTGAATCATAGCGACCCTCTGGATAGCTGTCCTAAACTGTGCTCGATCTTCAGTCAGGTGTCTCATTGTTGATAGAGTGGCATCCATAGCTGCAATTATTGTATTGATCCATTTCATTGCTGGCCTTCCTCTTTTGCATTGACTTTCAACCTTGCCAAGGATGTTGTTTATGTTTATGTTTATATGTATATTTATGTTTATATTTATGTTTATGTTTATTATCACTTGATATACCGCCCTTTATGACATCAGGGTGGTATACAATCCAAAAATATAAAGTAAGGCCAGAGGCCAGAGAAGAAAAGGAACTACAGTTTAAGACAGGAAAGAAAGGTTAATCAAGCACACAGACAGGACACAGGAGAAAAACAACACATATATAACCAGGTCAAGCAGTAGGAACTGGGAGGTCAAAGGCAGTGGAAAAAAGGTATGTTTTGAGTAGTGATTTGAATCTGATGTAATTCTGCTCTAGATGGAGTGGGGTGGGAAGAGAGTTTCATAGGGCAGGACTGAGGAAAAAGAAGGCTGAATGGCGAGTGGGCTGTAGGTGAGCATGGGACGGTGAGGGAAGATGAAGATGGTTTATATGGGCTGAATGGAGGCTACGTATAGGGACATGAAAATGAAGGAGGTCTGTCAGATATTGTGGAGTATGAGTGTACATGACCTGATGAATGGAAATGAGAAATTTATAATGGATATGAAAATCTATAGAGAGCCAGTTGAATCAAGAGAGAGGTAAGGTGGTCTTGGCGTGAAGAATTTGTGATAATCCAGGCTGCTGTATTCTGTATTAGTTGAAGCCAATTAAGTCTAGAGTAAGATGTCTTTCTCTAATGATCTCTCTCTTTGCATGATGTGTCCAAGATATAAAAGTTGAAGTCTTGTCATCTGAGCTTCTAAAGAAAGCTTAGGTTTGATCTCCTCTAGTACTGAGTGGTTTGCTCTTCAGACAGTTCATGATATAGACAGTATTATTCACCAGCACTATAATTCAAAGGCATCAAATTTCTTCCTATCTTTTTCACTGTCCAACTTTCACATCTATATGACGCTATTGAAAATACCATGGCTTGTACATTGCCACTCTCCCTGGCACACCATCTCCCTCAACAAGCAACCGCTGTTCTTCCTCATCAAGCAACCACTGGACAGCACTCGCAGCAAAGCCAAAGTGAGACATCTTTGATGACAGGATCTGCGAATACACTGTGGCTCAAATAGGAACAGTGGGGGAAGGGGAGGGGCTTGGCAGCTGATCATAGCAAACACCACACTCCTGCACTTCATGCAACACACACAAGCCACGGAAATTATTTCCCTTTGTGATGGCACCCTCTGTGCTCTGGTCACGAACAGTTCATGGTATGCAGATGGTAGGCGCCCTGTATGTCGCAAGGCGCAGCACGCAGATGGTAGGCGTGCTGCATATCGCACGTCATGGAACAGTAATGTAAGGTGGACTGTGCATCACAAGATACATAACGGTGATGTAAGGCAGACCGTGCATCGCAAGGCACGGAACAGTGATGTAAGGTGGACTGCGTGTCGCAAGGTGCAAAACAGTGACATAAGGTGCCCTGTGCATCGCAAGGCATGGAACAGTGATGTAAGGCATGCAACAACCCCAACGCACCCTGCACATGTGTAAAGCACATTGTATGGATGTTACCCACCCTGTATATCTGCCACATGCTGGTCACTGTGAAACGCATCATGCCAAATGCCTGATGCAATATCCTGCGAAAATGGACCCCCTGCAACAAGTTACAGCTTTAGGGGAAAGTGTGATTCAACAGCAGACCACTGATGCTGGGGAAACTGCTGCTGATGGCCCAGAGAAGGTGACACGGGGCAGTCGGGTCAGACAATGCTCACAGTGGAGCCCCTGGATGATGAACAACCTGGCCTATCTGGGCTGACTCAACAGAGGGCAAAAACAGCTTGTCAAGGCAAGTGCTGCAAAACGGAAATGAAAGACAGTGCCTGAGGACTCCTGTCAAATGTACTTGAAAACTGTGAAGAACTATATGGCCACCTCAGCAGCAAGACGCCTGTCAGCTGCAGAAATGCAATATGGGAGCACATCCAGCAAGCAGTTGCTGAAGTCGGTGGACTGCAACAGGACTGTGAGGGCCTGAGGAAGAGGCTCAATGATATAAAATGCTCAGTGCGAGCTCACATGACAGCTGAGCATTGGCATGCAATGAGCACTAGTGGAGGTGGTCCCTGTGCAGCACAAATGTCCATCCTGGAACAACAGCTGGCAGACAGACTTGGCCCGATCTATATCCATGGACTGCCCCCCAGAGTTGGATATAGCCCACCCACGTGCTGGTAGGTGTTGAAGTGTGTGCATGTAAGGTTCTACCATGTGCAGGTTTAATAAGATGTGTGTGTCCATGCCCACACAACATTGGGTTGTACCAGCCAGGCCAAGGTTCATCACAGTGGTGTACAATCACTGCAAGCAGGTACTGGACACATTGGTCATGGATGGTGGGAACAATGCCCATTAGCCACACATTGCAAACATCTAAGGCTCCACACCCCAACTGCCTCCCTTCACATCCACCCCCAGCTACCCACCATTGTCTGCATATGTGCCTGCACATGGTCACCAAGGTCACATGTAGACATACAATGGTGACATTCCATAGGTCATGCATCACCAAAATCCACAAACATTGCTCACCCATCCTTCCCTGCAGTGCACAACTCAGTCTATGGGTGCACTCCCCTGGGTCCATTTCATGTGCACAATGCCTGTAGGCCTGACACCAGACACATGTGACAACTCAGGCAAAACAAACCTTGTCCATTCCACACATATCCTATTCTGTGCACACAGATGACACATCCTGTTGGTCTGGCTGCCAATGTGTACACACATATACCATGTATGAATGCACATATGTATGTGTGTGCCCCAATGGCCTGTGTGACTGTTACATGCATGCTACCTAGGAGGGTGGTGGGGATGGCCACCAACTCTGGACTGGGGGTGATGGTCTAACAGCAATAGTATAGATACATCATTGGGTGAACTGTCAAATCACAAAACATTTGGTTATTTAGTCGGTGCTGCCTGTGCTGAATTGCCACAACCATGTACATGAATCTATGCACAGTGTCCCATACTGTGTGGTGTTCTGATGAACATGGGGTATATGACAGTGTGTGACTGGCAACATATCTAGCACACGTATGTGCTGTGGGGTGCTATGGCTGCATGCTGTTGCTTCAGGAAACATGTCGGGGTATGGCATCAGGCATGCACATTGGTTGTGAAAAAAAACAGTAAAGAATGGAAGCATGATCAGCATGGATACTGTGGTTATGCAACACATGTCACTGTGTGCAGCTGGTGCAGTATAACATGTCCCTAGGTGTGAGAGGCTACATTTAACATTCACATATGATTGCCCCAACCTCCCCAGTACTCTGGTGGATGTCAGGGTTCCTTGTGAGCCACTGCCCCACAGATCTCCCTGTGCCAGTATCTGGTGCACAACAGTGTGGTATGTTGCGCACCAGAGGTCCTGTAGCTGAGGTACTGTGTGACTGGTAGCAGGCATGTGTGCTGTAGGATGGGTGTTATATGTCCTGTCATGACTTGCCACGTGATGGTATATGCAGCAGTGATGTATGCCTCCCATGAGACATGCATAATATAGTTCAAGAAACCATGGAGGATGGTTGTGGGCCAAGCTGTGTGTGCACCAAACATATCAATGTTAGCTAGGCCCTCAGCATTGTAACTGTCAGCATTGAGTCTGTGATGTGTCACATTTGTTGGTGGTCACTGTTGTAATGGTGATGTGCGCCACACGTTTGAACCAATGCTCCAACAGCTGCACTGCTATATGGTGAAATGTATATATTGAAGTGTGTTGTAAATACACCAATGGCCATGGGGGCCTGGGCAAAATGTACATGGGCACAGGATCCTGTGCGGATCAGTGCATGATGCCCTGGTGCAATGCCACTGGTGATGGGGGTGTCATGGTCATGTCATGGTCACACTGTGAGGACAGGTGTGTTGCACAGCATGCTGGTCTTGTACACAACTTATGCCATGTAGAGTGACATATCACTGACACAGATGTGATGGCCATATGTGTTTTGGGGTCTTGTCGAAGGAGTTGTGCCACAGGGTCAGGCCTTGCCCTGCTATGTGTCCTGTTGTAAGTGGACCTGTGCTGCCATAGTGACTATGTCATGATAGGTCACAAGATGACAATGTGACACGGTGGGCCCATAGTCCACTGTCAAAGATCATGTTGTAGGAGCACACATCAGACAGGGTATCATGTGGATGGCAAATCTGGGGAATCAATGCTCACATCTGCTTGCTAAAATGCATGGCATGGATGTGGTTGGTCAAAAGATGTGTGCATGGTCTGAGCATGCCACTGTGTGTCTGCATGGGATAGTGACAGGCTATTTGTATGGTTTCTGTAGCACTGTGAATGTATGGATGATTCTGTACAGGAACACCACTTAACAGCCCAGAAGCAGCTCTGGGCCCCATTGACACACCACACAGGTGCACCGACTTTGACCATTTGGTCATGGTAATGCTGTGCCAATGTCTTTGCATCCCACACCCCAGCCCCAGAAAACCTGGTCCACCCAGTGTCAGCACCACCAACATCCCCCCACCTGCACATTGCTAATGGCAGACATCGTCATACATGTTATAGACTCTCTGCAGCACTCTAGTAGCTGCTGATGTCCCTGCACCAACCTGGCTGATGTTGTGATGCACATACATCCCCATCCACCCCCCCTTTCACATACCAACAATGTAACCAGTGCCATGGTGAGTCTGCTATGTCCCACCATGCATCCCTTGCCCACACCAAAGCAAGATGGCACCAAGAAATCACATACTATGCCCCTATGTCCCATACTCTGCATCCCTGTGACCGACACCATGCTTTTGTGTCCCTGAATGCACCAATGTGTCTCATATCCCCTCGTGTTAAATGTATCCCCCAATTGTGTTGTGACCACTTTGATTGAAGGATATGTGGTATACAAAACTGTCTAAATAAATAAATAAATAAATAAAATAAATGTGGACTGACCTGTGGATATGGTGCATATGACCTTTGGCCAGCAAATGATGCACCAGTGTGATGCACATATCCCACGTGTATGTTCAGTGGCTTGCTACTGTGTCCATCCCCTGTGTGCAGTCATGTCATGTCATAACACAAAATGGGATCTACATGCATGAGGAGGGGGGTTGCCACCATGTGCTATACACAACATACCAAGATGTGTTGAGGAGTATGACATCCATCAGTGAAACACAGAAGAGATGCAGGCCTGTGAATACATGACAGCAGTACTGCCACAATATGTGCACCCAACAAGGTCATTAAAAAGTGGAGACACCGTTTGCTGCACTGACAGCTGCAACTGTCTTGGGGACAGGTACTGTTGGGCCTGCACATCTGGCCACTGGGAAGTCACCACAGTTCCCAGGCCAGCCTGCCACAATCTATTGTTGGTATGTGATGATAACAGCACTTCTGCAGTCATGGCACGGATAACAGTAGGAGCAGGTTGTGCTCTGACCCAGCACCATACCATGCCATTCCTCTATGTCAGGTTAGGGAGCCTTTGGCTACAGATGTGGGGGTCTATGTGATGATTTCCAATCTATGGCAGACTGACACAGTTTATCCATGAGCAATGCAGCATCTTTGATGGAAAACATCATTCCAAGACACCTGTCCACCTTTCACATCCCTGACAATAACACCGTCGGCACAACATGCAGCACCATTGCCATGTTTCACTGTAGGAATGTTTGCCCAGGTGTAATGGTATATGTACACTTTGTCTAACACATGGTGTTGCCCATGATGGACAAAGAGTTATTGTTTCCATCACATCTTCTCTCAAGACCGACAGCCATTGACAAACAGCCGCCTAGGACGAGTGGTCCCCCCAAGAGTCACACTACGCTTACCTCTATGATCAAAGATCTTGCTTTAGTCGATCTATGGAGGTTACTACACCCCAATGAGCTTGACTTTACCTTCTTCTCTTCCCCTCATAAATCCCAGTCTCGCATAGATTTCTTTCTAATATCAAAACTGTTAGTTCCTCAGGTGGACACTGCAAAGATTCACCCCCGACATATCTCAGATCACGCTGCTATTTCTTTTCAATTACACACCACTGCGCCCCAAGGGAATTCGGGGGCCTGGTTCTTTGATAGAGCCCTATTAACTCAACCAGAGTTCCAGTTAGAAATTCGAGCAGCCATACAAGATTACTTTCACTTTAATTTACCCCAGGACACTGCAAATTGGGCTTGGTGGGAGGGTTTTAAAGCGGCCATTCGTGCAACGATCACTAGTTATCAAATTCGCCTGCGGAAACAACGCAAACAGCAGCTCCTTATACTAGACCAACAAATCAAAGCAGTCGAACGAGTTCTAACTTCACGTACTGATCCATGCGTCTTAGTTCGCTTACAGCGTCTCCGTTTTCAATATAATGCAATCCTTTCAACTGCAGCTTCTCAGAGTATTGCACTTCAACAAGGGACATACTACCGTGAAAGCAACCGAGCCGGTCGACTTTTAGCCAACGCCTTGAAAGGTCAAAAAGAAGCCAAACGCGTAGCGGCCCTTCGCGCCCCACAGGGAGGGGGCATACTGACCACAGACTCCGATATCGTAGAACTCTTTCGGGATTTCTATACCCGTCTATATCAATCTGAATGTGAGTTCTCATCCGAGACCTTCGAGCGCTTGTTTTCTGGTATTCAGCGGCCGACCCTTTCTGAAGCTGATAGGGATGCGCTGGATGAACCCTTCTCTACTTCAGAGATCCATTCTGCCCTAAAACGAACAGCCTCGGGTCGAGCCGCCGGGCCTGATGGTCTCCCGACAGAATTCTACAGAACGTTCAGTGCAGATTTAGTTCCCTACTTAAAACTTTACTTTACTGCCCTTGCGGTAGATACATCCTCTTTGGGATCCTTTTCTGCAGCTAATGTGGTAGTTTTTGAGAAAGAAGGCAGAGACCCGCTGCTAACCGCCAACTACCGTCCAATCTCCCTACTTAATGCCGATTATAAGATCTTCGCAACGATCTTGGCCACCCGGCTATCTGACAGGATGGCCACCTTAGTCCATCCCGACCAATGCGGTTTTATACCAGGCCGCTCCACCGCTGACAATGCTCGGACCTTGTGCCATGTGCTATCCAGTGCTGCCAATTTAGACCACCCATGGGTGGGTCTTTCCCTAGATGCTGAAAAAGCCTTTGATCGCCTAGAATGGCCCTTCTTATTTGCAGTTCTCCGATGGTATGGCTTTGGGGAGGGCTTCCTCCGATACCTCCAAGTCATGTATTCTCAACCCGTTGCCAGTATTTGTGTAAATGCCATTAAGTCTCGGCCTTTTAATCTCCAAAGAGGCACGCGTCAAGGTTGCCCCCTATCACCAATGCTCTTTGATCTAGCTCTTGAACCCCTCGCCCTCCTTATTAGACAGTCCGCACGTATTCGAGGTGTCCCCTTCAGTCACAGAGAGATTAAACTCTCTGCATATGCAGATGACCTTATGCTCTTCATATCCCTTGACTCGGTCCCAGCTGTCTTGGACCTGATTGATGGATACTCGCAATTATCGGGCTATAAAATAAACTGGACCAAATCCGTAGCATTCCCACTGAACCGCTGGGTACATGAGGCTGACATGCAGGCCTTTCCTTTCCTTTGGCAATCCCGCATGGTGAAATATCTTGGCGTCCACTACTGTTCTCTTTTAGAAGACACTATTAGTTTTAATGCCAAGGAGGTAGTCTCCAAAGTCCGTGAGCTCACAAATCGTTGGTCTCCCTTATCCCTTACATGGTGGGGCCGCCTAGAAACCGTGAAAATGATGATAGTCCCCAAAGTGAACTATATTTTAGAAATGCTGCCCTGCTTCCTCCCGCTACATACCTACAAAGACATTGAGGGCCTTCTCGTCCGTTATCTCTGGCAGGGAAAACCACCAAGGGTAGCTAAACAAAAACTACAGTCTGCGAAGGAACTAGGGGGTACCCGCTTTCCTGATTTTCTTAGATATCATCAAGCCTTCCTACTTAAACAAGGTGCCCGATGGCTAGCTGCCTCAACAGACAACAGACCAGTTTGGCTTGACATTGAAGAGGAGTTAAGTAGCCCAATTCCGTTGATCCATCTCCCCGGTATGTCCCATCAAGTAGACACCCGCCATCCCCCAATGATTGTCGATACTCTTGCGGCCTTTAACACTCTCATTCTGTCACTGGGCCCAAACGTATGTCCTCAGGACGGACTCCCGCTGTGGAATAACCCTAGAATTCAAGTCCTAAATAAAACGATCGCATGGAAACCCTGGTACTCTAGGGGGATCTGGACACCCCAACAACTCTTCTCTGCAGCTCGTTGGAAGACCTTTTCTGATTTACAAAAGGAATTTGCGTTACCAGCGAAACATTACTTTCAATTGATGCAGCTTCAACACTGCCTCAAAAGTGCTCAAATCCTGCCGCCCTCTGCCCCTACTGAGGACGGGCTATTAGAACTAATTCACTCCATTAGTAGTACACATGGGGTAGCCTCTAACTTTTATAAATTATTATGTCAGGGTACCGATACTGCTACTTGTAGAGCTCAACAAGCCTGGGAACGCGAACTGCAAACCACTTTAACCCCTGTGCAATGGAGCGTTTTCTGGAGCAAAGTAGTGCGGGTTTCCCGATCTGCCTCTGTTACCCAAACTCTCTTCTTTTTTGCACATAGATGCTTTTATACTCCAGAAAGAATAGCCAAATGGAACACAACTGCTAGGGACCAGTGTTGGTCTTGCCATACTGCTGTGGGAACCCTCGCTCATGTTCTTTATGAATGTCCTCAACTGCAGGTTTACTGGGGGCGGGTCTGGGGTCGTATTCAATCCATCTTACACCTCCACGAGCCTCTTTCTTGGAAGATTGTGGGACTCCGCTCAGTGGCGGAGGTCCCCTCTCTTCCTAAGAAGGGTCGCTTTCTCCTTGATTTCATGCTGGGTATAGCCATATGTTTAATCACGAGGAATTGGAAGGATAGCTCTCGAATTACTGCCAATGAATGGTGGAACCTCGTCTGCTTATATAGTAAATATGAGCAGATATCTCGGAGAGCTATTCCCCATATCCAAACTCACTCTCGCTTGTCTAAATGGCAGATGCTCAATGATTATGTACAATCTGCTCATTGCTCCGACATGTCTGTTTAATGTATACTCATCATGTTTCAGATCACCGTTAGGTTTTGTACCACAATAATGTCAGTACACGCCCGTTTTCGGGAATGATTAGTTTCTAGAGAAGAAGCAGGGGGGAGGGGGGTGGCAGGGGTTTACTTTGGTGTATGTATCACATTCTATGTATGTATCTGTCTTTTAGCTGTATGTCTTCCTTTCCTTTGTTGTTATAAAACGAAAATAAAGCATTAAAAAAAAAAAAAGACCGACAGCCATGTGGGGGGGGGGGGGGCACACATGCCCCCTGGCAAACGCAGACTGGTTGCCCTATGTTTCCATGTGATCAATTGCTCTCTCTTTGACACCATTCCACGTGGCCCCACTCTGTGAGATGTCAGGTCTATAGTGGTGCCACAGACACATATCCTCATCTCAGCTGGGGACCTGTGCAGCGCCCTCTGTGCTATCCATAGTGTCTATAAAACATATCTGGTCATTGACCTCCTTGGGCTATATTTGGCTTGGGGTGGGCAGCCTGTCCTTTCAGATTGGTTGGGATGGCACAGTCCCCCATGTTGCCACTATGTCTATCAGTGTTTTGGGTGGTAACATCGCCAACTGGGAAGAACTGTTGGAGCACCACTGTGAGCTAGGTATGCCCTAAACCATGTATTTGACCTGACCTGAGCAAGCCTTACTGTTCATGTTGGCTGCCCAGTGATTTTGCCCTGTCATGGCCTTCTTGGAATATGCAGGTTCATGAGGGTAGCCTATTCACAAATCAGGTGATGTAGTTTGCGCACAGGTGGATCCTTCTCAACTTGTTAGGTGGTATTTGTGGCCCAGATCTGCAGCTGGATTCCATGTTGGGGTTGGTGGACAACAGGGATGCTGAGAGTTGCACCCATACACATTCATTGGTGATGTGTATCCTGCATATCAACAAGGAGCAGCATTGTCCGCATACCCCCACAGCATGAGAGACATTGTTGGGGCCAAGGCCAGGAATCAAAATGACCCTGCAACTTCAGGCCATCATGTGCACACTGCTACATGACAGCCCATATATTAGGGATGAGACCACATAAGCCCAGCACTGAACATAGTCCACATGTTTGGGGTGGGCATCTACTAGGATGTGAATAATTATGTCTGATTGTTTTTCCTCCAAAGGTGACACACAACAGACACAGGAGGAGGTGGGCGACACCAATGATGTGGCCATGTTGGAACAGTGACCAGGTGAGAGCACTGAAGGGGGCCTGTCCCAAGGTGAGAAGTCACCACACCCTTGTGACATGCAGGTGAGTGGCCCAGATGGGGCCCTGGTGTGTGTTGGTGTGATGCAGTGGGAGTCTGAGCTGGATGATGCTGGGGAGGTGCAGGAAGATGATATCAGCCTCCA
The DNA here is from genome assembly GCA_033557465.1 of Ichthyophis bannanicus. Lineage (NCBI taxonomy): Eukaryota > Metazoa > Chordata > Amphibia > Gymnophiona > Ichthyophiidae > Ichthyophis > Ichthyophis bannanicus. The sequence goes on along the minus strand of CM066031.1, from coordinate 1,623,927,803 downwards.
CCTGATGGCCAGTAGCAGTGAGAATGATGTTACATGCCCCTGTACCACACCGGTGCCACTTGAGCTGCACAGTGAACCAGGCCCTGTGCCAACCATGTCTGCGCCCAGAACATCTGCCAGGCTGTCCTATGAGTTACTGCAGGATATGATACGTGGGCTGGTGGACCATACAACATCAACCCATAAAGACCTGTCAGGTGGGTGACAGACCACTATGTGGCATGTTGTGGCACATGGTGTGACAGGGTGCAGTTTCCAACATGTGGGGAGGGGGGTATGGAATGCACACTATGAGCAGATCTGTCATCCTTGACAGCTACAAACAGCATATGTTGCCAGGATGCCAGGTCTCTGTCATCCCTGAGCCCCCATTTGCATGTTTACAGGGCAGCTGTATGCACATTGCCTCGCTATTCACAAACATCATTCCACAGGTATCCACCAGGAGCTGCAGTGCATCTGCCAGGATTTGCAATGAATCCATGAGGTGCACCTTCTGCATGTGCAGGTCATGTCAGCAATGCCAGAGGGCTTTCAGGCACTTACAGCAGTGATAAATAGACAGATGGACCTCCAGGCTGGTATGGCAGGCAGGGAACAATCACCGGCACCTGCACCAGTGCCACCCAACAGCAAGGAATGGTTGAGGGCCAGAACGACATGGGTCTGGGTGGCCACAAAGGCAGTGAACATGGTCAGAGGGGTGATGGGCACCAGCCAAAGCAATAGCCTGTTGACAAATCCACAATTAAAATATGTACACCTGTCTGTCTGTGTTTTTCAGTACCACAACAAGGAACCAGTAGAGACTCCTACTTGATATGGGTTTGAGCGTGTACTCACCTAGGTGGACATGTCATAGGCACCTCTCCTCTCAGGTGTCCAACATCACACCCCCATCTCACTTCCATATATGTCCCATACCCCTTCCGCCCACCCATGCAAAATGATATGAACATGCAGTCCATTGCTGTTGTGTGGCCACACAGTCATCATCTTCATGCCCTCTGGGATCTTCCTCATAATGGAATGTGTCCCACACCATCAATGTGCACATCCACTCACCTGTTCCTGACATACCCCACAGCTCATACTCTATGCACCCCCTTCCTGACCTGTGCACTGTGTTTGGCAATATGTCCCTCACCTTTCCCAGGGGACCGTGTAGGTGACTAGTGTTGCAGGCTATTTGCTGAACACCTTTACTCACCGGGTTATTCCTCACCATAGCTGTGGATGTGCTCATGAACCATAGCTACCCCAGGCACACACTCAGTTCTGTTGTTCCATGACTCTGTCACATGTCCGCTACCATTTCTTTTTTTTTTTAAATTCTTTATTTTCGTTTTATAACAACAAAGGAAAGGAAGACATACAGCTAAAGACAGATACATACATAGAATGTGATACATACACCAAAGTAAACCCCTGCCACCCCCCTCCCCCCTGCTTCTTCTCTAGAAAACTAATCATTCCCGAAACGGGCGTGTACTGACATTATTGTGGTACAAAACCTAACGGTGATCTGAAACATGATGAGTGTACATTAAACAGACATGTCGGAGCAATGAGCAGATTGTACATAATCATTGAGCATCTGCCATTTAGACAAGCAAGAGTGAGTTTGGGTATGGGGAATAGCTCTCCGAGATATCTGCTCATATTTACTATATAAGCAGACGAGGTTCCACCATTCATTGACAGTAAGTCGAGAGCTATCCTTCCAATTCCTCGTGATTAAACATATGGCTATACCCAGCATGAAATCAAGGAGAAAGCGACCCTTCTTAGGAAGAGAGGGGACCTCCGCCACTGAGCGGAGTCCCACAATCTTCCAAGAAAGAGGCTCGTGGAGGTGTAAGATAAATTGAATACGACCCCAGACCCGCCCCCAGTAAACCTGTAGTTGAGGACATTCATAAATAACATGAGCGAGGGTTCCCACAGCAGTATGGCAAGACCAACACTGGTCCCTAGCAGTTGTGTTCCATTTGGCTATTTTTTCTGGAGTATAAAAGCATCTATGTGCAAAAAAGAAGAGAGTTTGGGTAACTGAGGCAGATCGGGAAACCCGCACTACTTTGCTCCAGAAAACGCTCCATTGCACAGGGGTTAAAGTGGTTTGCAGTTCGCGCTCCCAGGCTTGTTGGGCTCTACAAGTAGCAGTATCTGTACCCTGACATAATAGTTTATAAAAGTTAGAGGCTACCCCATGTGTACTACTAATAGAGTGAATTAGTTCTAATAGCCCGTCCTCAGTAGGGACAGAGGGCGGCAGGATTTGAGCACTTTTGAGGCAGTGTTGAAGCTGCATCAATTGAAAGTAATGTTTCGCTGGTAACGCAAATTCCTTTTGTAAATCAGAAAAGGTTTTCCAACGAGCTGCAGAGAAGAGCTGTTGGGGTGTCCAGATCCCCCTAGAGTACCAGGGTTTCCATGCTATCGTTCTATTTAGGACTTGAATTCTGGGGTTATTCCACAGCGGGAGTCCGTCCTGAGGACATACGTTTGGGCCCAGTGATAGAATGAGAGTGTTAAAGGCCGCAAGAGTATCGACAATCATTGGGGGATGGCGGGTGTCTACTTGATGGGACATATCGGGGAGATGGATCAACGGAATTGGGCTACTAAGCTCCTCTTCTATGTCAAGCCAAACTGGTCTGCTGTCTGTTGAGGCATCTAGCCATCGGGCACCTTGTTTAAGTAGGAAGGCTTGATGATATCTGAGAAAATCAGGAAAGCGGGTACCCCCTAGTTCCTTCGCAGACTGTAGTTTTTGTTTAGCTATCCTTGGTGGTTTGCCCTGCCAGAGATAGCGGACGAGAAGGCCCTCAATATCTTTGTAAGTGTGTAGCGGGAGTAAGCATGGCAGCATTTCTAAAATATAGTTCACTTTGGGGACTATCATCATTTTCACAGTTTCTAGGCAGCCCCACCAGGTAAGGGATAAGGGAGACCAACGATTTGTGAGCTCACGGACTTTGGAGACTACCTCTTTGGCATTAAAACTAATAGTGTCTTCTAAAGGAGAACAGTAATGGACCCCAAGATATTTCACCATGCGGGATTGCCAAAGGAAAGGAAAGGCCTGCATGTCAGCCTCATGTACCCAGCGGTTCAGTGGGAATGCTACAGACTTGGTCCAGTTTATTTTATAGCCCGATAATTGCGAGTATCCATCAATCAGATCCAAGACAGCTGGAACCAAATCAAGGGATACGAAGAGCATAAGGTCATCTGCATATGCAGAGAGTTTAATCTCTCTGTGACTGAAGGGGACACCTCGAATACGTGCGGACTGTCTAATAAGGAGGGCGAGGGGTTCAAGAGCTAGATCAAAGAGCATTGGTGATAGGGGGCAACCTTGACGCGTGCCTCTTTGGAGATTAAAAGGCTGAGACTTAATGGCATTTACACAAATACTGGCAACGGGTTGAGTATACATGACTTGGAGGTATCGGAGGAAGCCCTCCCCAAAGCCATACCATCGGAGAACTGCAAATAAGAAGGGCCATTCTAGGCGATCAAAGGCTTTTTCAGCATCTAGGGAAAGACCCACCCATGGGTGGTCTAAATTGGCAGCACTGGATAGCACATGGCACAAGGTCCGAGCATTGTCAGCGGTGGATCGGCCGGGTATAAAACCGCATTGGTCGGGATGGACTAAGGTGGCCATCCTGTCAGATAGCCGGGTGGCCAAGATCGTTGCGAAGATCTTATAATCGGCATTAAGTAGGGAGATTGGACGGTAGTTGGCGGTTAGCAGCGGGTCTCTGCCTTCTTTCTCAAATACTACCACATTAGCTGCAGAAAAGGATCCCAAAGAGGATGTATCTACCGCAAGGGCAGTAAAATAGAGTTTTAAGTAGGGAACTAAATCTGCACTGAACGTTCTGTAGAATTCGGTCGGGAGACCATCAGGCCCGGCGGCTCGACCCGAGGCTGTTCGTTTTAGGGCAGATTGGATCTCTGAAGTAGAGAAGGGTTCATCCAGCGCATCCCTATCAGCTTCAGAAAGGGTCGGCCGCTGAATACCAGAAAACAATCGCTCGAAGGTCTCTGATGAGAACTCACATTCAGATTGATATAGACGGGTATAGAAATCCCAAAAGAGTTCTACGATATCGGAGTCTGTGGTCAGTATGCCCCCTCCCTGTGGGGCTCGAAGGGCCGCTACGCGTTTGGCTTCTTCTTGACCTTTCAAGGCGTTGGCTAAAAGTCGACCGGCTCGGTTGCTTTCACGGTAGTATGTCCCTCGTTGAAGCTCAATACTCTTAGAAGCTGCAGTTGAGAGGATTGCATTATATTGAAAACGGAGACGCTGTAAGCGAACTAAGACGCATGGATCAGTACGTGAAGTTAGAACTCGTTCGCCTGCTTTGATTTGTTGGTCTAGTATAAGTAGCTGCTGTTTGCGTTGTTTCCGCAGGCGAATTTGATAACTAGTGATCGTTGCACGAATGGCCGCTTTGAAACCCTCCCACCAAGCCCAATTTGCAGTATCCTGGGGTAAATTAAAATGGAAGTAATCCTGTATGGCTGCTCGAATTTCTAACTGGAACTCTGGCTGAGTTAATAGGGCTCTATCAAAGAACCAGGCCCCCGAATTCCCCTGGGGTGCAGTAGTGTGTAATTGAAAAGAAATAGCAGCATGATCTGAAATATGTTGGGAGTGAATCTTTGCAGTGTCCACCTGAGGAACTAACAGTTTTGATATTAGAAAGAAATCTATGCGAGACTGGGATTTGTGAGGGGAAGAGAAGAAGGTAAAGTCAAGCTCATTGGGGTGTAGCAACCTCCATAGATCGACTAAAGCAAGATCTTTGATCACAGAGGTAAGCGTGGTGTGACTCTTGGGGGGACCACTTGTCCTAGGCGGCTGTTTGTCAATCAGGGGATCAAGAACTAAATTGAAATCCCCCCCTATTATCAATGAAGTATTAGCAGAGGCCTGCGCAACCTGAGCAATGGTAGCAAAAAAGGCAGGGTCATCCACATTAGGAGCATAAAGGCATATACATGTAACTTCAAGGTTACCTATCTTGAGGTGAACTCTGGACCATCTACCTGCTGTATCTGAGCTAGTCGCAATAATAGTAGCATGCAGAGATTTCCTAACCCGTATGGCAACCCCACATTTCTTAGAAACGGCTGGGGAATAGGCGGCCACCATGTAAGGTTTAATATTGAGTTTAAGAGTTTCCTTCGAATTTAAATGCGTTTCTTGGAGGAAAATCAGGTCCGCAGCTTCATGACTTAGATAGCTTAGGATTTTCTTCCGTTTTATCGGATTATTGATTCCTTTTACGTTCAATGATAAAATCTTACATGGTGCCATCAATCGGTAATAGACATTTTAGGTAAGGGCGCTTGAAAACATACAACATAATCAGAATCTGTACAACAATGACATAATCACCGAATATGCTGGCTAATACACCCCATATTGAAAAGTATGTACCAAAGTAACTTAGAGAAGAAGCAAAACCCCCAATGAATATGGCGACCATATGTCTGCGGGAGGAGGCCCTAGAGAGGAAGATAGAGACATAAAAAAAAAAAAGAGAAGAAACACCAGAGTCCATAATTAACACTGTCTCTGATACTCATCGAGGCTACTATGGGTAGATGGAGTCGGGTCACAGATATCATCAAAAATAAGGCAACAAACCGCCCTCGACAGACTCTTTGCTGAGCCGCGGCAAATCCAATATGGCAGGTAAGCGGATATGAGAACACTGGCAGGAATACTCTGGAAGTCAGCGCATCAAGTCGGCTTCTTTAGCATCCAAAAACTCCGCTAGTAGATCAGGGGCCTCAAATGTTCTTGTCTGATTGTGAAGCGTGACTCGGAGCTTGGCCGGGTACATCAGGCCATAGCGTGCTTGTAGTTGTTGAAGCCTCGGCCGGAATTCCAGAAAGCGCTTTCGGCGGTCGACCGTGGGTTTAGCCAAGTCAGGATAGAAGGAGATCTTGTGGCTCTCAAACTCCATATGGCCCTTTGCCCGAGAGGCACTGAGAATTTGCTCCACATGTTGATATCTCAAAAGTCGAAAGATGATAGGCCGCGGGGTCTTCCTGTTGAGCGTTATGTTTGTGGGTACACGATGAGCGCGATCGATCTCCAATTCTTTGGTAAAGGTGATTTGGAGCAGGGAAGGGAGGATTTTATATAAAAACTCCTTCATGTCTCCCGATTCCGCTCCCTCCGGTATGCCCACGAGTCGTAGGTTGTTGCGGCGCGCTCTATTATTGCCATCTTCCACTTCTTTCTGCAAGGCCCGCACCTGACGTTCAACTTTGTCGAGTTTGGACAGCCGGACCGCATGGGAGTCTAATATGCTCTCCATTTTGTCCTGACGCGAAGAGAGCCCCTCTAGCCTGCCTTGCAGTACACCAAGATCTTCCCGCAGCGCTCGGAGTGCTTCACCGTTTGACTGCACGAGGTCCTTAACCCCTCTAATCTCTGTGAGGATTTCCTGCTGCATTTCGGGGCCCTCGCGCAAAGCCAGCCCCTTCTGCGGGGACGGGGGTTCAGTTTTGGAGCGTTTGCCGTGAGAAGCCGCTGGAGATCCAAATTCCAGGCGCGTAGGTTTGGTCCCCGCCATCTCACCAATGTGCCCCGGCAAGATCAGAGCAGAAATTCAAGTATGTCCGGTGTTAATTCAGGATTCTGAGTAGGCCTCTCGGGAGCCTCAGCGTTATGCGACCATCCCGCTGGACATCGGGCTCCGCCCCCCCGTCCGCTACCATTTCACCAATGATGCCATATGTGTACACATGGACATGTCATGGTCCCCAGGCATGTGGGTCAAGTGGGCAGGACATGGCCACAAACATGTCCCTTGCTGTGCATGGGAGGGTGGCACCTTCTGAGAGGTCCCAGGAGGTTGCATACAGCACCACACAAACCATCCCTACTGTCTGATGTTTGCACTGGACCATGTGTGTGACACATGTGTGTCTGTCACAAACCCAGGGAACCAGTGCTATGTGTGCATCAATATGCATGTTGTTGACAAAGAAGGACACATGATGCCATAGTTATGTGAAAAAAATATAGCTGTATTTTGGCTATCAGGGCACACACAAGACATTTTGCAAACACAACTGTTACAAAAACAGTGCATGGTACACAGTGCCTATATTGGTGGCAGTGGCTGGTCCCACCACAGACCCTTCCTGGTCATTAGGTGATGGCAACACCTTGGACCCAGGAGTGCAGAGGGCTAGGCTTCACCCAAGCCCACTTGGTGCACTACCCCGCCAGGGTACCTCCATGGCATGATGGCTCATGCTCTGCAGATGCTCAGTCCCCATCTCTTAGCCTCCACAGCTCATGAGCCATCATGCACACAGCATCCACAAGCTGCCTCATGGTCTCTGTTTGGGCATGCTGGGCCTGTGCCTGGGCCAGCAGTGCCACAGCCAGGGAGCAGTCCCGGACCCCTGTCCCCAGGTCCCATGTGTATGGGGTCTGGGTTGTGGCATCGGTGCACACCCTGGCTGTGGCACTGGTTGGCACCAAGGGGAATGTCTCCACCTGTGCAGGTGGACCATGGGGCAGCTGACAGGGTCCCCTGGACCCTCTGCAATCATGGGTCTCAGGTGTGTGCCCACATGGGGCCATCTCTGGTGGGTCGAATCCCTTTTAATCAATATGGTAAAGTAAACACTCAATTTAAAAATAGCTAAGACTTAGCTTCAGAGTCCAGAATCCATTGCTACCATCCACTACAGACACGCATGTTTCGGACCAATAAGGCCCTGCTTCAAGTGCAAATCATTTTAGAACAAAGGATCTGGTGAAAAGACGCTGAGTTCCTTGGCGCGTATTTTACAATGCCTGCATGTGTTCTGATTGGCTATCCACCAAGGGAAATGTCTCCACCTGTGCAGGTGGACCATGGGGCAGCTGACAGGGTCCCCTGGGCCCGCTGCAATCGTGGGTCTCAGGTGTGTGCCCACAATGCTTGCATGTGTTCTGATTGTCTGGCACCAAGGGGAATGTCTCCACCTGTGCAGGTGGACCATGGGGCAGCTGACAGGGTCCCCTGGGCCCTCTGCAATCGTGGGTTTCAGGTGTGTGCCCACATGCGGCCATCTCTGGCGGGTTGAATCCCTGGAGGTGTGGGGATGCTGCCCCTCTGTCCCAGCCTTCTCCTTCTCATCCTCCTCCTGTCCCAAAAAAACTCCTCTTCCCCTTCGACATCCCATGCCTCCAGGAGTTCTTTCCATCCCTCCCCCTCCTCAGACCACACCATACCATCCCCTTCCTCCCCCCTGCCTTCTCCACCTCACCCTCCCATTCCTCCTCCTTCCCCATCCTCCTCCTCCTCCTCCACCTCTCCCACATCCCAGACAGCAGATGTATCCTCCTCCTCTGTTGCAGCTTCCACTGTCACTACCACCACCTCCATGGCCTTTAGGGCTGTGCTGCTGCCACCTGGCTGGCCTCCTGGGATGTCTGCAACATCTACAGGCTCTGTGAATGGGAATAGAGAGTTCCACATTAGCCACATGTTCTCTGCCAACAGGGCAGTTGTCACCTGTTGCAAGGGCTGCAAGCCTTGTACATAGCTAATGACCCACCAACCATGCAGAAGATGAGACATGCACAGCAGGGCATGCAGTCCCTCAGGATCAAACAGGATATCAACTGCACAGGTGTGATGCATCCAAGGGGTGTGAGCATGACAGACAAGGGATTGTGAGTTTACCAACCTGTGTAGGCAACTGCAGATAGGGTTGGCCTCCCACCAGTGTCAATATAACTCAGTGGGTACATGGCCTACCATCCCTAGATGCCAAACCCAAAAGCAGGGGCCCTGGGAACCCCTCTAGTGCTGGCACAGATTGGTGCAAAGGGGAGGCCAGACAGTGGCAGCTGTGATAGAGCTGAAGCTAGTGAAGCTATGAACTTAGAAAAAAATGCTGTTTTTCATAAAGCAACTGACTTGAAGAGGGTGCAATTACCTAGCAGGACAGCTAGAGGGAGCAGGCACAAGCCTGCAGATGCGGAGCTGACACACCCAGGTACTGATGAAGCAGAAGCTAATCAGGAGAGGGTCAGAAAACTCAAGGGAAAAATGGCTTTATAAGCAGAGCTCTGCAGGAAGGAAGCAGAGAGAGCCACGGCTAGAGGGAGAGCCACGGCAGCAGAGAGAGCTCCGGCTAGAGAGAGAGCCACGGCTGCAGAGAGAGCCATGCCTAGAGAGAGAGCCATGCCTAGAGAGAGGCCTACGTATAGAGAGAAGCTCTGAGAAAGGATCTGGAAAAGAACTCAAGGATACTGGAAAGAAAGGACCTGATAGAGGAACCTCCTATACTGCAAGACAGAGGAGCTTTGAATCCTTACATGGCAGAGCTAAGCTCCAGGGAGGACAAGCCCAGCCCAGAGAACTCCAAGAAACAGTCTTCAGAAAAGACTGTATCAGAAGGAGAGTGCCTGGTAGAGAGAATACCAGTGGCACAGACTTCAAGGAGCCAAGGTAAAGTGATACTTTATTTCTCACAAAGAAGCCAGGTCCTAGAAAGACTTATAACTCAGATAGCAATACTGAGAGGAAAGGAAGCTGGCAGAAGTTTTGGAAACCACTACAAAGAAGCCTAGGACCAAGCCATACCACTTGTTTGCAAAACCCAGAACTGCCAGGCTGGAAACTAGGGAAGAGAACTTCTGAACTGCAAACTATTTCAGCCAGGGAAAGCTCAGGTATAGAAGAAAGCACGGCTGAGCTGGAACCCATGCAGATTGAGCTTGGGGAACCAGAGCCGTTGATGCATGAAGAACAAATGGACTGTTCAATGTGTATTGCTGAAAGCCTAGAGTCTCTCCCAGAGCTGTAATTACCAGAACATGCTTTAACAATATATTTTGCCTGTGTTGAGCTAAAGAAGAGCTTGTTTATTTGCTTTACTACAGTGTTGAAAACCCATGTGTATTTTTACAAGGAACTGTGAAGCTCTCATAACAGTTTTCTTGCTCTGTAATTACTTTGGCATAAACCTGAAAATAAGGTAAATTCTACTTTTTGTTTCTTAGCGAACCTTAGTGCTAAAGGGGAATAAAGCCTTTTGTTTGACCCTACACAAGGCGTACACAACTCATTTCTTTAAGAAGAAGGACTACAAGGAACATGATCCCTCTGGTCCAAAAAAGGTTGCCTACTTCTACAAAATAATTAAAATGTCCACCTTGTCCCTTCAACAAGCTACCAGCAGGGGGCATGGTGACACAGCACACCAGCACTGTGTGTATGGTATGTTCTGGGGGTAAGGGTGTTTGACCCACAGTGTGCATGAGTCCATACACCATCAGGTTGGGACATCCATCCATTGAGGGCCATGGGAGGTGTATGGTGACCTGGTCAAGGTACGCTACCAGCATGCTGGGGACAGCAGAGGAGACTGCCACATCAGGGGTCTAAGCAGACCATTGGGTTTACTGCTGGACTACAGGTATTGTACATCAGCAAAGGGTGGGGGCATATATTGATCTGGCTGGATGACCAGGGTGCATGTAGGTGCCACAGTGTTGTGTTTGTGGTGGCATGTGTGGCTGCTCAATGGGTCAGTGGGACATGACAGGCAGGTCACGGGTAAAAGTTGGATGTATGTTGCACTGGAGAGGGTGGGTCAGTAATGTTGACAGCTGGCATCATGGAAGGATGTGGAGGGATGGGTGGACTGGGGTGGCGGAGGGTATCAGTTCAGGGGTGTATCTTGTGGCCCCAGCAAGGTCCATATTCAGGCAGCCACTACACATCCCAGCAGAAATGTAAGGCAGCCAAGCAGCAACCTTGGCATGGGGTGAGAGAGCATGCACGCATATGAGTTCAGATGGTTCAGGGTGCCAACAGCACAATTCAGTCCCCCGGAGCCATCTGAAGGGGTGTGTGCACCTGGAAAATGTCTGCTATGTGGGCAGGCATTGGGGCACAGGGCACGCCTGCCTTACACCTTCTACAATCATGCTTATAGCAGAGGTATATGAAATTAATAAGATTGTCTGTATTACAGGCATATATATTACAGTATTTCCCCAAACTTTTTTTCTTTTTTTTTTTTCCTTTCTTTTTGTCGGGTCCCGCTCAACAGGGGAGAAAAAACATATTTAAACTCCCGATGTGGGCTAGACCCCTTTTAATCAATATGATAAAGTGAACACTCAATTTAAAAATAGCTAAGACTTAGCTCCAGAGTCCAGAATCCGTTGCTGCCATCCACTGCAGACACGCATGTTTCGGACCAATAAGGCTCTGCTTCAAGTGCGAATCATTTTAGAACAAAGGATCTGGTGAAAAGACGCTGAGTTCCTTGGTGTGTATTTTACAATGCCTGCATGTGTTCTGATTGGCTGTCCAAACTGACGTCATCCCCAGGGGTGGATCCAATAACAGGGAAACCCCCTGGGCACTGAGGAGTCTCACAAACTTCCCCATTCCAGTTCTAAATTTAAATCCCCAGGTATTACTGTACCTAGGTGAAAAATCCACCTCTGTTCAAGCTATTGCAAGTGTTGAAGGCGATTGCCTCCCTTAGGGTCCGCCGGAACCATATCAATCACTCTCCATTTAAAGTCCATAAATGTATGGCCTGAGGAGATACAATGCTCAACTAAAAGGGCAGAAAGCGTTGAGGTCCGGATCTGAGAAGCATGTTCAATCAAACGAACCTTCACCGGGCGGCTAGTACGGCCAATGTAAAGTAGATCGCAGGGGCATCTAAGCAGATATACAACAAAGCTGCTGGTACAGGTGCTCTCACCCAAAAATTAATATATATGGCTTGTAGCTGGATTGAGCCAACTTACACCCTCCATGGTGGTACCGCAAAACTGACAGGGCTGACACGCCACATAGCCCCTCCCTCCCGCAAAACGCAGCAGACGATCGACCGGCACAGCTGAGTGAACCAGATAGTCATGAAGATTGTGACCCCTAGAGAAGGCAAAACAAACTGGAATCTGAAAACACCGATGAAGATGAAGAATATTCCAATGCCGCCGAAGAATCTTTACTATCTGAGAGGAGTTAAACATGAAGGGGAGGACACCCACCAATCGATCTTCCTCAATGGCAGCATCAGTCTGGAAGAGCCAATCTCTGTGGGTATACCTAGCTCAAATATATGCCCATTTAATAACAGTGCGGGGATAGCCTCTCACTGACAGGTGTGTCCATAAGTCCTTCGCCTGATGTTTGTACTCATCCAAACTAGAACAGATGCGTCTTAACCTCAAAAATTGTCCATAAGGTAAACCCCTTCTCAAAGGTGCTGGATGATGGCTATGGAAGCGAAGTAAACTATTACATTGAGAAGGTTTCCTGAACAGAGTGGTGGTAAAGCCTTCAGCTGATTTTTCTATCCAGACATCAAGGAACTCAAGATTAGGTGAGTCAATATGCGATGTAAATTGGATGTTGGGTTTCAAAGTGTTCAGCCATCCAATGAATTCATGGAGAAAATCTAATGATGATGCCCATAGAAAAAAGATACCATCCAAAAATCACAACTACAATGGTACATGCTGAAATGCTGCTGCAGAATAAATCATAGATTCCTCTAGATGCCCCAGATATAAAGTAGCAATAGAGGGAGCCACCATTGCTCCCATCAAAATCCCACCACACTGGAGATAGAAACTCCCTTGAAACAAAAAATAATTCTTCTTTAGAACTAAACCCAAAAGATCCAACAAGAAAGTTTTAGGTATCCGTGGAGGAGCCGTCGTAAAGGCCGAGTTTAGAAGTCCCAATGCTTCCTCCTGGTGTATGTTGGTATAGAGAGATGCCACATCTAAAGTTGCCAACGTCAAATGATCAACAGGACCCAAAAAACCCGCCAACCTTTCCAGGAAATGAGAGGTATCCCGTAAATAGGAGCGTAAATAGGTACATTCTTGGACTATAAATGGGGATGACGTCAGTTTGGACAGCCAATCAGAACACACGCAGGCATTGTCAAATATGCGCCAAGGAACTCGGTGTCTTTTCACCAGATCCTTTGTTCTAAGAACATAAGAACATAAGATATGCCATACTGGGTCAGACCAAGGTCCAGTATCCTGTTTCCAACAGTGGCCAATCTAGGTCATATTACCTAGCAGTATCCCCAAAAGACACAGGTTCCACAATGCTTGTATTGGGTCAAGCAGTGATATCCTGGGTCCCTTTTTAATAATGGTTTATGGACCTTTCCTCCAGGAACTTGTCCAAACCTTTTTTAAACCCAGCTATAATAACAGCTCTTACTACATCCTCCGGTAACAAATTCCAGAGTTTGATTACACGTTGAGTGAAAAAATATTTTCTCTTATTTGTCTTAAATAGTTTACCCTGTAGCTTCATTACATGTCCCCTAGTCTTTCTATATTTTGATAGCGTAAACAATCGATCTATGTTTACCCGTTCCATTCAATTCATTAATTTATAAACCTCTATCATATCTCCCCTCAGCCGTCTCTTTTCCAGGTTAAAGAGCCCTAACCTTTGTAGCCTCTCTTCATAGGAGTAGCCTTCCATCCCCTTTACCATTTTGGTGGCTCTTCTCTGTACCTTTTCTAATAACGCTATATCCTTTTTAAGATACGGCGACCAGAATTGTACACAATATTCAAGGTGCAGTCGTACCATGGAACGATACAGAGGCATTATAATATCCTTTGTTTTATTTTCCATTCCTTTCCTTATGATACCTAGCATTCTATTTGCTTTCTTGGCCGCCGCTGCACACTGGGCGGAGGGTTTTAACATGTTATCCACGATGACTCCGAAATTTTTTTCCTGGGTGGTGGTTCCCAATGTGGAACCTTGCATTGTGTAACCATAGTGTGGGTTGTTCTTTCCTAGGTGCATAACTTTGCACTTGTCCACATTAAATTTCATCTGCCATTTGGATGCCCAGTCTTCCAATTTATCCAGATCCTCCTGCAGTTTTCCACAGTCCTCTTGGGTTTTAACATCTGTAAACAGTTTTGTGTCATCTGCAAATTTGATAACCTCACTAGTTATTCCCTTTTCCAGGTCATTTATGAATATGTCAAAAAGTAGCGGACCCAGTACAGATCCCTGGGGTACTCCACTATTCACCTTTTTCCATTGGGAAAATTGGCCATTTAGCCCTACCCTCTGCTTTCTATCTTTTAACCAGTTCCCTATCCACAATAGTACTAATAATAGTTCTAAAATGATTCGCACTTGAAGCAGGGCCTTATTGGTCCGAAACACTCGTGTCTGCAGTGGATGGTAGCAATGGATTCTGGACTCTGGAGCTAAGTCTTAGCTATTTTTAAATTGAGTGTTCACTTTATCATATTGATTAAAAGGGGTCTAGCCCACATCGGGAGTTTAAGTATGTTTTTTCTCCCCTGTTGAGCGGGACCCGACAAAAAGAAAGGAAAAAGAAAAAAGAAAAAAAAGTTTGGGGAAATATTGTAATATATAGGCCTGTAATACAGACAATCTTTATTAATTTCATTTGTGATAGTGGTTGTTCTGTTTTCTTCGGGGTTTTGTTTGTGGTTTATAACAGAGGTGTGCCAACACAGACATGCCTGAAGGGTGAATGGGTGGGTATGGATGAGTCACTGGTGGACTTTGTGCCCTGATGGCCTCTGTGGTCCCTCAGTGCCATCCTATGATTCTGCCAAGGATGTATCAGGGACTGTTGGGTGACACTCAATTCCACAGACCACAGGTTTGCACCCTTGGTACAAACCTGTGGTACCATGCACCTTATGGCAAACTGTGCCTTCTATCTGCTTGATATGCTGTCATTCACATATGTGTGTGATGTTGACCGCATATCACTCCTGAATCTATCCCCTTTCACCCTCATCCCATGGCCCCTCATTGTAGAACTTGCTTTCAATCGAAAGAGGCTCTCCCCATGTGCATTTATGCCACAGAGATATTTAAATGTCTCAATTATATCACCTCTATCCCGCCTTTCCTCTAAGGTGTACATATTAAGATCCTTAAGTCTGTCCTCATATGCTTTATAATGAAGACCACTAACCATTTTAGAAGCCACCCTCTGTACTGACTCCATCCTGTTTACATCCTTTTGAAGGTGCAGTCTCCAGAATTGCACACAATACTCCAAATGAGGTCATACCTCATTGAGATAGTGTCTGAGGATTTGATTTGATGTTGGCAGGACAGTGTGATACAGCAGTGGCAGGAGCCAGAGGCCTGCAAGTTTGCATACAGGGAGGTATGACTGGCTGAAAAGTGGAGGTACGAATGGCACCGAACAAGGTGGTGGCAAGGCATCACTTGGAATACTGTGTTAATGTTTGCAGACTGTCTCTCATGAATGTCATGAAACAGCTGGAAATGATTCACAGGACGGTTGGCCACATCATCTTCAGTCTGAATCAGACAATCTATGGGAAGAGACCTGAGGATCCATATATGTCCACTTCACGGGAGGGGGGCAGAGGGGAGATTTGAATTAGACGTTTCAGAACTGTGGAGTCTTACTATACACACAGACCTCCTCCAAAGAGGTGGGAGCTGTAAAAGTAGGGCGCTATACATGTAGCTGCATTGGTGTCAACCATAAGGCAATGTCTGGAGATACCTTTTCACTGAAAGGATGGTGGCTGCTTGGAATGGCCCCCAATGGAAGTAGTGGTGGCAAATATAGTCACAGACCTCAAAATGGCATGGGACCAACACAGTGGATCCCTTTATGGCAACAGCATGTAAGCAAACACAACATTAGCATTTCTTCTATTTCAGTAGGTTGGGTTGACCTATACAGAGCAGTGTGTATACCCCTGAACGAAGACATGGGGAGGGCTGACCTTCACGGATCAGCAGGCATCCCTACATTTGCCACCCTACTTGGTGGATGTGATGGACCTGACCAGTCATTATCTGCCACCATCTGCCATATTGCCATGTTACAATGCTATGGACACCTTGTGTGGTACATTTTCAGATTGCAGTGCATAACAGTTGCAAGACCACAGGTCATCACCCCTTTTATCATGTCACTCCTATGTACAATCTGGTCCATATAGTTCTCCACAAAGGGAACATGTTCTTTGGAGTTGGCTCCCCCTAGGTGTGGTGTGTGTCACCTGCTCAGTCACATGTGACCTATATGTGGATCCATGTAATGACAGGCCCCTGACTCTATTCCAGTACTACACAGGCAACATGCTGATCACTATGTACTCCACACATGTCACAGACCAAGTTGTGGACAGATACCTTCAGGATTGCATTAGAAGAACATGTTACAGTCTCCTATGATTCCATGCTGTAACATTCATTCCAGCCTAACATATTGCAAATAATGGGGCACCACACAAACGTGTACCACAGGGGCCACACACCAGGACTCACAGACCTGCTAGGGCGGTAATTGCTGAACATTGCGTCTAACAGACCAACATTTACAAACAACAGGCTGCATGGACCCACAATAGAGATAGGGACATAGGTTTGCGAGGGCACTTTGGCCCTTTGACTTCACAGATTGAGACTCTACGGAGGCTCACATATATATCCCTGCCATTGCACAGGGGGATCTGTAAAACTGCAAGGGACACAAATTTGAGGTTTCTGCAGCAACATATGGTGGGTCCGCATACACATGGATGGAGTGTGTCTGTTCATATGTGAACCAGAGGGGGTACTTTTGAACTCCAGTACCAGAATTCATATCCACCATGTGCAACACTGAGCCAACATGTCCCATCACCCCACACACAACATTCTGACAGTGCAGCCTGGTGGTATGAACTGCAGGTTGTGAGGATGTTTCTCCTCAGCATAGATAGGCAACGGGTCAGGTGTCATGGATCTTGGCCTTACACTACATACATTTTCATCTCTTTGTTTTCTGTCCTGTTTTGTCCCATTACATACAACCTTGCACGGAAATAGAGGTTCACTTGTATGTTAGGTGATGATCCTAACACCTTGGTCTACTTTGGCTGAGTGTGGTAAAAGCTTTACTCAGAACGGAAACCTCAAAATGCACCAGAGAATCCATGCAGGATTAAAACCACATACATGAATGTAATAAAGGCTTCATATCTAAAAAGGACCTCACAATCCATCAGAGAATAAGAAACCAGATGCCAGGAAACCTGACATAGTGGTAAAGGAGAAGAATACCAGAATGGCATTGATAATAGATTATTCTGTTCTGAAATGTTGGTACAGAATAATTATTCCGTGAATCTCGTGGAGAGGCAAAAGATCTTGAAGTACTGAGAGATGTAGTCAGAGACCAAGAAAATGTGGCAGCAAGATACAGAAATATTTCCCATTGTACTGGGAGCCACATGCTTGATAAAGAATTTACAAGCACATCTTGACAAAGTACCCATACATGTTAGATCTTACAAACTCCAGCTGGAGGCTCTCTTTGGCACAATGTAGGTATTACACCAAGCATGAGCAGTTGAGTTGAGAGACACAGATCACATCATACATACCCTGGCTTAGAAGTGAGGTACACAATTGCCATGGTATGTGCAAAAGTAATCCAATAAACCAATCTCTTAGTACAAAAATGTAATACCAATAATGGTTTCACTCGACTCTATCTACTAACCATCACTAAACAAGTGAACCTTTTGGAACCTTTTAGAGCTTGGATAGCTGCATTTGAACAGATAAGTTACACAGGTACACTAAAAAAATTTTTTTTTAAACTGCCTCTAATGT
Source organism: Ichthyophis bannanicus (assembly GCA_033557465.1). Classification (NCBI taxonomy): domain Eukaryota; kingdom Metazoa; phylum Chordata; class Amphibia; order Gymnophiona; family Ichthyophiidae; genus Ichthyophis; species Ichthyophis bannanicus. Next base: position 1,623,910,110 of record CM066031.1, on the reverse strand, counting down.
TTCGATTGATTTTTACGTTTTTTGGTGTGCTGAATCCAAATCTGGTAACCAATTTGCTCCATCACGTACAGATTTTTTGCTACATTGGGTTAGCAGTTTGAGGTGAACATTTCAGATTGAGTGTGATCTAGATAAAAGTTTCTTGGATGAATTCTTTATACTAATTGTTTAGTAGTTATTCAAATAAGAATAAAGAAAATTGTAACAAGGCAGCACATAAGAATAGAGTAATGTCAACAAAACACACTGTGATGGTAGCAAAATTGTCTGCACTTAAAACAGCCACATACATGTGCACAAACATTGAGCATATAAGAGCAAGGTTAGACACAAAGCAAAGCAAAGAAATGTGCAAAAAATGTTGTACAGGTATGTATGTAAGAATAGAAAACGCAAACCGCACCATTGCAATACATGAAGACAAACACCCGATGGTGTGAAAATAAAATTCTAATAAATGAGATCCGACACTGAGGTAATAACTAGCAAATTTTTATTTCAAAGTTTAGTAAAAACACGATATTTGTCAACACAGTTTAGATTTTAAAGTCATTCTTGGGTCAATCAATCTCCTGGTGGGCCCGTTTCTTCTTCCCCCGAATGCTTCTCTTGGTGCGCTGCTTGGCGTATTTTTCATCTGGGGTTTCCCGCAGCAGCAACCAGCAGAAATCAGCCATCATAGTGGTGTTCCATCTTCCTTGGTACCTTCTCTCTGCGTCCTTGATGTCCTGGTGAAACCTTTCACCTTGTTCTTCACTGTACGCCCCCAAGTTTTCGGGAAAGTAGTTCACATGGGAGTGCAAGAAATGGACTTTCAGGCTCATGTTACAGCCTTGTTCTTTGAAGGCATTGAGCATCCTGGCAACAATATCCTTATAGTTCTCATCCCGCCTGTTCCCCAAGAATTTGAGAACAACATCCTTGAAGGAATCCTAGGCTTCTTTTTCCTTCTCAGACATCGTTTCAGCGAATGCTCCATCTGAAATGAGTTTCCTTATATCAGGGCCAACAAACACTCCTTCCTTTAGCTTTGTTTCAGAAAGTCGGGGGAACTTTGAGCAAAGGTACCGAAAGCACTCACCATCTTTTGGAAGGGACTTGATGAATTGCTTAATGAGACCCAACTTAATGTGGAGAGGTGGTAATAGAATTTTATCACGAGGTACCAAGCTCTCATGAAGAACATTTTTCTCACCGGGTCTCAAATACTCCCGAATTGGCCAGTCTCTTTCCCCCAGTGTAGGTCGCAGGCCCGGCTATCCCACAAGCAAAGGAAGCAGGGATATTTGGTGAAACCGGATTGCTGCCCTAATAACATGGATAGAATTTTAAAGTCTCCACAAATCATCCACTTATGCTCATCATAACGAATCTTCTGAAGAATCAGGGCCAAATTCTCGTATTTTTCTTGGAGAATAACAGAGTGAGCAATAGGAACTGAAGCGAATGTGTTGCCATTATGAAGAAGAACACCTTTTATGCTGTCTTTTGACGAATCAATGAACAGCCGCCATTCAGCAGGATCATACTTGAGTTTAAACTTTTCCATCACTCCGTATATATCGTTGCAAAATACCAAATCTTCCTCTTTGCTGAAATACTTCAAAATTGTGTCTCGCGGTTGCGGTACCAATAAAAAGTTGTTCCTGGTGACAATAGATTTTTCTGTTTAAGCCGAGAACCTAGCAGTTGGGCAGCATCTTTTGGGAGTCCTAAATCCCGGACTAAATCATTCAATTCAGCTTGAGAGAAAAGTTCAGGTTTCAGATCTGGTTCAGTTTCAAACTCGGAAGTACTGGACTCATCGGGAAAAGCCATCTGATGAGTCTCATCATGATCAGAACCGTCCACACAAATATGATCCAAAGATTTTGGTGGTTCAGGCACAGGTACTTCGTTGCTATGAGGCATAGGCCTAATTGCTGAGGGAAGGTTGGGGTAACTTATTACGTTCTTATTTTTTAAGTTGTATCCCTTCACAATGCAAGAGCAAAAATAGCAGTCACTGCTGTGGTCTCTTTGTTCACGCCACATCATAGGTATTCCGAAACGAAATGCTTGTTTTTTACCTTTCATCCATAAGCGTAGATCTTCCTCACATGTCTTGCACACTTTGTGAGGAGCCCACGGTTTGTCTTGATCGCCTAACTTCAAACCGAAATAGGCGAAATATACTTTTTTAATAAATGCAGAAATGTTCCTCTGCCGCTTTTTCACGGTATATTCCCCACAAATAAAACAAAAACTGTCCGGAGAGTTGACGCAACCTCTGGCTCTGTGAGCCATCACAAATACACAGCACTGCAAACTACAACTGTAGTGAACCACTTCGGAATAAAGCTGGATTACGACTGAGCAAACAAAAGGTAATAATGAACTTGCAAGAAACTGAAATTTGACAGGAACGTTCATGTCACAACCACCGTGTTTGAGCGAGCGAACGAGGCGAGGCGAACAGGAAAGAACATGCGCCAGCGCGAGTACTGGATTTAGCCCCCCGCCTCCCAATTGTCCTGTTAATGTATAAAATGAATACAAAACACTCTAAAATATCATGAGGGAGTGTTTCTAGTTAGTTAACCATTACAACCTCTATTTTGGGCCAAGAAAATAAACTGCAGTCGGCTAAAAAGAAATTATGTGAACATTCCTTATATGGGTAAGAAATCTAATTTTGCAAGGAAACGTGACGTGATGGAACATTTTGGCTATTTTTCCTGGATTCAGCACCCCAAAATCTATAGGAATCAGTTGCAAAACTGGAGGCAGTTTTTTGGTAGTGTACCTGTGTTATTAAATACTATAGTTGGAAGCTATATTATGCTGATTTAATTTGTTGCTCTCCTTGTTTGTAGATGCTGACGCTGGTTTGATGTTTGCCTATTCGGTTTAACAAAAACTGTTTTGGAGATAATTAGCTGCTGATGCATGCTTGATGCTTGCTTGCTTGCTCTAAAGAAAACTGTTTTGGAGCTCATTAAGAGACACTGATGAGTCTTTGTGTGTAATGGGAAAGAATAAGTAGTGGGTTAGAAGTGAGTTTATTAGGAAATGCTAACAAGTACTTATCAGGATTATATTTGGGTTAAGTATTAATTAATAAACTTAAGGAGGGGAGGTTGGAGATCCGTGATGTAAGCGTCTGCTAGTCCCTATGGTGAAATTTTCGCCAGATGTAGGGCACATAGCTACACTGAGATCTCCTTACCTTTTGTTTAGTGATGGTTAGTAGATAGTAGAGTCGAGTGAAATCATTATTGGTATTATATTTTTGTACTAAGAGATTGGTTTATTGGATTTATTAGGCTCTTAGATAGTCTGGTTGTATGTGCAAAAGTAACCCATTTGGAGATACTACCTAGTCAGAGATAAGATCCTGGGGACGTATAGATCTGGGTTGTACTTTGATATCAGATCCCAAATCCCACATATGTCACAGCACACCATTGCATCCATTCTGACAATACAGTATGAATATGGCACCACTACACACCAGAGCAGAAAGGGCCACCCAAAACTCACAGATCAGGCAGAGAGGCCATTCAGCAGAGCTGGTACAAAGACACTAATGGTAACACTGCAGGAGATGCTAAGATCAACTGTGGGGATGGGGTCTCTGTGCATGATGGCTAGATGTGCTAGGCTGATAGGGACATACCCCCAAGAGACATGCAGCTGTAATGGCAGCAAAAGGTGGCTCTATGGTCTCTGAATTTCGGGGGTGCATACATATGCACACTCCTGCTTCCACATATATGTTAGTATTGTAATTATTGTTTGTGTCACCAAACAAGGTAGGTTGCACCTTTCAGAGTGGTAGGCATGGTGTGCATATCACATGGTTCAGACCCCAAAAACCTCATTTTTAGATCCATGTAATGAGGTGACACAACAGGACAAGGACAGTGGGGATGCATACATTAGCAATGCAATGTATTTGTGTCTAACCTGTTTCACCCTGCCAAAGGGTTATGGATGGGACATAGGTTCACCCTCTGACAGTACAGTGATCCTACACATAAATTACATACCACTTCAGTGTGACATATGTAGATACCCTCTGATGTGCTGGGCCAGGCAACAATCGTACTGCACCTACAATATACCACCATAGGCTGCATAATGCTGTACCCCTTTGACAGTTACGTACCTTTCATGATTTGCAACAGTACTGCCCCAGGGTCTGTGTGACGACCACAGAGGCTGGATATGGCAGCCTGATGCAGACCTATACCAATTGACCTGCATGTAGTGGTGCCTCAGGGGCTGCGGCCACACCCTCACAACCATGGATGATGTATACACATGCACACAACTTTTGTGTATATTTAAAATGCACATACCTGTAGTTTCAGTGATGAAAAGGTTATGGAAACATTGCATGTACTAGATCCTGGCAGTGTTGAATACTACACATGCTTCTATCCCCTGTACCTGTGCAAGACTATGTAAGGGTCTCAATTATCCCTCCCCTGAGGTATCGCTACACTGTCATATACAGATTATCACCTTACAGATCAGAGACTTGACCCTCTGTGTCTGTGGTGCACCCATTAGATGATGTGTGCTGTCTACAACCTGCTATGTGGAGCTAAGTTGGTTATGATACCTGTCCCCATGTACTTAGCTCTCGCGGGTAGTCTGCCTGAGCATTAAAACACCTCTGGAGGTGCTTCCAGGAGCGGTGGACCTGAATAAGTCCTGCTTCACACTGGAGGAGGAAAATAGCCTCCTCTGGTGGCAGCAGATGAGCCTGCCCAGGAGCTCAAGGTCCAGCTCGGTGAAATACGACTTCCATGACCGCACAGCCATTTTGTCTGGTTGTATTATTGCACGACATCATAGGTTTGCAGCGTCCCCACAGAGCACCCTACAATGGGTTGCATCACTGCACCTTACCGTTCTGTGTGGGCAACTGGCCTCTTGGCACCCTGTGCAGTGGTGCATGCCACAAGGCGCCCTGCATGCTGCAAGGTCCCTTACATGGTTATATTGCTGCCTTATGCTTGCAGGGCTGTGACATCAACTCGTGAACCTGTGCGTTTTTGTGTACCATGTCCCCTGTTGTACTGTGTTTTTCAACATTGTGTCCTGCCTAGGGAGAAGAGTGTGCATTTACTTATATTCTCTTATATACCGCGCTATTCTGCATCAGTGCGGTTTACATTGAACAAACTGAAATTACATTGAACAGGGCATTATAACTTGGAGATAACTATTTTACAGGGAACATGGGCTATGGAGGGTTAAGTGGCTTGCCCAAGACCACAAGGAGCACCTGTGGGACTAGAAACCCCAGTCCTTCCGGCCCAACGTTGCTGTCCTCTAGTGGGATTTGAACCCCCGACCTTCCGGCCTGAAGTACCTTGCCCCAACCACTAGGCCACTCCTCCACTCCATTTCCCTTAACACAGTAACAATATTTGAAGACCATGACAAGCTTTCTTTCAGGTCAAAGGAGGACAATGTACAACAATATGAGATGACCAAGGCAATGGTGTGTGTCTGTGGAGATCAAACCTTCCATGTGTTACATTCTGGGTCATTGCCCTAACCACTGGGCTACCCACTCCACACCATATATAGCTGTCTAGCTCTACATATATCTGCATATATATGTCTACATGCATATATATATATCTAATTGTATTGCCTGTGTAGGATGGTGCAGATATATCATCCATGCATATCTATATCTATGCATCTCTATATAGTCATATCTTTGTGGACCTGGGCATAAAACATACAGCTACAGATGGTGTTGAGGGTTGGCCCTGTGGTTAGGGCAACTGCATAGTTTATTGAGAATCAGGGGCTCAAACCACAGGGTCATATCACATGGCACTCCTTTGCCTTCTATGACAGGGCTGTGTGTACAGAATTGTTTAATTTTGGACATATGGATGAATATGACCCAAGATATCCATTGGTGGCCCTTAGTACCTCTGTGACTTAACACATTGATGTTCAATGCAGGGTGTTTTTGTTCTGTTCCTTTGACTCTCTTTGGTGCCACTCTGTGTTTTGCTATTAGGTCTTCCCACATTCAGACCTGATTTATGCATGCCCTCCAGGACAGGCAGAGGCTCTGTCCCTTCACACAACAGCATGCTTTTACAGGCCCTCATATCCTTCATTACACATAAGGCTACAGAGACCATTACCTACCATTTGCAAAGATCACCGTGATTGGGAAGTGGGTCACACAGCACCTGGTCCACAGGGTGAGTACAGCTTCATATCTACATAACAGCTATTGAGCTGTATGTGTAGTCTGTATTGCATGCTGCTGTGCATAATAGGGGCATGTCCTTGGCTCTCTTGCTGGTGGACCCATTTGTCTCCAGGCCTTGGGAAAATGTCAGGTATCCCATTACACACAGCCGGATAGCAGCAATAGGTTCACCTACGATGTGCATTGTCAATGAAGAGGATAGTGGGGGATGGGGGGTGGGGGGTGGGGGGTGGCGTGGCGTGGCGTGGCGTGGGGGGGGGCCCATAATGATGGACAGAGGAGATCCAGACACCCACAGCAGCCCAGGTTCTAACTCATCACTGAAGGTGGCATGTGGTCCCCGACTCTGCTGCACAGTCAGTTCACACCTATCGCTGCAGCTATGGTTGTCATCACCCTAATGCTGTCACTCTGCATATCTCAGCAGACCCAAGAACATTAGTTGTGTGCATACCCCAGCAGTCCCAAAGCTTTCTGATCACAGAATATATGTGCTCTGTGCAGTCATGTGCACCCTGTTTGTCTGAAATTCTCACTGACCTCAGACTTCAGGTGCAAGACCTGAGCTATCAGGGAGACAACTGCAGTTTCAAACTGTGCATAACTCTATGTGGCTACCTAGCCTGGGTAGAGTCACACCACAGTCAGGGTGATGGTGGTATATCAGCAATCTCTGCTGTTTGCACCCTAGTCAGGCTACCGGCTATCACATGTTCACCCATATATTCCATATACATTATCTCTCACACATGTGCATGCTGTGCTAATTGTTCTGTTTCCTTTATTTCTCAGCATCACCTCCCCTTCATTTGCATCAAATTCTACTGTGTAACTGTGCTGTAGGACTGCACTGCAGAGATGACTGGCTGATGTGCATCATTCCTGCTGCAAATGCATGCTTCATCACAGCACAATACATCTGCCACATTCGCAGATGCTGTGTGGCCCTACTCTGCCTGTGGTAGTAAGCAAAACAGCAGCAACCGTGCCTTTGGTTATCTGTCCTTTTTTCTCCCTATCCCTAGACTGTGTTGCCATGGCATAGGAGGCATATGCAGTCACTCCCACTGCAGGTGCAGCGGGCACCCCCATGGGTAGTGACATGCACTGCGACTGTTCATGGTATGTACACTTGGAGAGTGGGAGGCAAGCAGCACATTGTAGATATGATCATACTATTGGGGCATTACTTGCATGCACAAAGCATAGCTGCATCTCACACTCCACAGCGCACCCCCCTACTGCCTTCAACCCTCTTAGGAATGTTGTTTCACATATGCTTTTTATATACCCCTGGATTGCATGTGGCTGCACAGTCTGCATGCACTATTGCAACTCCATTCACAGTACATGCACTTGCCATAGTCATCCCACCATATATGCTCATCTAGTATGCTTTGCCATCATGCCTTGCATTGGCTATTTTCACCCCTTCATATGGGGGTCACTGTCTGGTGTGATGTGGCAGGTTGCGGTTACTGCCACAGGTCATATCTGCTCTGGTACTGCCATTACATTCATTTCTATCGTTGTTAATCCACGTCGGCCTCGCTCCTATATCCCCTGTCTCAGTCTCACACTGACCTTGTGCCTGATGTAACAAAGCTGCAGTACTTTTGTTTGTCATCATCTTTGGATGTCCATTGTCTGGCTTCATGCAGGCTTGATGTCATGTGTGCCTATGTGCACCTAGATGTCTGCTGGCTCTGTGATTTAGTGGACAGCTGCACCTACAGTTTCATTGTGGAGCCATGGTTTCTGTCTATTGGGTTTGGCATAGACAACAGTGTAGGTGATGGCTCACATGCAGGGTCTGTGACAAGGGTGAAAGGCACAGGTGGTAATATGGTTGGGGTACATACAGTGTGTGCTTCCTTCTTCACAGATTGTGTCAGAGGGCGGTGGTTCACTGCGGTGCAGGGTGTGTTTGCTTAAGGGGGACGGAGTTGGATGTGTCTGTGCTCACAATGACTGAGGTGGGCCTTCTACATGCAGTAGACTATGCATGCCATCGAGAGGGGGAGGAGATTGAAACCCACCGATCGTGTCCTAGGATAGCATGTTGATATAAAAGAAAATGAGTCTAGGGGACTCACAGTCTGACCTTGAACCTACTGCCCTACAGACATGCACAGAGTGATCATAGGTTTTGTGCAATGGGGCTGCTGGGTTCAAAGGCTGTACAGGTATACCTAGGTGTTTCAGACAAGGTGCTTGTGGCCATGTGGTGTTGTCTCCCTATGTGGACATAGTTGGCTGCTGCCTCTATGACATGATGACAGACATACACACACACGCACACACACACACACACAGTTGTATCGACACAATGTGCATGTGTGGGTCTAGCATACTTGATCTGCCATCATAAACTATGTGACTATGTTACTATTCCTGCCTGCCACTCTGGTCCAGAGCTCTGCTCAGGCATTGTAAAGATATGCACATTGTGCAGGGGCTAGTGGTGCACTCTGATGTTAGGGACCATTCGGTGTGCTGCTGCTGTCAGCCTGATTCCACATTCAGCTGAGGATTGTGGAGCCTGTCTGTGTGGGTGTTTTCATAGTTGTTAGGCGATTCATTGGGGGCTGCACATGTTGGTGTTGTACCTGCTCTGTGAGAAATAATTTTGCAACAGGGACATGCAAAATATGATCCACAGGCAGGACCTGAACCTGTGACTATATAGTGCTACAGAATTGCCACCACCAGCCATAGGGATTGGATGCTTCCCATCAGACAGACCTTGGCAGATGTTGCAATGCACATGGTACATTCTATCTGGCCTTGGCTTTTTTCTGCTGTAGGCAGGTGCCGCTCCCTCTGCCCTTACCCCCTATGTGATGCTGACATGCCCATGTGCTATTAGTGTTGGTGATGCATTGTCCCAAGCCAGCCAACATGTGGATAGGTGGGTGCCTGCAGCACTGGATCCTTGAGGAGCAGGCACATACATGGACAGACATACATCCATCTATCTGCCTTTCTGGAGTCCCTATCACCACATGGCACTGTTCTCTTTGTCCTGGGACTGGGACGGCTCTGTGGTATAAGGTTGCAGTCTGGGGTATTTTGCCTGCAGTGGGAGAGTAAGATCTTGGATTAGGGGACATGCACTGCAGCTGCAGTGTAGGCCATTCTGGACCACTATCTGAAAATATGTTGTCCTTCCACCCATCATCACGCCCTGTACTTCATTACCATAGGATGTAGTGAACGGTGCTAGTTGAGCTACATTTAATAGATGTTTGGAAAGGTTCCTGGCAAAGGTCCATTGACCATTGTTTGGGGAACCTAGGATATGGGCATCTTTCCCATTGCAGCAATTGTGGATCCTATGTGTCTTTTGGTGATACTGCTGGGAAATTGTGCCCATGATTGGACACTGTTGCACACAGGATTTTCAGTGTCTATGTTCCTCTGTGCTACCTGGCAACTGCCTGGTCTACACTGTGCCCCAGCAGCCCCCACTGTGTGATCAGCATGCGCCCTCCTTTGCCCCATTTGCCCCATGACCATTGTGCCCTTTCATACTTAGGCACCGTGCTGTTGCTTCTACTGGGGCTGTACTATTACTTTCTTGGCCTTACCTGTCAGTGCAGCACTGTCCATCCAGCTAAGGGTAGCAGGGGCCTGTATGTGTGGGTGTTTGTACCTTTGCTTGCTGACTCATTGGGGGTTGCACATGTTTGTTTTGTACCTGCACTGTAGGATAAAATGCAACCATAAGGACATGTACTGTATGATCCACAGCTGGGATCCAAACCTGTGACCCACAGTGCTGGTACACAACAGTGCTGTTACATGGTCAGATCGATCCGTTGTGATATAATGCTTCCAATCACACTGCCCAGGCACATGTCACACACCACATGGTGCACTGCATCAGGGCATGGCTTCCATTTGCTGCAGCCAGGTGCCACTTACTCCCTCCACACCATGCTGACATGCACATGTGCTGTCAGTGTTGGTGGTGCACAGTCCCAGGTCAGCCAATGCATAGGTAGGCAGGTGCCTAGGGTGCATGATCCATGAGGGGTGGGGGCATACATGGACAGACACACATTCCATCTCCTGCCATCTGTCCCCCCCCCAGAGCCCCTCTCACCACCTGCCATTGTTATGTCTCTTCGACCTGGGGAGGAGACGGCTGAGTGGTGTGTGTTTCAAGTTTTAGGGCAAATTTCCTTCAGTGGGGGTGATAAATATTCTTCCATTGTCTCTACCATCAGAATGTTGAGGGACTAGAAGAGATGCACTGCATCTACTGTGTCCTCCTTTCCAGACTACTAGATGAATGTATTTTGTCCTCCCACACATCCTCACACCCTGCAATCCATTACCAGAGGATGTTCTAAAGGCTGTTAGTTGAGCTGCATTTCATAAATGCTTTGGAAGATTAATGAAAGAGGCCAAAAAATCATTATTTGAGGGAGCTAGGATTTGGACAGCTTGCCCCATTTCAGGCATTGTGGATCCTGTGTGTCTTTGGGGGACACTGCTGCCTACCTGTGCCCTTGTTTGGACACTACTGGACACAGGATACTGAGCATGCTGCACCTTGGTCAGACAAAGTCTTGCATATTTTCAATTTCCATGTTCCTCTGTGCCACCTAGGCAATTGCCTGGTCTTCCCTGTGCACCAGCCACCTCCACTGCGTGCTCCACATGCACCATCCTTTGCTCCATTTGCACCATCAGTCTAGTGCCCTTTCTTACTTGGGCACTAAGCTGTTGCTGCTAATGAAGCACTACTATCACGTTATTGGGCTCACCTGTCTGTGCAGCACATTGCAGACATTTAAATAGGCTCTCTATCCTCAAAATGCACCCTTACCGACAGGTTTTGATAAGCGGTAAAGTTCCTGGTGTTAAGGTGCCAGCAGTAATGTAGCAGGGCCTTATTCCCACCCACTCCCCACCCATTGACCCCTACTCTCCGTCCTCTCTCCGCCCATAGTGCGCTTAATGCTCTGGGTAACGTTAGCATGTGCTAATGCGTCATTTATCGCACGCTAACATCACATATGTAATGTTAGCGCACACTAACATTACACTTGCTACCTTACCACAGTTTAGTAAACATCCCCCTTTGCTTTCCGCACATTCCAGCCACTGCCTTTGACGTTTGCTAGAATTAAACATTGCCATACACTTGTTGGTCATGGAGATAGTTGAATAAGTAGCATTCTCAGGCTGGCAAATTGTGCAGGTAATTTTTTTAAAGGTACAGTCCTAATTATTCTAAGAACTCATTGCATTTCAGAGTCTTTTCACCAAAGTCTTCAAGAGAAGTAAGCAGAAAAATGTGACAGTTACAGTGAGCCTAAAATTATCTGAAAGGTAGAGCTGTCGAAAATAGAAGCTCCAGTCAGTTTTCTGTTAAGTTGCTATGCATTTATTTCAGACCACGAAGACAGCAATAAATGGACTTCTTTGCTTGAAAGGCATGGCCTTGGCAAAACTATCCTTCCCACACTCCAATCCATTAACGGCATAAGAAGATTAAGCTGTTACTAGTTCCCTTTATCTTTTACTAATTCATTCACAATAGATTTGCATTCAGAGCCTTAAAAGTCTGATTTGTGGCTGATGAAATCTCTATGGTGTATCCCATCAATGACTTAGCCGAAACTATCAAACCCATTTCACAGCTAACCCATGAAGACCACTAAGCATGAGCTCATAGTGTGAAAGGTCAAAACTTGTTCTGTGAGGTTTTACAGCTTCTCTTAGCAACCATATAAACATATTTAATTGGTATAATTATTTTTCACATTATGGAAAACACTTTCATTGTTACTCTGTGTAATTTGTCTCTTTGTGTGAATCCTTTTGTTACAGCAGCTTTCTTTATGACAAATACAATAAAGTAGAATCTTTTATCATTCCATGGTTATGGAATTTACAAAAAAAGGAAATTACTTATTTTAAGAAGCTTTGTTAAAAAAATGAAAGTATATACATCTGAACACAACATCTAAATTTATTTCACTCACAATGGAAATGTAGACATTTTTCAGGCATTTCAACATTTTCTAAGAATAGAAGATAGATTTTGTGGCATATATAATTCTACACCTATATTTTTTTTATTACGCTATTCTCTGAAGTGTACTGGGCTCAAGGTTGTCCTTTGATTGGTATTCAAGAAGAGTGGCGCGTATGTGCTCTCTAATCCCTGCAACACATGGTAATTTTTTCATTCTCTCTCAGTCTCCACCTGTTCCATGGTCCAGTGAAGGACTGCAAATCCTATCAGGGGACTGCAGCGCCACTAAGCCAGCTTTCCTGGCTTCAGTCCATCACAAGTGCACTCAGGCTGCAGAGCATCGAGCCAGCTGCAGTCGAATGATCACGTTATCAGATGACTGATGGCTTCATATCAGGTGTTTAAACTGACGAGCTGCTCCAACTGGTAAATGATTTGGGAAGTCTGGCCTCACTTGATGAATGGGAAAACTGACAGTGCCAATCAGCGTGACCCCTGCAGTTCTCCGGCTGCCGAACCAACAGCCACAGCCAAGTATATCCCACTGATTTACTTTTTCAATCCTATTGTCACGCTGCTGAGATTAGATTTACTGTCACTAGAGGGCCACTAAATTATATCATTAATCCAAATATTTTCCTTTTGAGAACTTTCATAAAACAAATATTACACCTTCATCAAAACAGCATAAAGCATGGAAGGACACAGGGATAAACATCCTTTCTGTTATGAGACAATATGCGACATTTCAGCAAATAAAGTATCAATGAGCTGTTTTAGACAATTGAATTGATATTATATTGGAGAAGCATTTTGAAAAAATAATGCATACTATGCCAAGTTTTAAAAATAAAATGATTTTTCATAAAGAAGACTTGCTGAAAAATCTGCTATTAAAGTTGGAAATTGTATTTCTGAGGGCCAAAACCTCCTTTCATTCATTTATTTATTTATTTATTTTATTTATTTAACACCTTTTATATACCGCACTATTTGTTATCAGTGCGGTTCACATATAACAAGGGTGCACAGACAAAATATTTGCTTTCTAACCTCAGTCTGAATATCTCAAATAAGTAAATCTCTCTTGTGATCTAAACTGAGCGAAACCCAAAGAAAAGATTCTATATGCAGTCCTAGCAAGCTCTCTTCATCCAGTGTATCTAATCTGCCTAGGCGAGTGTGCAATCCATCTTTTAAAAAATGATGCTCATGGAGAAATAAGATAGAAAGTGTTTAACCCAAATTCAGTAGTTAGAACTATTTCTAGCAGAAAGATATTTATCTTGTTTGGTGACTAAAAACAATTGAGCCCTATATCAAAAATGCCTGACTAAACCATGAAGAAGGGGAGAGATGAATGATGCCTAGAAGCCGCATGCTGCTGAAACCCCACTGCGGACTGGAAGTTTGCAATTTTGCTTCACCTATTTACCAATATGGTGAACTAAAGGGTAGAGTAAGAGCTTATCCCTTAAAGCCTCCAGTGTTTTGGAAGGCATATGTTGTGGGTTCCCAAGCCTGGAGGCTTTTCTTAGCTCTAGTGAGAGATCCAGCTACTACTAATTATCATTTGTATAGTGCTACAAGGCATATACAGTGCTGTACATATAGATGTAAGACACAGTCCCTGCTCATCAGAGCTTACAATCTAATCAAGACAAAGAACATCACGTATGGTAAGATACACATAAGTGATGAAAAAGAAAGTGAGAGGCATCAGGATCCAAAAGCAGCTTCAAAGAGGTGGGGTTTTGCCTAGATTTTGAATAGGGCTAGAGAAGGAGCCTGACATACTGACTCAGGTAGTTTGTTCCAGGCATATGGAGCAGCAAGATGGAATGAACAAAGTCTGGAGTTGGCAGTGGCAGAGAAGGGCACAAATAAAAGGGATCTGCCAAAAGAGTGGAGTTCCCAAGGAGGGGTGTAGGGAGAGATAAGAGAGGACAGGTAGTGAGGAGTCGCAGAATGAATACACTTAGAGGTCAGTAAGAGAAGTTTGAATTGGATGCAGAAACTGATAGGAAGCCAGTGAAGTGACTTAAAACCCTAATACCTCCTCTCCTCTCCTCTTCCTCCTTTCTCAGTCTCTGTGGATGGCTCTGTACTCCTTCCTGTTTCCTCGGCCCGCAATCTGGGGGTTGTCTTAGATTCCTCTCTCTCTTTCTCCACACACATCCATCTTGTAGCTAAGACCTGCCATTTCTTTCTCTACAACATTAGCAAAATCTGCCCCCTCCTGTCTGAACATACTACTAAAACGCTCATCCACTCCTTAATCACCTCCCGCCTTTACTACTGTAACCTGCTCTTTGCTGGTCTCCCTTTGAGTCATCTCGCTCCCCTTCAATCTGTTCAATACTCTGCTGCACGGCTAATATTCCGCCATCCTCATCATGCCCGTATAACTCCTCTCCTCAAGTCACTTCACTGGCTCCCTATTCGATTCCGCATCCAGTTCAAACGCCTCTTGCTGACCTATAAATGCATTCACTCCGCAGCTCCTCCCCTCCCGAGGGGGGTTATAAGGGGAGATAAAAGAAGGTACTTTCTTCTTTTATCTCCCCTTATAACCCCCCTTGGGTACTCCGCTCCTCTGGCAAACTGTTTCTATCTATGCCACGCTCTCTTACTGCTAACTCCAGACTTCACTCCTTTCACCTTGCTACACCTTACGCCTGGAACAAACTACCTGTGTCTGTTCACCAGGCACCTTCTATGGCCCTCTTCAAGTCCAGGTTGAAAGCTCACCTCTTTGCTGCTGCCTTTGGATCTTGACTAACCTGGTCTCCTTTCTCTCCCTTGTTCTACCCCTCCCTACAGCTTCCGTGTTCCGTGTCTTTGTCTTAACAAGAATGTAAGCTCGAATGAGCAGGGATTGTCTCTTACATGTCTGTGCTGTACAGCACTGCATACGACTGGTAGCGCTATATAAATGCTGAATAGTAGTAGTAGTTAAAAGGAGTCACTTGAGCATAGTGACACTGGCAGAAGATAAGCCGTGCAGCTGAGTTTTGAACAGATTGAAGAGGAGAGAGATGATTCAGAGGGAGACCAGCGAGGAGCAGGTTACAGTAGTCAAGACGTGAGGTGACTAGAAAGTAGATAAAGGATCCTCCCCCCACACACACCCGCTCACCAACAGTTGTCCCAGATGCTTCACTTTAGACATATCCTGCAGATCAGCACTGCAGTCGAAACTCCTGGAACATTGAGCAATAGTCCTGATGCAACACAGGCACAGGTTGTTTCTGGGCAGACCACAGTTAGAGGCCTCGGGGCAGGTGTTAGCTTTCAGACATCCATTTCTACCACTATGGAGGTATAAATCAAAGTGTCTCAAGCTCTAGTACAGAAATTGGTTATGACAGGTGGACTCTCTATAAATGTGCCGGTGCAAGTACTGATGAAGTTTGTTCTCTCAGCTCTGCCTATAGCACAACCAATTGTATCCCTGTACAATGCATAATTAATAGCATAAAACAACTGTTTAGCCAATCTAATCTGCGGTTATCCCTCTCCACACTTGAGAGATACATACAGTATCCCAGCTTCCAGCTGCTGCTAGAACATCATTGGTTGGCCTTTGTTTTCTGCTGTCAAAGAGAGCTGACCATACAGGATCCCATCCCAATTCAGCACCCAAAGCTATGTCTTACCAAGAAGCTCCATAATAATCTAAAGAGTTGCAATTCTAACCTACTGACCTTGCAGATCTGTGTGGCCATACTAGGGAGTATTTGTTTATTTATTATTTGCATTTAGCTCATAATTTTTCTTTGGAAGCTCAAGGTGTGTTACATTCACGTACAGGAGGTATTTCCCTGTCCCCAGAGGGCTTTAAATCTGAAGACCTCATGTATTGATGTGTCTTAATGCACATTAATTTGAGTAAGTGCATTGTTAGTAATTAGAACCCCTTGAGAAAAATGGGACTTGTATTATTTAGCATGCATGAAATTGTATTAATTGGATACTATGTATTGGTATATGAGGCCTGAAATCTTTATCTGAGGCAAGAGAGGGTTAAGTGACTTACCCAAGCTTACAAGGCCTATCAGAAGAATTTGAACCCTGAGTTTTCCTGTTTTTTGGTCAGCTTCTCTAACCACAAGGCTACTCCTTGCCCACCACCAACCTACTGGCTTTGACATTGTTATTTCCTAGGGAGTGATGGTTATCCCATTTAATGCAGTAATGCTAGATCATGCATCCTTCCTCCACCCTGTATTTTGTCATTGTTACCTCTCTGCTCTTGAGAGAATGAAGGCTAGTATGTTTGTAATATAGCAGTCTCCCAACTTTGTTCCTACTATTCTTATATTATGACAGTATACAAGGACAGGTTGACTCCTATGGATCCTAGCTGAGCTATGGCGTTCTCCTCACTTCTTCATTATCAAGGAACTTAAGGATTAGGGAGCTGAATTCATTACCACCTCCTAAAAATGTAGCGGCCCGTTTGCTAAAGTGCTGTAAAGTTTTGAACTTACTATGCTTTAACTGCAAAGATTAACTGATGTTAAGTAAAAAACCTCTCTGTTGGGGGTATGCCTAGGATGGCTCCTGTCGTTACTGCAACAAAAAATTATTTTCCACTCTTTAAGTATATTTGCACTTAGAGGCTGCGCACCTAAGGCCTCCTCTTGAGGTGATGGGAAGTGCCAGCATGCTAACTATATAAGCGATGGCATGCATAAAGTACCATGTGCTATCTCAATGTGTAGTCCGCGCCCATTCTTTGCCCACAGCCCACCCAGTTCTCTCCCCATAATATGGCATGCACTTAGTGCATGCTGTCATGCCAGTGCAGTAATAGTTACTTCATACGAATTCATGCGCCAACTGCTTAGAATGCTTTAGTAAGCAGGCGCCTCAGTGCACTCAAAATCAATTAAACAGAAAAAAATATATGCCAAAGCAAGCTCTCAAACTCAAGAAGCTCCAATAATATAGCAAAGAAGCTACAATGAAATTACTTTTTATACATTAAAAACAAATAAATTGAGGCATCAAAAGTGTATTATCACAAAGCTATTTTGTCATCTCTTTGTGATACTTCATGCACTCCAGTTCCTCAACTGCCTCTCTATTTAAATGTTCCAAATACTTTCAACATATGAATTCAACTTAAGTGGCACTGGAAGAAAACCGGACCTGAAATTAATATTTTGGCATACTCCATCTGGAGAAAATGCATTTATTTATTTATTTAAAAATATTTGTATCCCACCTTATCCTAGAATCAAAGCGGTTTTCACTTCAAATGATTCAAATTGTATAGGGTGAGGGTGTCAGCATGCAGTGGTTGGATAGAAGTGTTTGTGTGGGTGTAATACATGTGTAGTTTAATTAACAGATGCAATATACACAGCTTGAGCTATCTACAATTTGCTATATACAGTAGAGAGAGAGGGTAGGCTAGGGCAGATGGGAGGGAGCGGGGGAGTGGGCACAGGTAGGGTGGAGGAGATCAGGGTTAGGAACAATAGATGGCGGGGGTCTTTGGAAAAGTTACGTGATGTCACTGTAATGCTCTATGTAGAGTGTGGTCTTGAGTAGCTTTCTAAAGTCCTTAATGTCAACAGTTGATCTTAAACTGGCAGGGAGGGAGTTCCATATGGCGGGCGCTGCTAGGGATATTGCTCTCCTTGACGTGGTTTGCTTCATTTTGGTGAAGTCTTTGGGGGTTGTGATAGTGTCCGTGGTGCCTCTCCTCCTGGGTCTGATGTTTGAGTTGAAACTGATGATGGACTGCAGACTGTTCGCTGAGAGGTCCTGTTTGATTTTGAAGATGTTAAGTATGGTTTTATATCAGATGCGAGAGTCGATTGGAAGCCAATGGAGAAGGTTCATAATGGGGGTGATGTGATCATGCCTTGTGGAACCAGTTATTATGTGAGCAGTGGTGTTCTGCGCCAACTGCAAGGGCCGGAGTGTTTGTTTTGGGAGTCCAAGGTAAATGTTCTTTTTATATCTACAGCACAAAAAAATATTGAATACTATATTTCCTGATGTATCTAGGGTTTTTCCTTGCCTATCTTTGAGGTGCTGGGGCTAACCGGGTAGCATCGAAAATTGCTGATACCCCCTTAACCTTGGCGGCTGCTGGTGTGTCCAACCAAACCCAGATCTTCACTTCCGTCGCTGCGGAAGTGAAGATCCAGGTTAAGGGGGACGGCAGGCAGTCTATGGGCCGACATGGCGCATAGCCTGTCTAAATGAAAATCGGATCCTAAATTTCTTTAGGTGCATCACTTTTTCTTTAATGTTTCCTGTTCTTGCCTCACTTGTGGTATAGTTGAGGTCTATATTTGGTCGGTATATTTGATTTATGTTTATTTCCTTTGCATTATTTCCAATATTGCTGAATCATTCACTTTGTGGGATGTATATTTATTGCAATTGCATAAATAAAAAAATTAAAAATAAAAATCTCAACTGTTGGATCCTCCACAGCTTGGCATTATAGAAGACTTTACTAGAAGGACAGTATTAGCAGCACTGCTAAAAGTTACAAAGGTCATTTTAGCAGATGCACATGGTGCATGCATGTGATGAATAGCAATGGTTTCATGTGTAAAACAGTAATGCATGTAAATAGCTAGTTTAGAAAACTGCTATTTAAAAGCAAGATCTGCAGCATGAACAGTTTCTAAGTGAACATGTTGTGGGCATGTTTTGGGGAGGCCAGAAATGTATGCATATATTTCCGCTTTTACAACACCAAGGGGCATGTTTACTAAAAACCGCTAATTTGCGCGCCGCAAAATAGCGCACTAAAAGCGGTACTTAAGAGCGCTTAAACACCCCGCAAACGTGCGATGAAGCCCCGCACACTTGCGCGTCACAGTAACGGGTGGCGCACAAGTACAGGCCCGCAAATGTCCGATAGAGGCGTGGAAAGGCTAACGGAGGGCGGAGGAAGGCCCCGGAGGGGCGGAGAGAAGAGGTTAATGGGCGGGGAAGGGGAGGGGAGAGGTGGGGCGCACATTATCGGGGCTGAATTTCCACAAAAAAAATAGCGCGAGTGAATCACTCGCGGTAGAAAGCATTTAAAGGGAAGAGAAACCATTTACGTCAGCAATGTACAGCAAAACCGGGGAAACCAGCAAAACGTGAGCAGTGTGATACATGTGCACAGCACAAAAGTGCAAATAAAAATAGAAAATGACCACAACACAACTATTAAAAATAGTAAGTCAGCTGGGGAACAGTTATAGTAATGGGAAAATACAGAAAACACACCCAGCAAAGCTCCAGAACAAAGAAATGAATTTTGGAAGGGTTTACGGAACGGAGACTCTTCCAAAAAACATTTCCTTTTGTGGTGCTTTCCTGGGAGTGTTTGCTATGGTTGCCCATTAATATCACTGTTGCCCAGCGTGGTGATATTTTGTCCTCCATTTCCCGTGGTCATTTCTGGGGTTTATGTGCACGTTTGTCACCAGACAGGGTGCATATGCCCACAGTAAAATTGCGTAGAGCAGGGTTTGTGACTCCATCCTGCCAGGCTCACTACCTCCAGGGGCTGCATTGTCTCTGTGGCCATAGTGTGGTGCAGCAGACAGAGTCAGTACCTCTAGGACCAGAAGGTCAGAGGTTCAAAGCCCAGCTGGGGCACTTGCCAGCCCAGTCCCTATATTTTACCTACCACTAAACACAGATAGCGCAGACACCCCTGTATTGCAGGGGACATAAGCATGGGGAAAACACCCATATTTTACCCAACAACGCACACACACCACAACAATGGGCATTACCCACAGCCAAGTACCCCAAATTCAATCCCGTACTGCCACATTCCAATCAGGTCACCTGCTTTTTATGGGAGAAGCTCATGCCAGCATGTTGGCGGACAAGTACATGTGGTGCAGGGGGCAGTGGCTGCTAGCGACAGAAGACAGAGGCCTAGCCATGTGCAGGCTGCCACTGTCCACTGCAACAGACTGCAACAGACAGGCCCTGCCGGATCCACAGTCATGGACATTCCAGGGAATCCACCCAATCTGTGACTACACGGTGGTGCAGTGCACACAGACACTGTATGCTAAGAGCAGAAGGTCACAGGTTCAAAGCCCAACTGGGGCAACTGCCAATCTTGCCCACATATTTTTCCCCCAATTAAACAGTGATAGTAAGGGCACACCTTTCCTGGCGAGGACATATGCAAAGGCAATACGTCTATCATTTACCCCACTGAGCACAGACACCATGAACAGAGCCAGTACCCAGAGCAGAATCACCCAAATGCAGTCCTGGTGGGGCACACACCAGTCAGGTTCCATGATGCCACTCATACAAATGCCTGTGCTGTATATCTATGCACCACACCCATGGTATGTAGATGTAGCTCATGCATATCCATGAGGGACAGCAGGAAAACCCGAACAGTGTGATGCAAACCTGGACTGGAGTTGGGAATCTGTGCCGTAAAGCAGCAGCCATCAAGGGCAGACACACCCACACCCACACCCACAGGCCTCATTGGCCAATGTCTCCTGGAGAGGCAGACCATTGGACCCTGCATGCATCTCCCAAAACTAGCACTTGCATAACTTAACAATGTCACCCTACACCTGAGGTATACGGTACACAGCTCTGAGACGTTTGCTAGGAGTACTGGCAGATAGATATCCATACGTTACGCACATACTGCTAGTTGACCCCATCCGAACAATCTGTTAGGTGTTTGCGGTGCGTGCTCCAGGCCTGGCCTCTGACGGTGTTTACCTCCCTGGGGAGTGACCCCCAGCTGTACTGCGTACCATATCCATGCCTTGCCGTGCCCAGGACCGGTTTGGTGGGCAAGGCTAATTACCTCCTCAATAGTAGCACCATGATGGCATAGGTGTGGAAGTGTGTGTCTGTCTACCAAGTGTGTGTCTGTCTGCAAGCCCCTTCCACAGCCCACACTGCCAGCACTGTTGCCAGTATTGGCCTGCCAATGTGCATAATGAGGTGCAAGGTACTATGGGTATAGCCAGGACAGGGTGGCCTGGCCAGGATGCATCTGCACCGGCCATAGGGCACTGGCAGGGACATTGTAGTGTCCAGCCACCACCTACACAGACAGGGTGGCCAAACCATGTTCTTCTGGAAGATCACGCTCACCCTGACTGTGCAGTGACCACAGCATGGCTAGGCACCCCCATAGTGCTATACAGTATTCTTCATGTGATAGATATGTGTTTCTATTTGGGGCCCAGTCACTGATTTATCTGCTTGCTGTGTATGCTGGCAGCCCAGTTCTGGGTACATGTGTCTCCATTGGGAACATGCACTATGGACTAACCAGCAGACAGTTTGTAGCTGGTATGTGTCTTGCTGGAATAGCTTGCAGGGTGCAGTGGCTGTTGGCTTGCTGCAGGGGAGTATCTGGCGGTGGGGTGCAGCTTACCTTATCCTGGTCTTATGGCTGTGTATGGAGCTGCCTGGGGGGGGGGGGGGTGTTCCTCAGCAGGACTTGGGTTGCTGTTGCCCTATACTGCCACCTTTGCAGGGAGGTAGAGTGTGGATCTCTTAATGGGGGACCTGTGCCTGAGTGGGATATCCATGGTGTTTGTGCAGGAACTAGCTAGCTTACATATTAACACTGCTTTGGAACTCCTGCTTGGCCTCCATCAGCCATGGAAGGTGTTGTGGACCTGGAGCTGGGCGCCTCATTGCACACTCAGGGTGAGCACAGAACCCACACGATGTAACGGTGTGTAGCTACTCTGTGCCAGTAAAACACCCGGTCAGTGCCCCCTACCAGGCGGAGGTGCTGTGTGGGTGCCCCCGGTCACTTCCCCCAACAGGGCCAAGGTGCTGTAGGGGTGCATTCCCCATCTTCCCCCATCTGTGGACAGCTAATTTGCATGTGCAGTGCATCATGGGTACGTGTGGCCTAACCCTATCCCAGAGCTACTCAATTCCAGTCCTGGTGGCCCGCAACCCTGCAGGTTTTTGGGATATCCCTAATGATATGCATGAGATATATATGCATTAGAGATAGCCTGCCAACCTGACTGGAACAATGGTGGATTTATACCTTTGCTACTGTTGCCCCAAAGGGGCTGAATATGTGTATAGAATGGGGACGCTGTCTATAGACATTGGGTGGGAGTTAAATAGTATCAGGGCTATGGGATTTAACAACCGTGTAACGTTGCAGGTTAGCGAGTATGTTACTGAAGTCCAGAGCATGTGTGTGGAGTTTTAAATGGTTAAGATCGGCTATACGGATATAGATACAGTTTAGTTATCGTACTGTTCTTGTGTTAGATTGGTCCTTTGTAGATTAATATATGGAGGCAGTTTGACGTAGTTGATTAATCTTAAGATTGGGTTCAAGTAGTGAATGGGCGGTCCATCTGTAGAGGAGGTCATATGAATGAAAGTAAGGTGTTGTTTCATGAGAGGTCTTTGCAGAAGTTATGATTGGTGGCGGGAGAACATGTGACCAGAGTGGAAAAGAGGGAGGGATTCTGGATAAATAGAGGGAGTGCTCCTTCTGTCCGCATGCGCGGCGTTTTGTATTAAGATTGAGAACTGAAGAGCAGCAATGTGTAAACGCGGGCAGCTTTCTTGAATGACATGGTAATAAAGTTTTTCTCTTTTTCTCTTCTTTGGTAGTTTGTCTCCTTAGCCAGTGGAGAGCTTCAAATGATTTGTCTATGTTAAATAGGGTTTATTGTTAATGTTTAGTATGTTTGGTGATATGTTTGTTAGGTAATTGTCGGTTGGCTGGGAGAGCCGTATTGATCCCCTGAAGAAAGCTAAAGTCGTGAAACGCATGACTGGTACCTGAGTGAGGCGTCGGGATCCGAGCTCAACCCAGTCCATGGGGTGGTGTTGAAGACGCAGATAAGGATTGTTTACAGCTTTTCTTTCTTTAATGATTGGACTTTTTATATTATAAAAGCGTTGTTCAACAAGCTCCAGAGGTCGTTGATGCAAATAAGGTTTCTGCTGTGACAACGGACGTCAGTCCCGGTGGCAGAACCGATTAAGTCTGAGACCTCTTTAATTATATGAGATTGATTTTGAGAAGATTGGATAAAATATTTTTGCCTATTTCACACGTGAACGATTGTTTTGATATAGAGCTGATGGTATTTTCAATAACATCATATGGATGTGAAAGCTGGACAGTGAAAAAGATAGACAGGAAGAAAATTGATGCCTTTGAATTATGGTGCTGGCGGCAAATACTGTGTATACCATGGACTGCCGGAGGAACAAACCAGTCGGTAGTAGAGGAGATCAAACCTAAGCTTTCTTTAGAAGTTCAGATGACAAGACTTCGACTTTCATACTTTGGACACATCATGCAAAGAGAGAGATCATTAGAGAAAGACATCATGCTTGGCAAGATAGAAGGTCAGTGCAAAAGAGGAAGGCCAGCAATGAGATGGATCGATACAATAACAGTAGCTATGGGTACCAGTCTGTCAACAATGAGCCGCCTGACTCAAGACCGAACACAATTTAGGATAGCTATCCAGAGGGTCGCCATGAGTTGAGTCAGACTCGACGACACTTAACAACAACAGCACTCCTTATGTGACATTTTGGAATGTGTTACTGTTGCATTTTATGTCTGTCACAAACTTGATGGACTTACAACACCTCCTTGTGACCTTGAGCAGGGCACTTAACCCACCAATGGCTCAGCTAACTGCAGGTCTGTACAGTCCCTGTTTATCATCAGACATTACCAATTAATTGGTAAGATGTACCCTGAAGTCACTGCACTGATACAGCAGTATACTAACAGGCAGTTACGTACATACAGCTATAACCTACATGTGAGACATGAGTTGTATATGACTTCATGACTAGATGTGGTGTATTTAGATTTCAGTAAAACCTTTGACACTGTTCCTCACAGGCGACTTATAAATAAACTTTGCACTCTAGAGATGGACCCTAAAGTTACTGCTTGGGTTAGAAATTGGTTGGGTGGGAGGCGACAAAGAGTACAGGTAAATGGAGCTCACTCTGAGGAGAAGGATGTTACCAGTGGTGTGCCCCAGGGATCTGTCCTTGGTCTGATTCTTTTTAATATCTTTGTTAGTGATATAGCGGAAGGGCTGTCGGGTAAGGTTTGCCTCTTTGCGGATGATACCAAAACCTGCAATAGAGTAGACACCCAGGAAGATGTAAAAACATGAGGAGGGATCTAGCTAAGCTTGAAGAATGGTCTAGAATTTGGCAGCTGGGATTTAATGTTAAAAAATGCAAGGTCATGCATTTGGGCTGCAGCAATCCAAGGGAGCAATATAGTATAGGGGATAAAGTACTTTTGTCCACTAAAGAAGAATGGGACCTAGGCGTGGTTATGTCTGATGACCTTAAAGTAGCTAAACAGGTAGAAAAGGCGACAACAAAAGCTAGAAGGATGCTTGGGTGCATACGGAGAGGAATGGCTAGCAGAAAAAATGAGGTGATAGTGCCTCTGTATAAGTCTTTGGTGCGACCTCATTTGGAGTATAGTGTGCAATTCTGGAGACCGCACCTTCAAAAGGATGTGAACAGGATGGAGTCGGTGCAGAGGGTGGCTACTAAAATGGTTAGTAGTCTTCATTATCAAGCATATGAGGACAGACTTAGGGATCTTAATATGTACACCTTAGAGGAAAGGTGGGATAGAGGTGATATGATTGAGATGTTTAAATACCCTCCGTGGCATAAATGTTCAGGGGTAGAGCCTCTTTCAATTGAAAGCAAGTTCTGCTACGAGGGGACATGGGATGAGGGTGAGGGGGGATAGATTCAGGAGTGATATGCGGAAATATTTCTTTACGGGAAGAGTGGTGGATCCATGGAATAGTCTCCCAGTGGAGTTGGTAGAGATGAGGACAGTAACTGAATTCAAGAAAGCATGGGACCAACACAGAGGATCTCTAAAGGAAAAAAGGGGACTGTTGTAGTTGTTGATATGGAAGGAGAGACTAGATAGGCCATGTGGTCTTTTTCTGTTGTCATATTTCTATGTTTCTATACAGCTCTGGCTCCATCACATCTTTGCAGTACATGCAGACACATCCTACCCCTTGGATAGCCTGCAGGTATCATCTCCCTTGGATAGCCTGCAGGTATCTTGGATAGCCTGCAGGTATCATCTCATGTCCGTACGTGCCCCATTTACCCAGTTTGGGCAAATGGGGCACGTACGGTCCAGTTGTTATCTGCACATTTGTCTGGGGTGTTGTATGGTGTATATGTGGCTAGGACAGGTGTGAGTCCCACATGTCTGGTATCAAGCCTTCCAAGTGACACTGATACACATTTTCCCACACAGTACAAATATGTTGGGGATTGCACCTATAGCACATTGGTGCTGCCAACCCATACTTCCCTCTCCTATGCCATCTATCCACCTCTGTCAGCTGTGTGCAATCACGTCTTCTTGTGCAAGCTGCTACACCATGGCCTACACTGGTACTCTTTCCCATATTTCGGCTCTTCACACATGTCTCTCCTATGTCTGATCTTCACGCCACCTCTCCTGCTCTGACCTCCTTTCTCTGCACACATCCTGCCACTTCTGGCTCCGCTTGGGGACACATCTTCCCCATCCTATGCCACATACTGACATTGTGTCATTTTACATTGGCACCCCCCATTGCATCAGTATAACTCCCTCCCACATGCTCATCCAAATTTCTGGCTGCCACATAGGATGCCCATAGATCTGACAGGGCCATCAGCTCCCACATGTCCTTCTATCCATTACCTTTACATTGACTTTCCTAGGTGCTCCCTTATTCAATGTTAGGGTGACAGCCATTTTCGGATGTTAAGGTGCATGCTTGACACCTTAACACCCGATGTCCTGGTAATGCATGTTAAATGACCCTCTGCGCCCTTACCACCAGAACGCCTCCTATTCGCTCACAGCCTTTTTTGCTGCCGTTAATGCCTGCTACCTTATTGCCCTTTAGAAAACATACCCCTAAGTCAGTCTTTATGGCTTTATAATTGCCCCTACTGGCTGCAAAAATACATTGAGCAAAACTGGCAACAGTGTGGAGTCTTACAGCACTTAATAGGAAATATGCTAGGAATCTGAAGTTTGTGATCCCATTTTTACCCTTTGGGATTAATGATGTAAAAAATATACAAACCAGTCTAATTCTGTCCCTCGAATCCCCTCAGTAATTAATTGTTTTGAAAGCAGCGTGTTGTTCACCAAATCAAACCCTGCTGAAAGATCTAATTGAATCAAGAAACCTTCTTTACACTGGCCTAATGCTGCACATGTGAAGCCAGGTTTTGCATAGGATATCTGGCTAGGAGCAGGAATGTCCAGGTCAGGATGGGCAGAATTCCTTGATGATTTTGTAAAAAACTAGTTGAACATAGACCTTTTTGCAAATATGTATGCATGTGCAACTGCCGGCATGTCCAGCAGGATCAATCATTTTAGTGAGAAGCACGTCTAAAAATAGAGCATCATTATTCAGGTTCTGAACATATAAGGGATGATTTTACAGCTTACACATATAAGTATCAGTGCTCACACATGTAAATATTGGATTTTACAAAATTAGACATCCAGAAAGAGCCAGTTTAAGGAGGTGGTTTTAAACAGAACTGCCCCATCCATCACTGTTTCAAACCACAAGTCCAAATGAGCTGACGCTGGCTGACACTCATGCCTGCCTTGGAGCAGATGCAAATACTGAAATACCGATTTTTGAAAGCATGCAAATGTCTTGGGGGTATGTTTACTAAACTCCATTGCTGTGCGGGTCCCCGTTAGTGTGCGTGTGCCATATAAGGAGTGGGCGGTTCAGGCAGAAAAAAGAAAAAACCGGAGCGTACGTGTGTGCGTCGCGCTAATGTGCGGGGCCCACATTAGCGCGTGGAAAGGCTAAGTGGGGCGCTGCTGCATAACCAAACAACAGAGCTGTAGTACAAGGGTGAAGACACTGAGCTATGGTGCAGGGGCCAGGGGTTCAAGCCCCCATTGTACTCTTCAAAGAAGACCAGCTGAGGCATCAACTTTTATAGGCAAAGGTGGTGTAGGAGGCATATTGATTATGGGCGGCAGAAGGCAGCGCACTCTTTTTTTATACGGCATGAGGCGGCGCGCTGTTCATTGTGGGTGGCAGATGGCGGCGCGCTGTTAAGGTTGGGCGGAAGAGGGCGGCGCGCTGATAAATTTGGGCAACAGAAGGCGGCGAGCCGGTGGGCAGAAGGCAGCGTGCTGATGTGTGAGGGGGCAGCCCAATAGTGGGAGGGATAAGTGGCGCGCTGATGTGCAGCTACCAGGAATAGAGCCATAGCACAATGGTGAAGACACTGACCACTTGTGCAGGCATCATGGGTTCAATTCCCCACAGTGCCCATTGAAGACAGTTGGCTGAGGCATTATTTTAACGGGCATGCCATGTTGGGCGGCATAAGGCGGCGTGCTGTTAATGTTACATGGCAGAAGGCGGCGCACTGCTAATTTTGTGCGCCACAAGACGGCGCGCTGATGGCTACAAGGCTGCGCGCTGCTGCTCAAACACAGGAACAGAGCCACAGCACAATGGTTGTGACACTGACCAATGGTGCAGGGACCAGGGGTTCAATCCCTCACAATGCCCATTGAAAAAGACTAGCAGAGGCAGTATGTTTTATGTTGTGGAGTGCTGTAGGAGGCCCTCTAATTTTATTTTGTGATAACAACTAGCAAACGCACGCTCCCAGCATGTTAACATAAGGCAGCCCATAAGGCACATGTTACAGTGCACCATCCACCAAGGCACCCTAGAATGTCCCCTATAGGGCAGCATGTATGTTGCGACACAGGATAATGTATAGTGCACCCTATATGGATGGCAACCATAAAGTGCCGTATATGGTGTCCCATAAAGCACCCTCAGAGGCACCTTATGGGTACAGTACGCTCAGGGTGTTATTGCTGGCAGCAACATATGTACAGTAAAAAGATGCTGTGGACACCCCTATCACAGAACCCCACTGTGGGTTTGAACCCATGACCACTGGCTGCACAGGCAGTGACATAACCATTGGGCTACAGCTCCATAGCTGTAAGCAAGTCCCTGGCTGGCTGCAGATAGCCTGCACGTCACCTCACAGACAGTCTGCCGGTGTAAACAGGATAGGGCAGAGCTACTCAATTCCAGTCCTGGTGGCCCGCAACCCTGCAGGTTTTTGGGATATCCCTAATGATATGCATGAGATATATATGCATTAGAGATAGCCTGCCAACCTGACTGGTTTGTGGCCCTCCAGGGCTGGATTTGGAGACTCCTGCCTTACACCTCTGTCATTTAAGATTGTGAGTGGGCAAGGTACAGATGTTCTAGACATCAAAAGGGTAGATAGAATGTGTCACATTCCTCCTAGATTCTCAACACCACCAAAAAGTTGTCTAATAGATGCCACAGACCACCTCAGCACTGTCTGGATTGTCCAGAGTGGTCTTGGTCAGAGTCAGGGTACAATGGGAACTTATCCGGAGTGCAGCAATTTCTAGCTCTGCTATCTGCACAACTATTCATATAACTTAGGATAGCAAGAACATGTCCTAAGTTCTATGCAGATATCTATCTGGATAGCGAGCTAAAAATCACAACTATCAAGATAGCTTGTGGTAGCTGATGTTGAATCCATATATTCAACACTGGTCACATGGTAACATAGTAATATACACAGTAATATAACATGTGATGGCAGATATAGAGACCAGTATGGTCCATCTAGTCTGCTCAGTAAGATGGCTAGAGTAGTTGTACCCACCACTCTGTGAAGGTCATCTCCCTCTATGCCTTTGCTTAGGATAGTACCTGCCACTCTGTGCAGATCATCCCCTACATTTGTTGAAGTATAAAAGATATTTATAAAGGAATCTTGTATCTGTCCCATGCCATTTCGAATTTGATCACTGTATTTGCCTCCACCATCTCCATCGGATGCATTCCAAGCATCCACGACACTTTCATATTCTATGTTACTATCAGTGGATCACTTTATAGCAACAGGATAAAATCTAAATAAACATATCTTTTATATCTCAACATATACTGGTCTTTATCTACCGTCATATACTATGTTACTCTGTATGTAACCCAGCATCCTCCTGGCTTTGGCTACTGCCTTATCACATTCTTTCACCACCTTGAGAACCTCAGACACGATCAGTGCTGAATATCTGTTTCTATTTAAGCTCTGTGGCTGGTGTTTAAAAAAAAACCCCATTGATCACAGAGTCAAATATCAGGCAGAAAACTTCTGGAGATAATAGAAACAAATGGAACAATATTCAAAGCCTTTAGCTGGCCAGCCAGCAGAAGACCAGCCAACTAAGGGGGCAGACCATGATATTCAGCAGTACTATCTGGAATACAGTTGTGGTCAACATTATTGGCATCCTTGCAGTTCAACCCCCTTATGTCCAATATCTCCTAAAAAAAAAGTGGCCAGTGAAATGGCTTTAGACTATATATGCACATATATTTGACACATAAAAGAATCAAATAAAAGAAGATCAATTAAAAAAGGAAATAGTAGGAAATAGTATAAAAACTGGGATATTTCCAGGACATGAATATTCTATATCACGAAAACTCACTCCACCCTAAAGTATTATAGGATACTCCAGATAATCAAAACTACTTCTTGAGGAGAAAAGGATCTCAGAACCATTTGAGCTGGAAGCATGGGCATTACAATAAAGCCCTACACCAAATGCTCAGAACATCACCATTTCTGAAAAGCTCCTCCTGTCCTCTTATTGATGGCGTTGGGTAGATCGGGAAAATGATCAATGTCAGATAAGTGGTTAAATCAACTGACACTAGAGTGTTGTGTATACTGTTGATGCTGATGTTTTCCATTGCGGGTGGAGGGGGGGGGGGTGATGAAGGCATGGTTTAAGAAATTAAAGTTTTAAGAAGTTCAAGAGGATAGGAGGAGTTTTTCAGAATTGGTGATGTTCTGAGCATTTGGTATGGGTCCATATTGTAATGCCCATGCTACCAGCTCAAATGGTTCTGAGATCCTTTTCTCCTCAAAAAGTAGCTATTGATTATCTGGAGTACCCTATACTACCTTTGTGTAGCGTGATTTTTGCTGATATAAATTAGTATTCTTTCTGTAACTGGCATTTATTAGATGTGAGTATATGATTATTGGCACCATTATAAGCAATTCAAATCCGTTTGAACAGAAGAACTACATTCCCATTGCAATAAAGTTAGACGCACCTGTGATCAATTGTCAGTACTCCCGTGACTTGAATCAACCAGTGAATGATGATTCTAAGGCAGTGGTTCTCAAACCCAGTCCTGGGGGCCCACCAGCCAGTCAGGTTTTCAGGATATCCACAATGAATCTGCATGAGAGAGATTTGCATGCCCTCTACTTCCAGTATATGCAAATCCCTCTCATGCATATTCATTGTGGATATCCAGAAAACCCAACTGGCTGGTGGGCCCCCAGGACTGGGTTTGAGAACCACTGCTCTAATGTGTATGTTTACCAAAGTGTGGTAAAGGAGAAAGTGTGCACACCAGCGCCCTTAGCGCATCTTAAAGGTCGTTTTAGCACATGCTAACGGTACCAGCATTGTAAAGTGCCATGTGGGCGGAGAGCAGGCATCCACGAGGCGGAGAGTGGGGGTCGATGGATGGGGAGTGCGCATGAACAAGGCGTGTTCCCTTAATGAAAGGCACCTTAATAACAGGAACCCTAACACATATCAAAACCTCACGGAAAGGGTATATTTTGAGGAGAGAGAGCATATTTTAATGTCTCCAATGTGATGCACAGGCAGGGGATCCCACAATAGTGATAATAGTGCTCCATTAGCAGCAACAGCATAGTGCCCAAGTATGAAAGGGCACTATGTTGATGGTGCAAATGGGGCAGAGGAGTTTGCACGTGGGTCATGCAGTGGGGGCAAATGGTGCACAGGGCAGACCAGGCAGTTGCCTAGATGGCACATAAGAACATAAGACTTGCAAATATGCCAAACTGTGCAGATCGAAGTCCATCATGCCCAGTATCCTTTGTCCAACAACAGCCAATCTAGGTCACAATTACTTAGCAGTTTCCCCAAAAGACACATAGGATCCACAGTGCATGTAGTGGGCAAGCAGGGGATATTCTGGGCTCCTCTTTAGTAATGGTTTATGGATCATTCCCCAGGAACCTGTTCAATCATTTCTGAAACCCATCTACACCAACAGCCTTTACAGCACCCTCCGGAAATGAAATCTAGAGATTGAATATGTGTTGACTGAGAAACCATTCTCTCCAAGTAGCCCTCAATGGGTTACAATGTAGCCGCATTGCATGTCCCCTAGTCCTACTACATTTTGATGGTGTAAACAAGCGATCTACATTTACCCAATCCACTCCAGTCAATATTTTATAGACCTATGACATGACACCCCTCAGCTGTTTCTTGCCCTGGTTGAAGAGACATAACATTGGCAGGTGGTGATGGGGGTCCCTGGAGATGCAAATGGTTGTAGGGGGGATATGTGACCATTCATTTATGCCTCCACCCCCTCCAGACGCTGTGCCCTAGGCACCCGCCAACCCACATGTTGGCTGGCCTCAGACTGTGCACCACCAACACTGATGGCAAATGGGCATGTCAACATGGTGTGGGGGGTGTTGGCAGAGGGGGCAGCAGCACCCGCCTGCATCAGACTAAAGCCATACCCCGGTCCAGTGCACTATGCACAGTGCAACATGTGCCAAGGTCTGTCTGATGGGAAGCATGTTATCCCTAGGGACTGTTGCAACTATGTGGCAGCACTGTGACACACTACACACAGTTAGTATGTACATGAGTAGAGGGTCACAGGTTCAGATCCTGGCTGTGAATCATGCAAGTATGACCCTGTGGCTAAAATTTAGTCCACAGTGTAAGTACAACACCAACATGTGCAAATCCTAATGAATTGGCCGACAAGGGCACAAAAACCCACACAGACATGCTCCACAATCCTCAGTTGGATGGAGAATCAGACTGACAGCACCTGTACACTGAGTAGGCTTGAACATCAGAGTGCACTGCTAGCTCCTGCACAATGAGCACACCTTAATAATGCTTGAGCTGAGATCAGGACCAGAGTGGCAGGCAGGAATGCCAATCATCCCCATTTTTGCACAGTTCGTTGATATGAATGAGTGCATGTGTGTGTGTGTGTGTGTGTGTGTATCCATTGTTTTGTAGCTTTCTACACCTTGCTGAGCCTCGCAGTGCCTAAGCTGTTTCCAGCTTTAGGGGTATGTTTACTAAACTGCGGTAATCATGAATAACGCGCGTTATGTAACATTAATGATCGTAAGCGCAGCATAACACGCGTTATGCTGCGCTTACGATCGTTAACATCATATAACACGCATTATGATGCGCTAACGATCATAAAGCCCCGCGGCGCGGTAAAACAACGCAGAAGGTGGAGAGAGGGCGGAGAGAAGGGGTCAGTGGGCGGAGAGTGGACAGGGAGAGGCTCCCCTCACACTAACGCGCTGAATTGCAGGGCTGAATTCCAACGCGAATGAAAACCTGCCGTTAAAGGCACATTAAAGGAGAGAGAAACCATTTCAGTGTCAGCAATGTACAGCCCAGGCAGAGAAACCAAAACAAAAGTGATAAGTGTGATACATGTGCACAGAACAAAAGGGCACAGAAACACTAAAAATGACCCCAACAAACAAGAAAAAATCAATAACCAAGCTGGCATCAATGAGAAACATCAACCCCTCCCCCCCCCCGAGTAAGCTCCATAGAACAGATATAAATCGTGGAAGGGTCTATACTCCGTCCCCATACAAGGTGAATGGGCCCACAGTGAAATAGCGCTGTTCAGAGTTTTCCCCACCATCGGACAGGGTTCCTATGACATGCACATGTCCCGCAACATCAGGGCGGGCATGTCAGAACGGCAACTGGACAGATGCCGGAAAAGGGGATACAGAAGGCCGCAGGCGGCACATGCTGTGGTGCAGCTGGGCCACAGTGCGGACTAGGCTGATGCCTAGGTGGCCCATACGAATGCTGAAACAGCGGAGCAGCCAGACAGCAACTGCTGAAGGCCCAACATGGGCACAAGTGTGTTTCCCAAAGTGTCACAGGGGATAGTACCCAACAGCTACCCCCAAGGGCACGGAACATTGGCAGGCGGGGCTGGGTGGGAGCGTGGACGTCGATGCAGGCACCCTTACCCCAGAACCCGCACCATAGGCAGCTGCCTACCTGCACACTGAATGGCCTGAGACTGCGCACCACCAGCTCCACCAGCAGAAGGGCATGTCAGCATGGTGGCTGAGGGATAATGGTGGTGGAGGGGGCAGTGGCAGCTGGCCAGAGCAGACCGTGGCCTAGCCCTGTGTAGGTGGGTGACATGCACTGCAACAGACAGGCCCTGTCTGACCAACAGTCATGGTATCACCAGGGAATGCACCATCTCTGTGATAACATGGTGGTGCAGTGCACAAAACCAGTGTATTCAGAAGGTCACAGGTTCAAGTCCCAGCTTTGGTTTCCGCCAACCCAGTCCTCATATTTTACCCACTACTATAACGTGCTAATACAGACAGAACCTTTCTTGCAGATGACGTAAACATGCCCAAAACACCTACATTTTACCCTACAGAGCACAGACACCATAAACATGCACATAACCTAGAGCAGAGCCTCCCAAATGCAGTCCTGGAGGGCCAAACACCATTCAGGTTCCATGCTGCCTCTGATAAGGATGCCTGTGCTGCATTTCTATGCTCCACCCCCATGGTATGCAGATGTATCTCATGCATATTCATGAGGGACAGCATGAAAACCCTAACAGTGTTTTGCACCGCAGGACTGGAGTTGGGAACCTCTGCCGTAAAGCAGCAGCCAACAGGGGCAGACACACCCGCACCCACAGGCCCCATTATCCAAAGCCTCCTGGAGAGGCAGGACTTTGGGCTCTGCGTGCATCTCCCAATACTAGCACTTGCATACCTTAGTAATACCACCCTAAACCTGGGAATATGGTACACATCTATCAAAAGGTTGCTATGATTACTGGCAGATAGCAATTCCTAGGTTAAGTACAATTTTCTGAGTGAGCTGCATCATAGCAACCTTTCTGATGTCTGTGGAATGTGCTACAGGTCTTGTGTCTGACAGTGTTTACCAATCTGGGGAGTGACTCCTATAGTATTGCGTACCATAGCCATGCCTGCACTGTGCCCAGGACTGGTGTGGTGGCCTGGGCTGCCCAACACCTCTATAGTTGCAGAATGCTGGCATAGGTGTGGGGAGTGTGTGTCTGTCTATCCAGTGTGTGGTGGCTGCCAACACCCTCCACAGCCCACACTGCTAGCACTGTTACCAGTATTGGCCTGCCAATGTGCATAATGAGGAACAAGGTACTGTGGGAATAGCCTGGATAGGGTGGCCTGGCCTGGCTGCATCTGCACAGGTCATAGGGCAATGGCTCGGACATTGTAATGCCCGGTACCACCTGCACGGACAGGGTGGCCATAGCTTGTCCTGCTGGGAGGTCACTCTCACCCTGACTGAGCAGTGACCATGGCATGGCTAGGTTCCCCCATAGTGCTATATAACATTTCTCTCATGTGATATTTATGGGTTTAGTTTTGTGGCCCAATCACTGACTTATCTGCTTGGTGTGTATGCTGACATCCCCGTTCTGGGTACATGCATCTCCACCAGGACCATGCACAATGGACTAGCTGGCGGACTGTCTGCAGCTAGTATGTGTCTTGCTGGAACACCTTGCAGGGTGCAGCGGCTGGAGGCTTCCTACGGGAGAATATCAGATAATGGTGGGGGGCAGCTGAGCATTTCCAGGCCTGCTGTCTGTCTGCTATTGCGTTATAGATGTGTACTGCTCTGTCTGTTCCCCAGCAGGACAGGGGTTGCTGGTCCCCTCTGCTGCTGCCATTGCAGGGAGGTAGACTGTGGATCTATTGGTGGATGATCCTGTTTTCCACCCTGTGCCCCAGAGGGTGGGTTGTGTGGTGGTACATGATCTGCCCATGGGTCCATACACCCCCCCCCCTTCACCAACAGCAGGTAACCATGGCACCAACACAGGATATGCACTTTTCTGGGTGCATCATTGCCCATAGGGACTAGACATGACTGGGAATACAGCAGGGCACAGATGTATCCTAAGTGTGTCTAACGGAACTACCTATCACACACTGATGGGGACCTGCAGCATGGCGTAGTTCATCCATGAATGGTGCTGTGGACCTGGTGCTGGGCGCCCCACCTCAACCTTAGGGTGGGCACAGTACCCGCACAATGTGACTGCCTGTGGCTACTCTGTGGCAGTACCACACACGGTCTGTTCCCCCTACCTGGCCAAGGTGCTGTGGGGGTGCATATCCAATCTTGTGCCAATCTGTCGACTGCTGATTTGCATGTGCAGTGCATCATGGGTACGGGCGGGTTAACCCTATCCTGGTAACCACAGCATACAGTTTGTGTGGTGACGTGCAGTCCTGCAGCCAGCCAGGGCTTTGTTCACAGCCTTATAAGGTGCCCTATAGGGGACATTATAGGGTGCCTTGGCGGACAGTACACTTTCTAATGTGCCCTATGGAGTGCGTTATGGGGTGCCTTATGCAGCACCTTAGTTTATGCCACCGTGAGGGTGTGTTTGCTGGCAGCACAAATTAAAATACATGTCAAATGCCTCACCAATCACAACTTAAATGTAAAGGGTGCTGCCTCAGCCAGCCTTATACATTAGGCCCACTGGGGAATCGAACCCATGACCCCTGTACCATCCATCAGTGTTGTAACCATTGTGCTACAGCTCTGCTGCTGTGATTGTATGCCTGCGCGCCTTCTTAAGATTAATGAGCGGTAACGTGCCCTGTAGCACTCGTTAATTTATGGTGCCTTGTAACGCATGTTCTCGGCGTGTTCTCGGCAACGATGTACCGCCCATGTCCTTATTTGGGATTTCTGTCTCTAACGCGGCTCCTAACGCGAATCGCACTAACGCAGTTTAGTAAACATACCCCATAGTCTGCAAATGTGCATGATGAGGAGAAACGTATTGTGGGTATGGGCTGAAACAGGGTGAATTGGCCAGGGTCTCTCTGCATCAGGGGTAGGGTCAATGGCTGGGATGTTGTAGCACCCGACTGCCACCTGCATGGACTGGGTGCCACAGCATGTCATGGTGGGGGGGCACTCTCACTCTGACGAGCAGTGACCA
The DNA here is from genome assembly GCA_033557465.1 of Ichthyophis bannanicus. NCBI lineage: Eukaryota > Metazoa > Chordata > Amphibia > Gymnophiona > Ichthyophiidae > Ichthyophis > Ichthyophis bannanicus. The sequence goes on along the minus strand of CM066031.1, from coordinate 1,623,873,677 downwards.
TGGCACAGCTATGTATCCACATAGTGTTATATAGTGTTTGGTTTTAGTGATGTGTGTGCACTTCCCTGTCCTGGGTCCTAATCACTGAACCAACTGTTGGGTGTCTATCTGGTATAGCCCAAGCCTGGGTGCACATGGTCACTTTGTGTACATGCTATGTGTACTGACCAGCGTACTGTCTGCAGGTTATTTATTTATTTACATTCTCTTATATACCGCGCTATTCTGCATCAGTGCAGTTTACATTGAACAAACTGAAATTACATTGAACAGGGCATTATAACTTAGAGATAACTATTTTACAGGGAACATGGGCTATGGAGGGTTAAGTTTTATTTTTATTTATTTATTTATTTAGACAGTTTTGTATACTGCCTTATCCTTCAATCAAAGTGGTCACAACACAATTGGGGGATACATTTAACACATGGGGATATGGGACACATACACTAATACAGGGAACATGGGCAATTGAGGGTTAAGTGGCTTGCCCAAGAACACAAGGAGCACCTGTGGGACTAGAAACCCCAGTCCTTCCAGCCCAAGGTTGCTGTTCTCTAGTGGGATTTGAACCCCCAACCTTCCAGCCTGAAGTACCTTGCCCCAACCACTAGGCCACTCCTCCACTCCAGGTTGTATGTGCATGGCTGGAAAACCCAGTGTTGGGCAGCAGGTGCAGTCTGACTGTGCTTGCCATGGGTGAATGTTAGACCTAGGTGGTGGGGACATAAAGTATTCCAGGCCTACTCCCAATGGTACTGGTCAGATCAGCAGGACCCTAGTAACAACCCCATTCAAGTATAGCCCCCAGGTAGTTATCAGCCATGACATCAACATTGTAACATTGGGTATTGACATGCACTGTTCTATGTGGGTTCCTGCCCAACAGGTGCAGAACACAGGGCCAGATGTGACTGGCGCATACAGCAATTCTGCAGGATACAAGGAAACTAGCATATCATACTACAGACAATACCCACCACACATAGGCAGTGATGGGGATCTGCAGCACAGGAAGCAAAGACCATCTCTAGCACTGCAGGTACGAGGGACCTGGTCCCAGCTGGGTGCCCATCCTCACCTTCAGGGTGACCACAGAAACTGCTCAGTAGCATGGTTTGTAGCTGCTCTGTGCTTGTATCACACACTGTCGGTGCATCTTACTGAGCTGGGGCGATGGATAAGTGTATTTTCCAGTTGGTGATCAACTGTAGACTGCTGTTCTGCATATGCACTGCATCATGGGTACTGGTGGGGCTACCCTATGCTGGTACACACAGCAGACATTTAGGCAGTGACCCACGGTCTCATTGTATCCAGCCATTGCTGTGTAGAGAGGTATGGAGGTGTAGCCTATTGGCTAGTGCAATGTCCCCATAAGCAGGGGACAGGGGTTCAATTACTACTTATTCTTTTTGTGACTGTGCTACTTGGATCATTTTCATGCAAGTAACAGTCAGGGCTCTGCACATCATTGTTAGCAGCCCATACCACCCTCTCCTCTTCCGCCATCCTTCCTTCAGCCCATCCATCCGCCTCTATTGGCTGTGTGCAGTTATGTCTTCTTGTGCAAATTGCTACACCATGAATTACATTGGTACTCTTTTCTGCATTTCAGCTCTTCACGCTTGCCTCTCCTGTGCCTGATCTGCACATCACCACTACTACTCTGTCCTCCTGTCACTGCAAACATCCTGCCATTTCTGCCTCCGCTGGGGGGAACATCTTCCTATCCTATGCCACACACTGACATTGAAACACTTTATATTTGCACCACCCTGTGCATTGGTACAGCTGCCTCCCACATACTTGTTTGCTTTACTGGCTGCCCATAGGGTGCCCACCGATATGGTAGGTTCATCAACTCCCACCTGTCCTTCCTTCCATCACCTTTACATTGATATTCCTTGGTGCTCTATCCAGCGTTTGGGTTACAGCAATTTTCGTGCCTTAAGGTGCATGCTTACCACCTTAGAGCACCTTGTCTCACCTCAGGGCACCTTGTCTCACATTACGGCACCGTACTTGTCACCTTAGGATGCCTTGTCACCTTACTGTCCCTTAAAGTGCATGCTTGTCACCTTACCACACATTTTCCTGTTAGAGCACGTTAAATGGCCCAACACACCCTAACTCCAGGATGCCCCCTACCTGCCCACTGCCTTATATGGCTTCACGCACCTTAACACTGCCATTACCGCCTGTGACTTTACCGTAGTTTAGTAAACATATCCCTAATGATTAAAATGGCCACATTCACTCCTAATTCCATTTTTACAATGGTGGATAAGAGAGCTGCTGCTCAGAAAAGCCATTACCACCAAACATCAAACTTCAAAGGGATACAAGATCATCTCCAAAGGTCTTGGGATTTCTATAGAAACATAGAAACATAGAAACATGATGACAGAAAAAGACCACATGGCCTATCTAGTCTGTCCTTCCATAACAACAACTACAACAGTCCACTTTTTACCTTTAGAGATCCTCTGTGTTGGTCCCATGCTTTTTTGAATTCAGTTACTGTCCTCATCTCTACCACCTCCACTGGGAGACTATTCCATGGATCCACTACTCTTTCCGTAAAGAAATATTTCCGCATATCACTCCTGAATCTATCTCCCTTCACCCTCATCCCATGTCCCCTCGTAGCTGAACTTGCTTTCAATTGAAAGAGGCTCTCTCCCTGAACATTTATGCCACGGAGGTATTTAAACATCTCAATCATATCACCTCTATCCCGCCTTTCCTCTAAGGTGTACATATTAAGATCCTTACGTCTGTCCTCATATGCTTTATAATGAAGCCCATTAATCATTTTAGTAGCAACCCTCTGCACCGACTCCATCCTGTTCACATCCTTTGAAGGTGCGGTCTCCAGAATTGCACACCATACTCCAAATGAGGTCGCACCAAAGACTTATACAGAGGCATTATCACCTCCTTTTTTCTGCTAGCCATTCCTCTCCGTATGCACCCAAGCATCCTTCTAGCTTTTGCTGTCGCCTTTTCTACCTGTTTAGCTACTTTAAGATCATCAGACACAACCACGCCTAGGTCCCGCTCTTCTTTAGTGGACAAAAGTACTTCACCTCCTATACTGTATTGCTCCCTTGGATTGCTGCAGCCCAAATGCATGACCTTACATTTTTTAACATTAAATCCCAGCTGCCAAATTCTAGACCATTCTTCAAGCTTAGCTAGATCCCTCCTCATGTTATCTACCTCTTCCTGGGTGTCTACTCTATTGCAGATTTTGGTATCATCTGCAAAGAGGCAAACCTTACCCGACAGCCCTTCCGCTATATCACTAACAAAGATGTTAAAAAGAATTGGACCAAGGACAGATCCCTGGGGCACACCACTGGTAACATCCTTCTCCTCAGAGTGAGCTCCATTTACTTGTACTCTTTGTCGCCTCCCACCCAACCAATTTATAACCGAAGCAGTAACCTTAGGGTCCATCCCTAGGGTGCTCAGTTTGTTTATAAGTCGCCTGTGAGGAACAGTGTCAAAGGCTTTACGGAAATCTAAATACACCACATCTAGAGCTCTCCCTTGGTCCAACTCCCTGGTCACCCAGTCAAAGAAATCAATCAGATTTGTCTGACAAGACCTGCCTCTGGTAAATCCATGCTGCCTCGGATCCTGTAATCCGCTGGACTCCAGAAACCTCACTATTTTCTCTTTCAGCAGCGTTTCCAATAATTTACTCACCACCGAAGTTAAACTAACCGGCCTGTAGTTTTCAACCACATCCTTACTTCCGCTTTTGTGTAAAGGCACCACATGAGCCTCTCTCCAGTCCTTTGGCACCACTCCATACTCCAATGAGGCATTGAAAAGGTTAGTCAGTGGAGCTGCTAGAACGTCCCCAAGTTCCCTCAGTATTCTAGGGTGTATCCCATCCGGTCCCATCGCTTTGTCTACTTTAAGTTGAGCTAGTTTCTCACGAACACAGTCTTCTGAAAATAGTTCAAGATGTCCCTCGCTTCTGTTCTTATTTGTGGGTGTTTTCTGAGGTCCTGCTCCTGGTTCTTCATCTGTGAACACAGAAAAAAATATTTGTTAAGCAATTCCGCTTTATCCTTATCAGCTTCTATATATACCCCCCTGCACCCTTGAGTCTGACAATACCACTTTTGCCCTTCCTCTTCTCACTAATATATCTGAAAAATGTCTTATCCCCCCATTTTATTGCATTGGCTATTTCCTCCTCCTTTTGAATCTTTGCCTTCTTGACTACTTTGCTAGCTTCTCTAAGTTTACAATTTGCAATGATATTAAGAGGTTTTATGCTCTTTGAACCGTCAAGAACCTCCCAGGATGTGATGCAAAGAGGAAAATTAATCCAAGAAGTCTTCAGAGGTAAGTGTGAACTGTTGGAAAAACACCATGTACAACATCCAACGATCTTAAGGTTGACCTGGAGCAATCTGGAGTGGTGGTTTCATCCCACACTATATGCCACATGCTAAACAAACAAAGATTTCATAGGCAAAGTCCAAGGAGGGCCCTCCTGCTCAAGACAGATACAAAAAGGCATGCCTGATCTTTGCCCAAACCCACCTTGAAAAAACACAATCTTTCTGGGAAAATGCTTTGTGGACAGATGAAACCAAACTTGAGCTTTTTGACAATGCAGACCAGCGATACATTTACGGGTGACGAAGTCAAGCTTGTAAGGTAAAAAACACCCTTCCTACAGTTAAATATGATGGAGGTTCCATAATGTTGTGGGTCTGTTTTGCTGCCTCAGGAACTGGAGGCCTGGAACATATTAAAGGAATTATGAGGTCAGAGAACTACCAAGGTATTTTGGAATGAAATGTATTACCTAGTGTCAGAAAGCTAGATCTGGGTTGAAGGTCATTGGTCCTCCAGCAGGACAATGACCCAAAACATACATCCAAAAGTACAAAAGAATGGTTAAAAAGGAACAAATAGACTGGTCAGCAATGAGTCTTTATCTCAATTTCCTATGTCAAAATCATCAATGTTGCCTCCCTGGTGATGGCCCTACCCTTGTACTTAATTCCCCCACCCCTATGTAACACCGCTTTGACCCGGTGAAAAGCGGTATATAAATACAGCTAAATAAATAAATAAATAAATAAATTCAGTCGTGAACCTTTTGAAAGAGCTGAAATCTGCCATTGGTAAAAGGAATCAAGGAAACATTCATGAGCAGGAACAAATCACAGTTGAAGAGTAGGAGAAACTACCAGCAGACAGATGTATGAAACTTATAGATGGCTACCAGAAACATTTGGAGGCTGTTATCACTGCCAAGGGTTGTGCAACCAAATATTAGTGAAGGGTGCCATTAATTCTGTCCAGTTTGTATTTTGTTTTTTTTTCTCATAAATTGCTACATCTAAGTTGCACAGAGATCTTTTTTTGTTGTTGTATATCTTTGAACGTACTACTAAAATATTATGATGACATACAGTTGGAATATTTCCAATTATTTCTGTAGATATTGTACACAACATACCTAAAATGCAAGGCTGCCAATAATGTTGACCACAACTGTATTTCCACAGACCAGCCTGGCAGTATCCAGTAAGTGCAGGGGCGGTACTGGCGCTAATAAGGTTAAGTGCCAGTACTTATCCAGTTAACGGAGTTCAGCTCTGATATTCAGTGGCAGCTCCTATCCAGAGAGGAATACTCCTTTCATATTTAAGCACCACGGCTTTGTTTCAGTCCTTATTGAAGATGATGTAGGGAAATGAATAAGTGCACTGTTATACACTTAGGGAAGAACAACCCAAACTACAGTTACACAATGCAAGGGTTCACATTAGGAACCACCACCCAGTAAAAGGATTTACATACTGTCATGGCGTAAGGCAAATAGTGCCTATGGAAACAGAAGAAAATGTGCAGAGCAGTTTTGAAATGGGCAGCTCAAAGCACATGGCTAGGGGTTGTTATAGGCAACCAACAAAAGCACTAGCACCGGGTGTAGGCAAACGCCCCAGCAAAGCATTACCTCATAGCTCATTAGAGGATCAGGAACAGCTGCAGAGACTTGAGCTTATGAGAAACTCAAAGAGTGACGCACTTAAAAATGAGTCAGTCTTGAGAAAGAAGAGAACACACGGGAAAGGAAAGAGCAGAACACACGGGAGAGCTAACAGGAACGCTAACCAGGACACATACCTGAGAACTTCAGACGGGGAGTCCAGCAGCGTCTCAGAGGAGTTTGCCCGAGAGGGAATACCTGAGGTTAGTGCCAGAGAGTTGGGCTGCACTGAACCAGAGTCTGGTCGTTGGGGACACAGAGGGATTCCTACCAGCAAACGGAGAGAAGCTGTGAGAGGGAACTTCCATGAGAGCAGGTACCTGGGGAATAGAAGCTCTGGTCCAAAGGAGATTTCCAGGCTCAAAGAAACACGTCCTCTAAGGGGAAGTGAAAAGCTTTCAAGGGAGAAAGGCTATTTTCAGCTTCCCAGCTACAAAGGTTCCGGCAGAGGCCAGCCTGAAGAAAGGCCAATTCCCTGGAGTAGAGGGGCACTTGAAAAGCAGGATTTTACATACGCTTGTCCTGAAGTGTATGGCCCTCTAGAGGGAAAGTCTACACTGCATGGTAACTTTCCCTTCCACTTTACTAGTGAGGAAGAGAGAAGCCCTTGCCAGAGAGAGGAGGGATTTTTGAATACTGGTGTAAGTTCCAATCCCACAGAAGAGAATTGCAGGGAAGCTCATGAGGCCATGGACTGTGATTACTGTGTGGAAAACTCAGAGGATTTCCAGATGGATTGTACACTTGTATTTGCGGATAATGTGACCTCTTTCTGCTGAAGCGTGCAGAAGGGAAATCTGTTTAAAGGAACAGATTTCAATCCACAGCTGTTGTAAGGTACAAGGCTTGTTTTGCACTTTTTGTTTTGCCTTAAGCTGAAAAGAAGCATTCCTGTGTAATTTTTGTAGTTCCATTTTGTGTTATGCCAGAAGCATGGTTTATTTTCCTTTGTGATTCCTGACTGCAGAAGTTCTCCCGGGAAGGGAAATAAAATATCTCCTTTATCAGCCTAGCTACTCGTCCACGACTACACTCTTTTTATTGAATAGCTAGTGGGACTTCAACTCCCAGGGGGCACTACTTGTCCCTGCTACCTAAGAAGAGGCCTCACTGAAACCCCCAGGTCCTTTGCCTTTGGGGGGGTATGTAGGTGGGTAACAATACACATTATCATCCAATATGTTGAAATCCTTGATGAAAAGTGAATAGTGGAGTACCTCAAGGGGTCTGGGCTGGATCTGCAGCTTTTAACATATTCCTATATGACCTGGAAATGGGAGCAATGAGTGAAGTGATCAAATTTGCAGATGACACAAAATTATTCAAAGTTGTTAAAACACAAGAGATTGTGAAAAATTGCAAGATGACCTTGAGATATTGGGAGACTGTGCATCCAAATAGCAGATGAAATTTAATGTGGACAAGTGTATGTTATGCACTGACTTAGGGAAGAACAACCCAAACTACAGTTACATGATGCAAGGTTCCACATTAGGAATCACCATCAGGAAAAGGATCTAGGTGTCATCGTGGATAATATGTTGAAACCCTCCACCCAGTGTGCAGTGGCAGCCAAGAATGCAAATAGAATGCTAGGAAACCTAAGGAAAGGAATGGAGAATAAAAACAAGAATATTATAATGCCTCTGTATCGCTCCATGGAATGCTACATCTTGAATATTGTATGCAATTCTGATCTCCATATCTTAAAAAGGATATAATGAAATAGAAAAAGTATAGAGAAGTTGACTAAAATGATAGAGGAGATGGAAGGATACACCTATGACGAAAGACTTAAAAGGTTACAACTCAGCTTGGAAAAGAGATGGCAGAAGAGATATTATAGAAGCCTATAAAATCATAAGTGGAGTGGAACAGGTAAACGTAGATCAGTTGTTTACTCCTTCAAGAAGTAGAAAGACTAGGGGATATACAATGAAGCTACAATATAACACATTTAAGACTAATCTGAGAAAATATTTTTGCACTCAACGCATAATCAATCTCTGCAATTTGTTACCGGAGGATGTAGTAAAAACTGTTAGTGTAGAAGAGGTTTAGGCAAGTTCCTGGAGGAAAAGTCTATAACCTATTATTAAAGCAGACACGAGAAATCCCCTGCTTAGCCCTGGGATAAGCAACATGAAATCTATTTACTCTCTGGGAACCTGACATGTACTTGTGATCTGGAATAGCCACTGTGGAAAAAGGATACTGGGTTTAATGGACCTTGGTCTGACCCAGTATGGCATGTCTTTTGTTCTTATGAGTTTCAATACTGACAGTTTTGAAAGCTGGACCCAAAATGTTTGTGTATAATTAGGGCTGACACTCAAAAAAACTTTGAGCCCCTAAATTAAGGCTCCTAAGTTAGGATCCTAAATGTATGCTTTATTGTCAGCCAAACATAGGAGCCTAAGATTTTAGATGAAACTCCATCTCATTTTAGGAACTTAGGGTAGCATTTTTGAAAGGCATTTGCACAGTTCGCAGCCCAGTAAACCATGTAAATGCAGTAAACAGAGATTTTCAAAGGTGCTTACCTGGTTAGTGCCTTCGGAAATTCCCTTAAAAGTCCCCTACACGTTCCAATGCTATCCAGTTAGCATTGGAGCATGTTGGGGCAAAGTGGGAGGCAGAGGCAAGCACTAACCAGGCAGCAGCGATTTTCCATGCTGCCCGGTTAGCACTCTCCATCAAAAAGATAGGTGAGGACACCCCCAATTGCACCTGGACGTCATTTCTAAAATGTGCCTTCACATGACTGCAGCAGCATCTAGAACAAGTCTTCTGCCAGCATAGGGCAGAGCTCAATATGTTTCAGTTCAAGGGGTTCCAGAAGCAAATTAAAGATTTGTATGGGTTTGTGGGAATAGGTGTCTGTGGAAGGGCTGGAAGAAGTCAATGAAACAAGCACTTAAACAACAAATCTACTGCATTCTGTATGGGTTTTTTTAAAGTCATGTCAAATATTTTATTTTTTGCCAAAATATATCCTATTTGCTTTTTATGCCAATTATTTAGACTTTTTCAGCTATTCACCCTCTAGAGCCCTAAAGATTACGGACTATGGAGAGTAGGATAAAAATAAGTATATATATATATATATATATATAAAACAGATAATATGTAATGTTTCTTTTAGTCAGGTATGGAAATTGACAGAGAATTCTTAAGTAACCCAACCATTCATGGACCTGATTTACTAGGTTTATTTCCCATAGAATGGAAAAGTCTATGGGGTCCTTTTACTAAAGTGTGCTGCATGTTTAATGTGTGTTTTAGCGTGCACGGGACTGTGGTAACTATTACCCTCAGGCATGACAACTACTGTATCACCTGTTAAAATGCAAGTTGATTGCCCATTGCATGAAGGGATGGGAAATGGGCAGCACATAGGTTGGAGAGTGTGCATGAAGAACACATTCCCTTTACCACAGGGGTTCGTATTGTGCACTCACAGTCAATGTGGCAATTAGTGCAGGTGCACCGATAGACACCTCTATGGGTGGTGTTAGGTGCATCTGCATTAATTGTGAATGATACTGCGGCATATTAGGGTATAGTCACCGCCGGAGACCTGCTAGGAATGCTCATGACCCAACTGTTGTACTCACCATGCATTAATGTTTGTTCTCAATGCAGACCCTTGCCTGCACTTTAGAAAAAAGGCCCCTTGGCAAATCAGGCCTATTAGTCCTTAATGGAAATACAGTTGTCCCATTTTTGATGCCCCGTTGTTTCATGTATCAGTTTTGTACACACAAGTGGTATATTAGCATCAGCAATTCAGCAGATACTTTTGACTTAGTACCATTTCAGTTTGTGTGCAATAAAACTACCAGATTCTCTAGAAATAAAAAGGAATACAAACACATGGAACCTCGGCCGATTTGGCCATTTGTAGATATTACATTAATTCAAAGTTATCCAAATCAGTTACTGATTGCAGTATTTAAGAGCAATCTAATCTTGAATTCACAGGCAAACCATCTTAAAAATTAGTGAAAATGATCTAAACTATGTTTATAATGTGTAACGCAAAGATGCCTTTGCTATAAAATTCCTATCTAAAAAAGTTTGCTTTGTGATATTTTCTCCAACAAGTAAGATATATACAGGGTGGCCCAAAAAAGTGAGAACATCTCATAAATTAAAAGCTTAAATAGTTTACTTATTTACCTTTTTTAGCTATATAACGTCTTTATTTCGACAATTTCCGGTCGCCAACTTTTTTTTTAAAATTTGTCAATCGTTCACATCTGTCTTTTTGAATTTTTAAATAACTTATATGCTACGAGATGTTCTCACTTTTTTTGGGCCACCCTGTATATATAGAGTCCAGATACTGTGGTTGCTCACTGCTGAAGATTGATTCCTGCGAATAATTATGCTGGGGATCCTCTGAGTTCCATTGGCATCAGGCCCTTCATGGTTTCGCTGCCTTTGAAGAAATCAGGCATTTTAATTTCAAGTTATTTTTCTTGATGATACAAAAATGGATGCTATTTGGAAAGCTAAGTGGATTATTTGCTAAGTTTTAGAGCATGCTAACACCTTCCTTGCATGTTATCTGTCACAGAGTCCTGCAGCAGGTAGCATACAATAAGAGCGTTAATGTGCACTAACAGTTAATGAACCTCACAGTAAAATTATGCCTGTAATAAGCAGAAGGGGTGTACAGGATTCAAATATTTGTTTTGTTTAGTTTCCTATCAGGTCCAGTGCTTGGGTTTCTGGTGCACTCCTGCAAACTATAGATCAGTGCCCTCTCCCTTATTACTATTAATGCTGGCCACATTTTTCCAAAACTCCTTTCCGAACTCTTTTTTTTCGGCTTTCTTCCATTTATTTTTTTACTTCTCTATCCATTCAGATTTCATTCATTCTTTCTTTCTCATCCTCACTTTCTCTTTTTTAGTGTATCTACAGTTCTTCATGTTCCCTCATCCTGGCCATCCTATTCTTATCGCCCTTATTCCCCATTCTTTCACTAATCCCCCTTTCACTCTGTCCTCCAACCAGCATCATTTCTCACTCCCCCATCTCTTTCCATCCAGCATCTCTTCTTTCTCTCCAACCCCTTTTCCATCCAATATCTCCTCTTCTTCTCTCTATCTACACACCTTTCCATCCATCTACTCATATTCTCTTTCCGCCACCCTTTTCACCCAACATTTATTCTCTCCATACTCCATTTTCCATCCAGAATTTATTCTGTCTCAGTACTTCCCCATGAGACCTGCTATTAGTAATCTGTGAATTACCTGAAGATTGGAGGATCGTAAATGTAACACAAATTTTTAAAAAGGGTTCCAGGGGTGATCCGGGAAACTACAGACCGATGAGCCTGACATCAGTACCGGGAAAAATGGTAGAAACCATCATAAATAACAAAATTACTCAGCATGTAGGTAGTCATGGCCTAATGGGAGACAGCCAGCATGGCTTTAGACTAGGAAGATCTTGTCTTACTAATCTGTTGTTTTTTTGAAGGTGTAAATAAACAGGTGGACAAAGGTGAGTCAGTTGATATAGTGTATCTGGACTTTCAGAAAGCCTTTGACAAGGTCACTCATCTGAGACTTTTGGCAAAACTAAAGAGTCATGGGATAGGGGGCAGCGTACTATTGTGGATCAGGAACTGGTTTAAATATAGAAAGCAGAGGGTAGGGCTAAATGGCCAATTTTCCCAATGGAGAAAGGTGAATAGTGGTGTACCCCAGGGATCTGTGCTGCGTCCGTGTTTTTTGACATATTCATAAATGACCTGGAAAAGTGAGGTTATCAAATTTGCAGATGACACAAAACTATCTAAAGTTGTTAAAACCCAAGGGGATTGTGGAAAATTGCAAGAGGATCTTGATAAATTGAAAGAGTGGGCATCAAAATGGCAGATGAAATTTAATGTGGACAAGTGTAAAGTTATGCACCTAGGGAAGAACAACTCAAAATATGGTTACACGATGCAAGGTTCCACATTAGGAACCACCACCCAGGAAAAAGATTTAGGCATCATTGTGGATAACATGTTAAAACCCTTGGCCAAGTGTGCAGCAGCGACCAAGAGAGCAAATAGAATGCTAGGTATCATAAGGAAAGGAATGGAAAATAAAACAAAATATATTATAATGCCACTATATCGTTACATGGTGAGACCGCACCTTGAATATTGTGTGCAATTCTGGTCACCGTATCTTAAAAAGGATATAGCATTATTAGAAAAGGTTCAGGGAAGAGCCACCAAAATGGTAAAGGGGATGGAAGGATACTCCTATGAAGGAAGGCTAAAAAGGTTAGGGCTCTTTAACCTGGAAAGGAGACGGTTGAGGGGAGATATGATAGAAGTCTATAAATTAATGAATGGAGTGGAACGGGTAAACGTAGATCGATTGTTTACATTATCAGAATATAGAAAGACTAGGGGACATGCAATGAAACTACCGGGTAAAATATTTAAGACTAATAAAAGAAAATATTTTTTTCACTCAATTTGTAATCAAACTCTGGAATTTGTTACACGAGGATGTAGTAAAGGCTGTTAGTGTAGCTGGGTTTAAAAAAGGTTTGGACAAGTTCCTGGAGGAAAGGTCTATAAACCATTATTAAGAAGGGACCCAGGATATCAATGTTTGACCCATACAAGCATTGTGAAACCTGTGTCTTTTGGGGAAACTGCTAGGTACGTATGGCCTAGATTGGCCACTGTTGGAAACAGGATACTGGGCTTGATGGACCTAGTATGGTATATCTCATGTTCTTATGTTAGGTTCTTATGTTCATGTCCCCTCTTTCTCATTACCCCACCCAATGTCCCTCTGCTCTCTCCATGACAAACAATCTACCTTGTCACCCTAATTAGCCTCTCTCCCCAGTATGCATCCTTTAGTTGCACTGGCCTTCCTTTCCCTATCCCCGAGCCAGCATATCCCCTTGCCACCCTACTCTTCTTCCTGTGCCTGCCAGCAAGCACCATTTTTCCCTTTCTTTCCCCCCATCTGTAACCCTCCCACATTCCTAGACTCAGCCATGAATCTTCTATTATACTGCAGCTGGCTGGGTGCGTGCATGTGTCTGCACATTCTGTGGCCTTGGCCTCTGGATACCCGGGAGCTGAGGATTGGCAGGAAAGCTTCTGCCTAGGGCTGGGGCTTGGGAGTTGGTTGCAATGTGTTGGGAAACACTTGTTCACTTGTTAATTAAAAGGAATGAATTGGATTTCAGAATGGAGCAAATGTGTTTTGTTCAAGCTCCCAGGTATTCAAACAGAGGCCGAGGCCAAGGCTACAGAATGTACAGACACAAGCACACACTCAGTCTGGGCCGAGGCCACAATAATGCGCCTAGTCTTTCCTCATCCCTAAGCACCCTCTTACCCTCCATGCCAGGCAACTCTGTCACTCCTTATACTCCAATCTCAGGCTTTGGTGGGATTGTTGCTCTTCCAGAGGGGCAATGGCTTTGTATCGTAACAGCTACAAGTGAAGCATATATAGACAGTGGAGGCCGCCACTCACCAGGTCTGTCAGGGAGAAAGGGACTACCTGAATTGAACTCCCTCCTCAGCACTGAGTGGCCTGGTCCATGAATGCCTGGTGTCCCTCTCATACACGTGTACACACAGCGAGGACAATACTTGTAAAACACTTCTCTTGACCATCGCTTGGGTCTCTGTTTTGCTCCATTGCAAATGGTTTTCCCATCGTTCTTGATCTTCTGCACCCACAGCTCCATCACTAACCATTTCCAGGCAGCCTTTGACACAGGAAACACCTGTGCATATATCGTTTTATAAATATTCCCCCCTCCGCTGCTGATTTCTATCTCGAGTGGCAGCGAAATCACATACAAGCACAGGGACTTTCCATCAGCAGCACTATGAGCTTTGCTGATCCCACCTCCTCAACAATAGAAACATAGAAACATAGAAATATGTTGACAGAAAAAGACCACATGGCCTATCTAGTCTGTCCTTCCATATCAACAACCAGAACAGTCCCCTTTTTACCTTTAGAGATCCTCTGTGTTTGTCCCATGCTTTTTTGAATTCAGTTACTGTCCTCATCTCTACCACCTCCACTGGGAGACTATTCCACGGATCCACTACTCTTTCCGTAAAGAAATATTTCCACATATCACTCCTGAATCTATCTCCCTTCACCCTCATCCCATGTCCCCTCATAGCAGAACTTGCTTTCAATTGAAAGAGGCTCTCTCCCTGAACATTTGTGCCATGGAGGTATTTAAACATCTCAATCATATCACCTCTATCCTGCTTTTCCTCTAAGATGTATGTATTAAGATCCTTCAGTCTGTCCTCATATGCTTTATAATGAAGACCACTAATCATTTTAGTAGCCACCCTCTGCACCGACTCCATCCTGTTCACATCCTTTTGAAGGTGCGGTCTCCAGAATTGCACACTATACTCCAAATGAGGTCACACAAAAGACTTATACAGAGGCATTTTTTCTGCTAGCCATTCCTCTCCGTATGAACCCAAGCATCCTTCTAGCTTTTGCCGTCGCCTTTTCTACCTGTTTAGCTACTTTAAGATCATTAGACACAACCACGCCTAGGTCCCGCTCTTCTTTAGTGGACAAAAATACTTCACCCCCTATACTATATTGCTCCCTTGGATTGCTGCAGCCCAAATGCATGACCTTACATTTTTTAACATTAAATCCCAGTTGCCAAATTCTAGACCATTCTTCAAGCTTAGCTAGATCCCTCCTCATGTTATCTACACCTTCCTGGGTGTCTACTCTATTGCAGATTCTGGTATCATCCGCAAAGAGGCAAACCTTACCCGACAGCCCTTCCGCTATATCACTAACAAAAATGTTAAAAAGAATCGAACCAAGGACAGATCCCTGAGACACACCACTGGTAACATCATTCTCCTCAGAGTGAGCTCCATTTACCTGTACTATTTATTGCCTCCCATCCAACCAATTTCTAACCCAAGCAGTAACTTTAGAGTCCATCCCTAGTGTGCTCAGTTTGTTTATAAGTCAACTGTGAGGAACAGTGTCAAAGGCTTTACTGAAATCTAAATACACCACATCTAGGACTCTCCCTCGGTCTAACTCTCTGGTCACCCAGTCAAAAAAATCAATCAGATTTGTCTGACAAGACCTGCCTCTGGTGAATCCATGCTGCCTCGGATCCGGTAATCCGCTGGACTCCAGAAACCTCACTATTTTCTCTTTCAGCAGCGTTTCCAATAATTTACTCACCATTGAAGTTAAACTAACTGGCCTGTAGTTTTCAACCACATCCTTACTTCCGCTTTTGTGTAAAGGCACCACATGAGCCTCTCTCTAGTTCTTTGGCACCACTCCCGACTCCAAAAAGGCATTGAAAAGGTCAGTCAGTGGAGCTGCTAGAATGTCCCCAAGTTTCCTCAGAATTCTAGGCTATATCCCATCCGGTCCCATCGCTTTGTCTACTTTAAGTTGAGCTAGTTTCTCACGAACACAGTCTTCTGAAAATTGTTCAAGATGTCCCTCGCTTCTGTTCCTGTTTGTGTGTGTTTTCTGAGGTCCTGCTCCTGGTTCTTCATCTGTGAAAATAAACAGAAATATTTGTTAAGCAATTCCGCTTTATCCTTATCAGCTTCTACATATTTCTCCCCTGCACCCTTAAGTCCGACAATACCACTTTTGCCCTTCCTCTTCTCACTAACATATTTGAAATATGTTTTATCCCCCCATTTTATTGCATTGGCTATTTCCTCCTCCTTTTTAATCGTTGCCTTCCTGACTACTTTGCTAGCTTCTCTTAAGTTTTTCCAAATATAGATGGCTGTTTTCCTCTCTCTGTGATCTCTTGTATTTCATGAAGGCCTCCCTCTTTTTCTTCACTTTTTCAGCTGCTTCTTTCGAAAGCCATAGTGGTCTTCTTTTCCTTTTAACTTTATTTACCATTTTAACAAATAGGTTGGTTGCCCTTAAAATATCCCCTTTCAGTTTTGCCCTCTGTTTTTCTACATCCCCCAGCTGTTCCCATCCCACTAATGACTCCCTGAGGCATTGGCTCATCTTGGCAAAGTTAGTCTTCATAAAGTCTAAGATCCTCACCTTTGAATGGATTCTAACAGCCCTAGTCCTAATACTGAACCACACCATCTGGTGATCACTGGATGCAAAATGATCTCCCACTACAACATCAGAAACACTTTCACCATTGGTAAGCACCAAGTCCAGTATGGCCCCTTCACGTGTGGGGGTCTGTTACCAATTGCCTGAATAGTTCTCCCTGTAGAGAATCCAGGATCTCCTTACTTCTAGATGATACTGCAGCAGGAATGTGCCAATCAACATCTGGCATATTGAAATCTCCTATCAAAAGCACTTCCCCTTTCCTAGCAATGCTGCGTATGTCTTCAATTAACTCTCTGTCCACCTCTTCCTCTTTTGAGAGAGGTCTGTATATCACACCATTGCAAACATATTTCTCTTTCCCTCTTTCTAGTTTAACCCACAATGCCTCCTCTCTCTCTTTTAAGCTCTGTAATTCCAAAGCTTTAATAGTAGTTTTTACATATAGTGCCACTCCTCCTCTCCTTCTTCCTACCCTGTCCTTTCTGAATAAAGTATAGCCAGGTATAGTTACATCCTAATCATGGTTTTCTGTGAACCATGTTTCTGTAACTGTCACTAAATCCAAGTCAGCCACTCCCACCAAAGTTTCACCATCAGGGATCTTATTTCCCATGCTACGGGCATTTATACACACTGCTTTCCATGTGTCACCCCTGTTACCCATTTCCATAAAGGTATTTAATGTATGACCTACCTGAGGGCTTTCACCTACCTGGGGGCTTTCTTCACCCATCCCCAACAAATCTAGTTTAAAGCCCTCTTCAGTAGATTAGCCAGTCTACTACCAAAGACTCGTTGACCTTTCTTGGACAGATAGATGCCATCTCTGCTCTGCAACCCTTGGAACAGCATCCCGTGGTCTAGGAAACCAAAACGCTCTCAATGACACCATCCACACAGCCATGCATTCATCTCCAAGATGCGAGCCTCTCTGCCTTGGCCTTTACCCTCAACAGGGAGGATTGAAGAGAACACCACCTGTGCAGCTAACTGCTTCACCCTCTGTCCCAGAGCCATGAAGTCACTTTTGATACGTTCCAAGGGATACCTGGCAGTATCATTTGTTCCAACATGGATTAGCAACATTGAGTAATAGTCAGTGGGCTTGATAAGTCTCGGCAAACTCTCCGTAACATCTTGGATTTTGGCACTAGGCAGACAGCATACCTCTATGGACATCAAGTCTGGTCGGCAGATGGACGCCTTTGTACCCCTCAGAAGAGAGTCTCCAACCACCACTACCCTTCGCTTCCTTGTGGTTACTGATTCTGAAACTTTGGGGTACTTGAGCTCTGGTTCTTCCCCTTCCAGGGATGCTTTCACCTCCCCCACTTCCAGGGCTGCATAATGGTTCTTCAATTCAAGGGCTTGAGAAGTTGGATTGGTGATTCTGCAGGCCCTGGTGACTTGTGTCCAACCATCAACATTCTGTTGCCACCCATCTTTTCCTCTGCTAGAGAGCCTGGTTGCTGCAAGAAACATCTCATCAATGTAATTCTCACTGTCTTGAATGCTCCTCAGCCTCACCACCTCCTCTCTGAGTTCCTCCACTTGTTTCCTCAGAGCTTCAGCATGCAGGCACCCTGCACATGGAACCGGTCCTTCAACTGGCATTAGGACCTCTGTCTGGACAGAGGCAGAAGCTGTAACGGGGGCCACAGCTTTAGCAATACGATTTTTCCCAGCCATTGTTCTGTTTGTGGAGCTTAGGTATCCTTGTTTGACCTGTAGAGCCCCTGTTAGGAATGCCTCCACAGGGCAGGGCTCTGGAGCCTTTTATGCAGGCCTCAGCTAGAAAGTCAAAGCTTAAGTTAACAGGGGTAGGACTGGCAAATCTCAAAGCGATGCTGACAGAAAGTCCCCGCACTTGTATGTGATTTATTTCCCTTGCCACTGACACAGGGGACAACTCTCAGAAAGTGGCAGCAGTTGGAGGGTTGGTTCCGATATATGTTGGCTGGGTGTGGGGCTTGAAATGGAGCGGGGCCAGGGGGGTGGGACACTAGCTACAGCACCCCACTGACATCAGCGCTGTCCTGCACGATTATCTTGCTTACCGGTTAGTGCTAGCCCTGTCTCCTGTGTCATTTATGGGATCTTTTATTTATTTTTTTTTGCTTTAGAACAGCCATCAAGAATGCATACTATTGTGCATTAGTATACCTTATTGTTCAAAAAGGGGCATGTTACAAAACCATGCTATCAGGTAGCGCAAGGTTCAATGTGTGCTAAGTGCACTATGCATGGACGTGGACAGGGAGGGTTAAGTGCATAATGTGAGTGTTGATGGAATATCATGGTCAGCATGTGCTAACCATGACTGTTGCTATTAGCATGGATGCACAATGTCACTTCAATGCTAGTTAGCAAAAAGCAATGTGATTGTCGGTTAGCACAGTTATCAAACAACGAAATTGCCCAAATATGAAGAAAACCTCAAAATTATTAGGAATAAGGTCTCAGAATGAATGAGGAAAGGTCAAACAGGTTGCTGTTAGCTATAATATTCTTCATATTTGGGCAATTTCGTTGTTTGATATATTGTGTTTACATTGCTCTCTAAACCCCATTTTTTGGTTTTTGTTTTGGTTAGCACAGTTATGCAATTGCAATGCGCTATCAGCATGGGAGATGGAGGCACATGTTCACAAATATTAGTGTAGGTCTCTCAGCTAATATTGTGCCACAAATGCACACTACTGGCACAGCCAGGGCCAACCCATCCACAAGGCAGATAAGGCAGCTACCTAGAATGGCAGGTCCCAATGGATGGCATGGTGAACCCTGGCTCCTCTACACTCCTTAAAATCAGTATCTTTTCTGCCACCATAGCAGGCCTTAAAGTGACATGCACATGCTTGCCCTCACGGCCTACTGATCTTGCCCTCCTTTCGATGCAACTTACTGTCAGAGAGGGCAGGAAATTGCATAGAAGGGGGTGCAGGGGCATGATCAGCAGGCGGTGAGGGCATGCACACATGCAGGCATTTTAAAGCCTGTCATGGCTCTAGAAATCCACTGCTTTATCAAAAATCAGCATGGAGGGATTGCAATGCTGCCCTCTTCCAGGTGGGATGGGGGGTGGCCTGATGTGGCTGCCTAGGGCAGTAAAAGCCCTTCAGCCAGCCCTGGGCACAGTCTTTAGTAAACATACTTCATAGTGCACACTACTATTAAATAGGTGCACTTGAAGAAAAGTGTGCTCTACTGAGCAATCTGATGCTTAACCAAGAAATAGTGCACACTAATGATGACAGAAAAAAAATTGGGTGGGACCCGTCATTTCAGGTTTTAAGAAAAAACAAAGATGAAATGACATGGGAAATTCTGTTTCAAATGAATGCACAACCCTAATAAGCAACATCAAGTCCCTTTTCATAGTAACATATAGTAGCATAGTATACGAGGTGTGAGAAAAAAGAAATGAGACTATCCCATAAATGTTTTATTACAAAATCTACAGAGAAATTACAAATTGTCCCCTTCAAAGTAATATCCCCCAGAGTTAATGCACTTCTGCTTTCGCTTCTGCCACATACAGAAGCACTTGGTAAAGTCCTCATCCTTGAGATCCCTTAGCTCCCTTGTCACAGTGGCCTCGATCTCTTCTACAGAGGCGAAATGAGTTCCTTTGAGCACAGCCTTCAGCCTGGGGAAGAGCCAGAAGTCTCACGGTGTGAGATCTGTGGAATAAGAATGGTTATCGAGAACTGCGATCTGTTTGTTGGGCAAGAACTGCCTCACACTGAGCGTGGTGTGTGCAGGTGTGCTGTCATGGTGGAGCAGCCACGACTTGTCTCTCCACAAAGCCCGCCTGCTGCACCGAACCCAGTAATGGAGGTGATTGAGGACCTCCTGGTAGAAGTGCTGGTTGACTGTCTGACCCTCAGGCACAAATGCTGGTTGAAGAATGTGATCAGCATGACCTTGATCCTTGATTTGGACATGCACACCTTCTTGGGTCTGGATGACAGTCGAGTCTTCCACTGCAGGCTCTGTCTCTTGCTTTCAGGGTTGTACTGGAAGACCCAAGTCTCGTCTCCTGTAATGACTCGGCCAACAAACTCTGGATCTTCTCCGATCTTCTCTAGCAAGTCTTAACAAACATTGACCCAGTGCTCCTTCTAGTCCTCCAATAAAAGCTTGGGCACCATCTTGGCACACACCTTCCATATCCCCAGCTCCTGCACCAAGATGGTGCACACTGACTCCCTGTTCAGGCTGAGCTCCTCAGCTGTCATACGTACCATCAATCTGCGATCACTCCACACCAACTGGTTCACTCTGTCAATGTTCTCAGCCATCTTTGTCATGGAAGACCGTCCTGACTTGGGGTCATCCTCCACCTCCTCACGGCCAATCTTGAAGTGTTTGTGCCACTCGAAGACTCGCGACCTTGACATTGCATCTTCTCCATAAGCCTTTTGGAGACGTTGGAGACACTCAGTTAGGCCCTTCTCCAACTTAACCAGAAATTTTAAGTTGATTCTTTGTTCCATATTTCTGCCACCTCCAGTTGTGTGACAAAGCAATGGAGCAGTGTGCTACAAAAAAACCTGATAAAGAAAAACTGAGTGAGAGAGATGAAAAATAATATAGCAGAATAGTGGCAAGAGGTTGCACAACACAGTGACATAAATGGTTAGCTATTTAGCATTGAATCATGGCCGTGGCTGCCACAGTCTCGTTACTTTTTTGTCACACCTCGTATGACAGCAAATAAAGATCAGTATGGTCAGCAGTAAATACAGCTAAATAAATAAATAAATCTAGCCTGCCAAGCAAGATGGCAAGAGTAGGTGTACCTGTCACTCTGTGCAGGTCATCCCTCCCCATGCCTTTGATTAGGGGTGTACCCACCGCTCCGTGTAGATCACCCCTATTTGTTGAGATATAAGAGATAGTTATGTTTATTTTGATTTTATCCTGTTTCTATAAAGGGATCCACTGTGTCTGAGCCATGCCATTTTGAATTCAGTCACTTTGCCCCCACCACTTCCATCGGCAGGACATTTCAAACATCCACCACCCTGTCGGTGAAAAAGCATTTCCTGACATTGCCTTTCAGTTTACCCCCTTGCAGCTTTATCTTATGCGCTCTAGTTTTACAGCTTCCCATCTTTGAAAGAGGTTTGTTTGTTCATTAATACTTTTTAAGTATTTAAAGGACTGAATAATATCTCCCCTGTTCCTCCTCTCCTCCAGAGTGTACATATTTAGGTCTTCGAGTCTCTTCTCATAAGTCTTCGGATACAGGCTCCAAATCATTTTGGTTGCCTTCCTCTGAACTGTTTCCAGTCTTTTTATCTTTTGCAAGATATGATCTCCAAGTGAGGCCTCACCAGCGACTTGTACAGTGGCATTAGTACCTCTTCCTTTCTGCTGGTAATTCCTCTCTGTATGCAACCCAGCATCTTTCTGGATTTGACACTGCCTTGTCACACTGTTTTGCCACCTTGAGATCCTCAGAAACAATCACTCCGAGGTCCTTCTCCTGGTCTATGCACACTTACCTCTCGCCCCCCCCCCCCCCTATCGCTTACAATTCCCTTGGATTTCTGCTTCCCAAATGCATGACACTGCACTTCTTCATATTAAATCTTAGCTACCAAGCATTAGACCATTCTTCCAGCTTTTGTAGATCTTTCCTCATATTATCCACTCTTTTATTCACTTATTTAATGTTTATTTTTCATATCGTATGTCACAGTGACAGATCTTAAGTGCAAAAATTTTTAAAAAAAAATCCATTGCTCTACTAATCAAATTAACATCTGGATGTATGGAGTTTTCATTCACACATTCAGATGTGTTATATAAAATCTATACTCTAACAAGCCAAGCTTATTTCTTATCTTAGCTTGGGAGTATCTGTATTAAAGAGTGATAAGGGAGCAAAGATGTCGTTAATGGGCGTTATCAGTGCCTGCAAACGGTTAATGCTGTGGAAAGCGCCAATAATGCTGGATTAATGTGTGGAAACTGGGTCTGTAGTGTTAAAGTGAAAGGAAGTGGAGAGTGGGAGTTAATGGGGCGCAGACTGACCAGGGATAGCATTCATTCCCTTAACGCCAGGTTGTGTTACCATGCGTTAGAGCTCCCAGTGCTGGGAACCCTAACACCAACTGAAAGCTCATAGAAAGGACTATTTCTGAGGGGAGAGAACCTATCTAAATGTATGCAATGTGCTCCAGCCACCAGAGTTCCCAAATTTGTGATAGTAGTGCTCCATTGGAAGCAACAGTATGGTGCAATATTAAGAAAGGGCACCATGTTTTTGGTGCAAAATTGCCAAAGGAGGTGTCACATGAGTGATGCAATGGCAGGTCCACAAGGCAGACCAGGCTGCTGCCTAGGGTTTATATCTGTGAAGGCTGGTATGACTCCACTATGATAGTGACAGCACACATACATGCTACCACAGTTAAAAAGAAGTCGCAACACCCCCACTGCCACCATACAGCCACGTCAGCATTGTGTGAAGGTGGGTATGGTGGTCACAGCGGCTGCAGCCTGCTGCAGACAAAACTTTGTCCCTGCCTGTATGTCCGATGCAACACTGCAGTTGCCACTTTCAGTGGAATGGCAAGCATGTCAGTAGCAAGTACAGTGGAGCACATGGTGATCCCTCCCAACCAAGGTCTAAGGCAGTAAAATGCATGCCCACATCCCCTGGTGGAGGGTGGCAAGAGCAACAAGGTGTGCCCAGTTATAAGGCCGCCTACAGTAGTAAAGTGACAGATGTGCCATGATGGCAGGGAGGGAGGGATTGGCTGGCATGTTGTCTACCATGATCATTGGATCAGGCACCCAGCTAGTTTTCTGAGTGGATGGACAGACCCTGAGATCGGAATGCACCCCACATGCACATATTGAGTGGATATGTGCATATGGGGGGAAAAATATGCCACTGAGGCAGGAATACCATGCAATATGATAACAGCCCATGTCAGAGGAAAAATGCCCACCCTGCCCCCTCACCTACCAGATGATGACCCCTCTGTAAGTAAGTATTCAGTCAGTTGCAACCATCTGAGCAACATGTCAATCTAAATAGGCTATGAGAGCATTCCATGACTCTCCCATAAGCACACACCAGGAAATGGGTACATTGGTCATACCGCTTGGACACCCATGGTCTGGAATGTGTGTGTTCAGGTATCATGGTGTGCCCCTGTGACTGGACAGATCCCAAATGTAAGACATGAATGTCAGTTGAACAAGCAGCATAGCAAGGCAGTGCAACATATAGACATAACAAGATGTCCCTGTCCCACATCAGCTGAATATACCTTGTCAGACAAGTATGGCATTCAGCCTGCAGAGATCTAATCAGACATAAGCATATCCCAACACATGCCCACATGCATCCTGACAATGACAATTTATTTTATTTATTTATTTAACAATTATTTCTATACCGTTCTTTCACAATGATAAACCCATAGAGCTGCTCTGTGGCTCCAAACACAGAATGAGACTTATCCAACGCCTTAAGCCCCTCCTCGCCCCAGACCACTTCCGTACAGTCTGCCAGGCACTAATAACCCCACTACTAGACTTCTGCAACCCAATCTACCTTGGCCTATCAAAACAAACACTCAGACCAATGCAATTGGCACAAAACACATTGGCACGCATAATATCTGGCACAACAAGACAAGAACACATCACACCCATACTGAAAGATCTACACTGGCTCCCAATCATCTCACGCATCAAATATAAGACAGTCATAAACATCTTCAAGATCAAACAACAGTCATCAGCCCTCAGCCTACAAACAATCATACAACCTGACAGAAGCACACGACCAAGGAGGAGAGCCACTTCCAATCGTGTAAACACCCCAAAAGCCCTTTCACTGGCTGCACCAGCAATTTGGAACACCCTCCCAGACGACCTAAGACCAACAACAGACCTCAAAGACTTTCGGAAGCAGCTTAAGACAACACTATTCATTGAACACTATGGACACGTCACATGATCTACTCACCATGCAAGAACAAAAGACCAACCTCTGCCCCTAACCCTTGTACATAAGAATGTATAATAGCGCATAATGTAAATAGCTCAACAAGAATCTGATATACACCACCACAAACACACAACCTGTATCACTGCATGAACACACTTAACCACACTTATGATTGTTTGCTGTGAGACCGCCTTGATTGAAGGAGAAGACGGGATAGAAATACTTTTAAATAAATAAATAAAATAAACACATGGCCAGTGTATGTAGAAGAGAAGGGTCACAGGTTCAAGATCAACCTATGGATCAGGAATCATATATCCAGGTGTATTAACTTTATCCTACATTTCCAGAACTGTTTCAGCATGTGCAATCATTCACATTTCATCCAGCAAGAGTCCACATACTCAGCTGCCACACTGAGAAGCTGCACCACCCATGGTTGGATGGCAGAGAGCAGTAATAGCACCTGCACATTGAGCAGGCATTGACAGTGCCCAAGCATTGCAAAGTGCGCTAGTATTGCTTGCATACTGAGCAAGGAATGACAATGGTAGAGCATCAAAGGAGTCTTAAGGAGCAGGTAACAATGCAACCTGCAACACTTTTGGACATGTGTGTGTGTGTGTGTGTGTGCGTGCGCGTTTTTGTGTATGTGTGTCTGTGTGGGTCTTCAGAGTAGTATGAGCCTCAGTAATGCACTGCACATGCATGTGGTGCCCAGGCTTTATGGCTGTGCATACAATATGCTGCAGGTCAGCTATACAGCAACCCTACATACTATATGAGACACCATTTACAAGCAGAAGGTTAGTGTGCAGTAAGTAGTTTCAACCTGTGGCTGTGACTCTGTAATGCATTCCCAGTTACACCATCGACAAGGCCCATCCCCACAGCATTCCCCTACACTTACCTCCCAACATGACATTGTTGTGCAGCTCCCAAATCATCTGCTGGTTTGACTGGAGTGAGCAGGAGGGACACGTGTGTTTGTTGCAAACTCTTCTCTGACTCAGTCTCCAGGCCTTAGGACACACCAAAGTGTACAGATGAGAGGTCAGATTAATGGCAAGTGCCATAACAGCTGTATCCGTGACATCAGTGTCAGACCACCTGCCGCAGCTGCAGCCTATATGGAACTAGGCTCAGGTGGAGGAATGGCCTCTGTGCATGTCCAATCTATACATGTAGTTGGTGACACTGACAGGAATCTGAGTTTACCTGCATGCACGTTGCTCTTGTCACATGCTGCAGTCACAGAGTGCAAGCAAGGGGAGTCTTTGCTCCATGCAGTGTATGCACATACAGGGAGGTACGTATCAGGTAAATTCACACAGAAGACATACCACCTCAACACTGTCTACTGCTCATTGACCAAAGCAGCCAGCAGTACAAAACCTATTACCTCATATGAGATTTCCAAATGGACCTGTATGCCTGATTAGGACAGTGGGACACTGATTTCTATATGGTGCGTGCATACCTCCAGCAGCCAAAATGTGGCACAGAATGTCATATTGGTATCTGCATTGCACGCCACAATATGGGAGGGCAGTGCCTGGAGGTGAATGTTGGGGTGGGGTTAGGGGTGTGGGGAACAGCACCATACATGTTTAGTATGTGCTCTTTGTAGGTGGCGTTGCTGGCCAAAGCCTGTGTTCATATGGCCAGAAACTATGCGAGCCTGCTCAGTTTCTGCATGTGTTACATCAGAGGGCCTACATGACAGCCACACTGGCTCCCCATGGGCACTGAGTGTGTCAGTCAAAAGGATGGCATTAGAGTGCAAAGAGTCAGGGTATGGTGGCATATGTGTCACCAGCACCTGTTCCAACATCCAACCCCAAGTCCAACCTGCCATGATTCCACATGCTCGGGGGGGGGGGGGGCATTGGAAAGTGCAAGTGCTGCATTGGCCAGTTTGGAGTGACCATGGCTAGGGACATGACATTATATGTGGTGGATACAGGCATGGCACTAGGTTCCATGCTCACTGCCAAGAGCTGTGTAGGGGGACATTGTATTTGTGTATGTGACAGACGTAGCCCACTGTGGGCCAGCATGCACTTACAGTCTGTCTCTGGCCAACTTTCCACTGTGTCTCACATTGCATGAGCAGTCCCCAAGTCCAAAATAAAATGGTACATAATGGAGAGCAGAGGATTCTAGGTATTGCCTAAAACAGAGCGGTTTGCACAGGATGTATATGAATCGGAGGTTAGGTCAATGGCTGAGTCATCTTAGCAAGGTCTACCATGGGCATGGCCTGGTTGCACACATCTGTTCATGCTTAGAGGCCATTCTCAATCCTACCGAGCTCTGACCATGTAACAGCTATGCATGCACATGGTGCTATATTGGGCTAAATATAGTGATATGTGGGCTTTTTCTTTTCTGGTAGTACAGTCACCAGACAGCCTGCTGTTTGTACAAAGCCAATGTGTTCATGGTAGCTATTTGCCCTTGCAGTGTGTGGTGACTAACATACTGGGCACAGATGGTATGTGAGCGACTGACACAGGACAGTGTTGCCCAACATATGCGGGCTGCCTGAGATTGATCTAGTTTATTAGAATTCCCAGAAAGTGAGACTAGCAGCTGTTCTTAAGCTATTGGCAACTATAGTCTAGGCAGGCCCTTCTGCTTGGTGTCACCACCACCCCTCCAGCCTAGACAACACTCTATGCATTTGGGTTCTTTGGCAACTGCTGCAGCAACCTCAAGAACTGACATGAGGTGTTGTGGTAAAGTCCCTGGTCAACAGAAGCAGGACACAAAGTCCAGATAAAACAGACTTGGTGCAATTGTACATAATACCAAGTGACCAACATCACATACTGCAAACAAAACGTGTGACACACTAGCAGTGATAGGGAATTTTTCCATAACCTGGAGTATCCATCTGTTTTAGTGCTTGCTTTGGGGATCAGGTGATGTGTGCCCTCCCTCACAATCAGGGTGACTGCAGAAAACAGGTTATTTGCATATATTGCAGCTATCAGGTGCAGGAAGCACACATTGTCCCTGCATATTACAGTACTGATGTGATGGATCACTGCATTCCCCATGTGGCTATTAGTTGCATATATGTACTCAGATTGTGTGGTGCATCATGGGCAATGGAAAGGCTAACTGATACCGGCACCCAGGGCCACAATTGCATCCATAGCAGTGACTGTTATCCCTGGAGTATTGCCCAGTACCTGCTTATCTTCTATGATGTTGGGAGATGTGTGCATGGCCCCCTGAGGAGGGAATAAGAAAATAAGAACATAATAAATACCATATATCAAGCCCAGTATCCTGTTTCCAGCAGTGGTCAATCCAGGTCACAAGTACCTAGCAGTTGCTCAAAAAGGCACACAGGTTCCATAATATTTGTATTGGGTCCTCTTTAATAATGGTTTATGGATCTTTACTCCGGGAACTTTTCCAAACATTTTTAAACCTAGCTGCACTAACAGCTTTTACTACTTCCTCCGGTAACAAATTCCAGAGTTTGATTACGCGTTGAGTGAAAAACATATTTTCTCTTATTAGTCTTAAACAGGTTACACTGTAGTTTCATTGCATGTCCCCTAGTCTTTCTACTTTTTGATAGTGAAAAGAATCGATCTACATTTACCCGTTCCATTCCATGAATTTATAGACCTCTATCATATAACCCCTCAACTGTTTCTTTTCCAGGTTGAAAAGCCGTAAACGTTTAAGCCTCTCTTCATAGGGGTATCCTTACATCTCCCTTACCATTCTGATGGCTCTTTTCTGTGCCTTTTCTAATTCCTCTATAACTGTTTTAAGATACAGTGACCAGAATTGCACATAATATTCAAGGTGTGGTCGCACCATGGAACAATATAGAGCCATATAATATCCTTTATTTTATTTTCCATTCCTTTCCTTATGATTCCTAGCACCCTATTTGCCTTTTTGGCTGCTGCTGCACACTGAGTGAAGGATTTCAACGTGTTATCCACGATGACACCTAAATCTTTTTTCCTGGGTGGTGTTTCTTAATGTGGAACCTTGCATCGGTTGTTCACCACTAGGTGCATAACTTTGTACTTAACCACATTAAATTTCATCTGCCATTTGACTGTCCAGTGTTGCAATTTATCAAGGTTCTCTTGCAATTTTTCACAATCCTCTTGTGTTTTAACAACTTTGAATAATTTTGTGTCATCTGCAAATTTGATTACCTCACACGTTATTCCCATTTCCATATGAATATGTTAACAAAGCAGTGGACCCAGCACAAATCCCTGGAGTACGCCACTATTCATCTTTCTCCATTGGGAAAATTGGCAATTCAGCCCTACCCTCTGCTTTCTATCTTTTAATCAGTTCCTGATCCACAATAGTACACTACTTCCTATTCCATGACTTTTTAACTTCACCAAGAGTCTCTCATGAGGGACCTCGTCAAAGGCTTTCTGAAAATCCAGATACACTGTATTGACCGGCTCACCTTTGTCTAACTGATAAGTAACAACACATTCTCCCTGATAAGTAACAACACATTCTCCCCAATTTCATCAAGACTCCTAATGAGTCAATCTGTAATTTGTAATTAGTTGAATTATGCCATGATATATGATGTTAATCTACTTGTATATAGTTACCCTGTTAAAATCTCTGCATATCCACATGTTTCATTGTAAGTTCATTGCAGTTCAGACCTCCTGCACTGCACAGTTAAATTTCTGTATACGGTTACCCTGTTAAAACCATGTTTTATTGTAAGTTCAGTGCAGAGCTCCTGCACTGTTCAGTTTTGTTAGATGTAAACCACACTGATCCCAAAGAGCGCGGTATATAAGAACGCTAAATAAATAAATAAATAACTGTTTATTCACACTTTCAAAAAAATATAACAGATTAGTAAGACAAGACCTTCCTTGGTTAAAGTCATGGCTTGGTTAAAGTAATGGCTTTCTCCCATTAAGCCATGACTATCTTCATGTTCAGTAATTTTGCTCTTAATAATGGTTTCTACCATTTTTCCCAGTATCGATATCAGGCTCGCTGGCCTGTGGTTTCCCAGATCACCTCTGGAACCCTTTTTAAAACTTGATGTTACACTGGCCATTCACCAGTCTTCAGGTACTGCAGATGATTTTAATGATAGTTCACAAATAGTAGGTCTGCAATCTCATATTTCAGTTTTTTCAACACCCTCAAGTGTATACCATCTGGTCCAGATGATTTGCTACTGTTTAGTTTATCAAATAGTTGTAATATATCTTCCCAGTTTATCAATACTTCCTTCAATTTTTCAAATGCATCACTTTTAAATACCATTTCAGTCTTCCCTATATCTTCTTCAACAAAGACAGAAGCAAGAAATTCATTCAGTCTCTCCGCTATGGCCTTATCCCCTCTTAGTGCCCCTATTACCCCTCTATCATCGAATGATCCAACTATGAATGTACTTGAAAAAGTCTTTATTATGCATTTTTGCTCCCACAGCAAGCTTTTTCTCAAATTCTCTCTTTGCCTGCCTTATCAATGCCTTGCATCTAACTTGCCAGTGCTTATGTTGTTTCTAGCTTTCAACACTTGGCTCCTTTTTCCATTTCCTGAAAGATAATTTTTTTGCTTCAACAGCTTCTCTGACCTCACCTTTAAACAATGGAATACTTGCTTTAAGAAAGGCTTCCAAGATAGTATTTTTAAACAATGCCCATGCTTGATATAAATCTTTAACCTTTGCAGCTGCTCCTTTTAGTTTTTTCTAATCTATTTTCCTCGTTTTATCATAGTCTCCCTTTTGAAAGTTAAAAGGCAGTACTGCAAATTTCCTTGCCATCCTTTCTCCATTTATGAAATCAAATGTGATCATGCTATGATCACTATTTCCAAGTGGCCCCAACACCCTTATCTCTTGCACCAGATCTTGTGTTCCACTAAGGACTAAGTCCAAAATGGCTTCCCCTCTTATCGGTTCATGAACCTGCTGCTCCAAAAAAGCAATCATTTATTTAATCTAGAAACTTTATCTCCATAGCGTGTCCTACCATGATACTGACTCAGTCGATATCAGGGTAATTGAAATCACCCTTTACTATTATTGTATTGTAACTTTTGTTAGCTTCACTGATTTCTTTGAGCATTTCATCATCCATTTGTTCATTATGGCCAGGCGGGTGGTAGTACACCCCCATTGCCATTGCCTTCCCCTTTTTACATGGAATTTTAATTCATAGAGATTCTACTGTGTATTTTGTTTCCTGCAACACTTTAATCCTGTGTGACTCATTGCCCCCTCTAACATAGAGTGTAACCCCTCCATTAAGGGCACTTGGTCTGTGATGGACCACATCACTGTTCCCTCTAAGCTGTGCGCGTGTGCGCGCGCACACACCTCACTGAGCGAGCGCACATACTTTACAACAGAGCGTACAAAAATTACGGTTCTGATTCTGATAGAAAACAACACAGACGTCTTAAAATTTAAAAGTTGTGATTGTAATTACTAGAAATTTTATGCTTCATTTAGTAATCATCTATTTTCAATTAATTTGATTAAAATCAATGTGGTATACATACTGTAGTCTGACGTGTAGTCAAATTTTAAAGTATATAACTCCGAGTGTCGTTATGTGGCGCACAAAAATTTAACCTTCCTTCAAAAGCTGCACAGCTGATATTTTATGCGCACACAGCCCACAGAAAATTAGAGGGAACATTGGACCACATGGGTCATGACTGTGGTTGAGTTGGGTATATGTGCAGAGGTACCTTTCTTGCAGTGTACAGCAGGTGACAGGAGACTGCATGCCCTGCACATGTGTTGCTGCAGGGGTTTGTGCTGCAGACTTCTGTGTGAAACATGTTTGGTGTTGGAGGTACAGTGGAGGGATGGGCATCTTGACTTCACATTTGGCTTGGATTTTGTACAAGGGATGTATTCTGCAGCTGTAAGTCTGTTATGCAGCTTGTGCAATGAGTGTGCAGTGCACTTCTTACTACATGCATACTGCTGTAGGCAGGTCCTAGGCATGGTGTTCCACTGTCTCAGAATGTGGCAGCCATGTTGTTTCATGACATGTGTTTTGCCCATTGCAGGCAGGGACCCGCAGTCTCTTTGTCCCTAGACAGTGCTATGGAGAAAAGTATGGAGGTGTAGCCTAATGATTAGCACAGTGGTTCTGTAAGTGACAGACCAGAGTTTGATGCCCAGTTGTTCTCTTTGTGGCTATGGGAAACTCACCTCAATATACTGTCAGAAACAGTCCTGGGTCTGCTTTGACTGGAGGACACACATTCTCATACATTTTTATGTGTTACGATGGAACATTGGGTCTGCAAACATGCACATTGCAATCATGCCCATCCTACATCATGACTTTATTGGCTCTGCTGTGGCACATTGCAAAGGGTCAGACATGTTCACCCTGCAGATGTGTGACTCATGTGTTTTACATGATTGGAATATTTCATCATAACTGTAACTGAACATCTTTGGCTTCATCACATGTACGTAGTACATGCAGGCACATCCCATTCCTGGGATGGCCATGTGCAGGCATCATCACACGTCTCTTCTTGCTCCATATGGCCAATATGAGAGACACTGGTCCAGTTGATAAATGCACGTGTCAGGGGAATTCTCTGGTGGTTAGAAAAGCAGCCACTGCTGTCATACCCAAATAGCTGGTATTGGGACTTCCCTGTAGCATGGCTAAATTTTGCACACACTCTACAACTGCATTTGTGTGGGCACATCAAGTACATCAGGGCAGCAAGGCCACATTGCAATCTCTTCTACTACCATCTATCCTTCCATCCATCACCATATGTCCATTATGTACAGTCATGTATTTTCCTGTCAGGTGCTACATCATGGCCCACACAAGAACAGTTTTATCATTTGAATGTATTACTCACACCTCTCCTGTGAATAATCTGCATGTCACCACTCCTGCTCAGTCATCCTTTTGATGTCCACATTGTGGCATTGCTGGTTCCACCAGGGGGCACTTCTTCCCAATCCTATGCTATAGTACAGCTGCCTCCCACATGCTCATCCCACTTCCTGACTAACACGTAGGATACATATGGATCTGACAGATCCATCAGCTCTTACCTTTCCTTCCATCCATCACCTAACATGAATTTTACAGGGGCTCCCTTATCCTGCATTAAGATGATTGCCATTTTCGGGCATTTAGGTGCACACTTGACTCCTTAACACCCAATGTCCTGTTAGTGCTTGATAAGTGGAGCTAAGAGTCCTTAATGCCGGAACGCTTACTGCCCCCCCCCCCCCCCCTGGCCTTTACCGCACGATTAAAGCCTTACCACTGCCATTACCGCTTGCTAACCAGTGCACTCTTAATGCTCTTTAGTAAGCATAACCCTTGATCTGAACTGTTTACAATACATGTTGGGGCCTCTGCAAGATTACACTATGATGTTGGATTGTATGCTGCACAGAGATGAAAAAAACAAATCTGATTTAATATATTTAAATTAATTTTAAAAAATGACACAGCAGCATAGCACAAAAGCTTACAGGACTTCAGTTAAGATTTATTGATTCATGTCAGAGCATCATTACTTTTCAAAGTGTGAAAAATGATCATATATTTATGACCTGCCGACTGAAGCAATTCTGAGAATTAGCAAAGGCTCTGGAGAGAACTGACCTAATTGCATTATCATAGAATCAGAGATGGTTGTCAATTTTCTACCATTTAGCTTTTCTCCTTTAGTTTGTTAAAATAGAGTGCCATACGCTGACTGAATTCAATAATACCCTGATGAATGAAATATTTTCCCAATAGGCTTACTACCAGTATAAACAGTGAATTAGGGCTGAAAGCCCATCAATCAAATGGTATCTCCTTCACACTGATCTTCGCCCTAAGATTATTCATTATATATTAAGCACATCCAAAACAATATCAGATGGAATTTACTCATGAAAAAGATTTGCTTGCCCTCAATTCTCATTTGCAATTGCTTTGAAGGGGTTTTAGTACAGAACAATATTTTTTCTTATCTATATTATGCCTATTTGTAATGAGATTGCTTAATAAAGAAAAATATATGTTTTCAAACTTTAAGTTGACAAATGATTAGGTTAAGTGTTTTCCTTCCCCAATGAATAAAAATGTAAAAATGGTCTCACATCCTTCTTTTATTTGCTTTCATTCTACAAAGTTTAGACAGTTTATCTGAAAAAGAGAGAATTTCATTTACATTTGATATAGCACTCTTAAAGCAGTTCAGAAAAACAAAACAAAACATAAAAAGACAAAAGAAATAAAAAAGACAGTATCTTGAAGTCTGGCACACTCATGGACCCATATTACCAGGTACTTGACCAAATGCTTGGGAATAAAGATAAGTCTTATGGGCCTTTTAAAGCATATCCTGGATGTTTCATCATTTATTCCACAAAAGTGAAGCAAAGTAGGATAAAATAGAACCTGGTAAGAATATAACTTGAGTCTGAATGTTAGGAATTATCATTGTGAAGCAGCTACAGCTCTCTCCCTGTCAGACAGGGGTATACAAGTTCAGTCCTCAAATGACACAAACAAGTCAGGTTTCAGGAATATGTATGAGAAAGATTTGCATAAAATGGAGGTAGTAGGAATGCAGGTCTCTTTCATATATTCATTAGGGATATCCTAAAAACCTGACTCATTTATGGCTCCAAAGGACTGTGAGTGAAAACCTATGAGGTAAGAGTGTAATCATAATAAGTAAGCTTGAGCATGGTGAGACCGCACCTTGAATTTTGTGTGCAATTCTGGTCGCCGTATCTTAAAAAGGATATAGCGATTTTAGAAAAGGTTCAGAGAAGAGCCACCAAAATGGTAAAAGGGATGGAAGGATACTCCTATGAGGAAAGGCTAAAAAGGTTAGGGCTCTTTAACCTGGAAAAGAGACGGCTGAGGGGAGATATGATAGAAGTCTATAAATTAATGAACGGAGTGGAACGGGTAAACGTAGATTGATTGTTTACATTATCAGAATATAGAAAGACTAGGGGACATGCAATGAAGCTACAGGGTAAACTATTTAAGACTAATAAAAGAAAATATTTTTTCACTCAACGTGTAATCAAACTCTGGAATTTGTTACCGGAGGATGTAGTAAAGGCTGTTAGTGTAGCTGGATTTAAAAAAGGTTTGGACAAGTTCCTGGAGGAAAGGTCCATAAACCATTATTAAGAAGTGACCGAAGATATCAATGCTTGACCCAGTACAAGCATTGTGGAACTTGTGTCTCTTGGGGAAACTGCTAGGTACATATGACCTAGATTGGCCACTGTTGGAAACAGAATACTGGGCTTGATGGACCTTGGTCTGACCCAGTATGGCATATCTTATGTTCTTATGTTCTTAAATAGGTGGGGAAAAAAATGAAAAAGGAAGGGTGAAATAATAGTAACATAGTATATGACAGCAGATAAAGATAAGTATGGTCCATCTAGTAAGGCGTAAAGAATAGGTGCATCTACCACTCCAAGCAGGTCACCCCACCCCATGCCTTTGTTTAGGGATGAATCCACCACTCCGTGCAGGGCATCCACATTTGTTGAGATAAGAGAGAGTTATGTTTATTTTGATTTTATCCTGTTGCTATAACGGGATCCTCTGTGCCTGTCCCATGCCATCTTGAATTCTGTATTTGCTCCCACCACTTCCATCGGGAGGGCATTCCAAGCATCCACCACCCTTTCAGTGAAAAAGTATTTCCTGACATTGCCTTTCAGTTTACCCCCTTGTAGCTTCATGTTATGCGCTCTAGTTTTACAGCTTTCCTGTCTTTGGAAGAGGTTTGTTTGTTCATTATTTCTCTTTAAGCATTTAAAGTTCTGATTCATATCTCCCCTGTCCTTCCTCTCCTCCAGAGTATACATACTTAGATCTTCAAGTATGAGAAACTTTGCTGTGAGTTCTAGCTGTTTATTTAACTATTTATTGTTTGTCTAACTGTTTGTTTAATTATTTATTGTTTGTCTTAGTGCTAGTTCAGCTGTTTTCAGCTGTAATTTACCTTGCCTCTCTCAACTAACTGGGCTTTGTGTGGTAGCCATTTTGAATTAAATCTCTCTCCCCAGACCCTGCTGTGTGTTTAAACTTTTCCTGCCCTAGCCTGCTTGAGTGAATCCTCCCCTCCCCCCCCCCTTTGCTGAAGTATTGTGTAGCCTTCTTCCTGTTTCTCCACGTGTGCATAGGCTGTTTTCAGTTTGCTTCTTCTCATCAGAGAGAAGCAGTGCTTTTTACAGTGCTCTGCTTGAAAGGTGGATTTTGCCTTCTGAGAAACTTTGCTGTGAGTTCTAGCTGTTTATTTAACTATTTATTGTTTGTCTAACTGTTTGTTTAATTATTTATTGTTTGTCTTAGTGCTAGTTCAGCTGTTTTCAGCTGTAAATTACCTTGCCTCTCTCAACTAACTGGGCTTTTTGTGTTAACCCCCTCCCCCCCCCCCAGCTGAGGGTCCAGGACAAGGTACCTTGTAACTGCCCTCTTTAATAGGACTTATCTCCCTCCCTCCCTCCCCAGCACCCACCCACCCCTGGGGTAATTGTAGCTTTATAGGTACTTGCACATCTTAGAGGAAAGGGGCTGCTCTCAGGTGCAGCTCATTATCCAGATCAGTCACACACGGAGGACCTGCAATTAATTAATTAAGCTTTAGGTACACAAGGTGTATTAGGGGTATTAGATACACTTTTATTGGTATAAGCATCTACACCAATCCTTATTATATACAGAATTTAAAAGATCTAAGCACAAGCTTTAAACTAAGATGCAGACAGAAGTCCAGCAACGAGATGGGGGTTCTCCGGTCTTTTGCATTGAGTGTCACATGTATGATTTTCTCCCAGTTGGTGAGAGATCTTACGTATGCACGAAGTGCAAAGAACTCTTTGCTCTCAGGGAACAAGTCCGTTCTCTAGAGGCTAGAGTAGCAGACCTGGAAGACATAAGAAAGACAGAGAAGTGCATGGACGTGACCTTCAGGGATATAGTCCTGAAGTCCCACCTCCAGTCTGGCAGCATCCCTGTTGCCATGGAGGAGAGAGGTCACGTGACAGGAGAGCATCACCCTGGTGTGGCAGGAAGTGATCCTGTAACTAGGACCTGTCCTCCAGGTGATGCCGAACCCTCTCGCACCGAGGGCGTTTCTCCAGGGCCAGGTGCCCATGAGGGGAGGGTCAGGACAGCTGTTATAGTCGGTGATTCAATCATTAGGAATGTAGATAGTTGGGTGGCTGGTGGACGTGAGGATCGCCTGGTAACATGCCTGCCTGGTGCGAAGGTAGCGGACCTCACGCACCGCCTAGATAGGATCGTAGATAGTGCTGGGGAGGAGTCTGCTGTCTTGGTACATGTTGGTACCAATGACATAGGAAAATGTGGTAGGGAAGTTCTGGAGGCTAAATTTAGGCTTTTAGGTAGGAAGTTGAAATCCAGAACTTCCAGGATAGCGTTCTCCGAAATGCTTCCTGTTCCACGTGCAGGACCCAAAAGACAGGCAGAGCTCCGGAGTCTCAATGCGTGGATGAGACAATGGTGCAAGGATGAGGGTTTTGGATTTGTTAGGAACTGGGGAACATTCTGGGGAAAGGGGGGGCTCTTCCGAAGGGATGGGCTTCACCTTAATCAGGATGGGACCAGACTGCTGGCATTAACCTTTAAAAAAGAGATAGAGAAGCTTTTAAACTAGAAAATAGGGGAAAGCCGACAGTCACCCAGGAGTGCATGGTTCGGACAAAGGTATCCTTGAAGGATACTACCAAAAGCAGTGAGGTTCCAAAAGGGGGTATAGTAGCCCAAATGCCCTTGAGTAAGGAGCAGACAGAGCATAAAGATTCCAAATTACCCCTGCCTACCAATAGCCAGATTAATATGAAAAAAATACAGTCTCTAAAATGCTTGTATGCCAATGCTAGAAGTCTAAACAATAAGATGGGAGAGTTAGAATATATAGCACTAAATGAGAGGTTAGATATGATTGCACTCTCAGAGACATGGTGGAAGGAGGATAACCAGTGGGACACTGTGATACCTGGATACAAACTATATCGTAATGATAGAGCTGATCAAATTGGTGGAGGGGTTGCGCTCTATGTTAGAGCGGGCATTGAGTCAGAAAGGATTAAAGTTTTGCAGGGAACAAAATTTGCTGTAGAATCTCTATGGATTGAAATCCCATTTATGAAGGGGAAGGCGATGGCAGTGGGAGTATACTATCGACCGCCTGGCCAGAATGAACAAATGGATGATGAAATGCTCAAAGAAATCAAGGAAGCTAACAAAAGTCACAACAGAGTAGTAATAATGGGTGATTTCAATTACCCCGGTATCGACTGGGTCAGTGTCACGGCAGGACAAGCTAAAGAGATAAAGTTTCTAGATGGAATAAATGACTGCTTCTTGGAGCAGCTGGTTCATGAACCGACCAGAGGGGAAGCCATACTGGACCTAATCCTTAGTGGAACGCCAGATCTGGTGCAAGAAATAAGGGTGTTGGGACCACTTGGCAATAGTGATCATAGTATGATCATGTTTGATTTAATTAGTGGAGGACAGATAGTAAAGGAATCCACAGTATTATCTTTTAACTTTCAAAAGTGAGACTATGATAGAATGAGGAATATAGTTAGGAAAAAACTAAAAGGAGCGGTTCCAAAGGTTAAAGACTTACAGCAAGCTTGGGTGTTATTTAAAAATACTATCCTCGAAGCCCAGACCAGCTGTATTCCACGCATTAAGAAGAGTGGAAGAAAGTCCAAAAAACTGCCAGCGTGGTTTAAAGGTGAGGTCAGAGAGGCTGTTGCTGCCAAAAAAGCAACCTTCAGGAAATGGAAAAAAGAGCCAAATGATGAAAACTGGAAACATCACAAGCACTGGCAAGTTAAATGCAAAGCATTGATAAGGCGGGCAAAGCGGGAATTTGAGAAGAAACTTGCTACGGAAGCAAAAACACTAAATAAAGACTTTTTCAAGTACATTCGTAGCAAAAGGCCTGTGAGAGAGTCAATTGGACCGTTAGATGATAGAGGGGTAAAAGGGGCAGTAAGAGGAGACAAGGATATAGCAGAGAGACTGAATGAATTCTTTGCTTCGGTCTTTACTGAGGAAGATGTAGGGATGTTACCCATGACTGAAGTGGTACTTAAAGGTGATACTGCAGAGGAATTGAGAGAAATATCACTACACCGGGAAGATATATTACAACTATTTGATAAACTGAATAGTAGCAAATCACCTGGACCGGATGGTATACATCCCAGAGTGTTGAAAGAACTGAAATATGAGATCGCGGACCTGCTATTGGTAATCTGTGAACTTTCATTAAAATCATCTGTAATACCTGAAGATTGGAGGGTCGCCAACGTAACACCAATTTTTAAAAAAGGTTCCAGGGGTGACCCGGGAAATTACAGACCGGTGAGCCTGACATCAGTACCGGGGAAAATGGTAGAAACCATCATAAAGAACAAAATTACACAACATGTAGATAGTCATGGCCTAATGGGAGACAGCCAACATGGCTTTAGACAAGGAAGATCTTGTCTTACTAATCTGATATGTTTCTTTGAAGGTGTGCATAAACAGGTAGACAAAGGTGAGTCGGTTGATATAGTGTATCTGGACTTCCAGAAAGCTTTTGACAAGGTCCCCCATCAGAGACTTTTGGCAAAACTAAAAAGTCATGGGATAGGAGGCAGTGTACTATTGTGGATCGGGAACTGGTTAAAAGATAGAAAGCAGAGGGTAGGGCTAAATGGCCAATATTCCCAATGGAAAAAAGTGAATAGTGGAGTACCCCAGGGATCTGTACTGGGTCCGCTACTTTTTGACATATTCATAGATGACCTGGAAAAGGGAATAACTAGTCAGGTTATCAAATTTGCAGATGACACAAAACTGTTTAAAGTTGTTAAAACCCAAGAGGATTGTGGAAAGCTGCAGGAGGATCTGGATAAATTGGAAGACTGGGCATCCAAATGGCAGATGAAATTTAATGTGGACAAATGCAAAGTTATGCACCTAGGAAAGAACAACCCACACTATAGTTACACGATGCAAGGCTCCACATTAGAAACCACCACCCAGGAAAAGGACTTAGGAGTCATCGTGGATAACATGTTAAAACCCTCCGCCCAGTGTGCAGCGGCGGCCAAGAAAGCAAATAGAATGCTAGGTATCATAAAGAAAGGGATGGAGAATAAAACAAAGGATATTATAATGCCTCTGTATCGCTCCATGGTACGACCGCACCTTGAATATTGTGTGCAATTCTGGTCACCGTATCTTAAAAAGGACATAGCGTTATTAGAAAAAGTACAGAGAAGAGCCACCAAATTGGTGAAGGGGATGGAAGGCTACTCCTATGAAGAGAGGCTAAAAAGGTTAGGGCTCTTTAACCTGGAAAAGAGACGGCTGAGGGGAGATATGATAGAGGTCTATAAATTAATGAATGGAGTGGAACGGATAAACGTGGATCAATTGTTTACGCTAGCAGAATATAGAAAGACTAGGGGACATGTAATGAAACTACAGGGTAAACTATTTAAGACAAATAAGAAAATATTTTTTCACTCAACATGTAATCAAACTCTGGAATCTGTTACCGGAGGATGTAGTAAGGGCTGTTAGTATAGCTGGGTTTAAAAAAGGTTTGGACAAGTTCCTGGAGGAAAGGTCCATAAACCACTATTAAAAAGGGACCCAGGATATCAATGCTTGACCCAGTACAAGCATTGTGGAACCTGTGGTCTTTTGGGGATATTGCTAGGTGTGTAGGACCTAGATTGGCCACTGTTGGAAACAGGATACTGGGCTTGATGGACCTCGGTCTGACCCAGTATGGCATGTCTTATGTTCTTATGTTTACTAAACTGCGGTAATGTTACAGACCGTGCGTTATGTAATGTTAACGCTTGTTAGGTAATGTTAACACGCGGTATGTAACGTTAACGCGGGTTAACATTACTTAACGATCGTTAACGTCCCCAGCCATAGTAAACACCGCAGAGGGTGGAGAGAGGGGGGAAGGGGGTCAATGGGCAGGGAGTGGGTGGGGAGAGGCTCCCTGCACACTAACGCGCTGAACTGAAGGGCTGAATCCTACCACGAATGAAAACCTGCCGTTAGATGCACATTTGCAGGAGAGAGAAACCATTTATGTGTCAGCAATGTACAGCATAGACAGGGAGCCCAAGAAATGTGATAGTAGTGCTCCATTTCCAGCACCAGCATAGTGCTCAAGTATGGAAGGCCACTATGGCGATGGTGCAAGTGGGGCATAGGAGGCTGCAGGCAGGACATGTAGCGGGGGCAGCAGGGTGGACTAGGTGGGCACCTAGGTGGCACATAGGAACATAAAAGCTGGAAATCAGCATGACAGCAGCTGACAAAGGCCAAACACAATCCACCTACATCTACCTGGTCCACCTGAGCTAACATTTGCCAGGGCACTGACCTGGCATCCCACCAGCCAACCCTCCCTCAAGAGGAAGGAACAGACTATTGGTAGGTGGTGATGGGGGGGATGTGAGGATGCTCATGTATGCCCCATGCCCCAGACCCCGCTCCCTAGGCGACCACCTACCCACACAGTGGATGGCCTGGGACTGCGCACTACTAGTACCGACATAATATGGCCATGTCAGCATAGCAGGGCAAGGGGGGTGTTCCCGTGCTGGAGATGGCAGTGGCACCTGCCTGCAGTGGACCTAGGCAATGCCCTGTACCAGTATGTGGTGTGCAGTGCAACATAAAAGGTCTGGCTGAGGAAAAGTACAGGTAGCCCCAGGGACCACCATGCATCTGTGGAAACAGTGTGGTGCAGTACACCCAGCCAGTGTGTCCAGAAGCAGAGGGTCACAGGTTCACGCCCCAGCTGTGGTTCCTGCAGAGCATGTCCCTATGTTGTACCCTACAATGCAGATACAACAGCAACATGTGCAAAGCCCAAAGCAGTGGCGAACAGGGGTACAAACACCCACTCACACAGGCTCCACAATCCAAAGATGCATGGAGAGTCAGGCTGTTGGCCCCAGCATTGAGCTGCAGTTATCACCAGGGCACTACTACTACCTCCTGCACAGTTTAGCAATGTCAGCACTGTGATCAGAACCAGTGTGGTGGGCATGGTTGCCAACCACCCCTATCTTTGCACAATGCTGCAATGGGAGTATGTGTGTGTATGTCTATCCATTGTTTTGTGGCTGCCCACACCTCACCGGGCCCACAATGTCCCACTGTTACCAGCGTTAGCCTGAATATGTGCATAAAGAGGAGCAAGGTGTTGTGGGTATGACCCAGACAGGGCGGATTGGCCAGGATGCATCTTCACAGGGTGTGTGCCCAACCACTGCCTGCATGGACAGGGTGGCCACAGCATGGCATACTGGGAGGGCACTCACTCTGACCGAGCAGTGACCATGGCATGTCTAGGTTCCCACATAGCGCTCAACATTATCTGCCTCCAGTGATCCTGTTGTGTTCCCAGTACTAGGTCCCCAATCAATGAGATGCCTGCTTGGTGCACATAGTTCCTCTGTGAGCATGCACTATGGACTGGCTAGTGGACTGTCTGCAGTTAGACTGTGCATGGTTGGAACACCTATATGGTGCAGTCTGACTGTGCTGTCTGCTGGTACCTGGCAGACATTGGTGTGAGGCAGTTGGGGCTTTCCAGAGCTAACCCCATCATTGCTTCTGGTTTGCCACTGCCCCAGCCACAGGTATGGCTCTGGCCCACCAACCCTAGAGGGCTGTTGTATACCAGCAGGATGGAGGTTGCTTCATGGGGGCTAGGGCACCTGTCCCTTACCTACAAAAAGGGTGATGTGAGCCCTTTGGGGTATGTAGTGTACACCACTTTGACTTATAAAGGCACTGCTACACAAACCTCATGCAAGTCTGGAAACCCCTCTGCCCTGATAACAGGTGCCCATGTCAGCCAGACCCTAACACAGGGTACACACTAATATGGGTGGTATATGGTCACAGAGGGCCACATGTGACTGCAGGATAAAGATGGACACCAAATTACATTCAGCTGCACTGCAAGGAACACCTGTCACGCACTGGTAATGATGGGGATGTACAGCAGGGCCTATCTCTAGCACCACATGTACTGCGGACCTAGTGCTGGGTACCCATCCTATTCCTCAGGGAGAACACAGAACTTGCACAATGGCATGGTCTGTAGCTACTCTGTGCCAGTATCATGCACTGTCAGTTCGTCTTTCCAAGCTGAGATACCGGAGAGGTGCAGATCCCATTTGCTGATCAGCTGTAAACAGTTATTCAGCATGTGCATTGCATCATGGGTACTGGTGGGGTTACCCTATCCTGACACTCAGAGCAGACAGTTTGTGCAGTGACCTGCAGTCCTTCTGTACCCAGCCATTGCTATGACATACAGCACAGAGGTATAGCCTACTGGTTAATACAATGCCATTCTTGGCAGTGTTCATGGGTTCAGTTCCTCATTGTTCCCTCCTCTCATGCCTGTCCTACTCAAATAGTGTGCATGCCTGTAACAGTCATATTTTTGCAGATTTGTGCTGCCAGCCAATAATACCCTCGCCACAATTGCCAACATTCCCTCGGTCCATCTATCTGCATCTGTCAGCTGTGTAGAGACCTGTCTGCCTGAGCGGGCTGTCACCCCATGTCCTGCACTGCTACCCTTTCCTGCATTGCGCCTCTTCATGCTTGCCTCACCTGTGCCTGCTCTGCATGGCACCACCACTCCTCTGTCCACCCATCATTGTAACTATCCTGCTACCTCCACCTCCACTGGGGGACACGTATTCCCATCGTCTGCCACCAACTGTCTTTCCAGTACTTTACATTGCCAACACCCTGTGCTGTGGTACAGTTGCCCCCACCATGTTTGTAATCAGTACTGGCAGCCACATGGGATGCCCACAGATATGGCAGGTCCAGTGGCTCCCAGGTCTCCCTCCTTCACTCACCTGTTCATTGCCTTTCCTGAGTGCTCTATCTAGTGTTAGGGCTTCATCTGTCTCTGTTCCTCACAAGTCATGCATGTCATCCTGCAGCACCTTGCAGCCTTTAGGCCACACTAGCCTAGGGCACCATAACCTTGTTAGGTCACCATAACCTATGGTTCCGTAGCCCAGGGTGCCCTCTAAGGTGCCCTGTCCATGGGTGCCTAATACGGTGCTTAGCCTAAGGAGCCCTATTGTATTGGGCACCTTACAAAGCACCTTATGAGGCACCTAACAAGGCACCTTATAGGGCACCTAACAAGGCACCTTATAAGACACCTTATTTATAAGGCACCTTACAAGGCACCTTATAAGGCATCTAACAAGGCACCTTATAAGGCACCTTACTTATATGGCACCTTACAAGGCACCTTACAATGCGCCCTACAAGGCACCTGACAAGACACCTTGTAATGTGCCTTATAAGGTGCCTTGTAAGGTGCCTTATGAGGTGCCTTGTAGCGCGCGTTAGTTTGTAACATGCGTTAGTTGATACTGCTTGCTGTAACGATGCACCGCCCATGCCTTTACATGGGCATCTGTACCTTTACCGCGGAACCTAACGCAAATGACATTACCGCAGTTTAATAAACATACCCCCAAGTCTCTTCTCATAAGTCCTCTGAAGCAGGCTCCGAATCATTTTGGTCACCTTCCTCTGAACAGTTTCCAGTCTTTTTATATCCTTTGCGAGATGCGGTCTCCAAAACTGAACACAATATTTCAAGTGAAAGCTCACCAGTGATTTGTATAGTGGCATTAGTACCTCTTCCTTTCTGCTGGTAATTCCTCTCTGTTTGCAACCCAACATACTTCTGGCTTTTGCCACCACCTTGTCACACTGTTTCACCACCTTGAGATCCTTAGAAACAATCACTCCAAGGTCCTTCTCCTGGTCTGTGCACACCAACCTCTCGCCTCCTATCGTGTACAATTCCCTTGGATTTCTGCTTCCCAAGTGCATGGCACTGCACTTCTTCACATTAACTCTTAGCTGCCAAACATTAGACTATTCTTCCAGCTTTTGTAGATCTTTCCTCATTTTATCCATTCCCTCAAGGGAGTCCATACTGTTGCAAATTTTTGTGTCATCTGCAAATTTAATAGCATAATACATGGAAAGAAACTATAAACTAGGATAAGACAATCATAAGGGCATAGCAAGCTGTAGCATTGTCAAAAGAACTAGAGAGAAAAGAAAAGCAAGAAGAGGATGGGATGATCAGGACAAGGATGAGAAGATGATAG
This sequence comes from Ichthyophis bannanicus, assembly GCA_033557465.1. Classification (NCBI taxonomy): domain Eukaryota; kingdom Metazoa; phylum Chordata; class Amphibia; order Gymnophiona; family Ichthyophiidae; genus Ichthyophis; species Ichthyophis bannanicus. Next base: position 1,623,829,314 of record CM066031.1, on the reverse strand, counting down.
CCCTTTCCTCTCAATGGTCATTGCAACTATGGTCCTAATCCAGACATTATGTACCAGGGTTATGGAATCCTGTATCATGGGCTCTAAATCTGGCCCCATGTGCCTTCCTTATTGATAACCATGGCTCTTCCCCAGAGTCTGTGGACACCACATCTGCACCATCTCATTCCTAGCCACATTGGGATGCAGAAGACCCTATCTAGTTGTAGAGATGCATGATAATGCTTGTTGCCTTGTTACCAAGGCCAGGCCAAGCATTAGGCAAGGAAAGACTTGCCTAGGGCAGACTGTTTGGGAGAAGTAAAGAGTGGGCATTCACAGCTAACTATAAATGGGGGGGGGGGGGGCATAAGGCTTAAGGTTTGCCTAGGGTGCCAACACCTTGAACCAACTCTGCGTCCAGCCCTGCTTACTACTATGGCAACCTGTGGCCCACATAAAAAATGTATCCTGTCAATGAAGCTACAATGTAACCCATTTAAGACTAATAAGGGAAAATATTTTTTTTCAACGTGTAATCAAACTCTGGAATTAGTTACCAGAAGATATAGTAAAAGCTGTTTAAAAAAGATTTGGACTAGTTCCAGGAGGTAAAGAACATAAACCATTATTAAAGAGGACCAGGGGATTCTGCTGCTTAGCCTGGGATAAGCTAAGTGGAATCTGTGTATCTTTTTGGGACCCTGACAGGTACATGTAACCTAGATTGGTCACTGATGGAAACAGGATACTGGGCTTGATGGGCTTTGGTCTGACCCATTATGGCAATCTTATGTTCTCATCTATTTTTTTAAATTAATGATGGATGCTGGTGTTTAAAATAATACTTTGACCACTGTGATTAAATATTTGACCCTATTCTTCTTTCAAAAATAGGGAACATTTGGGAACTGCCTATTCAAAACCACCTTTCTTCACACACACACACACACACACACACACACACACACACACACACACACACACACACTCTCACCACAGAAGCAAAATAAATACACAAATATACACAAGTGGGGTCTGTTTACTAAGCGGTGCTAGCAGCTTCCGTGCGATATCAGAGCCGTGGCCCTGTTTTATTCGATGGGGCCGTGGCTCTGATATCGCATGGAAACCGCTAGGACCGCTTAGTAAACGGATCTCACAGAAGTTCAAAAAAATTGCATGAGCTATCCTCCCCATGCTCTTCTTACTTATCTATTCAGCACAATTTACAACATTATTTTATATAAATGATCAAAAAGAAAATAAAGCAAACAACTTGATTCCTTATAGAACATACACTATAATCTTTGAATGTGGCAATTACATTATTTTAATATTACAGTGAAAATGTAAAAGGCCTGATTTTCTGAGACTTTTTTCCTATGCTGTGTCTATGAGGAAAAAGCTTTAGTAAATCAGGCCTTCGAAGTGCGTTATTTCTAGTCTAACAATGGGTGGCCCTGTTGTTATCAGTTTATAGTACAGGATTTTTTTGCCGCTATTGAATGCTTTTCTTCTGTCATTCTGCTATATAATCACCTTCTTTTGTAAGATAATCACAGGTAATTAACTTTCCAACAGCTCTTGTCCTTTTAGACTGTTAATTACCTGTCTACGAATCTCATATCTTTATGGCTTTTTTTTGTTTCATAAAGGAAGATATAATCTACACAAAGTTTAAATAAATCTAAGATATTGTACAGGATTGTGATTGCCAATTGTTTTACATGGAGACCATGTCAATCTAGCATCTGCTCACTTTTCTTTCAGACAGCTTCAGCTCTGTTCCATTCCAATCAGGGCGCCTAGAGAGCAACTCCCGGGTGTCACACTGGGTCCTGTTCAGCAAAGTGTTTTTTTTCTTTTTTAGGTGCGATAGCAGGTCATCAGAGCTTCCTTTAAAATATAACCTACAGCCCAACAGTATAAAGTGTGCACAAATCCCATCCTCATCTGTATATTATACCTATGAATGAACATGCACACCTTTGATTTGTGTGCTTATAAAAGTTCTAGCATGCATATGATGCACATGCAAAGAACAAACAGGCAAAGCAAACGGAAAAATTCCCCAATTCAGAATATGTGCAAATAAAGGTCAGCAAACCAGTCGTAAGGGATACATGAAAGGGCAAGTTTCCTAAAGTGCACTACAGGAGCACACGTTAGGAGGCAGAACTTAGTAAGGAGAGGGAAATGGACCCACACTATCTATCAAGGGCATGCCCAGCATGTTCCCTGGAGTTAACGGTGCAAAGTATCCAAGCCCGCTAACCTGGCAATCGCAATTAATATGGGTGAACTTGCTGCCACCCATTAGCGTGTGCTATTCGTCCCCATGCTAAGTGCAATGTGTCATGAATGGCCAGTCTCCGCCCCGAACCTGCCCAGTCTCCGCCCCATTGCGCACTAAGCAGTTAGCATAGGATTGTTACCATGCTAGCTGGTTTAGTGTCCTAACAGTTGCCATGGCGCTCTTTGCATGCGGTAAACCCCATGCTAGCCATTAGCACACTTTATTAAAGATGCTCTTCTGTTAAAAAGCTATCTTTGACAAGCTTTCGAGAGTTATCCTGTCATCCTCAGATTAATAAAGAAGCAATGCAGCTACGCTGAGTTTAAATAGTACAACCATTAAGTCTACAGCTGTCTGCATATGTCATTAGAGCTGAATGAGAGGGAGTGGAGGGAACGGCTGAGGTGGTGAAAGAGTGACACTATACTTGTGTTTGTTGACCTCAAAGCAAACTTTTTTTGGGGCAAGACATGTCCCTAAAAATTTTGAGAGAGGGAAAACTTCAAGCTATGTTCTTGAAGAACTCTTGCAACATGAGTTAAAAATGAATTGTTCTTTTTTGCATTCTTTTCTCGCTTGACATGAACTTCAGATGCCAGAAATATGATTAAGAACATAAGATTTGCCATACTGAGCCAGACCAAACGTCCATCAAGCCCAGTATCCTTTTTCCAACGGTGGCCAATCCAGGTCACATGTTCTTGGCAGGATCTGCAAAGGTAGACAAATTCCATGCTGCTTATCCCAGGGGTAAACAGTGCATTTCCCCAATCTACTTTAATAATGGTTAATAGACTTTTCCTCTAGGAACTTGTCCAAATCGTCTTCAAACCCAGCTACATTAACAGCTTTTACTACATCCACAGGCAACAAATTACAGAGCTTAATAATGCACTGAGTGAAAAAAACATTTTCTCCAATTAGTCTTAAATTCCAATCTGTCCAATCCAAGAATGACTGCATGTCTACATATAATGAATTACACATGTATAGTGAATCATAATCCTGTTTTTATCAAAGATACATTTATTAGTAATAAATAATAATATTAATAGCAGTATCATTTGACAGAGAAAGATGGTCATTAATAATCTGTTCACATTTACTTTTCCTACCAAATTCTCTTCAAGGTTGGTTTGTTTTTTGGCTTCCTATTGTGGCTTTCCTCTGTTGAATTTGGACCAGAAACAGCTCTCTTGCTTAAGACACAGAGAAAATGCTTTAAGAAAGTTTAGTTATTTTGTTCAGGAGAGGGGAAGAAAGTTGGGCCCATACACTTGCATCTGGATTCTGTTCTTGACAATTTGTTTTTTTCCTCACCTTAGCAACCACAGCACTGTTCATACACCAGGAGTGTGCACAGGCAAACAACATGGTTTGGTTTCATTTAAAATACATTTATCCAGTTTTCAGCATTCTCTAGTGTTTGTTTCAGCTAAGGGTATATTGTCTGCACACTAGAACTTTAAACACATAAACAATGGTATGAGTGTTAATTCTTAGGTATACATGCATACAAGCGGTTTGCATATACTTTTTTAGGCCCCCAAATAAATTGAATGCTCACTCACGTATATACACCTCCATCATACAGTGATAACTTGTTTTGCATTTCTTCTTGGGGAAGGAGAGTGTATGAATGGGGCAAAGTTCACCAGCACATTTACCTGTAAGGTTCTATAGAATGAGAAGCTTCGCCTCTGAAAATTACCCAAGAAGATACCTGGGGAGACTTTCACTGGCAAAGAATACTTTTCTAGCTGCAGTTTTTCCTGATCTTGTTTTCTCTGGTCTAACCCTTGCCCAGGAACTCTCCCAATGAAAATACAAGTAAAAGTAAATAATTTTCAAAAAGGCCTTTTCTCCGGATTATTGCTTTATTTAAATTACCTTCATGGGATCAACATTCAAAAAGTGTATGCATCTGTCCATGGATACTTTATACCTAAAAACTTGATCGCAACTTTCTAAGGAAAATTTTCTCTTTGAATATTGAGTGGGGAAAAGTGCATACATAAATCTGCATCTGCTCTTTGGGTATCCCATGTAAGCTTACACACATAATTTTGCAAATCAAAAAATATGCATGGAAGTATGTTCCTGCCCTCCACACTCCCAGGCAAAATGCACATAATGAGAGCCATCACAGGATGCAACGGGGGGGGGGGGGGGGGGGGGGGGGGGAGAGGGGGAGAGGGGTCACTGCCATATAAGGCATATTTTAATCTTTTTGCCTTATATGGCAATCTGACCTCACTAAGTGCATTTCAGGGGGAGGGGGGGGTTGGAGCCCCTAGGCCATTGGGGATTTTCTTTCTGTTGGGAGGCTGGTGTTTGGCTGAAGGGGGGGGGGGGGCACCTGCCCCCTGACAGTGTGCTGGTGTGGGCTTTCCCCAATGTCTGGACCACCTCAGATGATATTTTTGCTCCTATATGGATCTTTACTCCTACTAAGTGTTAGTAAAAGGGGCCCTAAGACAGACTTAACATTGGTATTCACACACACCTTGCCAATTAATTGCCCTTCACCTCTCACCTGTACTTCTTAATAACAACATAACAGACTCCAAGATCATGGCAAAACCTTGCCATAGATTTATTAACCTTCATAACTTCTATTAATATAACATGGACCCTTGCATTGGCCTTAAACAGAGATTTGATGGTAATATCCTAGTCACTTCATGCAAGTACATATTTCCCTTGCATTTCTTAGCCTGCAGTAATGCCAGACTAGGGTCTACATTCTCAATAAAGGGAGCCTTGTCACTCTACGTTGCACATGGTTGTGAAGCCTGTATTGCTGGAAACTAAAGTCTTCTGCTTTCCCTTTCTCCCCCATGCCACTCTGTGGCTCCAGCCAGCACTGAGGGAGGCTCACTTTCCACTCTCAGCTATTGCCAATGGAGGGGACTGCTACTGCCATGTCCCATTTATAAAGATATTCTGGCCAATATATGACAAATAAAAGCCGTTTGGGTGATACAGGCTGGGATACTCATCAGCAATCAAGTCATGTGTCAGGACCAATCCCCATGCAGCACTACAAAACTTCGAAATTTCTACATTTACTCACTTACACAGTCTTTTGACTGCTTTGGGAATGATGACATCATGCCACTCTCTGCTTGGGATAATGTGTGACCAAATGAGGGTGACATAATAAAAATAGTAACTAATTAGAAGGAAATCACACTTCATTTGCATGATCAACTCTGAACCTTTTATCTCACAAATATAATTCCCCCCTAGGTGAAGGAATATACATTGCAGTATAGACAAATGGCGAGCCTCCAGGAGAAGAGGCAATAGGTAAGTCCAGCCAGGCCTAAATTCACCTCCCATCTTGACTCTGCTGCTCTCTTCTGGGCCCAAAAGACAAAGGAGTGTCTGCACATCCACATCAGAAGCTCACAGCTTGCCACACCTGTAGAACAGGACCACCAGTTAATAAATGGTGTCTTGTGGCATTCAGAGCACCAGCAGCCCACCCACTGAATGGCCTACCAAGAAAGACCATACCAAATTGATATCAGGTTAAGGGTGCCCTATCATTATGATGCAGTCATAATAATCTTCCTCCTCCCCCCTCCCCCCAGTGTTCAAACTCTCAAAAATGCATGCATACAATGAACTGAGCAGGTAGACAGCATTAGTATATAATGCAAAGTGGCCCAAACATTCTTGCCCAGCTGATCCATTTTCAAATGCCGAATTTGCAAACACACTTTCTGCTCACCCCATAGAAGCCCCATATCACTCTTTGGTACTTTTGCTGCAGCTACCAGCTTGCTGATTCTCAACAGTGCAAAATAAGGCAAAAGAAAGCACCGCCCAAAACAGCACCACTTCATGCGGGTTGGAACATACCAGGTACAACTTTAAATAAATCCAACAGGATGTCATACAGAATGGGATGCCACAGTGACCTTGGCACACTGGTCTGCTGTGGTGTCGTGAACATAGAAATATAGTAACATAGTATGTGATGGCAGATAAAGACCAGTATGGTCCATCTAGAGTGCCCAGCAAGGTAGCAAGAGTAGGTGCACCTTCTTCTCCATGCAGCTCACCCATCCCCATGCCTTTGTTAAGGGGTGTACCCACCGCTGCATGTAGTTAACCACTATTTGTTGAGATATAAGAGATAGTTATGTTTATTTTGAAGGCACAAATGAGCTTGAGAAACAAGGAGGATGCCATGGCACGTAGCCAGCCATGCATCTTAGCCACAAATGCAACACTAGCTAAGGATCCCGATAGAGCATACAGAGATAATTTTAACTTTGCTGCCCGAGTGATGGACCACAGCCCTGCATCCAGAACCTCTCCAATTGATTCCTTCTGCACGATACTTCCTATCGTGGTCAAGGATAGAAAATGTCACTAACTTGCTTTGTAGGCTTTCCAGGTACTGGTCAATTGTTGAGGTTCTCCCTATCTCCTATACCCACAATCCCTATATCCTAGACCCACAAGACTTCAGATCAGTGCTCCAAGCCATGGCGCTCACTCATCTTGGCTACTGTAATGAGATTTATCAAGGTCTCCCACTCTCCACCCTCTGTGCACAGCCCTTAACATGGTTGCCCCGACCATACAAGGAGCGAGAAAGTATGACCACGGCACACCAATATTAAAGCACCTCCACATCCTCCCACTGGACTCAAGGATCAAATACAAAACCTTACTTTTGATCCATAAAGTGCTACACCAACAGTAAAACTCCTACCTCCGCACACTACTACCATAACCTTGCTCAGAAAGATCCACAAGGCAAGCTGAAAACAATATGCTGACCATACCACATGCAAGGACAAAACACAACAACCAAGCATGTGCCCGTGCACTCATCCTCTATGCCCCATCATTATGGAACTCTCTCCCAACTAAAATCCAGAACAACAAAGACCTCTCTTCCTTCTGGAAACAATTGAAAACATAATTATTCAGAGGACACTTTGGCGACAACTCACACGACACCCCAAAAGAAGCACACAGTGTAAATAAGTAATCTATGCCCTGAGGCAGCCAACTGGACTGTAAATAACTTATTATTATTTTGATTATATAACCTGTCAGACGGCTGCCTGGGTGAGAATCTTCACAGTCTTGTCAAGTGCATATATCTATATGATTTGCAAGGTATTGTGGGCAATGTAGTTCATTCACACCAGACACAGCTGCTGACAATAATTTAGTTGTGCTCTTGGGTAAAGCCAATAAGATATTTATTTATGGGGTTATTTCTCCCAACACAGATATGCTTGGTAGCACATAAATTAGGTTACTTGCTTTCAGTGTTAACTTGGAAAAACAAAGTCAAAATCAGGAAAACAACAAATGAAAAGCCACAAAGCAAGAAACAAACTGTTCTTTTCAGGTTAACTTCTGATTACTTCCCACATAGATACAGAAGTGATTCTCTCCTAGCTCACAAGCAATTAGGTAAGGCTTAATTGCTAGCAGTTACCAGCTGAAACCCCTTAGCTGGCTTGCCTTCCACTGTGTGGGTCAAATCCTGCTTCAGGAGCTTTTCTGAGTAGATTAAAGAACAAATTTGTATTTCTTTGTGATGGTTGCTGTACTTTATAACAGAAAGTTACCAACGGAGTTTAGATAGAGAGCAGTCCATATAACAGGATCCTCATCTGCTATTATTCCCCCTTGTTCAACAAGCATGGGTTCAATATCATGGATTGGCACAGATGAATCTCTCAATGGAGCATTTTCAGGAGAATACTTGTTTCCCTGCTGTCTTTCAAGGTTATAGCTAGGGCATAGATCAGTGTTCATACCTGAGCTTCCATTGCTGCTAAAGTTCCTCTCTATATAGCCTGGCCAGTATGTAGTCCAGTTCTTATGTCCAGCCTTCCAATCCAGATCCCTGGACACTGGATCTCTCTTCACATACCTTCTGGCACAGGTCTTAGGGTCCCTTCCACGTGCAGCCGTCTCCCTCACAGGTAGCGTTTGGTGATTCCTAGCTCTGCAGCACCATTCCTCTGGTCTCCCCCAGTCCAATGGTGTTTGCTGGCCCTTGGAATACCTCCCAGTATACGTACTGCTTTGGACTCTTCTAGACCTCTCAAAGGCTTTTCTCCTCTTTCTTCCAGAGGGTTTCTTTTTCTCTCTGTCCGTCCGGTTTGGCTTCTGCTTCTGATGATCCTTCAGATGAAACTGATGATCCTTCTCTGTATATCCAAGGTGATCATGAAGATGGTCATCTGTAGAATAAACTCTACTCTTATTCTGCCTTGATGAGTGCTCCTCCCTAACACAGCACAGCTGTGCTGAATCAGGCCCTGCCCTTTGAGATGAGAGCTTAGGAATTACCTCATAGCCCTCCTGATTGAACACACGTTTCCCCACTTCAGCTCCTCTAATGGCTGTTGGAAACCTGGTGCATTCTGGGACTGGTAGTCTTTTATGGGAAAATTCTGTTTTCTTATTTCTACCAGAACTGACAGGTTGCTTGTTCAGAGTCACTTCACCTTTTCTATAGCTCCTTCCTGAGCTATGATAAGCTTCCTTATCACAAACCTCCTATAAATAACTTGTCATTGTGTCGATTGTATAATCTCCCCACTCCCCTGACACCCTCGATCAAACTGTGCATACATTATAACCTGTTTGATGTATTGACTGCTAAATTGTTTAATGGAAACCGCTTTGACCCAGTGAAAAGCAGTGTATAAGCATAGCTAAATAAATAAATAAATATCTCGTAAGTGGAATTTCCCTTGGAGCAATTTCCCAGAAACTCCTTGGCATGGATGTAAGGACCTCATCTGCCTCTGGAGCTAGAGCACAAAATCTGGCCCACTCCAGATGAAACAAAGATTTCGCTAACCTGGCACATGTTTCGCCGCTAGTGTAACATTCAACTATAACACTGTGCAACAACTCAATCACTAGTTGTGAGGATGTGCCCTGCCTGTTAATCACCTGGACTATGATCATGCTATCAGAATGCATGCTGAAATGTTTATGTTTAGGCTGAATCCCCCATACCAGAAATGCCACTGGCACTAGTAACAGCTCTAAAAAGGCAATATTCTTGCATCATTCCTTTTTGTGCCACCACTTGCCCAGGCCTGTGTGCACCATGTCCCGCCTAAATACATATCAAAATCCAATCCCCCAGATGCATCTGCAAACAGCTCCAAATCTTGATTTGTCACTGAGGAAAACTGTCACACCCCATACCTATTAAATTCTCTCAGTAATATCAACCAAACCTCCAAGTTCACCCTCACCTGTTTGCTTATCCTTATGAAGTGGTACTTCCTTACCATGCGTCTGTTCAACAGTGCCAGCCTCCATGTAAAAATTCTGCCCATTGTAATAACACAACAACTAAAATGTTCCAACAGTTCCTTCGTTTGTCCTAAAGTCATCTTTGGTTGGACCATTGCCTGACAGATCAACTGTACAACTTCAGGATTTTGTCTCCTAGAAAATGGGACTCCATCTACCCAGGAAAGTTAGCGATGTACAAGGACTAGTCACTTTCTCTGATGCTAGTGGGAGCCCCCAAACCACTTCTAGTTGCTGAAATATGGCCACCAGTTGTGCACATTCCCCTATCCCCATGGGACCCACCAAAAGGAAGTCATCTAAACAGTGCATGATTATCTATGACCCTGCTGCCTCCTGCATCATTCAGTGAAAAAAGTTTGTGAATGCCTTAAAAATGTGCATGCTACTGAGCAGTCCATTGGCAAAGCTTTTCTCTTTATAAAATACTAATGAAGGAAGTACAACACTGCATCCTATCCAATTGATTTCCCCTGTTCTATACTTCCTATCATGGTCAAGGCTAGAAAAAGTCATCGACCAACTTTGGAGGCCAGAATACAACGCCAAGGGAAGGTAGACAGGTTCTGAAAACTTATCCTGCTGTCCACAGAGAATTCCTGCTACAGGTGAGTAACTTTGGGACATGTTTAGTAAAGGTTAATGCGCGTTAAATGTTACCATGGCCCATTCATTTCTATGGGCTATGGAAGCACTTAACACGCATCAACATTTAATAAACATGCCCCTTTGTTTTCTCCATGGACAAGCAGGAAAAATGTTCACATATGGGATTCCCTAGATACCAACTACCTCCTAATGAAAACAGAGAAAACGAGTGTTGCAATAAAGACACAAAAAAGAACAGTAACATTTTTCTCTCTTTTTTTTTTTTTAGCAACAGGCCTTTAGAGAAGGTACCTTACCTATGACAAGGCTGCATGGAATAGAAAGAACAGGGTCTAGGGGAGGGTTTAGAGTTGTATTCTAGTCCCTAAAAATATTCTGAAAAACTGATTTTCTGAATCTGCTTTTTCATCAGGAGTCCCTTTCCAGACAGTGGTGGACCGAAATCCAAGTTGCAGTTCTGTAAATCTCTTTCCATAGAGTCCAAACACAAGTGAGCCACTGATGAAGCCATGGCTCAGACGGTAAGAGTCATGACATTACTCTAAAGCATCAGGGAGCAGGCAGAATGCTGACTCAACATCAGGCTTAGCCATGAGCACCCCTTGCTCCACAAGTCACAGCAGGTTCACTGCCAATTTAAAGGAGGCATACTGCACCAAGCAAAGGGTTGGGTCAATAAAAGTGCTCATACTATTACCAACCAGATTTGAGAGATTATGGATCAGTTTAAACTTTCTAGGTTCTTTCTTTGCGATGATGCCCAGCAGGGACACCACTAGATCCAGCAAAGAAAGTTGGTTGAAAGATTTGACTTCTCTATCAAGCTAACAAGATGTCCATATCACGATACCCCAAGCCTCAAATTTGTTCTTGGCTAAATTATTTCAAAACTGTTCATCACAGTTTAGCCAAGCCCAACCTCCATACATCATATGGGCTCACAATATCAAGTCTGACAACTGCAGCAGGCCTGGGTACAATGAAGGCTTGATTCCACCCAGGATTCAGGAGTAAAAATGGAACACCAATATCCAGTTCTGAATATTCTTAGGGATATTAGACCAATTCCTTTTCCCATCCTCTGTTGCCATCACCCTTCTTCTTGTCCTCAAGCTTTTGATCCCTATCAATAAAAAGAGGTCTATGTACTTGCCCTGCAACATTTTCAAATGCAATTTCCATGATACATGACTATCTAAAGATGCTATCTGACTAAGGGGTATGTTTACTAAAGAGCATTAAGGGTGAATCAGTTAGCAAGTGTTAACAGCAGCAGTAAGGAGTTATCATGTTGTAAAGGGCAGGTCGGGGAGTAGGCGGTAAGGGAACTTGGCTCCACTTATCGGGTGCTAACAGGACAATGGGCGTTAAGGTGCCAAGCATGCACCTTAATGCTTGAAAATGGTAGTCACCTTAATGCAAGATAAGAGAGCCCTTATGAAAGTCATATTTTAGGTGATGGATGGAAGGAAAGGTAAGAGCTGATGGACATGGGATAAGCATGTGGGAGACATTAGTACTGTATCAGTGAGGGGTGCCCACGTAATAAGCTGTAATGTCAGTGTGTGGCATAGGATTGGGAAGAAGTGTTCCACATGTGAGGTCAAGATGCCCGTCCCTCCACTATACCACCAATGCCAAACAGTCACATGCAGAGGTCTGCTGTGCTGCAGTGTGGCACTAACTCCCGAGGCAGTACATGTGCAGGGCTTGCAGTCCCTTGTGACCTGCTGTACACTACAAGATAAGTAAATTTGCACATACACCTAACTCAAACCACATTCATGACCCATGAGGTTCATTGCAGACCATCTTGCCCTCCTTGGGGGGCCATGCACATGTCTCCCACCATCATAGAAAACAAGCAGGCAATGGGCAATGCTACAGTGATCACAGTCACCACTATGGCTGCAATTGGGGCTCTGGGTGCCACTATCAGTTTGCCCCTCCATTACCCATGATGCACTGCACAATCTGAGCAGATATATGCAACTGATGCCCATATAGAGAATGCAGCAATCCATCACATCAGCTCTGTAAAATGCAGGGACATTGTGTGCTTCCTGCACATAACAGCTGCCATATGTGCAAATGACCTGTTTCAGCAATCACTCTGAATGTGAGGAAGGGCACACATCACCTGGTCCCCAGAGCATGCACAGTAATAGATGGACTTTCCAGGTTTTGGAGCAGATCTATATCACTGCTAGTGTGCTACAGGTATTGTCTGCAGTGTGTGATGCTAGCTATTTGGTATTTGCTATAATTGCCACATGTAGGAATGGCCTGTCTTATCTGGGCTTTGGGTCTTGCTTCTGTTGGCTAGAGACTCTTCTATAACATTTCATGTCAGACCCTAAAGTTGTGGCAGCTGTTTCCAGAGAACCCAAATGCAGTAAATATTGTCTAGATAGGAAGAGGGGGTGGAAAATCTCATTTGGGGTGATTGGTAATATACAGCTGAATGCTGTGGGCAATGATCATTAGACAGTTTTGGGATGGTGTTTATTGTGTGCAAATTTGCCTGATACAGACCTACCTGTATGTGCCTACACTGCATGGAGCAAAGAGTCCCCCAAATTGCATTCTGCAACTGCAGCATAGGACAAGAGCAATGTGCATGCATGTAAAACACAGAATCTTTCCAGTGTCACCAACTAAGTGGACAAATTGGACATTCAGAGAGGTCAGCCCTCTACTTGAGCCTAGTTTCCTATAGGCTGCAGCTGTACCAAGTGGGCTGACAGTGTTGCCAAGGATACAACTGTTATGGCAGTTGGCATTAATCAGGCCACTCACCTGTGCAAATTGGTGTATTCTGAGGCCAGGAGACTCAGTCAGAGATGAGGATTGTAACACACACCTGTGTGCCCCCTGCTCACTCCAGTAAAAACAGCAGATGATTTTGGAGCTGCACAGCAGTCATGTTGGGAGGTAAGTGTAGGGGAATTCTGTGGGGATGGGCTTTGACGATGGCATAACTGGGAATGCATTGCAGCATCACAGCCACAGGTTGCAACTACTTACTGAAAACTAACCTTCTGTTTGTAAATGGTGTCTCACACAGTATGTGGGGTTGCTGTATAGATGACCTGCAGCATGTTGTATGCACAGCCATAAAGCCTGGGCACCACATACATGCACAGTGCATTGCTGCAGCTCACACTCCTCTGGAGACACACACACACACACATGACACCGCTATCCAAAAGTGTTGCAGGTTGGCATTGTTACCTGCCCCTTTGGCCTCCTTTGATGCTCCGTCATTGTCAATGCCTGCTTACTGTGCACATGCTATTGGTGTGCTCTGCAATGTTTGGGTGCTGTCAATGCCCACTCATTGTGCTGGTGCTATTAGCATGCCCTGCTATCCAGTCGTAGATGGTGCAGCTCCTCAGTGTGGCAGCTGAGTGTGAGGACTCATGCTGAATGAAATGTCGAAGGTTTCACATGATGGTACAATTCTGGAATGTATGAAAAAGTTAAAACCCCTGACATACCATTACTGATCCATTGCCTAGTCTTGAACCTATAACCTTTCTCACCTACATACACTGGCTATATATTTGGAATCACAGAGCAACCATGTGGGTTTATTAATCCATGGATATATATCTGGAGTGGAGGAGTAGCCTAATGGTTAGAGCAACAGCCTACTACTCAGGATCTGGGTTCAATTCCAACTGGCATTCCTTGCAACCTTGGACAAGTCACTTTGCCCTCCATTGCCTCAAAAGAAAAGGCCTGGCAATCTGCTAACTTACCAAGAAAACCCAAGGGCTGGGTAACCAGGAGTCAGCATTGACTTGATGGCCCTTAATAAAAAAATATATGTGGTCATTGTCAGGATGCATGAGGGCATGATTTGGGGTATCCTATGTCTGCTTAGATCTCTGAGGCTCTGTGCCATACTTGTCTGACAAGGTATGTTCAGCAGGTGTGGGAGAGGGACATCTTGTTAGTTCTGTATGTTCACCACCTTGCTATGCTGCTGGTTCAACTGACATTCATGTCTTACATATGGGATCTGTCCAGTCAAAGGGGCAGATCATGGTACATGAACATAGACATTCCAGACCATCGGTGTCCTACAAAATGAGCAACATACCCATTTCCTGGTGTGTGCTTGTGGGGCAGTCATGGAATATTCTCATATTTTGCAGACCACAATAGCTAATTTAAATCACATGTGGCTCAGATGGTTGTAACTAACTGAGTCCTTAGTTATGGAGGGGTCACCAGTTCATGCACAGATTATGGTTATCATCTGGCAGATGAGGGAGCAGGGTGGTCGTTTTCCTTCTGACATGGACTGTTATCAAATTGCATAGTATTCCTGCCTCAGTGGCATATCCCCCCCCCCCCCCAAGTGCACATATTCACTCAATATGTACAAGTGGGAGGCATCCTTATCTCAGGGCCAGTCCATCCACTTGGCAAACTATCCAGGTGACAGACTCCACCAATCATGGTGTGCTGGCCAATTCCTCTCTCCCTGCCATCGTGGCACAGCTGCTGCTTCAGTGCTGCAGGCAGCCTTATTGAAGTTGCACACATGCAGCTAGTCAGACCATTCAGCTCCTGCCCCCCTCCACTGGGGGGATGTGGGCATGCATGCTGCTGCCTTAGACCTCGGAAGGGAGGGATCACCATATGCTTCTCTGTACCTTCTGCTGACATGCTTGCCCTCCCACTCACAGTGCAACTGCAGCATTGCACCTGACACAAAGGGCCAGGACACAGATTTCATATGCAGCAGGCTGATGCCGCTGCGTCTGCTGCCACCACCCTTACACAATGCTGACATGGTAGTGTGACTCCTTTTTGACTACGGTAGCATGTGTGCTGCCACTGTCTCAGTGGAGTCACACCAGACATCACAGATATATACTGTAGGCAGCAGCCTTGTAAGCCTGGTGGACCAGCCAGCCCCACTACATCACCCACGTGACCCCTCCTTTGCCAATATGTCACCACCAACATAGTGCCCTATATTAATAGAACACCATGCTCTTGCTGCCAATTGAGCACTACTATCACTAATTTGAGAACTATGTTGCATGGAGCACATTGTATACATTAAAATAGGCTCTCTCCCCTCAGAAATAGCCCTTACCGTGAGCTTTCAGATGACTCTAGGGTTCCCAGCACTGGGAGCTCTAACACATTAGCTGTAGCACCTCTCCCCCTAGTCTATGCATTCACTTTTCCTGATCCATCCTCTTCACAAGTTTTCACAAATTCTGTATGAATTTCCAGCACACAAGTGTCAGACTAGTTTCTTATCTCTCTCTTATGTCTTGTCTGCTTCCCTCCTGACTCACTCTGGTCCTGCCGTATACTCTCCCCACAGTGGTAGAAATTCAAATTGAGGGCTCTCAAGTTAAATATCTGAAAGGGCCCCCAGAGCAGGGGAAATATGCCTCAGAATATATGGGAACTGCTATAAATGGGCCCCCCTGTTTCTTTCAGCCCCCTGCACCGCAGAGGCAGCTTGAGTGGACTGTACATCACTGTCTCCCCATTGATATTCAGACTTGACTCAGCTGCAGCTGCAGTTTGAGCCTGCAATGGGCCATAGTCCAACTGTGGTTACCCATTTCCATGCCTGGGAACCCAACCATTCCTCTGTTTTTTTCCTGTCCTCAATGGCATTCGACATCACTTTGACTGCTCTTGTGCTCCAGCCTCTTCGGGCTATATGCTTTCCCAGGTGCTCAGCAACTCTGAAGTCCTTGGCTCTCCTCCTCCTCCCAATCTCCCTCCCCCACCCTCTTGCTATCCTGGCTTCCTTGGACCTGCCACTCTAATTGTCTTTCCCAAAATCAGACATGCCCCTTGGAAATTCTTTGGGAAAGGCCTCTTCCTATACTCCTATACTCCACCTCAATGTTCCCTTTTCCTCTAGCTGTCACCCACCTTGTCTTGCAATCTTCACTGCATCTCTACTTGTCTGTATCTGCTTTAGATACGTTTGTTTTGTGAAATATTAGATGGCTCTTTGATCCTTTATTTCACTGTTTTACAGGTTTAGCTTTTAACACTGAATAACTTGCAGGTCCCGGCATTGAATATCTGGGGATCGCCACACAACCCGGAAGCTGCCATAGTTAACCGGGCAGCAGTGATATTGCATGCTGCCCAGTTAGTGCCTGCACCAATAAGATAGGCATGGGTTTTCCTTGCCTATCTTTTTGACTAAACGGGAGCATGCAATATCACTGCTGCCTGGTTATCTCATGCCCCCACCTCCACTCCGCCCTGGAACGCCCCCAGCACGCCCCAATGCTAGCCAGCAAGCATCAGGGCACTTAGGGGACATAGATGGGGATATTCAAAGCAGGAGCGGCCCAAGGGGGGTGCAGGGCCATGTGCGTAGACTCAGTGCGGGGCCTCATTTGCATAATGTACCTCATTTGCATAACTATTTGCATGATGTTACCATACACTAACTTTTAGTAAACATGCCTTTTAATGAGTGCATGGATAAAGAAAGACTAAAAGATTTCTACATTACTATAATCCAGTGCCAACCGCCAGGCACATTAGGAACTACTACAAACACTGTCCATTTAGAACCCATAGCAAACCCGCCGTATCCTAACAGCATTACCAGGACTCACAAAACACCATACCCTACCTATCAAAAGGAAACACTGCAAATATTAAACCAATACATTTCAGAGAATAACAATATATGACCTACTGAGGAAAGAGAACAAGTGGCAATGTCAAATAGGAATTACATAAACAGAATACCTCAGCTCAGTTACACATGCAGAACATAGACCATCACCAAACAAGGAATCACAATTTAGAAACAGGAAGACAATAATTAAACTGGGAACCCCAAAAGCCAAACTTGGAATGTACAACACTGTAGAAATAAAACTATAAATTAATTTCCTCTTGTACTAAACAAAGCGCAGACGTTAATGATGCACATTTCCTAGAGCTGACATATTCCAGTTAATAAATTCAAAATAAAGAGATATTTTTCTACCTTTTGTGCATTTTTTTTCAGTTGCAATTGCTCCAGCTACTTTCTTCTAGTTTCTTTGTGTCTTCTGCTAATTCTCCATCGTCTGCTGTCCATTTGTCCTTTCTTCTCTCTTTTAGTTTTTTTCCATCCTCTCTCTACATCTGCTTTAACATACTAATCTTTCTCCTTTTGCTCTTTCCTCATTCCTATTTCATCCACTCAAATTTTACCCCTCCATCCTCAATCCCCACTTACTCTCCCAATATCCGGCCAATTGTAGATTTGTCTTCCCTCCCACACAATATATTTTTCCCTCTCCATTTCACTCTCCCAGCTCCATCCCATTCTAATCCTCCCCCAACATCAGCTCCCTTCTAGTTCCAGCCCCACCCAGCATCCGCTCCCTTCTAGTCCCTGCATCAGCCCATTTCCAGTCCTAGCCCCCCATCAGCCCATTTCCAATCCTATCCTAGCCCCACCATCAGCTCATTTCCAGTCCTAGCTCCCCCATCCATTTCTAGTCCTATCCGAGTCCCTCCATCAGCTCATTTCTAATCCCTGCCCCCCATCAGCACATTTATAGTCCTTTCCTAGCCCCACCATCAGCCCATGTCAAATCCTAGCTCCCCTCCACTCAGCCCATTTCCAATCCAAGCCCCCCATGAGACTACTTCCAGTTCTAGCCCCTCCATGAGTCCATTTCAATTCAAGCCCCCACTACAGCCCATTTCCAATCTTAGCACCCCAACAGCCCATTTCCAAACCTATCCTAGCCCCTCCATCAGCCCATTTCCTGTCCTAGCCCCCCCACTCAGCCCATTTCCAGTCCTAGCTCCCTCCACTCACAGCCCATTTCCATTCCAAGCCCCCTCCCCATCAGCTATTTGCAGTTTAAGCCCCCCTTCCTCTCAGCCCATTTCCATTCCAAGCCCCCGTCCCCATCAGCTATTTGTAATTCAAGCCCCCTTCCACTCAGCCCATTTCCAGTCCTAGCAACTCCCCCAGCCCATTACCAGTCCTAGCCCCCCCATAGCCCATTACCAGTCCTAAGCCCCCCACAACCCATGACCAGTCCTAAGCCCCCATCACCCCAGTTGCAGTCCTAACCCCCATCACCCCATTTTCAGTCTTACCCCCCCACAGCCCATTACCAGTCCTACCTCCCATCATCCCATTTCTAGTCCTAGCCCCCACATAACCCATTACCAGTCCTAACGCCCTCATCAGCCCATTTCCAGTCCTAGCCCCCCATAGCCCATTACCAGTCCAAATCCCCCCATCAGCCCACTTCCAGTCCTAACCCCCATCACCCGATTTTCAGTCTTAGCCCCCCATAGCCCATTACTAATCCTATCCCCCATGAGCCCACTTCCAGTATTAGCCCCCCCCATAGCACATTAGTAGTCCTAACCCCCCCATCAGCCCACATCCAGTCCTAACCCCCCCATAACCCCATTTCCAGTCCTAGCCCCCCCATAGCCCGTTACCAGTCCTAACCCCCCCATAGCCCATTACCTGCCCTAACCCCCATAGCCCATTACCAGTCTTAACCCCCCCCCCATCAGCCCAGCTAGATAATAAAAAAACACAGACCGGCTGCTGCTGCCGCTGTGGCAGTGGCAGAATCGAGCACCCCGCAGGGCCCCCCCCCCCTGCCCTGCAGAGTCCTCCTTTCAGCCTCAGCTCCCAAAGCGCGGGCTTTTCAGAGCCGCTAAGGGAGAGCTTCTCCTCTCGGGGCTGATGGGATTTCCCATCAGCCCCGCGGCAGGATTAACAGAGCTGCGAGAGGAGAAGCTCTCCCTTCACGGCTCTGGCAGCCAACGCTGAGGGAGCTGAGGCTGAAAGGGGAGGACTCTTCAGGGCAGGGGGGGCCCCACGGGGTGCTTGATTCTGCCGCTGCCACGGCGGCAGCGGCAGCAGCATCCAGTCTGTGTTTTTTTATTATCTAGCTGGGCTGATCGCTGATGCAAGATGTTTTTTGCGTGGGGCCCCCTGAAACGCGGGGCCCTGTGCAAAAAACATTCTTGCTCAATGGACGGGCCGGCCCTGATTCAACGGCACTACCCATGTATGTGCCATTGAATATCCCTATCTAAGGCATTTACACGGTTTTCTAGGCTGTAAACCATGTAAATGCCCTTCGAATATCGGGCCTTTGGTTCATAGCAGATGACAGCAGTAAGAATACAAACTGGCTCATACAGTCTTCCCATTTTTCTCTGTCCACACGTTTAAGGATATCCTATCTTTGACCAAATTAAATCTCTTTTGAAGTTTAAAAAAAGGATATCACTTCCTATCCAGGACAGTTTTTGATATCTTCTTCCTTGGCATAAAGGTCCACACAAGTTTCTATTTAGCAGGGCCGGTGCAAGGGTCTTGGGTGCCTTAGCCCCCTCCACATTGGCCCTGACATTTTGATAAGTAACCTCTTCAATCAGGATCATCCAAACCCCACCCCTCCCCCAACAATCTTGTAAAAATGCATAATTGGACAGCCAACCTTTGAATATTTAACATGCTTGTTATGTACATGTGTGTCTGCTCTCCTGCAGACAAAAGAATGTGCTAATGATTCTTTGAGTTTGTGTGGCTGTCAGAATCTACTGTTTTGCTTTAAATGTGCTGCTGTTTACAGCTCTTCTGAAGCTATCACCCTAGGTGACTGCCTAGTCTTGCTTAATGGCTGAGCCAGCACTGCTATTAAGTTGACACACCATACTCTCCCCTTCTAAATAACAGCTGCTGTCTAAAAGTTTGGCCTTGAAGATTCCTTGCATAGCCACAGAGCTACATAATTTTTGATAGTTTTGCTAGATAAAGTGTGTTACTTATCTGTGTGGAATTGCCAGATCTCTAGATATTTGTAGAACTCTGATCTTAAGATTCTATAGCTTTCAGCTGTTTGTTTTGATGTTCTGGATAAATGCATTGCATTTTGAAGATTATGGCGCATGTTTACTAAAATATGCTAATGATTAGCATGAAATTTATCACATGCCGATAGCGCAGTGAAGACCATTAGCAAGGTGCAATATGGTAAAAGTCCCAGGCTTGCTGCTTAGCATGGGAAGGGACAGTGACAGCACAGATTGGGAGCAGTGTGTGGGCATTGCTGGCACATCACAGTGCAGGCATCATTAGCATGCACTAACCAAAATTGTTGCCATTAGCGTGTGTCACTTACAGCACCACCTCTTCAGTGGGTGGTGAAAAGGGCACCTGTGTTAGGTGTACTTGCTGGTTAGCACAGTGAGCTGCATCTCCTTTTGGTAACTGCAGAGAGATATGATGGGCACATCCCAACAGTTAGCAGAGGTCTACACTACCTCCCATGTTAACTTTTGGGGCTTAACGTTTGGTAAATTACTGCATTCTTGTGGAGAACTGAAATCTGTTAGTTTGGTTTTTTGGACCACCCAAATGAACATAATCTGTTTTCTTAATATCAATTTAGTAAAATAATTATTGCCTGAAAATGGACCACACTTGAAAAATGGATTCCATGTTGGGGCATTCATTCTCTTCCAGAAAAATATATAATATATTTCAAATTAAGAACATCTACCATGGAAAAAAATATGTTAGGCAGTTGCAAAGTGAATAGGCTTGAAGGATCTCTGGTTTTCTTTCACCCAAAATATATAACTTGCATTGTACTAAATATATGATTTAATATTATTTAAATTTACTGAGTAGGTCTTTTTTAACTGAATCAACAATGCTTTAAAGAAATTGTGAAAAATAACAGTTGTCAGTTCTCCTCTGGGCTGGCATTTGTTGCTGTTGTGGTAATGTACAGAAAAATGTGATATAAGTACTGCTACATTATGTTTTATTAAATAAAGATCTGTTATTTAACGAAGATTAGTATAAACTCCAGCTGTTAGCTTTTGTAGTTAGTCTTTCTCTAAGCAAGAATAGGTGTTTTCTCATGTACATATTTGATTTTTGTGTTAAGGGAGAGTTTACTTTTGTTTGAACCTCACAATTATGCCACTGGAAAATTGACTTTAAGAGGCACATAGGGAGCCCTTTTTGAGTTCTAAGCATGTAACTTCCACTGAAAGAGGGCTGATTTCTAAAGTTGCAGCATTCCCAACACTGTTTGGCATGATTTAGTTAATCATTTGAACATGAATTCAGCTTCTAGGAATCATAGTTCCTTGAAGACTGTGATATATTTTCTTGGACCTGCATAAGAAATATAAAGATACTATCGTTAGCAAGCTTCAAGACTATATTATCTGTTCTAGTGATATGCATGAAAGACGATTTGTTTTGTGTTGCTATGTCTTAGGTTTTAGGTTGATTCATTATTGTTTATGTCATTTGTGTTATTTCTAATAAAAACAATCAGGGACGCAATGAAGATACTTGCAACATGGTTTTCATCTAATTTTTTTGTTAAAGTTGCACGCGTTGGAGGTCCCTCAGTACCTTGTATGGCTTTCATATGGATTATGGGCCTAATATTCAGCGGTAGAAGCGAGTGCTATTACAGTGACTAGCTGCTGCTGCTGAACTCTAAACCTGGATAGTCAATGCTAGGGCTATATCCAACAGCGGAGATATTCAGCTGCTGCCCGGTTAGCTACTGTGGTGAAAGTTAAGCCAGCCTTTGCTGCATCTGACTTTTGCCGCATAGCAATAACTGGGCAGTGGCATCTATATCATTGCTGCCCGGTTATGGCCTGGTGCCACCCACAGACCACCCCTGAATGTCCTAATGCTAGCCAATTAGCCTCAGTGCATGCAGCAGTGGCACCCGCCACCTCCCACCCCCCCCCCCCCCCCCCCGCTGCTGGCATTTTTCCTCCAATTGCTAACCCCCCCCCCCTAAAATCCATCTTCTCATCTTGCAACAGCAGTAAGGGCAGTCCGATTCTGTTTTGAGCCAGCACTGCTTTCAAAATGGAAGATGAGAGAGATGGGTTCAGGGGCAGCAGTGCTCTGATCCATTTTGAAAGCAGCAGCCTTGTGATGCCACTTTCAAAATGGAGTCTGGCTGCCCACCAAGGTCAGCTGCACTAGGCAGCCACCTAGTCTTCCTAGTGGATGGGCCAGCTCTAATCATAGCCTCTTCACTGCTTGCCTGTCTTAATCCTAACCCATAAGGTTGTTTACGCAGCACAAAGAAACCTATGCATACTGACAGACAAAACAAACACACAGAGATAGATGTACCCTCCACAACAGGCACTATCGCTTATGCAAAACACATCTAAGCCTTGTTCTTCATGTGGAAGACAAAGCTTTTCTCAGTTTGTTTGCTGTTCCTTCCGAAAAAAGACCTGTTTTTACAACCCTACACTAGCTGATCTCAGATTGCAGAATTCCTTTCCCACTGAGTTCTGACTTGAAATTGATCTTTTGTCTTCTCATTGTAAGCTAATTGTGTTATTTTGGGGGTTTATTCTTATACTGATAGTGAGTTGTTTTTGTATTTTTATTTTTTACAAATGTTTAAAATTGTTTGGATCAATATTTAGCAGAATTTATCGAGTAAGTAGCAGCTACTATCCAGTTAAGTGCCGCTGAGTGGGATGTTAGTTTATTAAAATTGTATATACCACCATTCAAATATATCAAAGTGGTTTACAAATACAAATAAAATCAGAGAATAGAAAATAATTCCTTTAAAAATAAGCAGTAAGAGATAGCTAGCACAAATAAAGTAGACAGCTCAGAAATTAGGGAAAGAGAGGAGGGAATAAGCCAGCTAATGTATGAGATTAGTGTAAAGGAGGGCTTCTCAACCCAGTCCTCGGGAAACATCTAACCAGTCAGGTTTTCAGGTTAACCACAATGAATATGCATGAGAGAGATTTGCATACAGTGGAGGTAGTGCATGCAGATCTCTCTCATACATCTTCATTATGGTGATCCTGGGAACCGGACTGGCTAGGTGGGTCTCATTGACTGGGTTGAGATTCCCTGGTGTAAAGGGAGGTTAAAAGCCCTATGAAGCAGGTGGGTTATGAGAGCTGATTTAAATTTCTGGGTAGGAAGGTTCTAAACAGAGGACTAGTGATATCTTAAGAGTGCCTTACTAGGTTGTACAGCCCTGCAGGTGGCTTCTTTTTCTTCATGTATGTACAGCGCTTCGTACGTTTGAAGCGCTTTATAAATGTTAAATAGATAGATAGATAGAAATCTTTCCAGAGGAAAGGGGCTCAAAAGTAAAAGCTGGGAGTCTGGTTGAATCATATCTAACTTGAGTGACAGGAGGAAGAAACAGACAATTAGCATGAATGGAGTGGAGAACATGGGGGGGGGGAGGGGGTATGAGGAATGATGAGTGAAGAGAGACATGAATAGATACTAGTGTGGAGGACTTTATGTACATGAATAAGAATTTTATACTGGATGTGATAATGGACCGGAAGCTAGGAGATCTGAATCAAGAGAGGAGTAATATGATCAAATTTGGTAGCATGAGCAAGTAACTGAGCTGCAGTATTTTGGATGGACTGCAATCTTTTTATTTAATAATCTGGAAGACCTGTGAAGATAATGTCACAGTAGTCAACAAAGGATATAACTAGAGTGAGAATCAAAGCAGTTAGAGGTGATAAGGTAAGAAAAGAATGAATTTGACGTAGAGCATGGAATTAACTTTTTACCATGGAACTAATGTGATCATGGAAGGAGATGTGGGAATCTAGAATAATGCCAAGCTATTTAAGCTAGTGGTTAATGTGAGGGGAATATTGTCCAATGAAGAGCCATAAAGTCGGGTGTCAGAGGTTTTTAGGACTTTGAAGTTAAGAAGGCTAGATGGCAACCAAGAGGAAATCTAAGAGATTGGTTGTTCGGGGCTAGATAGGTAGAGAAGGGTCGGTATGAAAAACAAGAAGGATGTCAGCAGCATAATAATAAGCAGATATGCCTGAGTTTTGAATAATGGTAGTAAGTGGAGCAAGGGAGATCTTAAAAAGGAGTGGGCCAGTAGAGAGCCCTGGGAAACACCACAGGCGAAAGGGAAAAAAGCAGAGGAAGTAGCGCTGAATAAGACCGATAAAGAGTGATCAGTGAGGAAAGACTGAAACCAGTGAAGAACAGCATCATGTAAACCAATATCAAATAGACAAGAAAAAAAAGAATAGAGTGATCCATGAGATCAAAAGCAGGAGAGAGATCAAGATACACAAGCAGAGAAATGTTACAATGAGTGAGGGAAAGATGGACTTCACTAAGAAGAGATGCAAGGATGGTTTCAGTGCTGTGGCTTGGTAAACTCTAGCTAAGTAAAAGTATTTTTTGGATGTCTTTTTGTGTACAGTTTCTGCATGCTCTAAGGGAGAACTGAGGGGAAGAAGATAATAATATATTAAAGATAAAAAGAAAGAAAAAATATAAAAGGAGGGTTTTTTTAGAGCTGTTGATGTGTTGAGGATGAGCTAAGGCTAATATGGATGTTTGCCTTATGCCTATGCTCTAAACCTCATTGGTTCTGAGGCCCTTTTTCTCCTTTTTGGAAAATTGAAGAAGAAGATGAGCCTACTATGAAAGTTTGAACATTAGTGGAGTGAATTTTGTCTGGCTTGAGCAATCAATTTCACTCTCTAAGTGACATTCATTAGCATTGTGAACCAATGACAATCTCACTCCTAGTAACTTGGTGACTCTGTTAACGCCTACTTACCATCTCTTTCCTTACCACCAGACTCCTGCCTAAATTTACCAAAATGTTCCAGGTCATGGAGGACTGGCTGAGCCACACCTGGTTTTACTTCCATTGCAGAGAGGAAAGGCCATGAACTTTCAACATGCTGCAGTACCAGGAGACAGAGTGGTGGTGGCAACATAATACGGTGCAGCTAAACTCCAGATGCTGGGAAAAACACTGACGATCACTCAATCTTACTTGGAGGAGAGGATGGCATTGCAACTTTCAGGCTCACTCACTGTCGCTGCTCCCTCTCCTCAGTGAATCAATTCAGTGCTCACAGTGCTGCCACACTGGAGATGCTGCCCTTTGCAACCACATGATTGGCACAGTGAATAGGGCAGGCCTTGTCCATGGGCTAAACAGCAAGGCAATATATCTACATTTTTGGATACTATTAGGCATTTGTAGAAACATAACAACTTTTTCAAGTACATTCATAGCAAAATACCTGTAATAGAGGAGTAAAAGGGGCACTAAAGAAGGACAAGGTCACAGTGGAGTGAATGAATGAATTCTTTGCTTTGGTCTTTACTGAAGAAGATGTAGGGAAATTACCTGTGTCTGAAATGGTGATGTAGTGGAAGAATTGAAAGAAATATTGATAAATCGGGAGGAAGTATTACAACTGTTTGATAAATTTTTTTTTTATTTTTTTTTAGTGCCATCAAGTCAGTGTTGACTCATAGCAACCCAGCTATCTCTGGGTTTTCTTGGCAATGTATCACTGGAAGTAGATTGTCAGCCTTTCCTTCCAAGGCAATGGAGGGTAAAGTGACTTGCCCAAG
Source organism: Ichthyophis bannanicus (assembly GCA_033557465.1). Taxonomy (NCBI): domain Eukaryota; kingdom Metazoa; phylum Chordata; class Amphibia; order Gymnophiona; family Ichthyophiidae; genus Ichthyophis; species Ichthyophis bannanicus. The sequence continues at coordinate 1,623,803,665 of CM066031.1, read as the reverse complement.
GTCACAAGGAGTGCCAGTGGGAATTGAACCCTTGATCTTCTGGATACTAGGCAGTTGCTCTAAACACTAGGCTAAACTAAAGAGTAGCAAATCACCTAGACTGGATGGTAAACATCCAAGGGTGTTGAAAGAACTGAAAGATGAGATTGCAGGCCTACTATTAGTAACACTGTGTAACAAATTTTTACTTTTTTCTTCTTCCTGAGTAATAAGTGTTATTTTCCGATATCGTATGTCTCAAAACCATAGGAAATAGCAATTATGGCCCACAAACATTGCTTTTGGGACCAGGAGAGTGATATTTTTGAAAATTACCTATTTTTCAGGACATTCTAGATAGATTTAGTACAAAGTAAACTTGGAGTACCTTTTGGAAAATTCTAGCACTTTCTAGAGCTTTCCATAACTTTGCAAAACTTTGGAACTTTGTATAACTTTTGAGAACTTTTAATAAAAGCTTTTTGGTGACCGTTATAGTGTCACTTCCACCTCGTACCTATATAAATAATGGATTTGTGTGGTGTGAGCACAGTCATTCAGCAGCCTCCTTACCAACTGGAAACCTAGGAGCGAGCAACAACACATGTCTTAAGCTCACCGGTTTATTTTTATTCTAGCTTCTTTAGTGGACTGACATGGCACCAAGAGGCTGTAAGCATCTGGCAGACGCATTTTGCTTTTTCCGTGGAAACATCTGCCAAGATGTGTGAAGATTACAAAGCATATTTTGGTATGCCTGTTGGGGATCAGGACAAACTCTAGGCACCTCATTTCACTTGCGAGCACTGCAAAAAAAACTCAGGAAGGTAAGATGGACAATTGATGTGGCATTTTATGTTATAAAATCTTTAGTGTTACTGAATTTTTACATAATGTATGAAATATTTAGCAAGAACATCATTAATTCATATTAATGTTATCATCATAAGTATATATATATACATACATATATATATGTATTTTTTATTTTCACATTTTTATTTTTTCTTTGGCAGGATGGTACAGAGGGGAAAAAATAGCCATGAAGCTTGCTATTCTGAGAATTTGGTGGGAACCCACTGACAACTTGAGCAATTGCTACTTCTGCATGGTGGATCCTTCCAAACATTGGACTGGCAAGAATGCTCCTTCTGTCATTTATCTGAGCATTTCTTCATCCATTGCCCCAGTGTCACACTGCCCAGAGCTCCCTGTACCAACTCCTCTGCATAGAAAGCAGCTGTCTTCAGAAGAACGCAGCAATTCACAAAATGAAGAAGACATTGTAGATCTTGATTACAATATCAGAGGTGGAGATGAGGAGAGAAACCCTTACTATCTGAGCCAAAATGACATCAACGACTTGGTCAGAGATCTTGGTCTCACCAAGTCCAATGCCGAGCTTTTGATGTCCAGGTTCAAGCAGTGCAACTTGTTGGATGAAAGTGTGCAAGTCACAAGTCAGACAGAGCGTAACCATACTTTTTCTAGCTTCTTCACTAGCCAAGATGGATTCTGCTTTTGCCACAATGTGATTGGTCTGCTCAACACTATTGGAATTGCATGTAACCCGAAGGAGTGGCGCCTGTTCATTGACCGATCTTCCAGGAGACTCAAAGCCATGCTGCTACATAACAGGAACAAGTACTCATCTCTTCCCTTAGCTCAGTCAGTAAGCCTCAAAGATTACAGCAGTGTCAAGACTTTGCTAGAAGCCTTGAAGTATGCTGAGTATGGCTGAGAGGTTATCGGAGACTTTAAAATTGTGGCATTTCTGATGGGTCTCCAAAATGATTTTACCAAGTTTCCCTGCTATTTCTGTCTTTGGGTCAGCAGGGACACCTCGGTGCACTACCACAGGCAGGACTGGCCACAGCGAACTGAATTTTAGATTGGGACAAAGAATGTGAAGTGGGAGCCACTAGTGGAACCACAGAAGGTGCTGATGCCACCACTGCACATCAAATTGGGCCTTATGAAACAATTTGTCACAGCTCTAGAGAGTCGACAGCCTTCAAGTACTTTCAAGACTTCTTCCCTAAACTGTCTGAGGCAAAGGTAAAAGCTGGTATCTTTGTTGGACCAGAAATTAAAAAGATTCTTGCGTGCATGGAATTTCCAAAGATGCTTACTAAGAAGGAGAAAGCGGCTTGGAACAGCTTTGTTGTAATGGTTTGTGGCTTTTTGGGAAATCACAAGGCTGAAAACTATGTAGAGCTGGTTGAGATTCTGGTTAAGAATTATGGCAAAATGGGCTGCAGGATGTCTCTCAAAGTCCATATCCTTGATGCTCATCTTGATAAATTCGAGGAGAACATGGGAGCATATTCAGAGGTGCAAGGCAAACCTTTCCATCAGATATACTGGAATTTGAACACCGCTACCAAGGACAGTATAATGAAAACATGATGGGAGACTACATCTGGGGGCTTATTCGTGAAAGTGATTTCCAATATAATTGTAAATGTCAAAAATCTACTCACTTCTAAATGTTGTATGGGGAGAGGTGACCTGCACAGAGTGGCAAGTACACCTACTCTTGCATCCTTGCTGGGCAGACTAGATGGACCATGCTGGTCTTTATCTGCCGTCATATACTATGTTACTATGTTACTATATGTTGTTTTTTTTTATTTTATGTGAACAAAACAACGGGAATACGTAAATTTCTCAAATATCAATCTCCTGTTCACAAAAGCAAAGTGTAATGAGAATAATAACCATTTTCCATACTTTCATGTTATAAGCAATTAGGAAAATAACAGTCACTACCCGGGAACAAAAATTATGTTACACAGTCTATGAACTATTATTAAAATCATCTGTAGCACCTAAGGACTGGAAAGTGGCCAATGTAACTCCAATTTTTGAAAAGGGTTCCAGTGGTGATCCAGGAAATTACAGATCAGTGATACTGATATCAGTACTGGGCAAAATGGTAGAAACCATTATAAAGAATAAAATTACTGAACATGTAGATAGCAATGGTTTAATGGGAGAATGCTAACATGGACATAGCCAAGGAAAGTCTTGTCTTACTAATCTGTTATATTTTTGAAGGTGTGAATAAACAGGTAAACAAAGGCGAGCCAGTTGATATAGAACCCGATTCCCTTAGGGGTATGTCTGAACTGTCTGGTTTCCTCCATACAGACAAGCCTTTTAAGAACCGATTCTGCACTGCGGGAACCATACATTCCCATGGGTGCAGGGTCATTCCCTGAGACGGCCTGGTGTGCCCTTGCATACACGTGGGGACATCCTCCCCACATGCTCCTCCTTCCCCTGCAGTGCTGACCCCCTGTTACCCTGCTGTCTGACCCCAGGCTGGGCAGCCGGGGCCCGGATCGGGTGGCTGACTCCTGTCCCAGCCCTGTGTACCATCCCCTGGCCCGATCACCATCATCTTCACGGTGGAATAAGCCCCGCAGGATGTACAAGGCTGTGACCTGAATTGGTCCTGTATGTCCTGCTGCCTCGGCCTGCCCCCACTCTGTCCACTCTCTGCCCCCTCCTGGCCCCATTGGATCTTCCCGTACTGTGGATCTGGCCGTGCGGGGAGGGAGGGATGTGGAATTTGGTCAGGACGGCTAGCAGGGCTGCACATCCCACCGGGACATGCAGCCCCGCTAGGCACCTTGTAGACCTGGGCCAATAGTGTATCTAGATTTCTAGAAAGCCTTTGACAAGGTCCCTCATGAGGCACTCTTGGTGAAATTAAAAAGTCATGAGATTAGAGGCAGTGTAGTAGTGTGGATTATGAAATGGTTAAAAGATAGAAAGCAGAGAGTAGGGCTAAATGGCCAGTTTTCTCAGTGGAGAAAGGTGAGTAGAGGAGTGCCGTAGGGATCTGTGCTGGGCCCGCTGCTTTTTAACATATTCATAAATGACCTGGAAATAGGAATAACGAGTAAGGTGATTAAATTTGCAGATGACACAAAATTATTCAAAGTTGTTTAAACGTAAGAGGATTGTGAAAAATTGCAAGAGAACCTTGAAAAATTTGAAGAAACAGATGAAATTTAATGTGGTCACGTACAAAGTTATGCACCTAGGAAGGAATAACCCAAACTATGGTTACACATTGCAAGGTACCACCTTAGAAACTACCACCCAGGAAAAAGATTTAGGCGTCATCGTGGCTAATACGTTGAAGCCCTTCACCCAGTGTGCAGCAGCAGCCAAGAAAGCAAATAGAATGCTAGGAATTATAAGGTAAGGAATGGAGAACAAAACCAAATATATTATAATGTCTCTATATCATTCCATGGTGTGACTGCACCTTGAATATTGTGTGCAAGTCTAGTCACAATCTCAAAAAGGATATAGCTGAATTAGAAAAGGTACAAAGAAGAGCGACAAAAATGGTAAAGGAAATGGAAGGATACCTCTATGAGGAGAGACTTACAAGATTGGGGTTTTTCAGCTTGGAAAAGAGATGGCTGAAGGGAGATATAATAGAGGTCTATAAATTAATGGATGGAGTGGAACAGTTAAATGTAGATTGGTTGTTTATGCCATTTAAAAGTAGAAAGACTAGAGGACACACAATGAAGTTACAATGCAATCCATTTAAGATTAATAAGAGAAAATATTTTTTTATTCAACGCATAATCAAACTCTGGAATTTGTTACCGGAGGATGTAGTGAAGGATGTCAGTGTAGCTGGGTTTAAAAATGGTTTTCACAAGTTCCTGGAGGAACGGTCCATAAACCATTATTAAAGAGGACCCAGAAAATTCACTGCTTACTCCGGAACAAGCATTGTGGAACCTGTGTGCCTCTTTGGGAACCTGCCAGGTATTTGTGGCCTGGATTGGCCACTGATGGAAACAGGATACTGTGCTTGATGGACTTTGGTCTGACACAGTAAGGCATTTCTTATGTCATGTAGGGATGTGACAGTCAACATCCGGCATTTTGAAATTACCTATCAGTAGCACTTCTCCTTTCAAGGTAATACCATGTATGTCTTCTATTAAATCTCTCTCTACTTCTTCTCCCTCTGAAGGAGATCTGTATATCACACCAATACAAATGGATTTCCAGTTCCCTCTTTCTAGTTGAACCCAAGGTGTCTCGTCGCTCCCTTTCATCTGCAAATTCTATAGCTTTAATATTATCTTTTACATATAGTGCCATTCCTCCTCCCATTCTTCCTCCCCTGTCCTTCCTGAATAAGGTATAGCCCGGTAAAATTACATCTCAGTCATGGTTATCCATGAACCATGTCTCTGTAGCCACCGCTAAATCCAAGTCAGCTTCTTCCATTAAAGCCTCAGCATCTGGGATCTTATTTCCCGTACTACAGGCATCTATGACACCGTTTTACAGATGTTGCCCCTTTTATCCATTTCTACAGAGGTATTTAATATTTTACTTACCTGAGGGCTTTTACTTACCTGGGGACTTTCTTCACCCATTCCCAGAAAATCTTGTTTAAAGCCCTGTTCAGTAGGTTATCCAGTCTATTGCAGAAGGTACTTTGACCCTTCTTGAATAGGTAGATGCCATCTCAGCTCTGCAGCCCTTGGAAAATCACCCCATGGTCCTGAAACGAAAACTCTCTTGATGACACCATCTACACAGCCATGTATTCATCTCCAAGATGTGAGTTTCTCTTTACCCTCAGTAGGAAGGATTGAAGAGAACACCACCTGTGCACCTATCTCCTTCACACTGTGTCCCAGAACCAAGAAGTTACTCTTGATATGTTCAGAGGGATACCTAGCAGTATCATTTGTGCTGATATGGATGAGCAATATCGATAATAGTCAGTAGGCTTGATGAGTCTTGGCACACTTTCCGTAATATCTTGGATTTTGGCATCTGGCAGACAGAACACCTCCCTGGACATCAAGTCTGGTCAGCAGATGGAATCCTCATATCCCTCAGAAGACAGTTACTAACCAGCCAGTCTGTTTTACTTACAGTAATCAAGAATTTTTCTGCATTAGCCATTTAAGTAGGGCCAGTAGAAGGGGTATTAGTTATTCTAGGTGAACCTCAGCTTTGTGCCTTCAAAGGTCCTTAGAGCCTCAAAAGCATAATCGTTCCCATAGCATCCCTCCCATAGCAAACCTTTAGGGGCCTGTTTACCAAAGTATGGTAAATGTTGCGGTAACTATTCATTAGTTGCAACCCCTATGTGATAATAACTGAAAAACCTGTTTAGTAGCTGTTGTAGGCATGCCCAGCATCTGCTCATGTGGTTACAACACAGGGAAGATATTTATAGCACCCTAAGGAGGCCATTTTATAAGGATCCATGTAAAGCTATGCACCATCAATGTGTATAAGTCATGTATTTTCAATGACCTCTATGAGTATATTTTAGCCAGCTGTTATTTTGTAAGTCCATGAATCGGGCCGATGGTGAGTACTTTTGATATGGGCGTGCACAGGGGCAGCGTTTTGGTGTTGCATAGGCAGAGTACAAATCTACATGCATAAATTATAAAATCCTATAACTTATTCATGCTCCTTAAAAAACTAGGTGCTGACATTTGCACCAGTCCTAGGGTTGGTGTATATGATCACCCCTAGATTTGCCATGCATATCCCACCACTTACACATGCTAAGTACACATGTATTTGACTTTATAAAATAGACATAATAGACAAGCATTAGACCACATATCATCTAGGCGTGACTTTATAAAATTAATCTCCACGTGTATTATTGATGATACAATTGCAGCCACGCTATTGGCAATGCACCAATAGGTCACTGAAGCTAAAAAGTACCTCTTGGACTATTCCTGATATCTATAACATAACCCTCCCAACAAACACCAACAGGCTACAGCAAACCCCCCACCCCCAGAAGTCTCCATCAACCGACCCCCACAACACCTGGCTCTTATTGGTAGAATGCAGCAAACCCCTCCCATGCCCAGCTCTTATTATGGACATCTAGTAGGGGGTAGGAGTAATCTTTAGATGGTCCTCTCCCATTGGCAGCATGGGTTCAAAATTGCAGCTCTGACCATAGTGGTAGTCTCACACCTTTATTTGGTAGCTTTCGCTTAGCAGCAGTACCGTACAATTACCACTAGGAATCAGAGCTGCATTTTGAATACAGGCCACTGACAGGGCAGGAGCATCTGGGGCTTGCTTCTGCTTCTACTTTTTACCAGGGACCTCTAGTGAGAGCCTGGAATGAGAAGGAGCTTTATTGAGTCTGCTGGGTGCAATCTGGGGGGTTGGGGATTTATGTTATGGATGCTGGGCCACAATGAATCAATTACTGATAGCGTGGATATACAGGAGAAGGTAAGTGCATTCATGCTAGCTGCAGCCCTGACAGTTAGTGCGTGGCAACTTACCACGCACCAACCGAAAGTACAGGGCATGCTCATAATTGAGCCATTCAACATCCTTCTCTCGCCTCCTGTCATGGCAAGCAGTTACCGCATGAATTAGCGCATGGCCGTGCAGTAACTGTTACCACATACTAATTCCTATGGTGTCTGCTTACCATGATTTAGTAAACAGGTCCGCTAGAATTCATGACTGAACATGAACAACTTTTCTCTGTGTTTTTTATTTATTTTTTCTTTTTGGGAATAAAACACTCCAGTGGAAAGTAGAGAGTAGCAGGGCAACAGATCAGGCCAGGCCGCAGCAGCCTGTGTGGTATGAACACTGCAAAGTATTGCTTATTGTCTTATCTTGATATACCGCCCTATCTAAACATTAAAGTGGTTTACAATAAGTTAAAAATAGAAATAGAATGAAAATCAAAATAGGATAGGAAGGAAAACAAAATGAGGTACAAATAATTGATAGGCTAAAAACAAACCTGTAAAATTTAAAGCAATGAAAGAAGAGATAAAATTATTTAAAATGATAAAGAGTGTCCAGGAGAGAAATCACCATGGATTGGTGCCAACCTAGTCATCTTTATTGAAGGCCCACATGTAATAATAGGTTTTGAGGTTTTGTTTAAATTTCTTTAAGGAGATTTCTTCTCTGAGATAGAGGATGAGAGTTTAGAACTAGGGACCAGACAATAAGAATGCTGAGGTGCAAAGATTCTAAATGTATCTTCCATTTTGTTGATGTAACAAGTAGATTGAGAGCAGAGGATTCAACCTAAGATAAAACGAATTAGGTAAGTGGCCAAATATTGACGAGTACCCATGTATAAAATCTCATGTACTAGAATTAGTATTTTGAATTTCATTCTATCGGAAATAGGAAGCATTTGAATATGTCAGAGGTTAGATAAAGTTCATGATGCCATTAGATATATTACAGTAATTGAGACATGACATGAACAGCATAAGGATCAATGTCTGAAGTGCAGTAAAATGTTTAAAGAACACAGCTTTCTAAGAATAAGAAAAGAAAGTCTCATGACTGCTGAAGTGTGAATGGAAAATGCTAAGTAAGAGCCAATAATGCATCCCAGAATTTTGATGGAATTTTTTTACTATTGTTTGTAGTATAACCATCAAACAATGGTGTGACAGAAGATTTAACAGTTAAGCCGGTTATTCACATTGGGCCCGATATTCAAAGATTCTTACACAGGTAACTTCCTTAGTTACCCGTGTAAGGGCCTTATCTGGGATATTCAAAGGGCACCTACATGAATATCCCGGCTAAGTACCTAATGCACCTAGATGCTGTCCGTATAGCATAGGGGCGTGTTAGGGACATTCTGGGGTGGAGCAAGGGAGGAGGAAGGGGCTACACGGGTAGCAGCAATTTTCGTTGCTACCTGTGTAGCCCTCTACGCCTTAAAGACAGACGAGAAAAAACTTGCCTATCTTTAACACACAGAGCCTATGCGGGTAGCAACAAAAATTACTGTTACTCATTTAGCCTCTGCAGCTGCCGAGGCATCCAGGATAACCTGGATATTCACTTCCGCTGGCGCAGAAGTGAATATCCAGGTTAGGGGTATCGGCGGGCAGGCTATGCGTTGCCACGGTGTATAACTTGCCCACCTCAATATTTGGCCCATTGTTTTAGTCTTCATGTGATTAAGTTTTAATTGACTTGTCAAATATTAGTTTTGACAACTAGGGAACACAATGAGTTGATAAATGTGCACAAAAGAAGCTTGTGATGTTATGTTCCTGAATCAGTGGTGCTAAGGGACACGGAAATATTTTAAAGGGTTGAAGATAGCAGTGCACCCTGTGGTAACCCAGAAGTCAAAGACTGAAAGTCTGAAATAGATGAGTTGAAGGTCACCTGGACGGTGTGATTTTCAAGAAAAGATATAAACCAGTGTAATACAATATTGGAGATTGATTTCTTTATTTATTTATGTGAACTTGTATACCGTCTTTCCAGAATCAAAGCGGTTTACATGGAACTCAGGCAACAATAATATTGCTTAGAACAATGGCAACAGGATGCGTACATATAACATTAATCACATTGAAACCTATTCTGAACTACGACGTCTATCCCACTATTTGTCTGCCTTTCCCATTCCTGCCAAGCCTCCCCATATGAACAAGGAGTTTGTAGGGGGAGGCTAGATGGAATGGGAAAGGGGAGGTGTGGAGGCAGAGTTAGGGTGGGCTGTGAGCAATCTGCAGCCCCGGATGTACAGGGTTGATTCTGATGTCGGCCCTGTATGTCCGGGGATGGCAGAGTAGATGGGGAACTTATTCCACCTCTGAGGTGAAATAAGTTCCCCTAAATGGCAGGGTATGGCAGGCCAGGGGCACATCAAAGAGTGGGTGGGCCACAGAAGATTCCCAGCAGCCCGACCCTGGCCTTAGGAGGCCAGATCGGGGGTCGTGCTGTGGGGAATGCAATAAGTCAGCAGCGACCGAGGATTGTGGCTCTGGTGCCATGGCAACCGAACACCATGGTGCCACGGCTCCATTCAGGAGCCTTGACCGAGTTAGCCAGACAGGTGCCTGTACATGCAGGCTGACTGGAATCAGGTCTGGGCCTGCACATGCAGGCTTGGATGGGATTCTGATCCCACAGGGGCTAGACGTGTCCCATGGGATCAGAATTCAGCCTATCTCTGTGCATCCAGTTCCGATCGGATGCATAGAGGCCGGGAAATCCACAATAGAATAGGCCTCATTGCTTACAGTTAGATTCCTTGAATTTATTTACATGAAGTATGTAATGACCAGTAAAGCATCTATTTGATTTAGTTAACTTAATACACAATCACCTTTATTTACAGAGTATTTTCTTAAATATATTTACATGAGGTATCAATCACATCTTTTTGGTGTTCTAGATGACAGTATTGCACTAGGAATTAGTATTGGTCCTTAGGTGTTTTGGATCAAATAACCAAATTCCCGAGTGTTCTTTAAAGAGAAAGGTTTTTATAAATTTGCAGAATGCATTCGAGTTCGTGGAAGTCCTTATATTTTCTGGAAGCTAGTTCCAAAGAGTTGGTGTGTATAATGAGAATGCTTTTTTGGAAAATGATGAGCTGCTTTTCTGTATTCCAGTGGTGTGATTAATGTGTTTTTCCAACACTTCTGCTGTTCTGGCTTCCGGGTAGTTTGGATGAGCAATCACAAGTATGTAGTGGATTCATTTTGCAGAGTTTTGAAAGATGAGTGTAGGATTTTGAACTTTATCCTGCTTTCTATTGGTAACCAGTGTAGTTGTTTAAATACTGGAATGATATGTTCCCGAATTGGTGCTTGGGTAATGCAGACGGTGTATGGATACCCATTAGTATACTGTTGTGAAAATCTATGTGTGGGAAGATCATTGCTTGCACTGTTGTTTGGAAATCGCTCATGGATAGGAGTGGCCTCAGATGTTGTAGTATTTTCAGTTTTGGATATATTTCTTTGACTGTATTATTGATGTGGTTAGTCATGTTGAAAAGTTGGTCCAATGTGACACCTAAGTATCTCACTTCTTTTTTCACCTCCAAGATTGCTTCTTTTACTTTTATATTATTTGGTGGCTTGAATGATTTGTCCCTTGAAATACAAAGCACTTCCATCTTCTTATAGTTTATACACAAATTATGATCAGTTAACCATGTAGCAACTTCGTTGAAAAGTGGTTTGTGATAATTTGTGTGTATAACATAAGTCATCAGCATAAATCTGGTAATAAACATTGTTTTTCTGAATTATCTTGCAGATGGGCTGTAAGTATAGATTAAACAATAGGGCAGGTCTTGAAGTCTAGTAATAGGTAATTGATGGTGAGTCAAATCAAAAGCAAAAGAAAGATCAAGAGAAATAACAATAGATATTTGCCCAGAGCCAAGGTAGATGTGAATGTTGTTGATGTAAGATGTAATGGCTGGTTCCATAGTGAGTCCCTTACAAAAGCCTAATTGATGGGAATTCAATGCATTGGTTTTGTCTTGAAAATTGGTTAGTTGGTGGTTGACAAATTTTTCAATGATTTTGGAAAGGAGTGACATGTTGGAAATGGTTCAATAATTTCCAGGATCAGATGCATTTACGGATGGCATCTTTAAAGTTGGGAAAATTGAGGTTTGCTTCCAAGCAGTGAGTATGTGACCAGTTTTAAGGCTTGCATTTTTCATTGAAAGTATATACACCATCAGCTGAAGAGTCAGATCAGTTGGCTATTTAGAAGTAATGGGATCCAGTGCACTAGTTGTTGATGGAGGGAGGCATAGCCTAGTGGTTGGGGCAAGGTACCACAGGCCAGAAGGTAGGTGGTTCAAATCCCACTAGAGGACAGCAACCTTAGGCCAGAAGGACTGGGGCTTCTAGTCCCACAGGTGCTCCTTGTGGTCTTGGGTAAGCCACTTAACCCTCCATTGCTCATGTTCCCTGTAAGTATTAGTGCATGTGTGTCATATCCCCTCATGTTAAATGTATCCCTTGACCCAGTGAAAAGCAGGATATAAATGCAGCTAAATAAATCTGAGAGAGTGAGTTATTTTTTCTAGTTGATACATACTAACAGTATTGATACTGGACCAGGAGCTAAGCATAGTAGGTAGGAGAAAATCATGGGTTAAAGTATCACGAGGAAGTAAATGTTGAGGTCCTGTGTTGACCAAGAGTAGAAGTGTACCTTGAATATCTGTAATTTTCTTAGAAAAGTAGATGGCTAGATCAGTGGCAGTGGATAAAGTGATATTTAATGAAACAGGCTTATAGTGAGAGGAGGTATCAAAAGGGGAGAGAAGAACAAACAGCAATATATGAATTGCACAAGACACCAGTGCTAGTGGAGGAAAATATATATTTTAAAAATTATTTTTGTCATTGTTCTCAGGGTTTTTTTCCCTTTTGGTAGAAGAATTGTTAAATAAATAAATAAATAAATAAATATGTTGCATATGCCAAAAAACCAAATACAGTAGAATGTTAAGCATTATTTGAATAAGAATGGAGAATAAATATCATTATGCCTCTGTATAGCTTCATGTTATGTCTGTATCTTAAGTATTGTGCAGTTCTGATCACCCATCTCAAAGAGAACACAGAAAAACTAGAGAAGAGCAGAAAAAATTAAAAAGGGATTAGAATGCCTCCTTATGAAGAAAAACTAAACCGGTTAGGACTCTTCAGCTTGGAAAAGAGGTATCTACAGTGGACAAGATGGCGACTTGCTAGCTGTCACGGCTCTGCTTCTCTGGTGGTGTCCCACTCCAGAGGGATTTCAGTGCATTATGCCGGGAAGAAAGAGGAAACCAAAGTCTGGTGTGATGGTTCCTACCCCTTGGAAACAGAGGAAACTTGCGGAGTGCAGGCTGAGCGTTGGAATCAGATGCGGCACTTTGGCGGGGTCAACAGTGCTATCAGTGTTGGCTTTGAGTGGGGCAAGTTTGAGCCCCAAAGATAGAGCTGCACCTCCATGACCTGGAAGTGTTTCCAGTGTACTCGCATGGTTGCTGCCGGCTCATGTTGGAGCTGGTGAAAGTCCCAGAGGTTCCCCAGTGGCCGCTTCTTCCCCAGTGTCTGGGGGATCGGCAACATCAACTGGCGACATTCTGGAGAGGAGCCTGAGGGAGTTTTCTCCTTTCCTCCATTCTTGGAGAGTTGCAAAAAAAATGGCAGTTATAACTATGGATACCATTTGGGAGGTAATGTCCTCAATGAACTCTTCTTTGTAAGCTTTTGTAAGTACTTTTTCTTCAGAATTTTCTTCATTGCAGGAATCTTTGGTGGGGGACTCCAAGGAGCAGACTTTGCAAGCTTCCAAGTTGTCTGTTCTGGAAGCAAGATTTTGGGAATTGCAGAAGTCTCAGGGTGCACTGGTTAAAGGTTCAACTGTTTTGATTCATAAGTTGGAATACCTGGAGAACTCTTCCTGGAAGAATAATTTGAGATTTATTAATTTTCCTAAATCTCCGTTGAGTCCAGCAACTGAGATGAAGAAATATTTTCGGGAGGTTCATCAGCTTCCTTCAGATAATTTGCCACCGATTACTTGGGCTCAGTATTTGTTGGTTATGCCTGCTGCTGGTGCCCCTGGAGTGGTCCAAGCAGGGAGCCAGAAGGACTCCTTGGACCTTACTGGCTTCCTGGAGAATTCCCTTGAAGCTGTGACTGAACAGACTACTTGCTTGTTAATTTTGTACTTGAAATGGACTGTCATACTGTTTTGAAATTGTATTTTCATCATATGCAGGATCTGTTTTTGGGATCTAGGATTCAAGTTATTCCTGATTTTTCTAGTGCTAACCAAGTTAGGTGGAAGGAATTCTTGGGTTTAAAATCAAGGGTTCTTTCCTTGGGAGTTACTTTTTTGTTAAAATTTCCCTGTCGGTGTTTTGTTTTTCTGCATAATAAGAGCTGGGATCTCTTTTCTTTGATCCCAAACAGCTTCTAAGGGGTCTGTTTACTAAAGGCCGGTGTTGTGCGGTCCGCGGTACCGAGCGGGTGCCGTATAAGGAGTGGGCGTTCCGTCGTGAAGAACAGAAGCTGTGATTGACAGATGCGCTAAGGTGCGCGGCGCCCGTGTGGTTAGTGCCCTGTGACATTACGGCGTTTGATCTGTGCACATAGATCACACTGCTCACGGTTTTTGGGCTTCCACTATTGTGCTGCACATTGCTGACGGAAACGGTTTCTTTTCCCTGCACAGCACCTCTAACGCGAGTGTTTCACTGGCGGTAAATTTCTTTGCAGATTCGGGCACGCTCCTGTGCGGCGAGTCTCTCCCCTCCCACATTCCGCCCACTGACCCCGTCTCTCCGCCCCTAGGGGGCCTTCCTCCGCCCTCATTTCGCCTTGGCACGCCTCTTTCGCACATTACCGCCCCGCAAACGTGCGCGTTTTCGGCGCACGTGTGCGGGGCCCGTTAATGTGACCCGCACGTGTACGGGGCGTTTAAGAGCACTTAAATGCATCATTTTAGGGCGCTCAGGTGCGCCCCGCACAGGTGCGCCGTTTAGTAAACATGCCCCTAAGTTTTCTAGAGAGTAGGGAGTGGTCCACAGTGGGGTAATTGTCTTCCATAAAAGCTGGCTGTGCTGGTCTTATATAGTATCTTTTTCTTGATTATTATATTTGTTGGGGGGGTTTTCTGTCAGTTTTGATACTTTTTCCTTATATTTTAATTGTGGAGGGTGTATTATTGCAAATGCAATTAAAAACAAATTTTTTAAAAAGGAAAAGAGATAACTAAAAAGGGGTTTGGTAGAAATTTTTAAAATCATGAGTGAGGTGAAAAGTGTAAATAGGGAATGGTTGTTTAACCATTCAAACACAAAAAAAGAGGACACCCCATGAAGTTAATATAATTAGAAAATTGTTGCTTTAGGAAATGGCAAAGATAACTAAAATAGTGTGGTTCAAAGGCGGCGTTGACAAGTTCCTGGAAGCTACAAGAAATCTGATCTATCTGCCAGGTAATTGTGACCCTGACTGACCTCTGTCAGAGACAGAATGGACCTTGGCATGACTCAGTATGGCTCATCTTCTATGCTTATGTAGCAATATAGCACGGCACTAAACCAACAGAGCAAGCCTGGCAGCAACAGCTGTAGTGACACTATCAACAATCTGGTGGGGTACCAAACCAAGACAATAGGCTGGTCAACAGCAGCAGAGAAAAGAAAGGAACAAGGTTATATTTAAAGACTACTAGAATCAAGAGAGCAGGCCTGCAGCAACATAGGTAAGCAGGGTAGAAGTTTTTTTCTTTAAGTGCCATCAAGTCAGTGCTGACTCATAGTGACCCAGCTAACTCAGGGTTTTCTTGGCAATGTGTCATTGGAAGTAGATTACCAGCCTTTTCTTCCAAGGCAATGGAGGGTAAAGTGACTTGCTCAAAGTCACAAGGAGTGCCAATGGGAATCAAACCCTTCATCTTCTAGGTACCAGGCAGTTGCTCTAACCACTAGGCTACTCCTCCACTCCTATTTTTTGTATTTGAGGCTAAAAAACCTCATTGGAACCAAGACACAGAGTCATCTTTGACTCCTCTCTTTCCTTCTCCACACATATCCAACTGATTGCTAAAATCTGTCATTTCTTTCTCTATAGCATTAGCAAAATTTGCCCCTTCCTTTCTGAATATACTACTAAGACAAATATCCATTCTTTAATTATGTCCCATCTAGACTATTGCACCCTTGCTGGTCTCCCTTTGAATTATCTCTCTCCCCTTCAATCTGTTCAAAACTCATCTGTGTGGCTAATCTTCCACCAGACCTGATATGCTCATATAACCCTTCTTCTCAAGTCATTTCATTGACTCCCCTTCCATTTTCATATTGAGTTCAAACTTCTCCTTCTGACCTATAAATGCATTCATTCTGCTGCTCCTCACTACCTTTCCTCTCTCATCTCTCCCTACACCCCTCTTCGTGAACTCCATTCTTCTGGTGGATTGCTTCTCTCTATGCCCTTTTCTTCCACTGCCAACTCCAGACTTTAATCCTTTCACCTAGTTGTTCCTTATGCCTACCCATGTCTGTATATCAGGCTTCAATTCCGCTCCTTTTTAAATCCATGCTAAAAGCTCACTTCTTTGAGGCTGCTTTTGGTTACTGATCCCTTATTCTCCTATGTTTCCTTACCTTTCCCTAGTTGTTTCCTTGTTCTCAGCTATTGTATTGTCTCTCTTGATTAGATTGTAAACTCTGATGAGTAGGGACCATCTTTTTACATGTATCTGTTCAACACTGTGTATGCCTTGTGGTGCTATATCAATATTTAATATTATTTATTTATTTACATTCTCTTATATACCACACTATTCAGCATCAGTGCGGTTTACATTGAACAAACTGAAATTACATTGAACAGGGCATTATAACTTGGAGATAACTATTTTACAGGGAACATGGGCTATGGAGGGTTAAGTGGCTTGCCCAAGACCACAAGGAGCACCTGTGGGACTAGAAACCCCAGTCCTTCCGGCCCAAGGTTGCTGTCCTCTAGTGGGATTTGAACCCCCGACCTTCTGGCCTGAAGTACCTTGCCCCAACCACTAGGCCACTCCTCCACTCCGATTTAGTATTAGTAGTAATATTGGATCTATGGAAGATATTTACCGTGTTTTAGCTTACTATTTTGATCTGATTTTTTATTGGATGGCAATGCAGAAGCTGAACATCAATCCTAATAAGACTTAGATACTATGGGATAAGTCCAAAACCAGAGAAATTCCAATTGAAGAATTGGTATTTCCAGGAATGTAAAGTAAATTGCCAGGGTCCACTTTAATTTAAAAAAATAATGTTTTTCATATTTAGAATTTTATGGCAAGTAAGATATTAGTTTACATTTGGGAATCATAGAAAAATTGTTCAAGTTATTGTAATTCCATTTTTAAACTACTATAACATTGGGTTATTTGGGACTTTCCAAAATAGTTAGCATACAAAATGTTTCAGCTAAACTGATCTTTAGAGACTCAAGATGGGAAACTGTCAGTGTTTATTTACTAAATCTTCATTGGTTATTCATCTTTGAAAGAATTCAGTTCAAAGTTTTAATGTTTATAATTAAGATGAGTTATGGTTTGTTGTTGTTGTTGTTGTTAAGTGCCATCGAGTCAGTGTTGACTCCCTCTGGATAGCTGTCCTAAACTGTATTCGGTCTTCAGTCAGGCGGCTCATTGCTGATAGAATGGCATCTATAGCTGCTGTTACTGTATCGATCCATCTCATTGCTGGCCTTCCTCTTATGCATCACTTTCTACCTTACCAAGCATGATGTTTTTCTCTAACGATCTCTCTCTTCGCATGATGTGTCCAAAGTACGAAAGACAAAGTCTTGTCATCTGAGTTTCTAAAGAAAGTTTTGGTTTGATTTCCTCTAGTACTGACTGGTTTGTTCTTCGGGCAGTCCATGGTATACACAGTATTCTCCGCCAGCACCATAATTCAAAGGCATCAATTTTCTTCCTGTCTACCCTTTTCACTGTCCAGCTTTCGTATCCATAAGATGTTATTGGAAATACCATGGCTTGGACTAGTCAAATCTTTATATGGAAAAAAAATCTCTGCTCTTAAGAATTTTGTCTAGGTCCTTCACAGCCATTCTGCCAAGAGCAATGTGTCATTGGATTTCTTGACTGCTTATCATTTCCTTATTGATTGATCCAAGTAGATTAAAGTCCACTATTTCAATTTCTTCTCCATCAACAATGAGCTTATTGATTTTGATAGTTGTCAAGATCTTTGTCTTCTTTATGGTAAGATACATGCCCATTTTAAGACTATGTTCCTTGATCTTGAGAAGCAAATGTTTCAGATCATCTTCATTTTCAGCCAGTATTGTGGTGTCATCAGCATAATGAAGGTTGTTGATGAGTCTTCCACCAATGTTCACACATTGATTGTCTTATTACAGTCCTGCTTCTCTAATGATTTATTCTGCATATAAATTAAACAGGTAGGGGGAAAGTATTCAGGCTTGCTGTATACCTTAAGTTATGGTTTAGCCCTAGACTACATATCAAAGTTAATTTATTATTACTGTATTTCCCATCTAGGGAAGTAAGATCTAGTGAAACATTTAAACGTGCTCTACAATCTTCAAAATAATTTCATTTGAAGGAAATTCTAAGAAACGTTTTATCGAAGGCTGCTCCTAAATTGTGGAACACCTTGCCTAAGACTTCTCTTGTTATTTTAGAAGAAATTTGAAAACATTGTTATTTCAGAAATGTTTTAATTGATTAATTTTTACTTGGTTTATGTTCTTTATATTATGCAATATGGGGAATTTTATAATTTTAAGCCATTGTAATGTGTGTTAAACCTGTACATTTTAATTACTATAATCTGTTCTGAGTTCTGCTTGAGTAAAGATGTTTGAGGAACACTAAGCTGTATTAAATTAAATTAGTTTCTACTTCAGGATATTCACTACCAGGATGACCTCAATCTAGGGTTGTTCTTCTCGAATTTAGTTCCTCCACAGAATCCTTGAAGCGATTCAGTCTGCTCCATAACCTGCTCCATCTCAATTCCTCAAGGAATTCTCAGTACTGGTCTAAGTCCAATGACATCTGATGGAGGTCTGTCCATTGTCCCTCAAACCTCTCTAGCAGCAGATAGATAGAATTCCACTTGGTATGTACATTGTGAATAAGCTGGTGCATAGGTGTTTCTGCTTCTTCTTGTTTCTCACATGCCCTTCCTACTCCAGCACAAAATATAGCACTATGTTTCTGTACTTCTCAATCAGTTACTTCACATCCGGGGAATACCTTACTATGCATATGCAAATGCAACACATTAACCTTGGAGTCAGTGCTGACTTCTGGAGACCCAGCAGCTTACTAGTGCATCAAATATTCAAAACCTCAGATTCTATGAACGACCCCATCCTTCGCCATGTTCTTATCACTATTTGTTAGAAACTAGCTGGAACAATAGTGTCTCTCTCTGGCAGCCAGTCGTCCATCACTGTCCTTACTTCCTGTAAGATATGCTCTGAGGAAGAGCTATCATTTATTTATTTAGCTCATGCTTTTTCAGGTACTTTACATTCAGATACAATAAGTATGTCTCCGTCTTTAGAGGGCTTGCAATCTAATTTTTCACTTGAAACAATGGAAGGTTAAGTAACTTGTCCAAAATAAAAAAGAGCATCAGTAGGATTTGAACTCTGCATTTTGTGAGTCACACTCTGCTGCTCTAATTATTAGGATACTCCTCCACTTGGTCAGCTGCCTGTCAATCACAGCCTACCTGTACCTGCTTTTGTTGCATCCCTGCTATACTTTATGCCTGAGCCTACCTCATTCAATTGTCATCTGTGTGCCATCAGGGAAAGGTATCTGACTGGTCCAGATGTTTCTGGTGAAACACATGTTATTACTCTTTTCTATTTCAGCAGTGCCTGGAGTTGGTCATGTAACCGATCACACTGGGAATCATCCTTTTACTAAGTTATTTTTGAGGGCAATTGGGAATTGGGGGCCAAGAGGTGCAACAAACATTTAAACCCCATATTCTCAACCACTTGCAGGGTAATCATTTCCCTGATGCATCTTGTCACTACCTTTGATACTGCTTGACTCTTGTTCTGGGACAGTGATGCTGAAGACAAGCTCATCTCTTCCATTGTGACTTACTTTAAAAGGCAGCAGGGCTGTTGACCAGACACTTCACTGAGGCAGGGCTGGCCCATCCATTGAGCAAGAATGTTTTTTGCACAGGGCCCCACGCAAAATACATTCTGCATCAGCCCAAGTAGATTTAAAAAAAAACAGCTGCTGCTGCCACTGCCGCCGTGGCAGCAGCACAATCAAGCATCCCGCGGGGCCCCCCTTCCCAGCAGAGCCTCCCTGCAGCATCAGCTCCTGAGTCCCAAAGCGCGGGCTTTCAGAGCCGTGAAGGGAGAGCTTCTCTGACCTCTTGCGGCTCTGTTAAGCCTGCTGGGGCCGATGGGAAATCCCATCAGCCCCGGCGGGATTAACAGAGCCGCGAGAAAGGGAAACTCTCGCGGCTCTGAAAACCCGCGCTTTGAGACTTGGGAGCTGATGCTGCAGGGAGGCTCTGCTGGGAAGGGGGGCCCCACGGGACACTTGAGTCTGCCACTGCCATGGTGGCAGCGGCAGCAGCCGCTGCAGCTGGTTTGTTTGTTTTTAAATCTACCTGGGCTGATGGGGGGAGGGGGGTTAGGACTGGTAATGGGCTATGGGGGAGTTTGGACTGGTAATGGGCTATGGGGGGGGCTAAGACTGGAAGTGGGCTGATGGGGGGGGTTAGGACTAGTAATGGGCTATGGGGGGGCTAAGACTGGAAGTGGGCTGATGGGGGGGTTAGGACTAGTAATGGGCTATTGGGGGGTAAGACTGGAAATTGGCTGATGGGGAGGTTAGGACGTAATGGGCTGATGGGGGGCTAAGACTGGAAATGGGCTGATGGGGGGTTAGGACTGCTAATGGGCTATGGGGGGCTAAGACTGAAATGGGGTGATGGGGTTAGGACTGGAAGTGGGCTGATGGGGGGCTAAGGACTGGTAATGGACTATGGGGGGGCTAGGACTGGTAATGGGCTATGGTGGGGGCTAGGACTGGTAATGGGCTGGGGGGGTTGCTAGGACTGGAAATGGGCTGAGTGGAAGGAGGGCTTGAACTGCAAATAGCTAATGTGCTTGCCTTATGTGTTCTTGAATGCAGCTACAGTTCTCATCTCTCCCACCTCCACTTGGAGGATATTTGACACATCTACCACCTTTTCTCTAAAGAAATATTTCCTCAGATTACTCCTGTGCAAGGAGGTATTTAAATGTTTCTATCATATCACCCTTTTCCTGCCTTTTCTCCAAAGTATACATATTTAGATCATTAAGCCTATCCCCATATGACTTATGAAAAAGGCCACTGACCTTTTTAGTTCTCACCCTCTAAACTGATTCCATCCTGTTTATATCCTTTTGAAGAGGTCTCACTAGAGACTTATACAAAGCACTATCACCTCCTTTTTTTTCCTGCTGACCATTCCTTTCTCTGTGCAGCCAAATATCCTTATGGCTTTTGGCATCCTCTTTTCTACGTGTTTGGCCACTTTAAGAATGTCAGATACAATCACTTCCAGGTCCTCACTCTTCTTTTGTGCACTAGTTAACTTCACTCCCTATACTGTATCACTCCCTTGGGTTTTTGCATCCCAAATGAATGACCTTTCATTTTTTATCATTAAATCTTAGCTGCCAAATTCTCAACCATTCTTCAAGCTTTACTAAATCACTCTCATGGTGTCCATACTTTCTAGGGTATCTCCCCTGTTTCAGACTTTGGCATCATCTGCAAAGAGGAATACCTTTCTTGAAAGCCTTCCTCACCAAAGTTTACAAAAATGTTAAAAACAGCTTTACCACTAGCTGGATACATGAAGTGGCAGTTGTGTATGCATTGCTCTTTCTTTCAGAGGCCTGGTGTTGTGTTGGCTGCATGTCGATGCTAACATGTCTGCTGCTGCTGTGGGAGAGGGGAATGTGGCATGTGTTCACACCCGATTCAGGCTCCAGTAAACAGTGGTAGTAGTGGTGGTGGTGGCGACTGCAGACTCTTGGGGCTTTAGTTGCATACCTTGCCCCCAGGAATGCTGTGAGGTAGGAGGAGGCAGCACGGCTGGTAATGTGAATGATGAAGCTGAAGAAGAAGGTGGTGATGGTGATAGGTTTTGGACCTTTTGGAGATCATGCGGTAAATGCCAACTGGGTTGCAGTTCACAAATTAGAAAAGATGGATCTGTATGTTTATGAAATTTCTGTTGAGTATATCAGATAGTACAGAGATGAATTCCAATACTGTGGAAGAAACACTGCCTAGAATTAGTGCTTCATGTAGGAGTGTTGGGCATGACAATGATTGTGACTCTGAAAAAATGTGGACACAATGTAGAATACGGAGGTTTGGACAACTGCCTCTTCTGTCTGGGATCTCACTGTTGCATAGGTGGCCTCGAATGCATAGATTCAGTTATTGGCGAGACAAAGAAATCACTCCACCAGTATATACAAAAATCACATCAGATACTTCTAGCACATAGGTTTATAAATATATATATGAATGAGAGGAGAAAAGAGCCTCAGAATCATGAGGTGAATTAATATTAGTTTCATACACACAAAGTCATACCTCTCAACATCAACGGCTCTAAAAAAACTCCTTCCATGTTCTTTCAAGTTTTATTTTAAACAAAATGATGTCTAAAACACCTGTGATCTCTCAAAGCATGATGATATGGCAAACGTCAGTCAACAAAATTCATGGCTTGAAACAAAAACACTTAACTGAATAGCTACATGATTATGAAACGAACACACCGCAGGCAAGCACACCGACGCCCCAAATTGGCTGCCAAGGCATTTCGCTGAATGCTTCTTCAAGGAATGCCCCTCCCAAACTGTGCACAAAATGCTATGAGAGAAAACAGGCATGTAAGTATCAAAAATCAAGTACCCTCCGTAAAAACAGAACCTAAAATCCTTATCTCCCAATGTATATTCAAAAGACAAACCTACTCAAAACACTTCTGGTTGATCCAGCCTTCAAACCAACAGCTCAGCCATGACTGTTGCAAAACACATCTCTCATGCGCTATCTTAAAAGCCTACACTATGATGATGTCATCAAATGACGAACCAGAGATTCCCAACAGTGGGTAAGCCCTTTCACAGCCTGCAGAGAACAATACACCAATCAGCACAAAGAAACAAACAGCAGTCACAGATAGTCACAGACAGATGTTCCACTCCACCTGAGCATTCAATCCATCCGGAGAGACCGTCCCTAGATGAAAAGTCCACTTCTGTTCACAAAGTAAAAGGTGTTCATCCTTGCTATGATTACCCTGCCCTTGTAACACTTAATCAATACAAAAAAACCGCAAATCCATAAATGAATGGCCAAAATCTAAACAGTGTTGTACGAGGGAGCCTCGCACCGGCGGCACTTCAATCTACTCTTGTGTTCATTAAGCCTCAGCTTAAAAGACCTCACCATCTTACCCACATAGGCTAGACCACACGGACACCGGGTCAAATAAACAACATAGCTGGATGTAGAAGTAGTGTTGCAACATATTAGATAACGGCGGCCATTGTAAACAAAACAGCTAGTTTCTTCAGACACCTCACAAATGGTGCACCCGCCACAAATCACATTTCCACCAAAATCACCAGGTTGCCTCATATGAAAATGCAACATAGTCAGACTCAATAGCTCTTTCAAATTGTGATTTCTAGTCCAAACACATCGGGATTTTTTACCCTATAAACCTGGGACAACCAACTGTGGGTATCCCCTTGAAATGAAATCCCTCTTCAAAACCTGGGACTGGGAAACATACTCTCCAGTCTCAGAACAATTGCATTGAAATCTAATATACTGTGAAAAGGGCAAACCCTCAATCAACCGACGTGGATGAGCACTAGGAAAATGTAGGAAAGTGGTCCTATCAGTTTCTTTCCTATGGATAGAGGTGTCCCACCGAGCAACCGATTTAGTCACCCTGACATCCAGAAACGTAATCTCACGCTCGTGAAAATTCAATGTGAACTGAATGTTCGGGTGACAAGAATTAAGCCACAGATGAAACTGTAATAAAGATTCAGCTGATCCATTCCATATCAGGAATATATCGTCAATAGAACGACGCCAAATCCGGACATGGGAGGAAAAAGATGGCAAAGGCAACCATTTTGCCTCAAATACCCCCATATAAAGATTGGCTATAGATGGAGCAAATGTAGCCCCTGGCCTCCTGCCCCCTTTCCTCTATCACTACTATCACCACGCACTGCTTCTGCCTCCCTTTGCCTCTATGGAGACTGGAATGGATAACTGGTATTTCACATTTTCCCTGGCACTTGCATCTATAGCTACTGGCAGTCTCCACTCTTTATGTTGGCTGATAGACTACAGGTTTATGAGACCCAGCTACTTCTGGTCCTCGACCCTCTGAGGATCAATTACATTTCTTCCTCTGCTTCTCCTACCATTCCCAAGCCCACACCTTAGAACCAGTGATACAGTATAATTCAGTGCACATATTACACTTGGCATTAGGGTAGGTCAGGACCTTACCTAGCCCTTTGCGAGTGGTGCGGCCGCACAGGGGCGCATTTTGACTGTCTGCCATTGCCTGCCGCCACCACTTTTTCTTCTCTCAGCGGCGGCAGGCAACGGCAGACAGACAAAATGCGCCCCTTAAGCCTTTGCTCCCTGTGCGGCCGCACCATTCGCACAGGGCTTGGGAATGGTAGGAGAAGCAGAGGAAGAAATGTAATTGATCCTCAGAGGGTCTAGGACCAGAAGTAGTTGGGTCTCATAAACCTGTAGTCTATCAGCCAACGGCAGAGAGCTTAAATGCACCCCTAAAGCCTTCTTGCGGCACGCTAAGCATGTCTGGTCCCTCCGGGAGGCCTGCTTAGCATGCCAGCAACTTGCACATTGGGTGCACCTCTTCTCTCCCGCCCTCATAAAGTGGCTAAATGGAGGTGCGTGGGGCGCACGCCCGATGTGCAAGTCACACAGGGTGCATTTCATGATCGGTACGGTCCTGGGATAGGTACAAAGTGACATACCTGACTTTACAATTGGTGTGACTTTCACACAGAGAAACTAAATCAGTGTATGCCCTTTGCTCTGCTTAGTGATTCTATGGGAGAGCCAGTCGTTTATATAAACTCAAGTATTGTGCCAGATTTTACAAATGGAGTGACTCTCCCACCCACAAACCGAATCCGTGTCTGCCCTTTGCCCTGCCTACCCCTGTCCTTTAGCTCTATCCTGTTTCTGCCAGCTCTTTGTTCTTTTCAGTTTATTCAGAGTATCAAGCCTCTCAATATGGATTCTCTGTTCTGGAGTCAGCACCCACAAAACCTCACTTTCTCGGACAAACTCAATTAACTAGCCCTGGATGTGCTATTTACTTTATTTTTTTTCTCTAGAGTTTGCAGTTTTCTAACAGCCCACCCTTTCCATCAGACAGCCAGGAGGAAAATGGAAATAAAAAATATTGATCTCAGATTCAAGGTGACAAAAAGCATCAATGTGATTCATCAATTGACTCATGCTTTTTCCTTGTTCCTTCTCAAGAAAACTAAGAGGGGTTATATTAGAAGTCCTATTCGTCATTTGGACATCTGAAAACAGGCATAGAAATGTCCAAAGCCCAGAGACATCCCCCAGAGTCATTTTAGAAGTCAGGTCTGTGGACGTCCACAGTGTGAGAATGTCCAAGTTGAAAGGGGGCATAGTGTTGGTGGGCAGGGCGTTCCCAAGAACTTGGATGTCCTCACCTGATCTCAGAAACTTC
Organism: Ichthyophis bannanicus; assembly: GCA_033557465.1. Lineage (NCBI taxonomy): Eukaryota > Metazoa > Chordata > Amphibia > Gymnophiona > Ichthyophiidae > Ichthyophis > Ichthyophis bannanicus. The sequence goes on along the minus strand of CM066031.1, from coordinate 1,623,778,506 downwards.
TTGGATATCCAGAGCCATGTCAAAGGTTATACCTGCTCCAGGCACGAATAGGCATCTGAAAAGCGCTAATTTTGTCAGGCAAATATCCAGAGGGTGTAGAGAAGGCGGTGAACTTACATCCCTTTTATTTTATAAGTTGACAACAAACACTAATGGAGAATGAGGGTTCAGGTTTTCTTTTTGCCATGCCCCGAAATGTCCCCATATGCAGCCTTGCTTGAGATGGATGTCCCTATGCCATGGTTTTGCAGCAGGGACATCTTATAGGGAGCTGGCATGGGTGTCCACATTAGAGACATCTTTGTTTCTGAAATCTGGATGAGACACAGACATCCCTGGCATTTTCCTGCACATTTGCCTTAGATATCCCAGATTGAACTGGACACTCCTAAAATACTACTTTAAGCAAACAAGTTCTTTTCCTAAATGATGTGTAAAATAATTGAAAACAAATGATTTCCATTTCATTTGGTTCACCTCCCCATTCAGTTCCTTTTAAAGGAATGAACCATAAGAACATAAGGTACCTATCATACAGGGTCAAACCAAGGGTCCTTCAAGCCCAGTATTCTGTTTCCAACAGTGACCAATCCAGGTCACAAGTACTTTTCAGGTTTCCAAAAGGTACACAGATTCCATGTTGCTTATCGGGGTAAGCAGTGGATTTCCCTGTTCCTCTTTAATAATGGTTTATGGACTTTTCCTCCAGAAACTTGCCCAAAGCTCTTTTAAATCCATTTACAATAACAGCTTTTACTACATCCTCTGGTAACAAATTCTAGTTTGATTACACGTTGAGTGAAAAAATATTTTCTTCAATTAGTCTTAAATGTGCTACATTGTAACTTCATTGCATGTCCCCTAGTCTTTCTACTTTTTGAAGGGTTAAACAACTGATCTCCATCTACCCGTTCTACTCCATTCATTATTTTATAGACCTCTATCATATCTCCTTTCAGCCGTTTCTTTTCCAAGTTGAAGAGCCTAACCTTTTAAGCCTTTGCTCGTAAAGATATCCTTCCATCCCCTTTATCATTTTTGTCACTCTTCTCTGTACTTTTTCTAAATTTGCAATATCCTTTTTAAGATATGATGACCAGAATTGTACACAATATTCAAGGTGTGGTCACACCATGGCCTTATTTGCCACATCCACCATTCATTTTCAAACCAATGCATATCCCTAATAATTGCACCTCTGTGTTGTCTTTTCAGGCTAACTCGTAGCAAATGCTTACATGTAATTTTGCTTCCTAGATGATTTGCCAGAGTAGCAGCAATATGAACAAAGGTAACCACTAACCTGTGGGAAATCCCATGAAATATTTCATCAGTCTTTGGATGTGTTCTTTAGGAACACATTGTTGAGGGACACTGAACAGTCTACTACATATTAATGTTAGGGCGTAAAAACTATTACATTTCAGCTCAATTTTCCATAGGCTACTTCAAAATTTACTACATCTCACTTGTGTTTTGTGGGAATGATTTTTGCAGCATCTGCTCTAATACCATCACACACACACATGCATACACGCACACGCACACGCACACACACACACACACACACACTATAATGCCTCTCCTCTTTTAAACCACCAGCAATCCCTGCTCTTTTAAATAGGATAATGATGATAAAAAAACATGTACTTTTTTAAAAAATGTATAAATGGTATCAATCTGCTTCATAACTGTTCAAAAAGATCTAACAGTGGAATTGAAAAACTGACAGGATGAGAACAGTATGAGAGACTTGCAGGTTTTCCCTTGGAAAATATTTCAATCCCAGCATCCATTAGTGTTCTAGTTTATATTGTCACTGGTTAACATTAGCACCCCATTTCCTCCCTTACAAAAAGGATGCCTGATTCACAATATCATCCCTCCAGGCTACAAAATCACTAGAGAAACTTGGGTCAGCTGTAAAAACAAAATTAATGTTCACTTTGAGAGCTTAATGTGTTTGCATGTTCAAGAAAAGAACACGTTGGTGTGGGTGAAGTGCTCAGCTGTAACTGCAGAGGAAAAGGTGCCAAGTTTACAGAATGCATGCACTCATAATTAATAGCCCATGTATTTGCTAAGTTTTTTGGAAAGCGGCTCACAGCCTTCACAGGTAATGGCTTCTGACAGCATTTTAAAGAACGTTTAAGTCAGATGGCTGCTTTTTAGAAGAAAACTGATTTCTCGTTCTAATGCATAGCACTACCATATGGCATCTCAGAAGAATCAGTCGGATTGGATAATATCCCACAGCACTTGGAAAAGAATGTGATCCTGTTGCCAAAACGTGGCCTCTGTTAATCTCCTAACTATTATTGTGCAGAAACCAATTCATCTGTATTAATTATAAACAAATTTTAATTACTTCAGTAAAAGCTCATTACACAGCTACTGGATGCCAGTCCAAGTGTTTTAACCCATTTTTACCATTTCATTTGTTTTGTTACAACAGAAAATATAGAATTTTTAAGCAGATAAAGAAGTGCAAATTTGAAATGTCATTATTTTCTTTCTTTATCTTTTATTTGTATTTCCAATAGTACTTCAAGGCGAGTACAGTAGGTAGCCCCTGCTCCGAGGGTTTACAATTTATTTCTTTTTCCTATATATTTATTTATTTATTTATTTATTTTTATTTCTTATATACCGCGCTTATAATCAGTGCGGTTTACATATGAATAAGTTTAAACACAATGATACAAACAGCATTGGTTTTTTACAGAGAACAGGGTATAGAACTTGGGGCAAACGTGGTAAACTATGTACAAGTAAATATGTAGGAGTAAATAATATAAACTATATACATGGCATACTGGTTAATTACAAAGGTTAATTACAATGTGGGGGTAATTAGATACGATTATTGAGCAGTATAAATGTGGTAAGAGTGGAGAGTGTAGGTATGAATGTCATGGTTATATATAGTCAAATGCATCAATCAGAATGATGAGGGGACTACTAACAAAAGCGTGGCGAACCTGCCATTTCACACGGGCAGCTAATGATGATTTTACCGCTGGGCTTTAATGTGTGTTCACAAGAGTGAATGAAGGGTTAACGCAAATGCACTATTACAGCACATGCTGCATTAAGAACTGCTTTAAATAACACAGTTTGTCCTGTCATAATTCATGTGCAGTAGTGCTCCCCTCACCTTCTCTGTATGCACACCGCGCGCTGCCGCGCCCTGTGCTGTTGCGTGGGTGAGGAGATCTTGATTTTAGTGCTAAGTGAGCAGAAAGAACAGAAAGCAACTTTTTTAGACTTCTGAGTGCTGTGTCTTTCATTTTATGACTTGCCCTTACAATTGTTCTCCGACCTTTGTTCTGTTGTCATTCTTTGTGTATGAAAACTTGTGGGCAAGTGTTTCTGTTCCTGTCAATCTGTGCTTGCACTTCTAGAAGGTAATTTTATAACTGATTGCCTTTGTGAAGGACACAGAAGCACCTATATTATAAAGACACAGGCACCAGAAATTATCTTTAGATTGAAGATATGGACACTGATGCCTACGCAGGGGGGCATGCACAGGGGTAGTGTATTTTATAAAGTGCACATGTAATCTGCGAATCTACCCATAGTCTATTCAAACTCCTCCCCTGAGGATGCCTACTATAAAATCACCTGCACATATGCATCATGCATGCTTTTACATGTGAGGCATTTTTATAAGAGGAATTTTACATCTGTATGCCAGGATATCCGGATTAAACATCCTCTTTATTGTCTTTCTGTGTGCAAGAGAGGAGCATCTGACCATAGCTAGTTTATGCAATGAAAGTGTTCAAGAGAAGCCAAATGGATCTGCAAGAAGCAAAGGAGTTAAGAGTGAAGGTAAAAATATGTCTGTTCAGCAAGTTCAGGATAGCAAGAATGGAGAGGAGAGAGAGTAGGGGCAATTTGGTGGAAAAGAACAGGACTCAGCAGAATCAGCTACAGGACTATAGGATGGCCAGAGCAGGACAGGATTGTGGAAAAGAGTGCTAGTCAAATGTTGAAGGCAGGCGGAGAAGAGCAAGAGACTGCCAATCAGAAAAGGAGGGTCGCGTCTAGGAATTAGGATGCGGAAAGGGGAGGAAGGGAGGAGAGAAAGAATCATACAGGCAGGAAAGAAAGTCCTGCAATGGGAATATAAACAGAGTAAAAACTTTGGCTTGTTTAGGAAATTTACCAGTTTTCATCAACATCTATTACTTTTCAAAGAGATGTGCAGAACTTGCATACTGAAAAAGAGAAAGTGCAGAAAACAGAATAATCACTGCCCAAAGTCCCATCACATGAAAGCATGGCGAAAGAAATTGTGACCAGCCAAAGAACTATAACAGCATGCTTTCCCATTAACACAAGAACATAAGATATGCCATACTGGGTCAGACCAAGGTCCATCAAGCCCAGTATCCTGTTTCCAACAGTGGCCAATCTAGGTCACAAGTACAGTCAAACCTCGGTTTTCATGATTAAGCCATTCAAAAAAGTCTGACTAAAACCGAAACGTATGAAAACTGAAGCAATATTTCCCATAAGAAATAATGTAAATCCAATTAATCCATTCCAGACACCCAAAAATATTCACAAAAAATACTTTTTATAGAGAATAACTATATTTTTCATACAGAAAACAATGAGAAATAAATATAAATGACTAATGAAATGGATAAATGAACATTTAACATCACTTTTACCTTTATTGAAGACTCTTGTTGGCATATGGAAGACGGTGAGGAGGGGAGAGGGAGGAGCAGAGGTTATTGTTTGGAAGGGGAATCCCCCTCCATAAGGACCTCAGGTATCAATGCCCTATCCGGGGTTACTTCCCTTCTTTGTCTTTTACTGGCACAGGAATTAAAAAAACAAGAAAAAACAAGAAGGATCCACAAAAATAAAGCCTCCAGTAAAGGCACCAGCCACAGCCACCGGAAACACCATTCTCCCGCTCAGGCAACCTGGAACGCAGAGCTGAGCATGCGTTCCAGAGCCATGTGGCAATGGCTGCAGCAGCACGGGCCCCAAAGCCTCAGCCAGGCAGTAGAACAGCTCCTGTCACTTCTCTCACCTGCCCGATCGTCACAGGACAGCACACACACACAGATGCAGCACTGTAATCTGATCCCGACTCTCTCACCAGCCTCCGATTCCATCTCAAAAGCAAATTACAAGGTAGAAGAAATGCTCAGCAGCAAGTTTGAAAGACCCATCAGGACTGGCATGTTTGGAAGACCCATCAAAGTTTCGCTGTCAGCAGGGAGTCCCAGCAGGGAGTCCTCTAATTGAGCGTGTCGGAAGCATCAGATCAGCCAGACTCTCACTCCTTGATTCTTGCTATTGTATTTCTCAAAGTATCGCTGAAAGCAAAGAGGTCTGGATCGCAAAAACAAGCTAAGTAGTGTACTTTACTGAACAACCCCCCCTGGAAAAGCTTTCAAGGGAGAAAGGCTATTTTCAGCTTCCCAGCTACAAAGGTTCCGGCAGAGGCCAGCCTGAAGAAAGGCCAATTCCCTGGAGTAGAGGGGCACTTGAAAAGCAGGATTTTACATACGCTTGTCCTGAAGTGTATGGCCCTCTAGAGGGAAAGTCTACACTGGATGGTAACTTTCCATTCCACTTTACTAGTGAGGAAGAGAGAAGCCCTTGCCAGAGAGAGGAGGGATTTTTGAATACTGGTGTAAGTTCCAATCCCACAGAAGAGAATTGCAGGGCAGCTCATGAGGCCATGGACTGTGATTACTGTGTGGAAAACTCAGAGGATTTCCAGATGGATTGTACACTTGTATTTGCAGATAATGTGACCTCTTTCTGCTGAAGTGTGCAGAAGGGAAATCTGTTTAAAGGAACAGATTTCAATCCACAGCTGTTGTAAGGTACAAGGCTTGTTTTGCACTTTTTGTTTTGCCTTAAGCTGAAAAGAAACATTTCTGTGTAATTTTTGTAGTTCCATTTTGTGTTATGCCAGAAGCATGGTTTATTTTCCTTTGTGATTCCTGACTGCAGACGTTCTCCCGGGAAGGGAAATAAAATACCTCTTTATCAGTCTAGCTACTCGTCCACGACTACACTCTTTTTATTGAATAGCTAGTGGGACTTCAAATCCCAGGGGGCACTACTTGTCCCTGCTACCTAAGAAGAGGCCTCACTGAAACCCCCAGGTCCTTTGCCTTTGGGGGGTATGTAGGTGGGTGACAATATGCAGTATTCACTGCCAGCACCATAATTCAAAGGCATCGTTTTTTTCCTGTCTATCTTTTTCTCTGTCCATCTTTCGCATCCATATGATGTTATTGAAAATACCATTGCTTGAACAAGTCAAATCTTTTTATGGAGAGAGACATCTCTGCATTCAGAATCTTGTCTAGATCCTTCATAGCCATTCTGCCAAGAGCAATGAGTCATCGGATTTCCTGATTGCTTGTTGCTTGTTTATTGATAACACAGGTACACTACCAAAAAACTGCCTCCAGTTTTGCAACTGATTCCTATAGATTTTGGGGTGCTGAATCCAGGAAAAATAGCCAAAATGTTCCATCACGTCACGTTTTCTTGCAAAATTAGATTTCTTACCCATATAAGGAATGTTCACATAATTTCTTTTTAGCCGACTGCAGTTTATTTTCTTGGCCCAAAATAAAGGTTGTAATGGTTAACTAACTAGAAACACTCCCTCATGATATTTTAGAGTGTTTTGTATTCATTTTATACATTAACAGGACAATTGGGAGGCGGGGGGCTAAATCCAGTACTCGCCCTGGCACATGTTCTTTCCTGTTCGCCTCGCCTCGTTCGCTCGCTCGCTCAAACACGGTGGTTGCGACATGAACGTTCCTGTCAAATTTCAGTTTCTTGCAAGTTCATTATTACCTTTTGTTTGCTCAGTCGTAATCCAGCTTTATTCCGAAGTGGTTCACTACAGTTGTAGTTTGCAGTGCTGTGTATTTGTGATGGCTCACAGAGCCAGAGGTTGCGTCAACTCTCTGGACAGTTTTTGTTTTATTTGTGGGGAATATACCGTGAAAAAGCGGCAGAGGAACATTTCTGCATTTATTAAAAAGGTATATTTCGCCTATTTCGGTTTGAAGTTAGGTGATCAAGACAAACCGTGGGCTCCTCACAAAGTGTGCAAGACATGTGAGGAAGATCTACGCTTATGGATGAAAGGTAAAAAACAAGCATTTCGTTTCGGAATACCTATGATGTGGCGTGAACAAAGAGACCACAGCAGTGACTGCTATTTTTGCTCTTGCATTGTGAAGGGATACAACTTAAAAAATAAGAACGTAATAAGTTACCCCAACCTTCCCTCAGCAATTAGGCCTATGCCTCATAGCAACGAAGTACCTGTGCCTGAACCACCAAAATCTTTGGATCATATTTGTGTGGACGGTTCTGATCATGAAGAGACTCATCAGATGGCTTTTCCCGATGAGTCCAGTACTTCCGAGTTTGAAACTGTACCAGATCCGAAACCTGAACTTTTCTCTCAAGCTGAATTGAATGATTTAGTCCGGGATTTAGGACTCCCAAAAGATGCTGCCCAACTGCTAGGTTCTCGGCTTAAACAGAAAAATCTATTGTCACCAGGAACAACTTTTTATTGGTACCGCAACCGCGAGACACAATTTTTGAAGTATTTCAGCAAAGAGGAAGATTTGGTATTTTGCAACGATATATACGGAGTGATGGAAAAGTTTAAACTCAAGTATGATCCTGCTGAATGGCGGCTGTTCATTGATTCGTCAAAAGACAGCATAAAAGGTGTTCTTCTTCATAATGGCAACACATTCGCTTCAGTTCCTATTGCTCACTCTGTTATTCTCCAAGAAAAATACAAGAATTTGGCCCTGATTCTTCAGAAGATTCGTTATGATGAGCATAAGTGGATGATTTGTGGAGACTTTAAAATTCTATCCATGCTATTAGGGCAGCAATCCGGTTTCAACAAATATCCCTGCTTCCTTTGCTTGTGGGATAGCCGGGCCCGCGACCTACACTGGGGGAAAAAAGACTGGCCAATTCGGGAGTATTTGAGACCCGGTGAGAAAAATGTTCTTCATGAGAGCTTGGTACCTCGTGATAAAATTCTATTACCACCTCTCCACATTAAGTTGGGTCTCATTAAGCAATTCATCAAGTCCCTTCCAAAAGATGGTGAGTGCCTTCGGTACCTTTGCTCAAAGTTCCCCCGACTTTCTGAAGCAAAGCTAAAGGAAGGAGTGTTTGTTGGCCCTGATATAAGGAAACTCATTTCAGATGGAGCATTCGCTGAAACGATGTCTGAGAAGGAAAAAGAAGCCTGGGATTCCTTCAAGGATGTTGTTCTCAAATTCTTGGGGAACAGGCGGGATGAGAACTATAAGGATATTGTTGCCAGGATGCTCAATGCCTTCAAAGAACAAGGCTGTAACATGAGCCTGAAAGTCCATTTCTTGCACTCCCATGTGAACTACTTTCCCAAAAACTTGGGGGCGTACAGTGAAGAACAAGGTGAAGGGTTTCACCAGGACATCAAGGACGCAGAGAGAAGGTACCAAGGAAGATGGAACACCACTATGATGGCTGATTTCTGCTGGTTGCTGCTGCGGGAAACCCCAGATGAAAAATACGCCAAGCAGTGCACCAAGAGAAGCATTCGGGGGAAGAAGAAACGGGCCCACCAGGAGATTGATTGACCCAAGAATGACTTTAAAATCTAAACTGTGTTGACAAATATCGTGTTTTTACTAAACTTTGAAATAAAAATTTGCTAGTTATTACCACAGTGTCGGATCTCATTTATTAGAATTTTATTTTCACACCATCGGGTGTTTGTCTTCATGTATTGCAATGGTGCGGTTTGCGTTTTCTATTCTTACATACATACCTGTACAACATTTTTTGCACATTTCTTTGCTTTGCTTTGTGTCTAACCTCGCTCTTATATGCTCAATGTTTGTGCACATGTATGTGGCTGTTTTAAGTGCAGACAATTTTGCTACCATCACAGTGTGTTTTGTTGACATTACTCTATTCTTATGTGCTGCCTTGTTACAATTTTCTTTATTCTTATTTGAATAACTACTAAACAATTAGTATAAAGAATTCATCCAAGAAACTTTTATCTCGATCGCACTCAATCTGAAACGTTCACCTCAAACTGCTAACCCAATGTAGCAAAACATCTGTACGTGATGGAGCAAATTGGTTACCAGATTTGGATTCAGCGCACCAAAAAACGTAAAAATCAATCGAAACATTAGAGGCAGTTTAAAAAAAAAATTTTTAGTGTACCTGTGTAATTGATCCAAGTAGGTTAAAGTTGTCCACGATTTCAATTTCTTTTCCATCAACAATGAACTTAATGATTTTGCCAGTTGTCATGATCTTTGTCTTCTTTACATTTTAAGACTATGTTCCTTGATCGTGAGAAGCAAATGTTTCAGATCATCTTCACTTTCAACCAGTAATGTGTTATCATCATCACAGTGAAGGTTGTTGATGAGTCTTAAAACCAATCTTCACACCTCTGTTGTCTTCATACAATCCTGCTTTTCTGATAATTTGTTCTGCATATAAATTAAACAGGTAGGGGGAAAGTATGCGGCCTTGTCATACACCTTTGCTGATTTTAAACCATTCTCCTTCTCCTTGTTCCGTTCGAATTGTTGCTTCTTGCTCAATGTGCAAGAGAACGATCAGGTGTTCTGGTATACCCATGCTTCTTAATGTGGCCCCAAGTTTCTCATGGTTTACACAGTCAAAAGCCTTGCTGTAGTCAATAAAGCCCAAATAAATATCCCTTTGGTATTCTTTAGTCTTTTCAAGGATCCGATGATGTCTCTCGCTTCTCTCTCTTTCCTGAACCCTGCTTGCACTTCAGGTAGTTCTTGTTCCAGGTATGGTTGTAGTCTCTATTGAATAATCTTCAGTAGAATCTTGCTGGCATGTGGGATCAGAGCGATTGTGCGATAATTTCCACAGTCAGTTGGATCACCTTTCTTTAGTATTGGTATAAACACAGATCTTTTCCAGTCATTTGGCCATGATGTTGTCTTCCAAATTTCCTGGCAGAGCCTTATAAGTATGGTAACAGCTGCATCAGATTGCTGAGTGGAGGAAAGGCCTGGCAATCTACTTCTGTATCTTGCCATGAAAATACAATGGTGGGGCAAGGACAAAGGGAAGGATTCCTTGAAGACATTTTTAATTATTTTTGTTTCTCTCCCTCTTTTCAAAAATCCCCGATTCCATTTGCATTGACCAATATTTTAGTAGACATGGAAAAGCCAACCTCTAACCTCCTTGCAGAGTTTGCAAGCTTATGGGTAATTTGCACTGGCAGTTCTGCAAGCTATGGAGTTTTCATTTGAAAATTGGTGACCCAGAGGGGGCCATGACTATACACAGCACATGCACACAGAGTTTGCAGGAACAAATTTTCTACAAGAGATATGTACAGGGAGTCAAATGTAAGCTCTGCTTTTATAAACACAAGATGGCCCAGGTTCCATACTGCCTAATGATTAGAACAGCAGGCTGAGAATCAGGGAAACCCGATTCAGATTCCACTGTTGCTCCCTATGATTTTGGGCAAGCATTTAACCTTCCATTGCCTCAGATATAAAATTAGGGCCCTTGGACCTTGAGGCCATCACTAGTGTAGGGTCGGGCGGGATGTGCCTGGGTTATCATTCCTTTGTGTGTGATGCTGTCTGAGAACCTACTCCTGCACAGGGACTGGGGAGTGTGGAGGGAGTATAAGCATTGGGAGAGTATAGCAGGAGGCCAGGAGGTCTAAAGGATTAGGTTGTTGTGGGATTTAACTGGTATGCACTTTTGGGGGATACAATTCAGTATTACATCTGTGAATTATTTTTTTTTGGGGGGGGGGGAGGGTTGGTAGGAGGGCAGAAGGGATGTGAATATAATTGTGTAATCGGGGTTGGTTTGGTGCTGGCCATTACGCTTCTGGAAGATTTGTGGGGAGACTTAAGAAGTATTAACATTGAATTTTATTTTATTTATTTATTTATTTAACACTTCTTATGAATGCCTGTGGTGTGATAAGAACTTGGGGGATTATTAGCTGGGAGACTGGGGAGATAAGAGGATAGGAAGAAAATGAAAATATAGACAATGTATATATGTTATGTGTAAGAGTATCCACAGGCAGGGACTGTGTGATTTAATTTTGTTAATAAACACTATTTAAACAAAAAACCTCCAGGTGTTTTCAGTAGTAGGCCACAAGATTGGAAATCCATATGTATGCCAGCTGCATACTTTTTTTAAATTGATAATTGTTATATAATTGTTATTTTGTTGTTAGCTATTGGAAAATATGGATTTGTTTTAACAGTAATACAAAAGCCATCCAAAATTAGTTTGTAAGCACTCCTAGGGATAGAAAAATATCCACTGTACCTGAATGCAAAATCTCATAAAAAAAAAGAAAGTTGTAAGCTGCTCTGTACCTCCTTCCAGCAGAAAAAGTGGGATTTAAGTTAAAGTGGAGGAGTGGCCTAGTGGTTGGGGCAAAGTACCGCAGGCCAGAAGGTCAGGGGTTTAAATCCCACTAGAGGACAGCAACCTTGGGCCAGAAGGACTGGGGTTTCTAGTCCCACAGGTGCTCCTTGTGGTTTTGGGCAAGCCACTTAACCCTCCATAGCCCATGTTCCCTGTAAAATAGTTATCTCCAAGTTATAATGTCCTGTTCAATGTAATTTCAGTTTGTTCAATGTAAACTGCACTGATGCAGAATATAAATAAATTAACCATTGACTTTTGTCCTCAAGTGACGAGGTTCACCTTATGCTGCTGGGGAGTGGAGGGACCAATGTTCAAAAAGCTGTCTCCAGAGATAAACACTTGCTCACAGTGTCAAGTGATTTTTCTGTGCACTGAGTGAAGAAAGAGAAGATCTTCAAGTACTAAGCACTGAAGTTGATACTAAGAAAATGTGGCAGAAGGATACAGGAATATTTCCCTTCGCATTGGTGCCACAGGCTTGATTAAAAGGAATTTTCAAGTACACCTTGATAAACTGAATGCAAATCTTACATCTTATGAATTCCTGAAGGAGGTTATTTTTCTCATAAGCAAATACTATGGCAAGCATTAGCAGTGAATTTGAGAGATGGTGTGCCCTCATACTAAGCTGTGGATACGTTAACTTGGCCTAGACCTTTAGAGGAATGGCAGGGGATTGGGGAAGTCGATGTGAGTGGCTCATTGGGAGGGAGATGATCAAATGGAATTGGAAGGGTAGAAAGCGAGCTAAAAGCTTTAGGAGCAGTTGGTTTTGGTGGGCTGGTTAGCAAGGAGAAGTGGCAGGCTAATCTGCTTGTTTTGCCCTTCCTACCTTTGGGTTTGATGGGGACGAAGAGGAATGAGGAGTTCCAGTCACAGCTGTTCAGCTGTGGATGGGGGAAGGTGCCTGTTAAGATCCAGGGCAGCCTGTGATGGAAGTATGGGGTTAATATGGAGGGGTGGGTGGGGGCAATATGGAGGGGTGAAATGGAGACTTGCATGCGTCATTGCAGCAACCTTGGGGAGTATGGTTTGGTGTCACTGCAAAAGGAGAGGTAAGATGGGGAAGTCCAGAGGCTTCTTGTGAACCTTTCTGTGGCTAGATAAGTACCAACTAGTTGGGAGTCTGAATGTGTTGTGATACCAGGTTAAAGAGAATACCATGGTAAAGTGAAATTTGGGAAAATTGGGGCTATGTTATCATTTTTTAGTGTAGTTAATGTTGGAAATATTCAATGTGTTATGGGAGTTTTTGAGTTGTGAGGAAGATGTGCAAGTACCTATGTTATTAGATCATATCCACATAGCCTGGCTTAGGAGCCAGGTTCATTACTGCCATGGTATGCGCAAAAATAATCATTTGGAGACATTGGCCCTCATTCTAGAAAGCAGGTTGTGGGGCTCCACATCCCACCAGGATGTGCAGCCCCGCAATCCACCTAAATGCTATTTCCCTACCGGCTCTCCCCATACGTCCTATGCTTTAGGACAGGGAGAGCCGGCAGGGGATGGAGCATGGGTGGAGCGGGGGCAGGAAGCCCGGCAGCATGTACAGGGCTGATTCAGGTCACAGCCCTATACGTGCTACCAGGCCTACTGGTCCATATTGCTTCTACCACCTTAGAGGTGGTATAAGTAGTTTTTTGAGGGGAATTAGGGCAGGGGAGCAACCCACAGGGCCATGGCCAGGTGTGGGTGTCCCCTCTGCCTGATTCAGGCTGCAGGAGACCAGTCATGGGTCGGGCGGCGGGGATATTGGGGGCCAGAGCTGCGGCAGTCTGGGGAGCCTGCGGGGAGGACGTCCCCACAGGCAGGAGGGGCACCTGGTCCATCCTGAGGTCCGATTCTGGTTCCTGCGAGAATGTTTTGTTCCCGCAGACCAGAATCGGGTCCTAATGATCCCATCTTCAGCGGGGTGTCCAGACAGCCTGGACATCCCCCTCCCGGAAAGGGGCTCATTACCCTCAAATGCAATCCTTTGGAAGGATCTCCTTATTGATGCAGTCATCTATTCTACAAAAGTTTGAAAACAATTTGCACAGGAGAATATCAAATGTCCCCTGAGTCAACCAAAATAATTTTAAGGGTTATATCATAAGAAACAAAACATGCATGTTGAATATGTCAGATATTTGCCAATTTATGTGTCTCAAAAATGTTCCAGAGTTGAGATCATAGGGCTTGATTCACCCAAATTAAAGAATTAAGAAACTGAAAGAAGTGTACTTGACAACTATGGCAAATAAAGATTTTTATGCTATATTTTAAAATTCAGCTCAGAGATCTTGTATATCTCAGGAAGGTAAAGAAAATTCATTTTGCCAAGGTTTTTAGATTAGATCCTGCTTCAAAAAGTGAAATATATTGCTACCAGACACATTTTAATATTAATAAGCCTCCATATTCCTTTTCAATATGTGACTCAGCTCCATGGTATCACTAGAATCTACAGTGAGGTACAGAAAATGCATTAAGCATTCTGAGAGCGTGACACCAAATAAAAATAAGAGCATAACATAAAAAATTGCAATTATGCTTCTGGTCTCCAAAGGGAACTGATTGGAAAAAACACTGTAAAACTCTGCAAAGTTCTACTATGACTCAATAAAATGTCTTAAATTTGGAAACTTGAAAAAATGTAAAACAGCTTTGAAAGGAAGACTTTGCTTTAGTAATTGTGTGCAAGGTGGAAAAAATCTACATCTCTCATTTATACTACAGTGTAAGCTGCCTATGTTCAGCTTTACCTGTTCTACATCACCTTGGGTGAATCTCTTCATAAGGGCTGCTGAAAGATATTAAGACTAATAATTTTTCAAGTCTAGCAACGGATCGAAAGCTCCAGATACTGTTCCAGATCAATCCATAGACTTCCCAAAGACAAGATATCAGGCAACTCGGGGGGCGGAGCCCGATGTCCAGCGGGATGGTCGCATAAGGGGGGCGGAGCCCGATGTCCAGCGGGATGGTCGCATAACGCTGAGGCTCCCGAGAGGCCTACTCAGAATCCTGAATTAACACCGGACATACTTGAATTTCTGCTCTGATCTTGCCGGGGCACATTGGTGAGATGGCGGGGACCAAACCTACGCGCCTGGAATTTGGATCTCCAGCGGCTTCTCACGGTAAACGCTCCAAAACTGAACCCCCGTCTCCGCAGAAGGGGCTGGCTTTGCGCGAGGGCCCCGAAATGCAGCAGGAAATCCTCGCAGAGATTAGAGGGGTTAAGGACCTCGTGCAGTCAAACGGTGAAGCACTCCGAGCGCTGCGGGAAGATCTTGGTGTGTTACAAGGCAGGCTAGAGGGACTCTCTTCGCGTCAGGACAAAATGGAGAGCGTATTAGACTCCCACGCGGTCCGGTTGTCCAAACTCGACAAAGTTGAACGTCAGGTGCGGGCCTTGCAGAAAGAAGTGGAAGATGGCAATAATAGAGCGCGCCGCAACAACCTACGACTCGTGGGCATACCGGAGGGAGCGGAATCGGGAGACATGAAGGAGTTTTTATATAAAATCCTCCCTTCCTTGCTCCAAATCACCTTTACCAAAGAATTGGAGATCGATCGCGCTCATCGTGTACCCACAAACATAACGCTCAACAGGAAGACCCCGCGGCCTATCATCTTTCGACTTTTGAGATATCAACATGTGGAGCAAATTCTCAGTGCCTCTCGGGCAAAGGGCCATATGGAGTTTGAGAGCCATAAGATCTCCTTCTATCCTGACTTGGCTAAACCCACGGTCGACCGCCGAAAGCGCTTTCTGGAATTCCGGCCGAGGCTTCAACAACTACAAGCACGCTATGGCCTGATGTACCCGGCCAAGCTCCGAGTCACGCTTCATAATCAGACAAGAACATTTGAGGACCCTGATCTACTAGCGGAGTTTTTGGATGCTAAAGAAGCCGACTTGATGCGTTGACTTCCAGAATATTCCTGCCAGTATTCTCATGTCCGCTGTGCCTGCCATATTGGATTTGCCGCGGCTCAGCAAAAGTCTGCCGAGGGCGGTTTGTTGCCTTATCTTGATGATATCTGTGACCCGACTCCATCTACCCATCGTAGCCTCGATGAGTATCAGAGACAGTGTTAATTATGGACTCTGGTGTTTTTTTTTTTTGTTTTTTTATGTTTCTATCTTCCTCTCTAGGGCCTCCTCCCGCAGACATATGGTCGCCATTTTCATTGGGGGTTTTGCTTCTTCTCTAAGTTACTTTGGTACATACTTTTCAATATGGGGTGTATTAGTCAGCAGACTCGGTGATTATATCATTTTTGTACAGTTTCTGATTATGTTGTATGTTTTCCAGCGCCCTTATCTAAAATGTCTATTACTGATCGATGGCACCATGTAAGATTTTATCATTGAACGTAAAAGGAATCAATAATCCGATAAAACGGAAGAAAATCCTAAGCTATCTAAGTCATGAAGCTGCGGATCTGATTTTCCTCCAAGAAACGCATTTAAATTCGAAGGAAACTCTTAAACTCAATATTAAACCTTACATGGTGGCCGCCTATTCTCCAGCCGTTTCTAAGAAATGTGGGGTTGCCATACTGGTTAGGAAATCTCTGCATGCTACTATTATTGCGACTAGCTCAGATACAGCAGGTAGATGGTCCAGAGCTCACCTCAAGATAGGTAACCTTGAAGTTACATGTATATGCCTTTATGCTCCTAATGTGGATGACCCTGCCTTCTTTGCTACCATTGCTCAGGTTGCGCAGGCCTCTGCTAATACCTCATTGATAATAGGGGGGGATTTCAATTTAGTTCTTGATCCCCTGATTGACAAACAGCCGCCTAGGACAAGTGGTCCCCCCAAGAGTCATACCACGCTTACCTCTGTGATCAAAGATCTTGCTTTAGTCGATCTATGGAGGTTATTACACCCCAACGAGCTTGACTTTACCTTCTTTTCTTCCCCTCATAAATCCCAGTCTCGTATAGATTTCTTTCTCATATCAAAGCTGTTAGTCCCTCAGGTGGACACTGCAAAGATTCACTCCCAACATATTTCAGATCATGCTGCTATTTCTTTTCAATTACACACTACTGCACCCCAAGGGAATTCGGGGGCCTGGTTCTTTGATAGAGCCCTATTAACTCAGCCAGAGTTCCAGTTAGAAATTCACGCAGCCATACAGGATTACTTCCATTTTAATTTACCCCAGGATACTGCAAATTGGGCTTGGTGGGAGGGTTTCAAAGTGGCCATTCGTGCAACGATCACCAGTTATCAAATTCGCCTGCGGAAACAACGCAAACAGCAGCTACTTATACTAGACCAACAAATCAAAGCAGGCGAACGAGTTCTAACTTCCCGTACTGATCCATGCGTCTTAGTTCGCTTACAGCGTCTCCGTTTTCAATATAATGCAATCCTCTCAACTGCAGCTTCTAAGAGTATTGAGTTTCAACGAGGGACATACTACCGTGAAAGCAACCGAGCCGGTCGACTTTTAGCCAACGCCTTGAAAGGTCAAAAAGAAGCCAAATGCGTAGCGGCCCTTCGAGCCCCACAGGGAGGGGGCATACTGACCACAGACTCCGATATCGTAGAGCTCTTTCGGGATTTCTATACCCGTCTCTATCAATCTGAATGTGATTTCTCATCAGAGACCTTCGAGCGATTGTTTTCTGATATTCAGCGGCCGACCCTTTCTGAAGCTGATAGGGATGCGCTAGATGAACCTTTCTCTACTTCAGAGATCCAATTTGCCCTAAAACGCACAGCCTCGGGTCGAGCCGCCGGGCCTGATGGTCTCCCGACCGAATTCTACAATACGTTCAGTGCAGATTTAATACCCTACTTAAAACTCTATTTTACTGCCCTTGCGGTAGATACATCCTCTTTGGGATCCTTTTCTGCAGCTAATGTGGTAGTATTTGAGAAAGAAGGCAGAGACCCGCTGCTAACCGCCAACTATCGTCCAATCTCCCTACTTAATGCCGATTATAAGATCTTCGCAACGATCTTGGCCTCCCGGCTGTCCGACAGGATGGCCACCTTAATCCATCCCGACCAATGCGGTTTTATACCCGGCCGATCCACCGCTGACAATGCTCGGACCTTGTGTCATGTGCTCTCCAGTGCTGCCAACTTGGACCACCCCTGGGTGGGTCTTTCCCTAGATGCTGAAAAAGCCTTTGATCGCCTAGAATGGCCCTTTTTATTTGCAGTTCTCCGATGGTATGGCTTTGGGGAGGGCTTCCTCCGATACCTCCAAGTCATGTACACTCAACCCGTAGCCAGTATTTGTGTAAATGCTATTAAGTCTCAGCCTTTTAATCTCCAAAGAGGCACGCGTCAAGGTTGCCCCCTATCACCAATGCTCTTTGATCTTGCTCTTGAACCCCTCGCCCTCCTTATTAGACAGTCTGCACGTATTCGTGGTGTCCCCTTCAGTCACAGAGAGATTAAACTCTCTGCATATGCAGATGACCTTATGCTCTTCGTATCCCTTGATTCGGTTCCAGCTGTCTTGGATCTGATTGATGGCTACTCGCAATTATCGGGCTATAAAATAAACTGGACCAAATCCGTAGCATTCCCACTGAACCGCTGGGTACATGAGGCTGACATGCAGGCCTTTCCTTTCCTTTGGCAATCCCGCATGGTGAAATATCTTGGGGTCCATTACTGTTCTCCTTTAGAAGACACTATTAGTTTTAATGCCAAAGAGATAGTCTCCAAAGTCCGTGAGCTCACAAATCGTTGGTCTCCCTTATCCCTTACATGGTGGGGCCGCCTAGAAACTGTGAAAATGATGATAGTCCCCAAGGTGAACTATATTTTAGAAATGCTGCCATGCTTACTCCCGCTACACACCTACAAAGATATTGAGGGCCTTCTCGTCCGCTATCTCTGGCAGGGCAAACCACCAAGGATAGCTAAGCAAAAACTACAGTCTGCGAAGGAACTAGGGGGTACCCGCTTTCCTGATTTTCTCAAATATCATCAAGCCTTCTTACTTAAACAAGGTGCCCGATGGCTAGATGCCTCGAAAGACAGCAGACCAGTTTGGCTTGACATAGAAGAGGAGCTTAGTAACCCAATTCCGTTGATCCATCTCCCCGGTATGTCCCATCAAGTAGACACCCGCCATCCCCCAATGATTGTTGATACTCTTGCGGCCTTTAATACTCTCATTCTATCACTGGGCCCAAACGTATGTCCTCAGGACGGACTCCCGCTGTGGAATAACCCCAGAATTCAAGTCCTAAATAGAACGATAGCATGGAAACCCTGGTACTCTAGGGGGATCTGGACACCCCAACAGCTCTTCTCTGCAGCTCGTTGGAAAACCTTTTCTGATTTACAAAAGGAATTTGCGTTACCAGCGAAACATTACTTTCAATTGATGCAGCTTCAACACTGCCTCAAAAGTGCTCGAATCCTGCCACCCTCTGTCTCTACTGAAGACGGGCTATTAGACCTAATTCACTCTATTAGTAGTACACATGGGGTAGCCTCTAACTTTTATAAACTATTATGTCAGGGTACAGATACTGCTACTTGTAGAGCCCAACAAGCCTGGGAGCGCGAACTGCAAACCACTTTAACCCCTGTGCAATGGAGCTTTTTCTGGAGCAAAGTAGTGCGGGTTTCCCGATCTGCCTCAGTTACTCAAACTCTCTTCTTTTTTGCACATAGATGCTTTTATACTCCAGAAAAAATAGCCAAATGGCACACAACTGCTGGGGACCAGTGTTGGTCTTGTCATACTGCTGTGGGAACCCTCGCTCATGTTATTTATGAATGTCCTCAACTACAGGTTTACTGGGGGCGGGTCTGGGGTCGTATTCAACTTATCTTACACCTCCACGAGCCTCTTTCTTGGAAGATTGTGGGACTCCGCTCAGTGGCGGAGGTCCCCTCTCTTCCTAAGAAGGGTCGCTTTCTCCTTGATTTCATGCTGGGTATAGCTATATGTTTAATCACGAGGAATTGGAAGGATAGCTCTCGACTTACTGTCAATGAATGGTGGAACCTTGTCTGCCTATATAGTAAATATGAGCAGATATCTCGGAGAGCTATTCCCCATACCCAAACTCACTCTCGCTTGTCTAAATGGCAGATGCTCAATGATTATGTACAATCTGCTCATTGCTCCGACATGTCTGTTTAATGTACACTCATCATGTTTTAGATCACCGTTTGGTTTTATAACATAATAATGTCAGTACACGCCCGTTTCGGGAATGATTAGTTTTCTAGAGAAGAAGCAGGGGGGAGGGGGGTGGTAGGGGTTTACTTTGGTGTATGTATCTCATTCTATGTATGTATCTGTCTTTAGCTGTATGTCTTCCTTTCCTTTGTTGTTATAAAACGAAAATAAAGAATTAAAAAAAAAAAAGATATCAGGCAACTCATTTTGAAAAGTAGGGGTCAACAAATACCATCCTGTGTCAGGGGGATACATAGTTCTCAAGTCACTTCCTATAGACCAAGATCCCGAAATATTCCCTCTTTAGCTAATGGAAAAAGCTGCCAAATGAATGAGAAAATCAAATGGGTTTAAAAAAGGTTTGAACAAGTTCCTGGAAGAAAGGTCCATAAGCCATTATTAAGAAGGGACCCAGGATATCAATGCTTGACCCAGTACAAGCATTGCGGAACCTGTGTCTTTTGGGGAAACTGCTAGGTACGTATGACCTAGATTGGCCACTGTTGGAAACAGGATACTGGGCTTGATGGACCTTGGTCTGACCCAGTATGGCATATCTTATGTTCTTATGGTCTTATGTAAGTTGTCCGACAAAAAAACAAAAATATGTTTCTTGAAAGGTGATTTGGCTTGTGGTTGGGCTCATCTCCTGGTTAATCTTGGTCTTTTATTTTTAGCACTAAACAGAATCCTTGCATGATTTATTAAGTAATTGCCAAAGTACAGATGTGGGTCAGGTTTTGATTTATACCCCCTCTAATGATGTTTTAGAAAAAGATCGTTTGGTGGTTGTCCAAGGAGATTGTGCTTTGGCCGCGTTCTTCTATGTCATGTGGATGGTGAAGGGTTTTGCAAGGGAAATTATATTTTTGATCCATGTCCTACTGACATCATGCATAAACTCTAAGCAAAGGGTATTTTCTGGCTGGCATTTTTTGTTAATGCAGTTTTGGAGAAATGTTTATATATTTATTTAACTTTTTTATATACCGCTTTACCTTAACGTCAGTGTGGTTTACAGATATTTTTATATACATAGTTTTACAATGAAATTATCAACATATTCAAACCTTGTTTTCCATCTAGAATCTACCAGATTGATCTTATCCCAATTTTGAAAAATCCTGGGTTGGATCTGGATTAGGATTGATAAATGTCCAATATGTACATAATTTACCCAGTTAATGCTACAAGTTACCTATCCTGTTAAAATATAAGCACAAGACAGTTTTGACTGAATTGAGCAAGAATTGTTAATTGTAAACCGCACCGATAATAAAGAGTGCGGTATAGAAAAGCTGTTAAATAAATAAATGTCTCTGTTAATATACCTAGGGGTCTGCTTACTAAGCGACGCTAGCGGCTTCCATGCGAAATATGAGCCATGGTCCCATCAAATAAAGTGGGACAGCGGCTCCAATTTTGCATGGAAGCCACTAGCGCCGCTTAGTAAACAGAGCCCCTAGACACAGTTTTACAGGATTCCTGGCATACGAACATGGCAAAAGAAAAGTCTTTGAAGTAAATCTCAGGAGCAGGAGTCAATAGATTCACAGGGTATGAAGGTTTTTGCACGAGAGCTCCAGACCATACAAACTTTGATCTAATTAAGAAACAGGAACCGAGATCATCAGCAATACAGGACACAGTTAAGAGGAGACTGGCTAGAACCAACCCCCATGGAGGCATAAATAGCTCTTCTTACAGGATGCTCACCTTCTAAGTCAATGATTACTGATTTAAGGGCAGCCTACCTGTGATGATACTGGGGAAAACCCCCCGGACGTTTTGATATTTTAATGTCATGTTCAAATTAAAAATGATATGAAACATAGGAGATGTCATTGATAATCATGTTGTTTCAAATGAATGTACATCTTCAGTATTTCATTCATTATTTTTCCTATATACAGACTTGTAAAATGACTCCTCCCATTGTACATGGATTCATATCCATGTGCATGCCTACATTTCTTTACAGATATTTTAGAAATGGCCCCACATTTAGCAAAGCCCTTTCTAAAATATCACCAGAATTGTAAATAGAGTGACCTCAGCATCTCAATTCTGATCTACATGTCTTTTTCTAAAATGTGCCATCATATTACTCACCTTTCCAAATCTAAGCTCAAAGCAAGTTACAAGCAGTTGCACAAGTTATTTGTTCTGAACAAGTGAACTTACAATCTAAGTTCCATCTGAGACAATGGAGGATAAAGTGACTTCTCAAGGCCACAAGTGTAAAATGCAGAATTCGAACCCTGTATCTCCTGGGTCACAGCCTGTTGATAAAACCATTACACTTCTATTCAATTCAAACATAAGTTGAGAGGTAAGGTCATAGCCAGGGTAGGTCAAGACACACAGGTCTTGGGTGGGAAGGAAGTTATCCTTGTGCAACTCTTTGACCCAGAAAAGATAGTTACATTTCCAAAAACATTCTCAAGTGTTTGGAAGCAGGATTCCAGTTCTGTTCTGGTAAGATGCTTAGAGGCCCTTTTCCTAGAGTGTGCTAAGCAGTTACTGCATGTTTTTGTGCACAATAACTGCAAACAGCCACTCATGCATTGGGGGGAGGGGGGCTGAATAGGTTAGGTAGGGGCAGAGAGTGGGCATGGAGAGCACATTGCAATTAGTGTGGGGGGGGGGGATGACATATCATGCTCTGTCAATGTTTCCATTAACACAAGTGCACCTAGCGCCACCACAGTAGGTGAAAATAGGTACACCAGCAAACCTTGCACCAGGTGTTAGAAAATGCATTTGCGCATTAGTTGCCGGAAAAATGCCGGTCATGTCCCAAAAATTACCAAAAAACCTTTGTACTTATCATATGTCAGTTTTTGCAATAAACATTCATTAAGTGCTTTAGATACTGTGTCATGGTAGCAGCATGCATTTCAATCCTTATTCGTTGGTGCCCAACAGCTTGAAGACAACAGCACCTTATAGCATTCAATAGCATGGCAAGCTGGGGAGCCAGCAGGGAAATTACTGGATTGAGTTTAAACATGCAAAGAATAGTATTCCTAGAGTGATACATTGTCTCCACATTTTGCTTTGGATGCGGTCCAAATGAGAATAACGAATGCTATGGATGCGATTGCACTATGCATTTAGGAACTTTAAATAAGACTGTGAATTATAAATAGTTTTTTAAAGAAAGCATTTTATGAATTATGCAGTGGTTTCTTCAGGGGGAACATATAACCTCACGCAATTGGGCCGGGTGGCCGTTTTTTGAAAATTGATTAAAATGGAGGGCCTGTTTCAAGAGAGTGATTTTTCATCTTCACGACAGGCGATCTGACAAAAAAATTCAACACAATGTATTGACTCTGTCCATTTCAGTTAAGGAAAGTAGAAATGTTTGTATGAGGGGTCTATATGCACCTTTTTTCATATGAGTATTATAGTGGTGACATAGGTGGGTTAGCGACTTTTTATAATTAGCAGAATTTACCCTTTAATGATGGCGTTTTCAGTGAGTAGCAGTCAATCAAATACAGCAACATTCGCCTTTTCTGAGGAGGTGATTAAAAATCTTTTGGAACATCTGTCCTTATTAGACTCCGAGACCGTACCTGAGGTTCCAGCATCAGGGTCGTGGACTGTATTAAAAATTTAAAACGTAGAAACATAGAAACATGATGACAGAAAAAGACCACAAGGCCCATCTAGTCTGTCCTTCCATAACAACTACAACAGTCCACTTTTTACCTTTAGAGATCCTCTGTGTTGGTCCCATGCTTTTTTGAATTCAGTTACTGTCCTCATCTCTACCACCTCCACTGGGAGACTATTCCACGGATCCACTACTCTTTCCGTAAATAAATATTTCCGCATATCACTCCTGAATCTATCTCCCTTCACCCTCATCCCATGTCCCCTCGTAGCAGAACTTGCTTTCAATTGAAAGAGGCTCTCTCCCTGAACATTTATGCCACGGAGGTATTTAAACATCTCAATCATATCACCTCTATCCCGCCTTTCCTCTAAGGTGTACATATTAAGATCCTTAAGTCTGTCCTCATATGCTTTATAATGAAGCCCATTAATCATTTTAGTAGCAACCCTCTGCACCGACTCCATCCTGTTCACATCCTTTTGAAGGTGCGGTCTCCAGAATTGCACACCATACTCCAAATGAGGTCGCACCAAAGACTTATACAGAGGCATTATCACCTCCTTTTTTCTGCTAGCCATTCCTCTCCGTATGCACCCAAGCATCCTTCTAGCTTTTGCCGTCGCCTTTTCTACCTGTTTAGCTACTTTAAGATCATCAGACACAACTACGCCTAGGTCCCGCTCTTCTTTAGTGGACAAAAGTACTTCACCTCCTATACTGTATTGCTCCCTTGGATTGCTGCAGCCCAAATGCATGACCTTACATTTTTTAACATTAAATCCCAGCTGCCAAATTCTAGACCATTCTTCAAACTTAGCTAGATCCCTCCTCATGTTATCTACACCTTCCTGGGTGTCTACTCTATTGCAGATTTTGGTATCATCCGCAAAGAGGCAAACCTTACCCGAAAGCCCTTCCGCTATATCACTAACAAAGATGTTAAAAAGAATCGGACCAAGGACAGATCCCTGGGGCACACCACTGGTAACATCCTTCTCCTCAGAGTGAGCTCCATTTACTTGTATTCTTTGTCGCCTCCCACCCAACCAATTTCTAACCCAAGCAATCACTTTAGGGTCCATCCCTAGGGTGCTCAGTTTGTTTATAAGTTGCCTGTGAGGAACAGTGTCAAAGGCTTTACTGAAATCTAAATACACCACATCTAGAGCTCTCCCTCGGTCCAACTCCCTGGTCACCCAGTCAAAGAAATCAATCAGATTTGTCTGACAAGACCTGCCTCTGGTGAATCCATGCTGCCTCGGATCCTGTAATCCGCCGGACTCCAGAAACCTCACTATTTTCTCTTTCAGCAGCGTTTCCAATAATTTACTCACCACTGAAGTTAAACTAACCGGCCTGTAGTTTTCAACCACATCCTTACTTCCGCTTTTGTGTAAAGGCACCACATGAGCCTCTCTCCAGTCCTTTGGCACCACTCCCGACTCCAACGAGGCATTGAAAAGGTCAGTCAGTGGAGTTGCTAGAACGTCCCCAAGTTCCCTCAGTATTCTAGGGTGAATCCCATCCGGTCCCATCACTTTGTCTACTTTAAGTTGAGCTAGTTTCTCACGAACACAGTCTTCTGAAAATTGTTCAAGATGTCCCTCGCTTTTGTTCTTATTTGTGGGTGTTTTCTGAGGTCCTGCTCCTGGTTCTTCATCTGTGAACACAGAACAAAAATATTTGTTAAGCAATTCCGCTTTATCCTTATCAGCTTCTACATATTCCCCCCCCTGCACCCTTGAGTCTGACAATACCACTTTTGCCCTTCCTCTTCTCACTAATATATCTGAAAAATGTCTTATCCCCCCATTTTATTGCATTGGCTATTTCCTCCTCCTTTTGAAACTTTGCCTTCTTGACTACTTTGCTAGCTTCTCTAAGTTTTTCCAAATACAGATGCCTGTCTTCCTCTCTCTGTGATCTCTTGTATTTCATGAAGGCCTCCCTCTTTTTCTTCACTTTTTCAGCTACTTCCTTCGAAAACCATAGCGGTCTCCTGTTCCTTTTGCCTTTATTTACCATTTTAACAAAAAGGTTGGTTGCCTTTAAAATACCCCCTTTCAGTTTTGCCCACTGTTTTTCTACATCCCCCAGCTGTTCCCATCCCACTAACGACTCCCTGAGGTATTGGCCCATCTTCGCAAAGTTAGTCTTCCTAAAGTCTAAGATCTTCACCTTGGAAAGGATTCTAACAGCCCTAGTCCTAATACTGAACCACACCATCTGGTGATCACTGGATGCAAAATGATCTCCCACTACAACATCAGAAACACTTTCACCATTGGTAAGCACCAAGTCCAGTATGGCCCCTTCACGTGTGGGGTCTGTTACCAATTGCCTGAATAGTTCTCCCTGTAGAGAATCCAGGATCTCCTTACTTCTAGATGATACTGCAGCAGGAATGTGCCAATCAACATCTGGCATATTGAAATCTCCTAGAAGTAGCACTTCCCCTTTCCTAGCAATGCTGCGTATGTCTTCAATTAACTCTCTGTCCACCTCTTCCTCTTGTGAGGGAGGTCTGTATATCACACCAATGCAAATAGATATCTCTTTCCCTCTTTCTAGTTTAACCCACAATGCCTCCTCTCTCCCTTTTAAGCTCTGTAATTCCAAAGCTTTAATAGTAGTTTTTACATATAGTGCCACTCCTCCTCCCTTTCTTCCTACCCTGTCCTTTCTGAATAAAGTATAGCCAGGTATAGTTACATCCCAGTCATGGTTTTCTGTGAACCATGTTTCTGTAACTGCCACTAAATCCAAGTCAGCCACTCCCACCAAAGCTTCAACTTCAGGGATCTTATTTCCCATGCTACGGGCATTAATACACACTGCTTTCCATATATTACCCCTGTTACCCATTTCCATAAAGGTATTTAATGTATCACCTACCTGGGTGCTTTCACTTACCTGGGGGCTTTCTTCACCCATCCCCAACGAATCTAGTTTAAAGCCCTCTTCAGTAGATTAGCCAGTCTACTACCAAAGATGCGTTGACCTTTCTTGGACAGATGGATGCCATCTCTGCTCTGCAACCCTTGGAACAGCATCCCATGGTCTAGGAAACCAAAACGCTCTCGAAGACACCATCCACGCAGCCATGCATTCATCTCCAGGATGCGAGCCTCTCTGCCTTGGCTTTTACCCTCAACAGGGAGGATTGAAGAGAACACCACCTGTGCACCTATCTGCTTCACCCTCTGTCCCAGAGCCATGAAGTCACTTTTGATACGTTCCGAGGTATACCTGGCAGTATCATTTGTTCCAACATGGATTAGCAACATTGGGTAATAGTCAGTGGGCTTGATGAGTCTCAGCAAACTCTCCGTAACATCTTGGATCTTGGCACCAGGCAGATAGCATACCTCTCTGGACATCAAGTCTGGTCGGTAGATGGACGCCTCAGTACCCCTCAGAAGAGAGTCTCCAACAACCACTACCCTTCGTTTCCTTCTGGTCACTGATTCCACAACTATGGGGTACTTGAACTCTGGTTCTTCCCTTTCCAGGGATGCTTTCACCTCCTCCACTTCCAGGGCTGCATAATGGTTCTTCAATTCAAGGGCTGGAGAAGTTGGATTGGTGATTTTGCAGGCTCTGGTGACTTTTGTCCAACCATCGACATTCTGTTGGCACCCATCTTCTCCTGTGCTGGAGAGCCTGGTTGCTGCAAGAAGCATCTCATCAATGTACTTCTCACTGTCTTGAATGCTCCTCAGCCTCGCCACCTCCTCTCTGAGTTCCTCCACTTGTTTCCTCAGAGCTTCAGCATGCAGGCACCCTGCACATGGAACCGGTTCTTCAACTGGCATTAGGACCTCTGTCTGGACTGAGGCAGAAGCTGTAACGGGGGCAACAGCTTTAGCAATATGATTTTTCCCAGCCATTGTTCTGTTTGTGGAGCTTAGGTATCTGTTAAAGCAAAAGAGAGAGATCTACCAACTACCAGCTGGTTTCGCAGCTGTCCTTTCAGAGAAAAAGCAGTTAAATCTCTTTAATTATATTCAATATGTGCTGGTCCAATTCACTGTGATTTGCTAAAGGGGGAGGTGCCCTATAAAGCAAGACTGCTCACTAGGGGTGGGTGGGAGTCGGGGTGGGTAGGGAGGGAACTAACACCTGATTAGGTGTTAGCAGTTTCTGAACCTGAGGAGGTTACAGAGTTCAGCAACCTACTGTGCTCCAGTAAAGTTCCCCTAAAACAGCAAAAATGAAAGTAACCTTGCTTTTGAAAAGTATACACAAAACCCTTTTAAGAGCTCCCAGTCAGAGAGCTAGCAATGTAATAAAAAAACCAAACAAAGAAACCCTCAAATCCTTACTTACTGTTTGATGTGTGGAGCCCTGATTAGGAAAGCCTCAAAAGGGCAGGGCACAGGAGCCTTTTATGCAGGCTTCAACTGCACTCAGGAAACAGGCCCACTAACTCCTGATTAGGTGTTAGCAGTTTCTGAACCTGAGGAGGTTACAGAGTTCAGCAACCTACTGTGCTCCAGTAAAGTTCCCCTAAAACAGCAAAAATGAAAGTAACCTTGCTTTTAAAAAGTATACACAAAACCCTTTTAAGAGCTCCCAGTCAGAGAGCTAGCAATGTAATAAAAAAACCAAACAAAGAAACCCTCAAATCCTTACTTACTGTTTGATGTGTGGAGCCCTTGTTAGGAAAGCCTCAAAAGGGCAGGGCACAGGAGCCTTTTATGCAGGCTTCAACTGCACTCAGGAAACAGGCCCACTAACTCCTGATTAGGTGTTAGCAGTTTCTGAACCCGTAAACGAATAAGGATTGAAATGCATGCTGCTACCATGACACAGTCCAAAGCAGAAAATGATCCCGCATGGCCTGCGAGTCTTAAAGTCCCCACATATGTTTACTGATGACAAAAAGTTTTTGGGCACTTGGAATAGCATTCTTAATAAATGTGGGCTTGATTTAATCGCCCTTTTGGTGGAAAGACTCTCAGAAGAAGAGATCTCAATGACGGAACAGGTGCAAAGATGGAGCAGGAATTAAAAAGGGAAACTGCTGAGGACTTATTCAAGAAACAATTGGATGATTTAGATGTTCAGCTGCAACAATTTACTGAGACATTGCGTAATACTAAAATTAAGAGGTTTCGGCGGGATACTGATGACTATACGAAGGACCAAGTTTATACTTGGCGGCAGCAGGGCCCTCACCAAGTAGTGTCCTCGAAACGAGTCACATTTGACACTTCCTCTGAAGATAGGAGTTCTGACTCTTCCACTGAGCCCCGGGGTTCTTCCGCGAGGGGTGGGGCACAGTCTGTATCACAGGATTTTCAGAGAGGCCGGTCACGCAATCGACAGTCATATCGCTGTACCCCCGGAGACAATTGCTCGGGCCTGACAACGAGATTGTTAGCAAAGCAACAGTCATCAACTTATCCGCCACAAATTTGATGTTAGAACAGTCTCATGTACTAGAGTTGGGGCTTTCCTATGTCCCCTCTCCTGTTTATGATTCTTTCAAGATGAAAGTGGCTTTACACTGATTTTTTAGGAAGCTACATACGGCTTTGTTTTTCCAAGATTGAGCATCTACCAGGATGGACAATTCTATTTGTTATAACCCCTCCACCTGGCAACCCCCTATTAGTTTGGATACATTTTTGGCTACTTTCAACAATTAGTGCTTAGAGATTTGGATAAATTGGAAAAATCGGTCCCTTATAGACTATTCTACAACCTCTCTACTCGCTCACATTGAGCTTTAAATGACCTAAGTAAAGCCTCACATCTTACGATTAGGAGGGCGGACAAAGGTGGAGTAGTGGTTATTCAAGATACCATTCAGTATCATGCCACTGTCCTGGCCCATTTACAAAACCCTAAATACTATCGAGTACTTGGGGATGATCCTGGACCAGAATTACAGTTGGAAATCAAAGTCTATACTACACAAGCTTTACAACAAGGATGGATCACTACTAAAGAATTTGACTTTTTGAATCCAAAATTTCCAAAAATGCCAATTCTTTATATGGTCCCTAAGGACCATAAATCCTTAACTGATCCACTGGGACATCCGATTGTTTCTTGTCGTTCCTTGGTTCTTGAACCACTTTCGATATTCTGTGACAAATTTTTTCAGCCTTTGACATTACATATTACATCATATATATGTGATTCCTACCATTTTTTGTCATTATTGCAGGAGGTTCCAGTGCAAGATCATCATATCTTAGTGACATTAGATGTTGTAGCGTTGTACACCAATATTCATCAACAGGAGGCATTTACTATTTTGGCTGCATTACCGTTTTTGCTTCCATTGAGATTGTCAAAGAACTTTGTGCTACAGTTGCTGACCTGGGTTTTAGAAAAAAAAAATTATGTATGACCATCAATATTACCACCAATGTTTTGGGGTAGCAGTGGGCGCTACTGTTGCGCCTTCAATAGCGACTCTATACATGTCCCGTTTTGAAAATACCTACCTTTATGGATCAGCTGGTTTTAGGCAAATTTCTTTTTGGAAACGGTTTTTAGACGATATATTTTTCGTTTGGACTGGTTCCCTTGCTGGGTTGCAGCAGTTTTTACTTTGGATTAATACATTGCATAACCATATTCAATTTGAAGCTAAGTTCCACATCTCACAGATTGAAATTTTGGATATGCTATTATATAAAGAACAACAGCGTATATTGTCTACTTTATATAGGAAGAAGGTACAATGAAACACCTTGTTGCAATTTTCTAGCTATCATCCTGGCCATCCTGGAGAGCATTACCGGTGGGGCAATTTTTGCGCATACGACCCTTGTGTTCAACAATATCCGAACTTCGGAAGCATGCGGGTGATTTAAAATTGTGGTTATCAACATGGGGATATCCTTTACAGCTGATAAATTGGACATATAAGGGCGCCTTATATACCCACCCGGAATGGTGGGATAATAGAGTGGGTCATCCAGTGGAAAAAAAAAACACATTTTTTGGGCGCGCTTCCTTATATGCCTCACACAGCAACAATTTCAAATATTTTGAAATCCCATTGGCACATTTTAGCCTTGCATGAATGTTTTCAGCTTCGTCTCATGTTAGCTTACCACCGGAACGCCAATATAGCAGATTGAGTCGTTCATACTAGTTCTTTTTCACAGGATGCTCAACGAGCTGAAGGAGGACATCATGCCTGTGGCTCCTGTGAGTTTTGTTCCACGACTGTGGAAGGTACTGAATGGTGTGACCCATAGTCACAACATAGATACAGATTATGTTATGCTACCAATTGCAACTTGTCTTTTGTAGTTTACCTAATAATATGCCCTTGTGAAAAAACTTACGTTGGAATGACAACATGCGCAATGAAAAATCGCTTACATGAACATCATTCTTGGATCAATACTAAAGTTTTGGCAGCACCTTTGGTGCAGCACTGTATACAGTATGATCACTCTTTTGGTCACTTAAAATGGCTTGTATTGGATATAGTTCCTCCACAGATAAGAGGGGGAGATCAGCAAGGCCAACTTCATTATAAAGAACAACATAGAAACATCAAAAAATAATGACAGAAAAAGACCACATGGCCTATCTAGTCTGTCCTTCCATATCAACAACTACAACAATCCCCTTTTTACCTTTAGAGATCCTCTGTGTTTGTCCCATGCTTTTTTGAATTCAGTTACTGTCCTCATCTCTACCATCTCCACTGGGAGACTATTCCATGGATCCACTACTCTTTCCGTAAAAAAATATTTCTGCATATCACTCCTGAATCTATCTCCTTTCACCCTCATCCCATGTCCCCTCGTAGCAGAACTTGCTTTCAATTGAAAGAGGCTCTCTCCCTGAACATTTATGCCACGGAGGTATTTAAACATCTCAATCATATCACCTCTATCACGCCTTTCCTCTAAGGTGTACATATTAAGATCCTTCAGTCTGTCCTCATATGCTTTATAATGAAGACCACTAATCATTTTAGTAGCCACTCTCTGCACAGACTCCAACCTATTCACATCCTTTTGAAGGTGCGGTCTCCAGAATTGCACACTATACTCCAAATGAGGTCGCACCAAAGACTTATACAGAGGCATTATCACCTCCTTTTTCCTGCTAGCCATTCCTCTCCGTATGCACCCAAGCATCCTTCTAGTTTTTGCCGTCGCCTTTTCTACCTGTTTATCTACTTTAAGATCATCAGACACAACCACGCTTAGGTCTCGCTCTTCTTTAGTGGACAAAAGTACTTCACCCCTTATACTATATTGCTCCCTTGGATTGCTGCAGCCCAAATGCATGACCTTACATTTTTTAACATTAAATCTCAGCTGCCAAACGATGGATATATATGCTTAAGTCCACTTCTCCTGGTGGTTTAAATACCGAAGTTCAATGGTGGTCTTTGCATTGAGCTTGGAGTTTAACATTTATCATGACAACAAGTAATTTCCGATGATGTCATTACGCTTTTAGCGGAGCAGGAAGTTGGGCTAATGTAGCTTGATAAAGAGCTGTGGGATGAACAGGCTTGAAGCACAATGGTTGTGTCGCGGTGCCCAACATCTTGAAGACAACAGCACCTTATAGCATTCAATAGCACGGCAAGCCGGGGAGCCGACGGGGAAATTACTGGATTGAGTTTCCACATGCAAAGGATAGTATTCCTAGAGTGATACATTGTCTCCGCATTTTGCTTTGGATGTGGTCCAGATGAGTATAACGAATGCTATGGATGTGACTGCACTATGCATTTAGGCACTTTAAATAAGACTGTGAATTATAAATAGCTTTTTAAAGAAAGCATTTTATGAATTATGTGGTGATTTGTTTGGGGGAACATATAACCTCACGCAATTGGGCCGGGTGGCCGTTTTTTGAAAATTGATTAAAATGGAAGGCCTGTTTCAAGAGAGTGATTTTTCATCCTCACGACAGGCAATCCGACAAAAAAATTCAACACAGTGTATTGACTCTGTCCGTTTCAATTAAGGAAACTAGAAATGTTTCTATGAGGGGTCTATATGAGCCTTTTTTCATATGACTATCAGTGTGATGGCAAGCATGTCAGCAACAGGCACAGTGGAGCACATGGCAATTCCCCTACTGAGCTCTAAGGCAAAGGCATGCATGCCTACATTCCCTGGTGGAGGGGGCCGGATTGGCAAGTTGTGCCTAGCTGCATGTGTGCAACACTAGCACTGAGATAGCGGCTATACCATGATGGCAGGAAGGGAGGGAACATCTGGCATGCTGTCCACCAGGATCGATTGACCCTTGCACCTGGCTGCTTTCCTGAGCAGATGGGATGGCCCTGGGATCAGGATGTGCCCCACCCACACATATTGAGTGGATATGTGCATGTAGGGGGAAACATATGCTACAGAGGCAGGAATAGTATGCAACATGATGACAATCCTTGTCAGAGGTAAAATGCCCACCCTGCCCCCTCACCTGCCAAATGACAACCATAATCTGTGCATGAACGTATGACCCCTCCATAAGTAAGTACTCATTCAGTTACAACCATTTGATCCACATGTGAATCCAAAAAAACCTATGGTGGTCTGCAAAATACGAGAATAGTCCATGACTGCCCCACAACCACATACCAGGAAATGGGTGCATTTGTCATTCTGCTAAGACATCCATGGTATGAAATGTGTGTGTTCATGTAGCATGGTCTGCCCCTTTGACTGGCAAGGGGAGCACCCCACCTGCAAGACAACAGAGCACAGCAAAAGCAGGAGGACACCGCGCCTCTGGATGGAATGAGAGTTTTATTGATGTGTCAGATAGGTCTGCCTGACACGTGTTTCGGCTGGTAGGCCTTCCTCAGAGGACTGTGACCTCTTAAAACACATATATTGTGGTGACGAAACTGCTCTAGAGCCCATGGACATAGAGAAAACACAAACATTTACCTCCAAGCAGAAGGGAAGTGCAGGGAGCCGTGACTTTAAAACTTCAGCTAAAGAGAAAAAAGACATACCCAAAGCTGCTGTCTTCAGGCCACGCCCAAGCTCCATAGCAACTAGGGGAGGTAACGAGAGACAGCTGGGGGAGAAGTGGAAAGTTGTAGGGCAGCCCCACTCATTTAAGCCCCAGAGAACAGGAAGTAGAGAGACCAGCAGGGAAACAGAAGCCGAGGAGATCCCGAGAGATACAGAAAGAAAGGATTCTTTCAGAGAGACTGGGAGAGAGAGGTGCTCCAGAGACAGCCTAAGGAAGGATTCCCCTCATAGCCAGCACCACAGTCCTGAACAAAGCCGGTGCTGTAGAGAGACTACAGCTGGCACTGGAAACAGGAGGTTTTATCCTAAGGAGGCGGCTGCCTATGAGCCAGGTACGGGGACAATCCAGCAAGAGTCGTGGCGAAGAGCTTTATCTCAGGGAAGGCCGGTAAGAAGAACTGTTAATAGAAGGGAGGTGAACCCTTTAGAAGCTTTAAACAGTCTACTGCAAGATAAGGATCTCCGAAGCCCTGCTAACACCCCTGAGTCAAGAGGGAGGTCTTGCTGGGAAAGGGTTTTTAAGTTATTGGAAGAAATCAAGCCCACGCTATCCCAAGCTGTTGCCAGTCAGGAGACTGCAGAGCCTGACTCTGAAAGCATGCAAGTAGATAATTATGATACTGAAAATGGTTCCATAGAATGTGAAATGGATTGTTCTCTCTCTATGAGGGTAGAATGAAAAGCTATAGATTTTAAGCCTGAAGGAAACCCAGAAGTTATTATACCTGAATGTCTGCAGTTAAGAATGCTAAGAAAGTTTGAAAATGAAGTTGCTGGTGTCTTTTTAAAAGGCATGAAACGTTCAGAGGTTTGACTTGAATGTGTCTGGAGCAGCTATCTGAAACATATAATAACCGAAGTAAAAAGAAAGCTTTAACGTGCATGTTGTGCAGTTAAAAAGCCGTTGTTTATACCTAAAGTCAGCAAAGGACTCTTAAGTGATGTTTTGTCTGCTGAAGAAAGAAATTGCATTGCTGAAGGAAGCAAGTGTAACTAGTGGCACTGTGAAAGTTTTTTTTATTTTTTTTATTTACTTTTTATCATTTACATATTACAAGAAGTAAAAACAAACAAATCAGGAAAAACAAGAGAAAACCAAATACAGGCATTCTCATGGTATTATACAAATCACATCACTAAACCATATATCAAAAAACAACCCATCTAGGAGGTGCTAATTAACAAAGTAAATATCATAAACCTGCAAACAGCCCAGTTTAAGTCCTCAAGGAACCCTTAAGTAATAGGATAATATAAGAATATAAAAGAAATCCCTAAGACTTCCCCTTCAAAAAACCTAACAGGTGCTCAACTTCCCCAAATATATAAGACTTCCCTTGATAAAACACATGACAATTGCACGGAAATTTCAGAAAAAATTTAGCCCCTAGAGCCACCACCTTTGGACGGAGCTCCAAAAGGGCTTTCCGTCTCACCTGAGTGGCTCTAGAGACATCAGGGAAAAGTTGGATGGATTGCCCACAAAATTTCTCAATTTTTTTCTTAAAGTAAGCCCTAAATATTTTTTGCTTATCCAAATCAGAAACTAAGGAAACCAAAAGAGTTGCTCTAGTGGGTATCTCATCCTGAGATGACTCCAAAAACGCGGACAGATTAAATGAAGGAGAAGCTCCTAAGTCCCCCTGTACTTCCTCACCTTTAGCATCACCTCTATTTGTATCCCTCATAGATAGATAGTATATACTCGATATTCCCATAGAATCAGCATCAGCTAGAAGCAACACTTCCTTCAAATACTTTCTTAACAAAATAACGGGATCCAAATAGTGCGTACAGGGAAAGTTTAGGAAACACAGGTTCTTAGCACGCAAGGAGTTTTCCAAAGATTCATCTTGACGACGTAACAAGGAAACGTCTTTCACCAAAGTCTCCAAAACGCCTTGAGTGGAAGAAACCTGCATTTCAAAAGAATCAACTCTCTTCCCTAAGGAAGTCAATCTAGACTCATGATCGGAAAGTTTAGTCACAGTTTCTTTAGAAAAAGTTGAAAGTTTCTTCAAAGAAATACCCAGAGCCACCTCCATTCGAGAAAGCATAGTCCAAACATCCTTGAGAGAAACTTCCTCCGGCGGAGCCGGCATCTCCACAACCTCAGGAAAAACCACAACTGACGGGAGTGAAGGAGGCAACTCAGGAAGTGGAGAATCCAATCGTAAAAATGATGATGACAAAACGGGGTTCCCAGCTACAAGATGATCATGTCCGGGTAAAGAGGAGAGTTCAGAAACATTTCCTTTGGGTACACACATTGAGGACTGAACTAACTCTTGCGGGGATAACAAAGAAGAAGGAGTACTCACAGTAGAAGCGTCCACCGGAGCACTGTCCACCAAGAGGACAGCAGATGATATCCCTCCAGATTGTATATGAGCATCCATCGGACCTGTAACTTTCACGGCCTTCATCTGTGCCGGAGGGTAACGCTTCTTCCGTTTCCCCATCAGTGGTTACTCTCACTGCCTCATACGCCGAAGGAGCGCCAAAGGGGCGTGTCCTGCCCCTTTGGTCACGCCCCTTCGGGCACACACCACGGGCACACGCCCGCTAACGCGTCCCGCTTAGGGGGCAGGCTGATATAGCCCCAACACAAACAGCGTCCCCAATCAGAGAAGCTGCAGCAGGTCACCAGACAGGCAGGTAAATTCACATATACTCGAACAGGAAACAAGGAAGCACCTCGGTATCCCGCGTAGGGGGCAGGCTGATATAGCCCCAACACAAACAGCGTCCCCAATCAGAGAAGCTGCAGCAGGTCACCAGGCAAGCAGGTAAATTCACATATACTCAAACAGGAAACAAGGAAGCACCTCGGTATCCCGCGTAGGGGGCAGGCTGATATAGCCCCAACACAAACAGCGTCCCCAATCAGAGAAGCTGCAGCAGGTCACCAGGCAGGCAGGTAAATTCACATATACTCGAACAGGAAACAAGGAAGCACCTCTGTATCCCGCGTAGGGGGCAGGCTGATATAGCCCCAACACAAACAGTGTCCCCAATCAGAGAAGCTGCCGCAGGTCACCAGGCAGGCAGGTAAATTCACATATACTCGAACAGGAAACAAGGAAGCACCTCGGTATCCCGCGTAGGGGGCAGGCTGATATAGCCCCAACACAAACAGCGTCCCCAATCAGAGAAGCTGCAGCAGGTCACCAGGCAAGCAGGAAAATTCACATATACTCGAACAGGAAACAAGGAAGCACCTCCACTGTGAAAGTTTTTGTATAGAAGTTTTTTTCTTTTGAGGGGAGAAGTATCCCGTTTATGCACTGTGCTGAGCTTCTATGGAGGTTCCTTTGAGAAAAGGAAGAAAATAAAATTCCTGTGTTGCCTTTCAAAAACCCTCGGCTCAATCATTCATTTGTTCACTACTACAACTCCTTGGTCATCAACTACAACTCCCAGAAGCCCCGGCTCTGGGAGCCCATGTAAAGGGACATTATAAGGCATATCCCCACCTATAGGCAACTGCCTAGGCAGCTGGGAGCTATACCACAATATACACACATTACAACAGAGTCATCATTAGAGCACAATAAAATCATAAGCAAACAATAAATATGTAAAAAACTTAATCATTATATGTAAACAAGAAATTAACTAAATTTTCAATGTAAGTATAAAAGTCAAACTCATTTCATAATTAAAATACTAAATGAAATTACATTAAAAGACATTATAAAAGTTATACATTAAATCATAAATTAATGCAAACAATAAACATGTATAAAAACAGAAAAACAAGCAAAGTCTATGCTAAGGGGTGATAAAAGTAAACTGTAAAACTTGATAAAATCATGAAGACATGATAAATAAATATATCCACCTTAAAACTCACCATTGGGAGAGTGACACAATAGTATACTCTCACATCTGTGTTCTGAATAACTATAAAGAACTAAGAAATAGAGACATATAGATTTCATTAACTACTCAAAACTCTGCACTTGTGAGGGGCAAAAATGGAAGGAACAGGAAGGAAAAGAATATTAAAAAACTTGATACTGCATTGTGAAAATGAATGGCTGGGCAATGGGGTAGATAAAATAGTTACGCAGTGACTAGAATGAAGTGTAAATGTAGAACATCAGAAGAAGAGGGGGTGGCAATGGTAGAGTCTGATGCAGCTCCTGGGTTTTCTTGGCAGTGTGACCAGCAGTAGATTGTTAGGCATTTCTTCTGAGGCAATGGTGGGTTAACTGACTTGCCCAAGGCTACAAGGAGTGCTAGTGGGAATAGAATGCTGGTCTTTTGGTTACCAACCCAGTGCTCTAACCACTAGGCTCCTTCTCAACTATAGCTAGTGTTTAAATAAAACATTGATCATAGCTATTAAATATCTGCCCAATAGTGTGTGGGTGGGGGAAGGGTAGAAGGACAGGGATAAGAGAGGTCAGTTTGAACTGTCTCACTCACAAACATACCTCCTGTCTCTTTCTTTCTTTTTCTCCCATAAGAACATAAGATATGCCATACTGGGTCAGACCAAGGTCCATCAAGCCCAGTATTCTGTTTCCAACAGTGGCCAATCTAGGTCATATGTACCTAGCAGTTACCCCAAGGGACACAGGTTCCACAATGCTTGTATTGGTTCAAGCATTGATATCCTGGGTCCCTTCTTAATAATGGTTTATGGACCTTTCCTCCAGGAACTTGTCCAAACCTTTTTTAAACCCAGCTACACTAACAGCCTTTACTACATCCTCCGGTAACAAATTCCAGAGTTTGATTACACGTTGAGTGGAAAAATATTTTCTTTTATTAGTCTTAAATAGTTTACCCTGTAGCTTCATTGCATGTCCCCTAGTCTTTCTATATTCTGATAAGGTAAACAATCGATCTACGTTTACCCGTTCCACTCCGTTCATTAATTTATAGACTTCTATCATATCTCCCCTCAGCCGTCTCTTTTCCAGGTTAAAGAGCCCCAACCTTTTTAGCCTTTCTTCATAGGAGTAGCCTTCCATCCCCTTTACCATTTTGGTGGCTCTTCTCTGAACCTTTTCTAAAATTGCTATATCCTTTTTAAGATATGGCGACCAGAATTGCACACAATATTCAAGGTGCGGTCTCACCATGGAACGATATAGAGGCATTATAATATCTTTTGTTTTATTTTCCATTCCTTTCCTTATCATACCTAGCATTCTATTTGCTCTCTTGGCCGCCGCTGCACACTGGGCCGAGGGTTTTAACATGGTATCCACAAGGACGCCTAAATCTTTTTCTTGGGTGGTGGTTCCTAATGTGGAACCTTGCATCGTGTAACCATAGTTTGGGTTGTTCTTCCCTAGGTGCATAACCTTGCACTTCTCCACATTAAATTTCATCTGCCATTTTGATGCCCAGTCTTCCAATTTATCAAGATCCTCTTGCAATTTTCCACAATCCTCCTGGGTTTTAACAACTTTAAATAGTTTTGTGTCATCAGCAAATTTGATAACCTCACTCGTTATTCCACTTTCCAGGTCATTTATGAATATGTCAAAAAGCAGCGGACCCAGCACAGATCCCTGGGGTACACCACTATTCACCTTTCTCCATTGGGAAAATTGGCCATTTAGCCCTACCCTCTGCTTTCTATCTTTTAACCAGTTCCTGATCCACAGTAGTACACTGCCTCCTATCCCATGACTCTTTAGTTTTGCCAAAAATCTCTCATGAGGGACCTTGTCAAAGGCTTTCTGAAAGTCCAGATACACAATATCAACCGACTCACCTTTGTCCACCTGTTTAATCACTCCTTCAAAAAAACATAACAGATTAGTAAGACAAGATCTTCCTTGTCTAAAGCCATGTTGGCTGTCTCCCATTAGGTCATGACTATCTATATGCTGAGTAATTTTATTCTTTATGATGGTTTCTACCATTTTTCCCGGTACTGATGTCAGGCTCACCGGTCTGTAGTTTCCCGGATCACCCCTCGAACCCTTTTTAAAAATTGGTGTTACATTGGCGATCCTCCAATCCTCAGGTATTAGAGATGATTTTAATGATAGTTCACAGATTACTGATAGCAGGTCTGCAATCTCAAATTTCAGTTCTTTCAACACCCTTGGATGTATACCATCCGGCCCAGGTGATTTGCTACTCTTCAGTTTATCTAATAGTTGTAGGACATCTTCCCGATGTATCGATATTTCCTTCAATTCTTCCACACCTTTAAATACCACTTCAGTCGTGGGTAACATCCCTACATCTTCCTCAGTAAAGACCGAAGCAAAGAATTCATTCAGTCTCTCCGCTATTGCCTTGTCGCCTCTTAGTGCTCCTTTAACCCCTTTATAATCTAATGGACCAACTGACTCTCTCACGGGTTTTTTGCTACGAATGTACTTGAAAAGGTCTTTATTTCGCGTTTTTGCTTCCGCAGCAAGCTTCTTCTCAAATTCTCTCTTTGCCTGCCTTATCAATGCCTTGCATTTGACTTTGACTTGCCAGTGCTTGTGCTGTTTCCAGGTTTCATCATTTGGCTCTTTTTTCCATTTCTTGAAAGATGCTTTTTTGGCAACAACAGCCTCTCTGACCTCAGCTTTAAACCATGCTGGCAATTTTTTGGACTTCCTTCCACTTTTCTTAAAGCGTGGAATACAGCTGGTCTGGGCTTCCAAGATAGTATTTTTCAACAACACCCAAGCTTGATGTACGTCTTTAACCTTTGCAACTGCTCCTTTTAGTTTTTTCTTAACTGTTTTCCTCATTCTATCATAGTCTCCCTTTCGAAAGTTAAAGGGTAGTACTGTGGATTTCCTTACTATCCCTCCTCCACTAATTAAATCAAAGGCGATCATGCTATGATCACTATTGCCAAGTGGCCCCAACACCCTTATCTCTTGCACTACATCTGGTGTTCCACTAAGGACTAGGTCTAATATTGCTTCCCCTCTGGTCGGTTCATGAACCAGCTGCTCCAAGAAGCAGTCATTTATTTCATCTAGGAACTTTATCTCCCTAGCATGTCCTGTTGTGACACTGACCCAGTCGATGCCGGGGTAATTGAAATCACCCATTATTATTACTGCACTGTAACTTTTGCTAGCTTCCTTGATTTCTTTGAGCATTTCATCATCCATTTGTTCATTCTGGCCAGGCGGACGATAGTACACCCCCACTGCCATCGCCTTCCCCTTTTTACATGGAATTTCAATCCATAGAGATTCTACAGCAAATTTTGTTTCTTGCAAAACTTTAATCCTTTCTGACTCAATGCCCTCTCTAACATAGAGCGCAACCCCTCCACCAATTTGATCAGCTCTATCATTTCGATATAGTTTGTACCCAGGTATCACAGTGTCCCACTGGTTGTCCTCCTTCCACCATGTCTCTGATATTCCAATCATATCTAACCTCTCGTTTAGTGCTATATATTCTAACTCTCTCCCATCTTGTTTTGTAGACTTCTAGCATTTGCATACAAGCATTTTAGAGACTGTATTTTATTCATATTAATTTGGCTATTGGTAGACATGGGTAATTTGGGATCTTTAAGTTCTGTCTGCTCCATACTCGAGGGCATTTGGGCTACTTTACTCTTTTTTGGAACCTCTCTGCTTTTTGTAGTATCCTTCAAGGATACATTCTTCCGAACCATGCGCTCTTGGGCGACTGTCGGCTTTCCCCTATTATCTAGTTTAAAAGCTGCTCTATCTCCTTTTTAAAGGTTAATGCCAGCAGCCTGGTTCCATCCCGGTTAAGGTGAAGCCCATCCCTTCGGAAGAGCCCCTCCTTTCCCCAGAATGTTCCCCAGTTCCTAACAAATCCGAACCCCTCATCTCTGCACCATTGTCTCATCCACACTTTGAGACTCCGGAGCTCTGCCTGCCTATTGGGTCCTGCGCGTGGAACGGGAAGCATTTCGGAGAACGCTACCCTGGAAGTTCTGGATTTCAACTTCCTACCTAAAAGCCTAAATTTAGCTTCCAGAACCTCCCTACCACATTTTCCTATGTCATTGGTACCAACATGTACCAAGACAGCAGACTCCTCCCCAGCACTATCTAAGACCTTATCTAGGTGGCGTGTGAGGTCCGCTACCTTCGCACCAGGCAGGCATGTTACCAGGCGATCCTCACGTCCACCAGCCACCCAGCTATCTACATGCCTAATGATCGAATCACCAACTATAACTGCTGTCCTAACCCTTCCCTCATGGGCACTTGGCCCTGGAGAAACCTCCTCGGTGCGAGAGGGGTTTACATCACCTGGAGGACAGGTCCTAGTTACAGGATCACTTCCTGCCACACCAGGGTGATGCTCTCCTGTCACGTGACCTCTCTCCTCCATGGCAACAGGGATGCTGCCAGACTGGAGGTGGGACTTCAGGACTATATCCCTGTAGGTCTCGTCTATGTACCTCTCTGTCTGTCTTATGTTTTCCAAGTCTGCTACTCTAGCCTCTAGAGAACGGACTCGTTCCCTGAGAGCAGAGAGCTCCTTGCACCTAGTGCACACGTAAGACCTCTCACCAGCTGGGAGAAAATCATACATGTGACACTCAATGCAAAAGACTGGAAAGCCCACATCCCGCTGCTGGACTGCTGTCTGCATCTTAGTTTTAAGTTTGTGTTTAGATCTTTAAGTTCTATATGTACTAAAGGGTGCAATGGATATTTATACCACTAAAACTGTACCTAAGAAGTTTAATATACCTTGTTCACCTGAAGCTTAATTAATCTCAGGTCCTTGGTGTATGACTGATTTGGGTAATGAGCTTCACCTGAGAGCACCTCCTGTCTTTTAAGTTGTGCAAGTACCTATAAAGCTGTGATTTTCCCAGGGGAGGGTGGGTGTGGGGAGGGAGGGAGAGATATAACACTTATTAAAAAAGGGCTGCTACACAGTACCTTGTCCTGTGCTGCTGAGGAAAACTATATTCTGATTTGATTTAAATTATAGCTCTTTGCTGCTACTAGGCTCTAACCTATTATGAAATTTAAACTACAAGCTCTCTGCTGGATTCTAAATTTAACCAGAAAGCTCTCTTCTGTGTTTTAATTTGAAACTAAAAGTACTTTGCTGATGCTAGGCCCTGAGTGACTATGAAATTTAAACTACAGCTGTCTACTGGGTATGAAAGGTAACCAGAAAGTTCTCTTCTGTGTTTTTAAATTGAATCTTAAACTGTTGCTACTAGGCCCTGACTGATTAAACAAAAAAAATAGTGGGTTCACAGATTAATTAGCTTTAAAAGAAAAAAAATTCCTTTCAGAAAAATTCCCAGAAGTATATACTCACAATTTCAGATTTCTCTCCAGAAGTAACAGCCCCCCTTTCCAGTCCTTCAAGACCCATATACTGTATACTCTCTCTTATGCACACACACACACACACACACACACGTGCTCATTCTTTCTGTCTGTCTCTATCTTTCTCTGTCTGTCTATCTCTTGCTCACACAAATACACACACTCATTTTCTCTTGCTCTCTTTCTCTTTACCCTCCTCCTCATTTTCCTCACCCTAGTGATCACTCCCTACCAATGTTCCATCCCTAGTCATCTCCGCCCATCAGTGTTGTTTTTGCCTGTCCATAGTGAAATGTAGTTACTGAACAACTAAATTCTG
The DNA here is from genome assembly GCA_033557465.1 of Ichthyophis bannanicus. NCBI lineage: Eukaryota > Metazoa > Chordata > Amphibia > Gymnophiona > Ichthyophiidae > Ichthyophis > Ichthyophis bannanicus. The sequence goes on along the minus strand of CM066031.1, from coordinate 1,623,735,642 downwards.
TGGCATCTATTCCAGAGGTTCTTGCACTACACAGTGGAGTTTTTGTCCCATCCTCACAAGACTTATCACTGGATCTGTTGATTCAATTTTCTAAATGTATTCTTTCATACTATAATCTTCTTACGGGCTTCATATGTCTTTTCTCTTTGAAAAAGTCACATCATCCTCCTTTTTCCCTTCACTCCAGTTCTACAATCTTGTCTTTCTCCTACATTTACCTTTTTCATTACAGGTTTCAGGTCTTTATTTGATATATTGCCCATCATATTGGCTTACAAGCAATTTAGAATGTGACATCTAGTAAACAACCTAAATTAAAATAACATTAAAATCAGTGCATTAAAAAGACTCCAAACAAATAATGCATGACAATAAAACAAGGTAGCTAAATTTATTTATTTATTTTTTCATTTATTCATTCATTTATTTATTTAACTATTTTTATATCCCGGCTCATCTCTAAGTCAAAGCAGGTTACATGGAAAATGAAACATGATCCTAACGTTGAAACAGTACAGTAGGATTTACATTAAACATTGTGATAGGCATAACATAATAAAACATAACAGAGAAGAACTTGGTTTACATTAAACAATGTAATAGGTATAACATAGTAAAACATAACAGAATAGAACTTGTTTAACTTGATTTGCATGCAGTTAACTGATCTTAATATATAAAATTCAAATAGTGGAAATGCAGTGTACTGATCTTAGCATATGAAATTTGAATAACGGGTAACTAGGTAAATGGAGTAAGGATGGTTGAGAGTAGATAAGGGCAGTAGTGGAGAGGTAATGGCAGTAGTGTGCTGTGATGTAATGTTAGGTCCCAAAGTATTCCCTGAATAGATGAATTTTAACCTTCTTTCTGAATTCACTGAGTTCTTGTGTGATACGTATATCATCAGGGAGTTTGTTCTATATGTTTGGTGCATAGATTGAGAAGGCTCTGTTTGATGTTGTCTCCGTACTTGTCCTGTAGGAAGAGGAGATGGCGAGTGTAGCTTGCATGTTTTTTCTTCTTGGTCTGTGGTTTGAAACTGTATGTATTAGTGATTGCAGGTAGATAGATGAATACTGATTGTGTAATTTTTTTTTATTTTCTATTTATAAATTTTACAATAAATCCAAGCAAACAAAACTTGAATGGCAATAAGGATACAGAAACAAACAGGTTAGAACTTACATCCAGCCCAATGATGAGGAAAAAAAAACACATAACAAAAAATATAACATCTCTGTTCCTTCTACAGCCCACAAATAAGAAAGAGGATCCAAATAACATTGAAAATAAACAATAAGTGAAGGAAATCAAGCTGAAGGGTAACAGTCAAGAAATAAACTATGCAGTAGAACCTATACTGCATCAGAGTGGCGGCGGGCATTAATGAAAGCAAGCAGTTGAGATGGTTCATAAAAAACATATGTTGCAGAATTCAATTTGACCATACATTTAGAAGGAAATTTGAGATAAAACTGACCTCCTAGTAACAATATACCTGGGCGTAAGAGCAAAACCTCTCGCCTACGTTTCTGGGTTTCCCTGGAAAAATCAGGGAAAAACCCGAACAGTTAAACCAAGAAATACAACATCCCGTTTTTGAAAAACATTTTAAGGAACCAATCCCTGTCAGAATTCAATGCAAAAGTTACAATTAACATAGCAGGAGTAACTGTATCAATTAAGGAAGTCTCTAACATAGCAGATACATCCAGAGAATCAGCCACATCTACTCTATGTATATGACCACCTCCCTCCACTTTTTTTCTAACAGACAAATAATATGCCTTAACCAAAGATGGATGTGACTCAACAGGAACTCCCAATACTTCAATCATATATTTCTTAAACATTTCTTTCGAACCATCAGACTAGGCCTTAGGAAAATTAACCAAACATAGATTAGAATAGCGAGACATATTTTCCAACATTTCCACTCTTAACTTTATCGCCATAAGATCTTTCTGGTAACCCGAACCCAAGTTTTCAACCTGAGTTACTTTTTGTTGTAGCTCTGAGACAGAGCTCTGTACCGCAGAAATCTCCACCGTATGTTGCTGAAGAAGACCAGTATGGACCTGTATTTGAGATGACAGACTGGAGATCTGAGGAACCAAAAGTTCACCCAACTTCACAATTGCAGTCCAGATTGACTCCAGAGTAAATTCCGCAGGCTTCTCAAAAGAGAAAGACGTCAAAACATATGGACCATCCGCTCCAGCTTCCATAGTCCATCGCTCCACCTCTAATGCAGCAGGAGACCCCGACGTCGCCAATGATGACATTATGGCTGTGGGAGAGCTTAGCGCGGCAAACCTTCTGCTCCCCGATACCGGCGTCCCTCCGCTTACCGTTCCCCTTCCAATTTCCAGAGGAGGAATCGCCGTAGGCACCGAGCTCCCCTCCAACAAAGGCTCCTTGAGGGGCCGCCACTGCTCCGGCGAGGAAATATCAGGCCCGGATCCTCCCGCCAAACTCAACTCAGCCGAGAGGTCCCTAGGGCCACCAACCGCCGGCTTTCCCGACTGCTGCCGCGGCACTAAAAAGGAATCTAGCAGACCAACCGCCTGCAAAGGTAAAGGGATTGAGGTCGCCGGGGTAGAGGAGGGCTTCTTAGCACCTTTGGCTTTCCTTTTCCCCATAAAATGAAGCGCTGCCACACGACACTGATTGTGCATTTTGAAGTTGGTAAGAATGATGCAATGTGTGCCTTCGAGTCAGTCCTGACTCCTGGCGACCCAGAAGCTCCTGGGTTTTCTTGGCAGTGTCACCGGAAGTAATGATCTTGTATTTTATGCAGATGACAATCGGCAGTCAGTGTAGTGCTTTGAGTAATGGTGTTATTTGATCATGTCCAGGGATGCCAAATAATATCCATGCCACAGTATTCTACACTAACTGCAGAGGGTAGACCACATAGTCTGGTAGGTCCTGAAGGAGAAAATTACAGAGGTCTATGTGTGGAAATACCAGAGCTTGGAAGACTGTCCGGAAGTCATGTGGACTTAATAGGTACATAGGTTTTGGGCTGTCTTCATCTTCTGGTAGGTGAGTCTGATAGTGTTGTTGATGTGGGCTTGAAAGGTTAGATATTGGTCCAAGATTATCCCCAGGTAGCGGACTTCTAATTTAACCTGAATTTGTGCATTGTCTAATTTAATATGTGTTGGAGGAAGGAAGTCTGTGTCTCTAGTGAGGAAAAGGATATCTGTTTTGCAGATGTTGACGGTTAGGTTATGGTCGGAGAGCCTTTGGGAGATCGCTGTAAAACAGGTTATCAGGGATGTGTAGGAGTATAGTAATGTGGAAAAGGGAAAGTAGATCATGATATCATCAGCATAAATGTGATACAATACATTGTGAGCTTGTATTATTGACCACATAGGTTGTATGAAGATGTTGAAGACTAGCGCCGATAGTGAGGATACTTTTGGTAGGACATGTTTAAGCAAAAATGGGGTTGAGATGGTTCCTGCAGATCTTATTTTCTGTGTCAGTCTCTTAAGTAAGATGTAAACCATTTCAGTGTTGTACCATAGATTCCTATGTCTTCTAGGTGGTAGAGTAGTGCATTCTGAGGGACTGAATCAAATGCAGATTTTATATCTAAGAACGTGAAAATAAAATCTTGCTTTGGCTTCTGGAAACCTTGAATAGGTCTATCTAGTAGGGCTGTTAGGAACATCTTTACCCCATGATGAGTCCTAAAGATGTGTTGCTAAAGGTTGAGAGGGGTGTGCTGGTTAATATGTTCTTGAAGTTGGAGTTGTACCATCTTTTCAATAATTATTGCTAGGATTGGTAGGCTCACAATAGGATGGTATAAGCTGGGGCAGTAGGGTCTAATTTAGGGGGTTTTTTTATTGTGCATATAAGAGGTATATTTAAGGCTGGTTGGCATGTAGCCTTGTGTTTGTGAGAGTTGAGTTATTCTGAGGATGGTGCGGAGTAGCTCCGAGTGGACTGGTTTGATTCAGTTTACTGGTCATGGATCAATGTATAAGGTGATAGTGTTGAGGGTAGTGATAATATTCTCTAGTTGTTCTGAGGAGGAATCTTGGAAGGTGTTCCAGGAGTGGGGTGTAGAGCAGGATGTGCAGGTATTAAGCATGGCTGATGTTGTTGAGATTCTGTTTGTCTTATTTCGGAGATAGTCGGCCATTACTTGAGGTGCTATATGTTGAATTTTGTTTGTTTGTCTGTGTTTCGCAAGTAGAGATTTTGCTAAGTCAAGTAGTTCTTTGGGCTGGTTTATGGCCATTAAGATAAGCTCGGAGTGGTATTCAGGTTTTGTGGTGTTGATTGCTTTCTGGTACTCTTGTAGCATGGTCATGTATGCTGTGCGGTCCTGAATAGAGCACAAATGTCTCCATTTCTCTCTATTTTTCTGGAGTATTCTCTTTTTGTCTCTTAGCTCTGCAGTTACCAGGTTGCTATTGCTTGTTTCCTTGGGAGTTTCCTTGATTGGGGTGTGATTGCCATCTTTTGTATTATCATGTTACAGTTGTTGACTAAAGTGTCCACGTTTTCTGAGTCCTGGTTAAGTTGAAGGATTATTATCTGTAGAAAGATTTCTTTGTCCCATCTTTTGAACCTTCACTGATATATATGCGGGTGGATGTTTGGATCTGAAGATAGGATTTGGGGTAGGAGGAAGGAGACAATCTTATGGTCTGACCAAGGGACTGATGATAATGTGATTGATGGTAGTGAGCTTAACTTAGTGTGGTTTGAGATAAAGATGAGGTCAAGAAGGTTTCCCTTCTCGTGAGTAGGCTCATTGATGATCTGAGTGTTTTCCAGAGCTTCCATGGCGTTTATAAAAGATCTGGCTATCCCGTGGGGAGCTGATGGTAAGTTTAAGTCATCTAGCAGTACATGAAAAATAGCACCAAAAACTGTAATGTTTTCTCCTCCTGAAGTATCCACAGGTCTATAGACACCTTCCTTTAGCTGTGCTTTACCACTTGGACCCTCTCAAAGTCAGCTTCACACCTGTCTCCCCATCAAGTTACAACATGTAGATTTCAGCTAGCTTAGGGATTCTGGAAGCAGCTAGTCCTTCCCTGCGTCAGGGGACTATCATTTGCCCTAGCATTCTTGGGTATGGTAAAGGATAGAATCAACATGCATTGCCAGCTCTGGACGCAGAGAGGAAAAGATTTCTGTGCCGTTGACTTTGCTTGGCCAGCTCCACTTTGACTCTGTTCCATCTCCTCAACCCTGTGTAGAGGTGGAAGAATGCTGGTCTGGGCTGTTCCGATAGAGATTAAGCCCTGGGAGTATCCTTGATTAATTGTCATTGCCCTTTTTGTCCTGTGGCATATGGATTATGTGGTGGCTAATTTGAGTACTGCATAGCATTATATGTTGCCATGAAAGTAATACTGATAAGTATTTTTGCATATCTTTAAGTTTTAACATAGGTCTATATCAGTCATTACCAGTTTTTACCACAGAATATTGGGGTATGTTATTCCCTTGTGATTGGACACTTATACCACATTAGCATTTCAGTCCCAGAATGGCCTTCAGATTCTTCCCTTTCTTATACATCACCAAAGGTGTTCTTAACCAATTCAGTTCAGTTTGATCCCATATAATAATGTTCCAGTGTTTTTGTAAAATCCTTCTCCACTCCTTGCTTGCTGCAGTTCATAAAAATTGAATTATTTCTTCCCTTTCTCTTTTGTTATCCTTTATAGTTGTCCATAAAGGCCCTTATAGTTGATGTTTTAGCTTATCTAAGCAAGGTGTAAGCATTAATACTTTAATTATATTTCTTTTTTTTAGCTCCATTACCAAGTTTGCCTCTCTGAAACAAATTTTAAGCCTTAAAAATTAGCATTTTGGAGTATTTGAAATAATTTACTTCTTGGTGGGAATTAACAGCTTGTAATACTGCATTAATTGCTTTATCTTTCCAAAACACAATCCCATGTATTTTAAGAAACATAGAAACATGATGACAGAAAAAGACCACATGGCCTATCTAGTCTGTCCTTCCATATCAACAACTACAACAGTCCACTTTTTACCTTTAGAGATCCTCTGTGTTTGTCCCATGCTTTTTTGAATTCAGTTACTGTCCTCATCCCTACCACCTCCACTGGGAGACTATTCCATGGATCCACTACTCTTTCTGTAAAGAAATATTTCCGCATATCACTCCTGAATCTATCTCCCTTCACCCTCATCCCATGTCCCCTCGTAGCAGAACTTGCTTTCAATTGAAAGAGGCTCTCTCCCTGAACATTTATGCCACGGAGGTATTTAAACATCTCAATCATATCACCTCTATCCCGCCTTTCCTGTAAGGTGTACATATTAAGATCCTTCAGTCTGTCCTCATATGCTTTATAATGAAGACCACTAATCATTTTAGTAGTCACCCTCTGCACCGACTCCGTCCTGTTCACATCCTTTTGAAGGTGCGGTCTCCAGAATTGCACACTATACTCCAAATGAGGTCGCACCAAAGACTTATACAGAGACATTATCACCTCCTTTTTTCTGCTAGCCATTCCTCTCCGTATGCACCCAAGCATCCTTCTAGCTTTTGCCGTCGCCTTTTCTACCTGTTTAGCTACTTTAAGATCATCAGAAACAACCACGCCTATGTCCCGCTCTTCTTTAGTGGAGAAAAGTACTTCATCCCCTATACTATATTGCTCCCTTGGATTGCTGCAGCCCAAATGCATGACCTTACATTTTTTAACATTAAATCCAAGCTGCCAAATTCTAGACCATTCTTCAAGCTTAGGTAGATCCCTCCTCATGTTATCTACACCTTCCTGGGTGTCTACTCTATTGCAGATTTTGGTATCATCCGCAAAGAGGCAAACCTTACCCGACAGCCCTTCCGCTATATCACTAACAAAGATGTTAAAAAGAATCGGACCAAGGACAGATCCCTGGGGCACACCACTGGTAACATCCTTCTCCTCAGAGTGAGCTCCATTTACTTGTACTCTTTGTCGCCTCCCACCCAACCAATTTCTAACCCAAGCAGTAACTTTAGGGTCCATCCCTAGGGTGTTCAGTTTGTTTATAAGTCTCCTGTGAGGAACAGTGTCAAAGGCTTTACTGAATTCTAAATACACCACATCTAGAGCTCTCTCTCGGTCCAGTGGGACAGGTCAGTCTGCTAGCAGAATAGATGGCCACTTAGGGTGTACATCGGATGTACGGTGTGACTGACACAATGCAGCCATGGTAGCAGTGTGTAGGGATGGGAGTGGCAGGGACAGCAGCTTCTACCTCATACAGAAAATACCATTGTCCCTGCCATGCATGTCAGGTTCAGTGCTGCGGTTTGTATTGTCAAGGCCAGGCCTGGGGTATCTGCCATCCTAAGCAGACCGCCCCCCCCCCCCCATGCAACCCTTCTCTACACTGCTGCCTTGAGGTTCCCTGCAGCATGAAAGTGAGGCTTCCCCATGCTGCCCCCCACCTCCCCAGCATTCATTGTCTCATGTAGGGGAGAAGGACAGCATGGCAATTGTTCCCTGTTGTGCGGTGGCGAGGCTTAAGGCAGCATCATGCATGCTCACATAATGCCGCTCCTGGCCCCCTCCAACACATCCTGTCAGGGGGGGGACAGGAGTTGCATGCCATGTGAGCTACTGCTTTAAGGGCACCCACAGCACTGAAGCGGCAGCTGTGCCATGCGTTCAGGGAGGGAGGGACTGAACCTACTCACTGTGGTCTGCCAACTATGAGATTATTCCAGGACTAGATCACAAACACACATAAGGAAATAATTACTTTGGTCACACTGCTAGGATACCCATGCCATGGAATGTGTATATACAGGTATTCTGGCCTACCTCTCTGGTAGGACAGATCCCATATGTAAGACATGAACATCAGTTGAACCAGCGGCATATCAATGCAGTGCTACATACACACCTAACAAGATGTTCCTCTCCCACACCTGCCTAACATACCTTGTCAGATAGGTATGGCACAGTGCCTGTACAGAGGTACACAGACAGAGGCATACCCAAGCTTATGCTCTCATGCAGCCTGACAATAACCACATATATGCACATGGGGTGATGCACCCATAATCCCATGTGGCTGCTCTGTGGCTCCTATCATATGGCCACTGTGTATAAGTGAGAAGAATCATGGGTTCAAGACCAGCCAGTGGATCAATAGTGATATGTCCAGGTGTGTCACCTTTATTCTGTATCCACAGGTGTAGCCCTCCACATCTTGTTCAGTATTGAGAAGCTGCACCAACACCTGCTGAATGGCAGAGCATGCTAATAGCTCCCATGCACTGAGCAGGCCTTACCAATGATGTGTGTGTGTGTGTGCACACTCAGAGCAGGTGTTAGCACAGCCCAGACATTAAAGGAGCCCTAAGGACCAAATTGCACCTCTTTTGGACAGTGGGATCATGTGTTTGTGGGTGTGAGTGTGTCCAAAGGACTGTGAGCTTTAGCAATGCATTGTGCATGTGTGTGATGCCCAGACTTTATGGCTGTGCATACAACATACTGCATGGTCAGTTATTCTGCAACTCCACAACCTGTGTGAGACACCATTTATGGGTAGAAGGATAGTTTTCAGTAACTAGCTGTGCCTGTATACATCTTGTCCTTAAAGCTGTGTCACTCAAATGCATTCCCAGTTAAACCATCATCAAGGCCCATCTCCACAGCATGCCCCTACCCTTACCTCCCAACATGACACTGCTGTACAGCTCCCATATTGCCTGCTGGTTTCACAGGAGTGAACTGGGTGGGGGTGGGGGCACAGTCTTACCAGGGAGAGGGAGAGCTCCATCATATGCATGTGTGCAGCAGACCTTACATCTGTCTGAGCCTCCAGGCCTCAGGACACACCTGGCTGCACAGCTGAAAGGCCTGATTAATGGTAAATGTCATAATAGCTGTATCCATGGCAACCCTGTCAGCCCCCTCGGGGCAGCTGCAGACTATTTTGAACTAGGCTCACGTGGAGGGATGGCCTCTGTGAATGTCCAATGGAGTCACTGAGTTAGCCAGATAGGAAAGATTCTGCCATCTAGCTGCATGCATCTTGCTCTTGTCCTGAGCTGCAGTCACAGAGTGCAATCTAGAGGTTTCTTGGCTCCATGCACAGTATGTACATAAAAGCATGTCTGTGTTAAGTGCATCTGCATAAAATGGACACTATTTCAGCACTGTTTACTAATCATTGACCACAGCAGTTAGCTTGACAATGTGTGCCATTCCATAATGACAACCAGCCTTATATTTACAGAGACGACATGCATTGGTTTGCCTGATTGTGACAGTAGGACACTAACCGTCACAATCAGGCAAACCAATGCATGTCATCTCTGTAAATATAAGGCTGGTTGTCATTATGGAATGGCACACAATGTCAAGCTAACTGCTGTGGTCAATGATTAGTGCATGCACAATTCCAGCAGCACGAATGTGCCACAGGATGTCATGTTGGTCTCTGCATCACCTGGCACCATGTGAGAAAGCAGTGCCTGGAGGTGAATATTGGGGTGAAGGTGGGGGAGAACAGTCCCATGCCTGCTTTGAATATGCCCCTGGTAGGTGGCATTGCCGGCCAGAGACTCTGTTTAGGCTCATAGAAGCACTGAGTGCCTACCCAGTCTCTGCATGTGTCACATCAGAGTCCTTGCATAACAGGCTCACCCACTCTTCATGGGTGCTGAGTGGGACAGCCACAAGGATGTTGTTAGATTACAAAGAGGCTGGGGATGGCGGCATATGTGTAGCCAGTAACTGTACCAAAATCTGAACCCATATCCAACCTGTCATGCTTCCATGTGCTCTTGGTGGGGGGTAAAACTGCTTATGAAGCATGGGAGAACACATGTGCTACACTGACCATTTTTGCAGTGCCCATGGCTAGGGACATGACATGGTATGGGAGTATGAGCATGTCACCATGTTCACTGCTCACTGCCAAAAACTCTGTAGGAGGGCACAGTCTTCTGGTATGTGACAGAAGTATGTAGGCCACTGTGGGCCAACATGCACTTACAACCTGTCTCTGGGCCCATTTCCAGTGTTCTTGGCATTGTATTAGCTGTCTCTAAGTTCAAACAAAAAGGGTACACAAATGAGGAGCAGAGCATTCTGGGTATTCTTTTCAAAAGAGCAGTTTGCTGTGGATGTACATAAGTCAGAAGTTAGGGAAATGTGACCATGTCACAGCTATATATCCATATAATGCTATATAGGATTAAGCTGCAGTGTGTTATCAGTCTTTTGTCTTTATATGGATTAAGCTGCAGTGGCAAGGGTGTTGATCTTTTCTCATAGCACTACAGTCACTGGCCAGGCTGCTTGCTGTCCATGCTGTTTGTACAGAGCCAAGATCCTCATTATAGCTATGTCTACCTGCAGTGGGTGGTAACTAGCCAACCTGGCACAGATAGTATGCGGGTGGCTGACACAGTCTAGTGTTGCATAACATCAGCAGGCTGACTGTGATGGATTCAGCTGAATTGATTTCTCTGAAAGAAGGGATAGGTGCTTTCCTGCACTGCCTGTAACCTGCTAATGGCTATGGTTTTGGTAGGCTGTACTGGTTGGTGTCAAAACCTCCCTTTCTGCCTACATACCACTCATCATCCAGGGTCCTTGGAAACAGCTGCCCCAGTCCTAGAGTATAACATATGCTGCTACATGAGAGTCCCTGGCCACCGTGTACAGGGGACACAAGGGCCATGCTACACCAACATGCTGTAATTGCATGGGGTACAAAGCACTTAGCATGAAATACCTTACTCAACACCTGCAGTAGTCTGGCAATAGAATAGATCTATTTCAGGACCTGTAAAGACCACCCATTGCCATGCTTGGTCTGGGGACCAGGTGATGTGTCCCTTTCTTCTCATTCAGGGTGGATGGTGGAAAAGGTTATTTGCACATGTGGTGGCTGTTATATCCATGAAGCACACAACATTTCTGCACAATCCATAGCTGATGTGATACAGTAGATCGCTACATTGGTAAAAAGTAGCATATAGGTGCTCAGATGGTGAAGTGCATCCTGGGAAATAAAGGGACTAACCAATAACAGTACACATAGCCCACATTGCAGCATTAGTAGTGACCCTGATCACTGGATCATGGCCCAGTACCTGTATGTCTTGTATGATGTGGGAGCAAGGGTGCATGGTCCCCTGGAGAGGGCAGGATGGTCTAGGATGGATTTCATGAGTCATGACTGGGGTTTGCATTTGGTGTATGTGCAAAAGTACTTATCTTGTAGTATACAACAGGTCACAAGGGAATGCATGGCCTGTATACAGGGCCGGCCCGTCCATTGAGCAAGAATGTTTTTTGCACAGGGCCCCGCGTTTCGGGGGGCCCCGTGCAAAGAACATTCTGCTTTTTCTTAATTGAATTAAAAAAAAAAAAAAAAAGCTGGCCGCTGGTGCCGCGGCGGCATGGAGTGTCCCACGGGGCTCCCTCTGCCCGGCAGAACTCTCCCGGCGCGGCTGAGCCCCTCTCTGCCGGCTTGCAGATACGCGAAGGGAGAGAGTCTCCCTCGCATCTCTGTTAAGCCCGCAGGGGCTGATGGGAAGCAGGGGCTGATGGGAAATTTCCCATCTGCCCCTGCGGGCTTAACAGAAACGCGAGGAAGACTCTCCCCCTTCGCGTATCTGCAAGCCGGCAGAGAGGGGCTCAGCCGCGCCGGGAGAGTTCCGCCGGGCAGAGGGAGACCCGCGGGACACTCCATGCGGCGGCAGCGGCCAGCTTTTTTTTTTTTTTTTTAATTGCCATGAGCCGTGGGGGGGGCGGGTAGGACTATCAATGGGCGAGGGAGGGAGGGAGGGAGGGAGGGTGGTTAAGACTGTCAAAGGGCTAGGGAGGGAGGGAGGGAGGGAGGGAGGGAGGGAGGGGGGTTAAGACTGGCAATGGGCTAGGGAGGGAGGGAGGGAGGGGGGTTAAGACTGGCAATGGGCTAGGGAGGGAGGGGGGTTAATACTGGCAATGGGCTAGGGAGGGAGGGAGGGAGGGAGGGAGGGGGGTTAAGACTGGCAATGGGCTAGGGAGGGAGGGAGGGAGGGAGGGAGGGAGGGGGTTAAGACTGGCAATGGGCTAGGGAGGGAGGGGGGTTAAGACTGGCAATGGGCTAGGGAGGGAGGGAGGGGGGTTAAGACTGGCAATGGGCTAGGGAGGGAGGGAGGGAGGGGGGTTAAGACTGGCACTGGGCTAGGGAGGGAGGGGGGTTAAGACTGGCAATGGGCTAGGGAGGGAGGGAGGGAGGGGGGTTAAGACTGGCAATGGGCTAGGGAGGGAGGGAGGGAGGGAGGGAGGGGGGGGGTTAAGACTGGCAATGGGCTAGGGAGGGAGGGAGGGAGGGGGGTTAAGACTGGCAATGGGCTAGGGAGGGATGGAGGGGGGTTAAGACTGGCAATGGGCTAGGGAGGGGGGTGTTAAGACTGGCAATGGGCTAGGGAGGGAGGGAGGGGGGTTAAGACTGGCAATGTGCTAGGGAGGGGGGTGTTAAGACTGGCAATGGGCTAGGGAGGGGGGGTGTTAAGACTGGCAATGGGCTAGGGAGGGAGGGAGGGGGGTTTAAGACTGGCAATGGGCTAGGGAGGGGGGGTTAAGACTGGCAATGGGCTAGGGAGGGGGGGGTTAAGACTGTCAATGGGCTAGGGAGGGAGGGGGGTTAAGACTGGCAATGGGCTAGGGAGGGATGGGGGTTAAGACTGGCAATGGGCTAGGGAGGGGGGTGTTAAGACAGGCAATGGGCTAGTGAGTGAGGCGGGTTAAGACTTGCATTGGGCTAGGGAGGGGGGGTGGTAAGAAGCAAGGGGATAGGGAGGGGGTTAAGACTGGCAGTGGGCTATGGGGGGGTTTAGACTGGAAATGGGCTGTGGGCTGATGAGGGCTGGCAATGGGCTATGGGGGGGTTAAGACTGGTAGTGGGCTGATGGGGGGGTTAGGACTGGTAATGGGCTATGGGGGGGTTAAGACTGGTAGTGGGCTGATGGGGGGGTAGGACTGATAATGGGTTATGGGGGGGCTAGGACAGGAAATGGGCTGATGGGGAGGGGTTAGGACTTGAGGTGGGCTGATGTGGTTAGGACTGGTAATGGGCTGTGGGCTGATGGGGGGGTTTAGGACTGGCAATGGGCTATGGGGGGCTGACTGGAAATGGGCTGATGGAGGGTTAGGACTGGTAATGGGTTATAGGTGGGGCTTAAACTGAAAATGGGGTGATGGGGGTTAGGACTGGAAGTTGATTGATGGGGGGCTAGGACTGGTAATGGGTTGGGGGGTTGCTAGGACTGGAAATGGGCTGAGTGGAAGGGGAGGCTTGAACTGCAAATAGCTGATGGGGAGGGGGCTTGGAATGGAAATGGGCTGTGAGGGAAGGGAGCTAGGACTGGAAATGGGCTGTTGGGGGGAGCTAAGATTGGAAATGGGCTGTGGTGGGGGCTTGAATTGAAATGGACTCGTGGAGGGGCTAGACCTGGAAGGAGGCTCATGAGGGGGCTTGGACTGGAATTGGGCTGAGTGGAGGGGGAGCTATGATTTGACATGGGCTGATGGTGGGGCTAGGAAATGACTAGAAATGGGCTGATGGGGGGGGGGCTAGGATTGGAAATGAGCTGATAAAGGGACTTGGACTGGAAATGGATGGGGGAGCTAGGACTGGAAATGGGCTGATGCAGGGACTAGAAGGGAATGGATGCTGGGTGAGACTGGAACTAGAAGGGAGCTGATGTTGGGGGAGGATTAGAATGGGATGGGGCTGGGAGATTAAAATGGAGAGGGGAAAATCATTTGTGTAGGAGGGATGAAAAATCTACAATTGGCCAGGTATTGGGAGAGTAATTGGGGATTGAGGATGGAGGGGTAAAATTTGTGTGGATGAAATAGGAATGAGGAAAGAGCAAAAGGAGAAAGATTAGTATGTTAAAGCAGATGTAGAGAGAGAGAGAATGGAAAAAAAACTAGAAGAGAGAAGAAAGGACAAATGGACAGCAGACGATGGAGAGTTAGCAGAAAACATGAAGAAACCAGAAGAAAGTGGCTGGACCAATTGCAACTGAAAAAAAAAATGCACAAAAGGTAGAAAGATATCTCTTTATTTTGAATTTATTAACTGGAATATGTCAGCTCTGGGAAATGTGCATCATTAACATCTGCGCTTTGTTTGGTACAAGAGGAAATTAATTTATAGTTTTATTTCTACAGTGTTGTTGTACATTCCAAGTTTGGCTTTTGGGGTTCCCAGTTTAATTATTGCCTTCCTGTTTCTAAATTGTGATTCCTTGTTTGGTGATGGTCTATGTTCTGCATGTGTAACTGAGCTGAGGTATTCTGTTTATGTAATTCCTATTTGACGTTGCCACTTGTTCTCTTTCCTCAGTATTCTCTGAAATGTATTGGTTTAATATTTGCAGTGTTGCCTTTTGATAGGTAGGGTATGGTGCTTTGCAAGTCCTGGTAATGCTGTCAGGATACGGCGGGTTTGCTATGGGTTCTAAATGAGCAGCGTTTGTAGTAGTTCCTAATGTGCCTGGCGGTTGGCACTGGATTATAGTAATGTAGAAATCTTTTAGTCTTTCTTTATCCATACACTCATTAAGAGACATGTTTACTAAAAGTTAGTGAATGGTAACATTATGCAAATATTTATGCAAATAAGACCACTTATGCAAATGAGGCCCCGCACCAAGTCTCCGCACATGGCCCCGCACCCCCCTTGGGCCGCCCCTGCCTGTATATGTGCTGCCTCAGAGATTACTGTAACACTACAGCCCAGCAGACCTCTGTGTGCGAATGTTGTTTGGTTTAAGAGGTAGAGTACTGTGGAGGGAAGGGTATTTTGCCCTCACATGTGGCTCAGCCTTGCACAGGAGTTCACTACTGCTGCTGTATGTCTGTTATGCAGCTGTGGTACTGAGAGTCCAGTGCAGTCTGTACTGCATGTGTACCACTTCAGGCAGGCCCTAGGTGTCGTTTACAGCTTTTTCAGATTGTGCCTGCCAGGTTATATGATGTCTGAGGTTTAGCCAATTCCAGGCAGGGGCCTGTAGACTGATGTATTCTAGAGAATACTATAGAGAAGCATGTGAGCTATAGCTGAATGGTTAGAGCATTGGTTCAGTAATGAACAGACCAGTATTCAAATCCCACTTGTCCCCTTGGGAAAGTCACTTCACCCTCTATAACCTCTGAGGTAAGGCCTGCCAATATATTTCTACTCAACCCACCAAAAGAACCCAGGAGCTGCTGAGTCGCAAAGAATTAGTATTGACTTGAGGGCATATATTTTTGTTAGTATTATTCATTTTTATGTGTTATGCACATTGGTTCTGCAAGCATGCACATTGCAATCATAGTCATCTGACAACATGACTTTATTGCCTCTGCTGCAGCACATTGCAAAGGGTCATTCCACTTGACCCTGTAGTTGCATGACTCATGAGTTGTACATGATTGGAAACTCTCATGATAACTGTAAATGAACAACATTTGCTCCGTCACATATATGCAGTACATGCAGGCATGTTACACTCCTGGGATGCCCACCTGCACAGATCAACCCACATCCTTATTCGCTCCATATGGGCAATATTAGAGACACATCTGTTCAGAGACATGAGTGGACACCAGGTGTGTAACATCATGTGAGTGACCTTGTTCCATCAGGCAGTATCAGGGTCATTCTGAGCTGCTATTTGGCACCTCTGCCATCCCCGACCATCTTCCCCATACGAACAAGGTGTTTGTACAGGGAGGCTAGACGAGGGTGGGAAAGGGGTGGTGCAGAGGCAGAGTTAGGGCGGGCAGTGGGTGATTCTTGGCCTCAGACATACAGGGCCGATTCTGATGTCAGCCCTGTACATCCAGGGCTGGCAGACTGGATGGGGAACTCTGAGGTGGAATAAGTTCCCTAGACTGCAGGGGACAGCAGGTCTGGGCGGCAGAAACAGTAGGAGGGAGTGCAGGAGATTCCCCGCAGCTCGGCCCTGGCCTTGGGAGGCCAGACTGGGGGTTGGGCTGTGGGGAATGAAAGAACAGGTCAGCGGCTGGGGACTGTGGCTCCTGAATGGAGCCATAGTGCCATGGCAACCGGATGCCATGGCCCTGCGGCTCCATTCAGTTGCCTTGACTGAGTTCGCTGGGCAGAGGCCTGTATGTGCAGGCTGACTGGAATCAGGTCCCGGCCTGCACAGACAGGCCTAGACGTGATTCTGATTCCTCGGGGCTAGACGTGCCCCGCAGGATCAGAATCCCCTCTACCTTTGTGCATCCGGATCCAACCGGGCACACAGCGGGCCAGGACATCCAAAATGGAATGAGGCCCTATATGTTTAGACCTTATTTGTCCAAGAGCACTTTGCGTTTGCATGCAGCTTGTACAGATGTATGGCTTTTATGTCTTTGGATCATAGCCTCCTTACTTGTGCAGTAGTTATATGCATATGTGTCAGGAGAATTGTATGGTGTGAAACCTAAATAGATAGTATTAGCTCTTCCCTGTAGCCCAGCAACTAATTTTGTGCACACTATAACTGAGGTTACCTGCATTTATGAGGTCACATTGGGGCAGCTCTTTCATCTACCCATCCATCCTTCGGTCCATCCATCAACATATATCCATCATGTTCAGTCATGTATCCTCCTGCTAGATGCTATACCATGGCCCACACTGTGGCATTTTACTCATTGGGACGTATCACTCCCACCTCACCTGCAGCTGATGTGCAGGTCATCACTGCTGCCCTGGCATTCATTTTATGCCTACATTGTGGCCACAGTGACTACTCCATGGCATACTTCTACCCACTCCTATGCCACCCACTGTCATCATTATGGATTACATGTGCATCCCTTATTGCTACAGTCCACCTGCCTCCCACATTCTCTTCCCACTCACTGCCTCACACCTAAGGGACATATGGATGTGAAATCTTCATCAGCTATTACCTTTGCTCCCATCCAGCAGCTCGTATAACTTGCAGAAGGGCTCCAGGCATTAATATGCACACTTGACACTCTTTAACACTCGATATCCACTTACCGCCCGCTACACCTACACCCCACCCCATCCTTTAAAGCACTTTAACAGTGTCTTTAGCACCGTTTAGTAATCATGCCCCTTAGTTAAAGATGAGATGTTTCTCTTGGAAACTAATTAAGAAAAAGATGTTTCCATTGCCTGTAGATAGCAGTTATTGTTGAACGTCACATCTTTATGAGTCAGATTGAACTGGAAAACTCTAAAACAAAATTTGGTTGCCTTTGGCATACACCCCGTTTATCAAAGCACCTTTCAGTTATGTATATACTTAATTGTGAATAATACTTGTACATCAAATATGACTCTCAAAAAGTGATGTTCCTACTTTTTTTGCCCACAATTTCAACAGAAGCTATAATGTATCTCTCAAACTTGGAGCCTTATGTAGCAACCCATGATACTGTATCCATAGCTAAATTTCACAAGAACCTTTTCACATGTTGCTATACCCAGGAACTTCATGTGTCCATGGTTGTGGAAATATGTGAAAAATCTTTAAAAAATATTGTTTATTTGTGTGGTAGTGATACAATTTAAAGGGCTCTCCTAGCCCATATTAGAAGCCCCTGGTCTCCAGGGGACTTCCAAAACGATAAAGGAGATGGAACTATACTCCTATGAGGAAAGAATAAAGAGGTTAGGGTTCTTCAGCTTGGAGAAGACATGGCTGAGGGGAGTTATGATAGAGGACTATAAAATAATCAGTGGAATGAGTAAATGCAAATCAGTTGTTTACTCTTTCAAAAAGTACAAAGACTAAGGGACAAATCTACTACATTTAAGACAAATCGGAGAAAATATTTTTTTATTCAATGCATATTAGGGTTTGGAATTCATTGTTGGAGGATGCAGTAAAAACTGTTAATGTATCTGTGTTTTAAAAATGTTTAGACTATTTACTAGAGGAGAAGTCTATAAACCATTATTAAAATGGACTGGAGAAAATCCTGGGATAAGCAGCATGGAATCTGTCTACATGTTGAGATCCTGCTAGATATTCATGACTTGGATTGAACTGTTAGAAACAGGATACTGAACTTTATAAACCTTTGGTCTGATCCAGTATGGCAAACCCAGCCTCAACTTGGGGCACCTAAAGCTTTTGGGTAGAGAAGAAAAGTGAAGCCCTAACCTTCCCCCTAGCCTCTCAGCTCCATCCTGGGGCATTAATGTTACAAGTCTCCCTCTTGAAGCCCTGTCCCTTACGATAATCAAAAGCTAATGAATAAAGTGACTTTATAAAAGTACACTTGCATGAAAAACAGCACAAAATATCTGGAAATGAACAAAAATTCCAAAATTCCACCCCTCCACTTTCTCTATACCCATGGGATCCTGACTCATCCAATAAATTATATTGTCAAATATCTCTAGTGGTTAGACAATGTCTTTTTAACAGTAGCACCAACTAGGGCAGATATGAGTGAGGATCACTCCTGTCCCCTACATCGCTTGCACCCCTTTAGTATATTAAGATCTGGATATCATCTTGACAAAAAAAAATATTAAATTTATTGGACTGAAGAAACATCATTAACAGGTTAAACTGACTGTCTTTTTCCTATAAAGAGCCTCATTTACTAAGGGGTATGTTTACTAAAGGGCATTAAGGGAGCAAGTGGCTCATTAATGCCTGTTATTGGCACCCTTGTGCTTTTAATGCTGCAGAAAGGGCCAATAACGCTGGAATAATGAGCAGTACTGGGTCCTGCAGCATTAGGGAAAAAGGAGGTGGAGAGTGGGTGTTAATGGGATGGATAGTGGGCATTGACAGTGGGTGCTGCTGTATCACCAGTTGTGCAAACGCACATTAGAGCCCTCATTGCAGGGAATCCTAACAGAAGGGGGTGATTTGGAGGGGAGAAATCCTATTCCAATGTCTGCAATGTGACCCACACACAGGGGAACCCAAGCCAGCGATAGTACTGCTCCATTAGCAGCAACAGCAAAGTGACCATGAATGGGCACTATTTTGGTGGTACAAATGGGGCAAAGGAGGTGGCATGTGGAGTGATGCAGTGGGGATCGATGGTATGCAAGGCTGATCAGGCAGCTGTCCAGGTGACATATCTGTGAAGTCCATCATGAACCTTCAGTGACAGTGATGGCACTCAGATATGTTGCTGCTGTGGAAAAAGGCAACATACAACCAGGGGCAGCCCAAGGGTCCCCTGTCACCCAAGGCAGAGACCTCAGCTGCCCCCCCCCCCCCCCACCACTGCTGAAGCCATCTCCAGAGGGAGAGGCAGGCAGAAGCTCCAAAAGGGGCTGAAAATACTACCACTATGGCTACCTTCCTCTCCCCCTGAGACAGAATCTGTGGCAGCAGAGGATGGGGGGCCATCAGCAGCAGTTGAATAGGGGGGCCAGTGCAGCTGAACATGTGTTCTGCTGTTGCCCCATCCGTATCTATCACCCTAAGTGCCTGCCCAGCCTGCATAGTGGATGGGCTAGCACTGCAACCCACCCCCACTGCCATCATGCTGCCATGTCAGCATGGTGTGGGGGTGTTGGCAGTGGGTGCAGCACATCTCACCTGCAGCAGACAAAAATTCTGTCCCAGTCCTGTGTGCCCGCGCAGTGCTACATTTGCCAAGGTCTGTCTGAAAGCGAACATCTCAGTGGCAGGGACAGTGGAACACATGCTGTTCCCTCTCCCCCATGGATAAAGGAAGCAGGACGTGAGCCCACATCCCCTGGTGGAGGAAGACCAAAGCAGCAAGGTGTACACAGCTGTATGGATGCAGCAGCAGTGAGGCTGCCTGAAGCACTGAACCAATGAGTATGCCACAATGGCAAGGAGGGATGGAGTGGCTGGACGTCTGACCACAGTGACCATTGGCCCATGGTGCCAGTTTAGGTAACTATGTGGATTGCTTGGCCCTTAGATCAGGATACCACCCACACACACATAGTAAATGGATATGTGTATGTGTGGTGTAAAAATGATGATGTGGAAGGAATAATAAGCAATAGGAGAACAGGGCATGTCAGGGGAAATGTGCACAGAGCACCATCATCTGCAAGATCATAACACTACTACTACCACTATACATCATTCATTAAGCCTTATAAGGCATATGCAGCACAGTACAAACACATAGGAAAACAGTCCCTGCACAAAGAGCTTACAATCAAGTGATGACAGACAGTACAATACAAGCGCAATAATGGTACAATAGGGAGCAGAAATAACCAGGAAACAAGAGATAAGGATCCAAAGCAGCCCCTTAAGAGGTATGCCTTCTGCATGAATTTAAAAAGGCAGAGAGATGAAACGTGATCTTTGGATAGAGGATGCTTGCACTAGGCATAAGGAGCAGCAAGGTAAAAGGATCATAGTCTGGAGATGCCAGTAGATGAATAGGGCATAGAGAGGAAGTAGCCAGAGGAGGAGCAGAGTCCATGGGAAAGAGGTGTAGGGAGAGAGGAAAGGTAATAAGGGGCAGTAGAGGGGATGCATTTATAGGTTAGCACACATCGCATGTGTGTGATGGATCTTGAAACAGATGGGGAGCAGTGAAGTGAGATCAGGAGAGGAGTTATAGGAGCATATTGGGGCTGGCAGAGGATCAGCTGTGCTGCAGAGGTCTGAAGAGATGGAAGGGGAGAGAGATGATTCCGAGGGAGACCAGCAGGAAGGAGGGTGCAGTGTAGAGACAGGAGGTAACTATAGAGTGGACAAATGTTTTTGTGGTGTGTTCAGAGAACATGGGGCCCTGTGTGAACCAGGGCACCCTCCAAATGTAAGGACTCAGTCATTCCCAGCCATCTGGGGCACATGGGAAACCACATCAGACAAATCAGGCTGCAAGATGTGAGGTCATGCCATGACTGTACCACAAGCACACATCAGGTATGAGAGAACAATGTCATTCTGCTAGTTCCGACATGGCATGTGATGTGTGTATGTCTGCTGCATAGGCTTCCCCTATGAGTGGACATATCCCATGTTTCAGACAGGAATGTCAGCTGTACCAACAGTATAGACAGCCATTGCACCATAGCAACCGGAAAACATGTCCCCCTCCCACACCCAACAAACACACCTTGTCAGGCAGGTATGGCACAGGGCATGCAGAGATCTCAGCAGACATAGGCAGACCCCTACACATGCCCACGTTCACCTTGACAATGACAACATCTACAACCATGGACTACTCAACCCACAAGGCAGTGCTGTGGTGGAACACACAAGGCAAGTGTGTATATGAGCAGTGGGTCGCTGGGTTTAAGACCTGGATGTGGATCCTGTATTGCACGTCCCTGAGTGTAAACTTTATCCTACAATGCAGGTACAGCACCAGCCTGTACAAACCACAACGATTTGTCCAGCAATGGTCCACACACCCATCAGCCACACAGACAGGCTCCACTACCAATGGCTGCTTGGAAGGAAAGGCCAATAGCACAGGTACACTGAACGGGCGTTAACAATGGGCGAGAATGTCAGAGCTTGCTAATAGTGCCTGCAAAATGAGTACACATTAACAATCATTGAACAGATAAGGAGCCTGAAGTGGCAGACAAGAATGCCAACCATCACCATTTTTGCACAGTATAGTGATGTGTGTGTCTCCAGTGTAGTATGGTCTTCTGCAATGCACTGTGCTCCACATTGCATAAGTTGTTCCCAGCGTTAGTCTCGAAAAGTGCATGATGAGGAACAGAGGATTGAGGGTATAGCCTGAAACAGAGCAGTTTGCCCAGGATGTGTATGTGTCAGAGGTATGGTCAATGGCTCTGAAATCATAGTGCCCGTCTACCAAATGCATGGCCAGGATACCCATTGCATTTCATGCTGAGAAGGCACTCTCACTGTGACCATGTCACTGCTATGTATCCACATAGTACTATTAAAGTGTCAGGCTAAAGGTGCTCTTCTTTTCCTGGGATCCCAATCACTGAGCCAACTGCTGGGTGGCCATGCTGTTTATCCCCAGCCAGGGTATACATGGCTGTTCTGTGTGCATGCAGTGTGTGCTGACCAGTGGACTGGGCATGGCTGAGACAGCCCTGTGGTAGGCCTCAATGCAGACTGACTGTGCCTGATGTAGTGGATTTGTAGTTTCAGATGGTCAGGATAGCAGCTGTTCTTGGCCTGCTCACTATGGTCTTGGCAGGCCCAGCAGTATGGTGACAATAGCCCCACACCAGCCTATACAAACAACCTGCATTTGGATTTCAAAGACATAGCTGCCGCAACTCTGGGCACTGACATGAGATGGTCTAGGGAAGTCTCTGGCCAACAGGAGCAGGACACAGGGCTCAGATGTGACAAGCAACTTTGATATCTGCAATTGTGCAGACAACCAGGTGATGAGAATCACACACTGCAGACAATACCTGAAACACATTGATAGTGATATGGATCTGCAGCAGGGCCTGACTCGAGCAGTGCAAGCTCTGGGCCCGGGCACTGTGTGCCCCTCTTCACCTTCAGGGTGACCACTGAAACAGGTCAGTTGCACAATTTGCAGGTGTTATGTGCTTGTAGCATACACTGTCAGTGTGTACTACTGAGCTGATGTGATGAATCCCTGCATTTTCCATTTGATGATCAGCTACCAATGTTGGTCTGCATGTGCAGTGCATCATAGGTGATGGAGAGGTTAAACTATATTGGCACACACAGCAGACATTGCAGGCATAGTGGCAAGTATGGTCACTGGCATAACCCAGTACCCACCTGTCCTTTCTGATGGTGGGGAACTTGTGTATGTTCCCCCAGGGAGAACAGGATGGTCTGCATTGGGCCCCATGGCTCATTACTATGGCTTTCACTTGTTGTATGCGCAGGTGTACCTATCCCGCCATGTGCAGCAGGTCACAGGGGACTGCACACCATGCATATGTGCTGCCTCAGGGTTTTGTGACACACTGTGGCACAGAAGACCCATGTGTGTGACTGTTGTTTGCTGTTCAGGGTACAGTGCAGGATTGGGCAGCAGTGTATGGTGCTACTACAGTACTGTGTGTCATGGTCATTACATACTGCATGGGTGCCGATGAAGCCAGTATCTAGGTGTGGTGTACCAATGTCTCTGAATGTGGCAGCCACGCTGTTTCATGTTCTGGAGTCCACCCATTGCAGACAGGAATCTGCAGTGACTATGTTTCAAGACATTTGTGTGTGACATGGTATGGAGATGTAGCCTAATGGTTAGAGTACTGTCTTTGTATGCATGGGAATAGGGGCATTATTCCCATTTCTTCTCCTTGTGCCTGTATACTATTCAGTTCATTTTCATGCCTGGAAAGGTGAGGGGTCTGCTGTGACTGGCTGACACACATTCTTATGCTTTTTTTATGTGTTCCGCCAGCAATTTGGGTCTGCAAACATGCAATTCACCATCATGCCTCTCTGAGAGCATGGCCTTATTGGCTCTGCTGCAGCCTACTGCAGGGGGTCAGACATGTTCACCCTGCAGACCTCTGCCACCTGATTGGAGGCATAGCCTAATGGTCAGGGCACTGTCTTGGGAACCAAGATGCCAGAGTTTGATGCCTACCAGTACTCCTCGTGTGACTGGTTGGAAGGTTTCACTGAGGCTTTTTATTTATGGCATAGCCTTCATAGATTGACCACCACTCCACTTAACCCTCCATTGACTCAGCAGACTGCAGGTTCTCGCAGTCCCTAGTTTTCGGTAGAATGTAACCTGCTTTGACTGTACTGACACAGCGGTATAATATACGGCAGTTAAATACATACAGATATAACCTACTTGTGATAAATGACTCAGGTATTACATCATTTGATTGTGACTGTACAACTTTGCTCCATCACATCTCTGCATTACATGCAGACACATCCTACCCCTCAGATGGCCATCTGCAGGTATCATTTCACGTCCCTACGTGCCCCATTTGGCAAGTTCGTGTGGCTCTTGTCCACTTGTATGCACATTTGGCTGGATAGTTGTATGGTGGTTGGGTGGCTGGGACAGGTGTGAGACACCAACATGTCTGGTATCAGACCTTCCACAGATTTATTTATATAGTCATTTACACCAAGTCTAACGTTAGTCTAAATGATCACTTCTAGATTGGGCACATATACCTCGCCACTTACAACCCTAAAGTAAAGTATCTGCGTATTTTAATTTATAGAATACGTGACAACATGCATTGAATTAAGCATCTCCTATAGAATTATTCCCTGAATGTGGGAATTATCATGCACTTTTAAAGTTAGCTCAGGCCATGCTGTATCATGCAATAATTCCCATGTTAGACAACTCAAAATGATGAACCTATGATCCTTGACTGAAGGTAGGAAGTCAGCTCTTAGCTAAGTGCTGCAACACCTTCCTCATGTCCACTTACTCCCAGAAAAAATGCATCGGTGTCAGAAATAGGGAGCAAACTTAACTTCTGTTCCTTTTCTCTATTCCAGGCTGGAGCTACAAAGTCATCATTCACAGCATCCATTAAAGAGTATCCCAGCAAGTGCTTAATAGCCATATCTATTGAGCAAATTTGATTCATGTTTCTGGAGGGAATTATAATCTGTGGTCTTAGGCCAAGAATCGCTGATGCAATGACTGGTCTAGTCAAGGAGAAGGTTTAAACATGAGGAAAAGCATGAAGTAATTATGAATGAAAGCTTAGTGTGCCATCAAGATTGGTACAAGGCTTTTAGGTGCCCTAGGTGAACTTCTGCTTTGCACCCCTCCTCCTTTCAGTTCACTTTCGGTTCCTTCCTCTCTCTGAGATATTTATAAACTCACAATCATGATCACCCTAATGGCTCCCCTCCTGGACACACTTTTAAATATTAATATACACACAGATAATAGGGTTTTGTTTCTATCCATAAAGTCAGTTTATATGTGGAAAAGACCTTTTTATAACACTCTGTGACCATTTACGGTCATGTATGCACACACAGCCCAAGACTTTCTGCTGCTCTAGGCAGAAGCCCTAGCCTGTCATCCCCTGACTAATGGGTCAGGGTGGCTCGGCAGCAGCCACAGGCAATGTGCTTTGGCACATATGGCCTGCTGCTTCTGATCCCCCCGACACAATTTCAGGGGTCAGAAGCAGCAGGCCATGTGTGCCAAAGCACATGGCCTGCCATGGACTGCTGCTGCCAGTCAAGCCGACCCCACCACCAGAATCAGCGGCAGCAGGAAGTGGCAGCATGGCGTGGCTCAGCACGGTGGGGCAGTGGCAGGCCATTTGTGCCATTCTGCCCACGGAGGTCTGCCACCCTAGATGGCCAGCTAGCCCACCTAGTAGACTAGTTGGCCCTGCACATACATATATGTGCACCTTGTGTAGCCATGCCTGGGGGTGTAGTTTTGACAGAGCAGAGGCTGAGTGGTTATGCACTCATGTAATTTGCAAAATGCATTTATTCATTTAGACAGATTTGTATACCATCTTATCCTTCAATCAAAGTGGTCACATCACATCACAATTGGAAGGTTACATTTAACATTAGGGTACTTGACAACATTTAGACAGTACTATTGGAGGGTTACGTTTAACAAGAGGGTAATTAGCAACATTGTACAATGGGTACACATGTATTTTATATGCACACAACTTTGGAGCAGGTATAGATGTGTGTGTCTGTATTTACATGCTACTGGAGCTGGTTCTGGGAGCCCATTCTGTAAACGCAGACATGCTCCTATGTTGCCTTTATGAAATAGACTTAAAAAAGACACCTTTTGGTTTGTTGGACATAGGTGTTATCTTACAAAATTACTCTAATGAGGGCAATTTCGAAAAGCCTTTTACAAGCCTCTAATCGCTAAAATAATAGAAAAAACCATACAGCTCCAACTACAGGACTACATAGATGAGCACAAACTCCTTGATGCACATCAATTTGGATTCCGCCCCTCCCATGGAGTTGAAACCCTCCTAATCGCTCTGACAGACCTCCTCATCAGAGGCACTAATGAAAATAGCAAAGGTTTCCTTCTCCTCTTCATAGACCTATCCGCTGCATTTGACAGCATCAATCACAAAACACTCATCAACAGACTAGAAAACTTAAAAATAGGAGGGACAGTCCTTGAATGGTTCAAATCATACATTTCACACAGATTAATACAGATACAATTAGGTAAAGAAACATCAGAAGCTTTCCCTCAAGGTCAAGGTATTCCTCAAGGATCAGCCCTCTCCGCCCTCCTCTTCAATCTATACCTCCAGCCAATTACAAACATATTCAAGAAGTATAAAATCAACCATTTCATATACGCAGATGATTTATTTTTTTTTTTATTTATTTATTACAGGCTCTTATATACCGCTCTATTTAGCATCAGCGCGGTTCACAATATAACAACATACCATATTGAACAAACTGTTTGGTTTTACAGAGAACAAGGTCAGAGAACTTGGATAAAACATGGGAAGTCATTACTGCAACTATTTACAGGAGTATTTACAAGTATACATGACAGGATTTATTCTTAGTTTGGGTATGATATCATGCTTGCCATCCCCATAAACCCCAACAACCCCAAATATGATGCCTTACTCCAGTGCATGAGTGAGACTACCATATGGCTTGAAGACAATCACCTAAGCATCAACCTCAAAAAAACAGAAGCAATGTTCATAACGAGAAAACCTGACACTGACTATAACTACCCTACTACAATCACAATAAGTAACACACCAATACCTGTTAAAAAGGAGGTAAAGTACCTTGGTATAATTCTGGACCACTCCCTCACCATGCTCCCACACATAAAACATACAGTAAAAACAATATTCTATAAACTCAAGACAATACAACATCTGAGACCTCTACTCAACACACATGATTTTAGATCAGTAGTCAACTCCCTCATCACCCCCCACTTCGACTACTGTTATAGTCTCCTAAACGGCTTACCACTAAAAAGCATATACCTCCTCCAAAGGGCCCAAAACATATGCGCCAAGATGGTTACAAAAGCTAAACTAACAGACCATGTGACCCCTATACTTTTAGACCTACATTGGCTCCCCATATGCAGCCGAATAAAATATAAAATCCTCCTAACTACTTGTAAACTCATCAATAACATCTCTCCCTCACAATTATCAACACTAATACAACCCCCATCAGAAACTAGAACGCGCAGACAGAACGCAACCCACTCCCTCAACATAAAGACAAACTTTAGAAAAACCAAAGCAACAACAAGCGATAGAGCCTTCTCCTTTGCTGCCCCTACCCTCTGGAATGAAATTCCATTAACCCTCCGCATGATAAAGGACCTCCACCAATTCAAGAAGGAATTAAAAACATACCTTTTTACAAAACACTTTGAGATCCCCTACCAACAAAAAACCTCTCCAAGACAATCTCAAAAAAATATCCACAGTCCTCAAGACAGAACAAATGACTAACACAAGAAAGATATTTACCTTAATATACACAACACCCAAACGATTTACCCAAACTGACAGCTATTTCACTAATGTAAATAACTTATGTTAATTAACTATGTTATGCTCCATGTTTCATGACCTGTATATAAGTTTTAAAAAAGTGTTATTGTTAACGTTAAAATATGTTCCATGTAACAAAACGTGTATATAGTTAAAACATGTTCCATGTAAAATATACGGAAGTATGTTAATTTTTGTTCAATGTAAACCGCCCCTGATCTCTGGAAGGGGCGGTATAGAAGAAACTGTTAAATAAATAAATAAATAAAATAAGGGTAAATGGGTATTTCCCTAGAAAAATGGGCTAGTTGCAATCTCCCTACACTCCCTGCAGGGTAAAGTGCATTTTGATAGTTCTTTGAGTTCTTGTGACTACTGCTTTGCCGACTGCAGCTGTTGTTTGTCACCACCTCCCCCTCCTCTCCCCCCCCTCCCCCTTCCCTCAGAAGCTACTGCCCTAGATAACCACCTGGTCTGCCTAATGGTTAAGCTGGGCCAGTGTGCCATAAGTCCAGCTGAGGCCAGTTCCAATTGTGCCAGAAGCCCCAATGAGCAGAAACTACTCAAAAACTGATCTGCAAATTGCATGCATACAATGTATTACTCCTGCTGGAATTCTGCACAAGAAATTCAAAATTCTGTGTCAAAAGGTCTGCATGTTGTTTGTCAAAATAACAAAGCATATTGTTTTTGAATGATAACTTACAATACAATACAGAACAAAATGCCACCAAAAACTGCAGCATTTTGAATTATTGTGTGCAGAATTGCAGCAGGCGTAATCAGCATGCAACACACTTTTCACTTTTAAATGGGAGTAGATCTAATACAGGAATTATAATATTTTATTTCCAGAGGATTTTTAAAAGGTACCAAGTCTGTGAACTGTTTGAAGGATAAAATCCATTATCAGTGATGGTAACAGGCCAACAAGCTGAAACTTTATTTGAACTTAATTTTATAAATTGTTTAGTTTGAGTTTACAAAGGGTAATAAAACCATCAGAAGGGTTCATTCTCTCTCAAACCATTGCTCTTGGTTCAGCAGTTAAACAGTTTAAAACAAAATCAAACCACATCCTGCCTTTTTCCTGCCTTAGGCTTTGATGCCCCTCCTGCAAACTACTGAGCACTTCCCTGGCTCAGATAGGTTAAGAAGTTTCAAAGACAAGAATGTGTCGTCTATATTCCCACTCTTTGCATTAATCTTTTAGGAAGAGAACTTTACTGCTTAGCACCTCAGTGGTAAACTACATATTTTAACCTGAAGTTACAATGCAGCATTCTTGTACTGGTCTGTATCTTAGGGTAAGTTTTCTTCTAATTTTAATTAGTGAATATTCTAGAAAGACATCCTCCTGTAGATGAAAGAATACTAGCAATAACATTGTCATAATCAAAATTTATATGTGAAGAGCATAATAATTCCTTTTTAATTTTATATTTATTAGATTTTTAAATGCATTCCCAGAATAATACTTCTTGTACAGAAGAAGAATAAAGCAGAATAAGAAACTCTAGCAATAATTAAATCAGGAAATCTGAAACTTTAATAGTCAGTGCAGCCTAGTCCACCAAATTAAGTGAACAATTCCAGGCAAAATGCAATCTCTTAAACAAAACTGCATTTTAAGAAAACAGAAAGGACAGCTGACTCAGCCTAATTTTGTAAAGAGGATGTTAACAGCAGCTTAAGAGGAGTCTATAGTCCCATATGCCAAAATAGCGAGTGATCTTGATATCTTAGTAGGTGTAAGATAAGGGTAAAAAAAACATGCCTAATCAACTGATATTTTATAACACGTTTACAAGGAAAATTAAACCATAATAACCCCCAATTCTCAGTATGGGTTCCTCTACCGTCCCTTCCAGGGACAGAGTTCTATTTAAAAATAGAAAACAGATGAGAGTCACAACTCAGCTAACGCTGATCCTCATTTTAACTTTTTATTTTTTCCAACCCAGTGAAGGTTGGAAAGAATTATAAAAAAGGGTTGAGACTATTTATTTGTCCATCCATCTTGGAGCAAAAAAATCTTCAAAACATTTAACATAATGGAATGAAATATTGTTAAAAAGATGCATCAAGGTCAAAATTGATCCAAGTTCCAGCTTCTGTAAAATGGAAATGTACATAGAGTGAAGCATAGCGGTTAGCAAATTGCTCCTTTCAAACTCCACCTGCCTGTTCTCTACTCTCCTAACCCCTCAGACTGCATCCATAGCCAAAAACTGCCTGCCTGCACTTGCCCTACCACCCCATAAACTGCCCCAACTCCCAAAAATACTCCTTTACAACTGCCCTATCAACCTCCTCAAATGTCCCCACGACTGTCTTTCCACCTTAAAATGTCCCACCCTCAACAACTACATTCCTGAAACTGCCTCCACACCAATAACCTCCTGCAAATGTTCCACCCTCAAAACATACCTCCTTACAACTGTCCTACCACCCCACAAACTGCTCCACCCTCAAATCCTAGCTCTTGTAACTCTATCATCACAAAAACTGCTCCTACCCTCAAACAATACTCTTAGCAACTGCCCTACCACCCTGAAAACTGCCCACCCCTAAAACTACTCTAACATCCCAACCAACCTGCAAACTGCTGTACCTCCAAAAACTAATCCACACAACTACCCCACCATTCCTCACGCTGTCAATGTCCTCTAAAAACATTCCCTCATAACTGTCCTACCACCCCACAAACTGCCACAATTTTAAAAAATACTCCCAACATCTACCCCACATTTCACAAATTACCCATCCCCCAAAACCACCCCACAACTGTCCCACCACTTTGCCAACTGCTCCTGCATTTGCCCCACCACTCCCAAAACTACTGCCCTACAACTTCCCCACAGGGCCAGCCAATCCACTAGGTGGCATACATGGCCGGCTGCCCCCACTGTGCACCCAACTGCACTACCTCCCCCCCCCATGCTGAACCATGCCACAACTGCCCCCCCCCCCCCCCGCTACTACTGATTCTGGTGTCAGGGCGGCTTGGCCCGGTAGCAGGCCATGTGTTTCAGCACACATGGCCTGCCACTTCTGACTTCCCAAAATTGTGTTGGAGAGGGGTCAGAATCGACAGACCATGTGTGCCAAAGCACATGGCCTGCTGCTGATCTCGCCACCAGATTCAGTGGCACCAGGGGGGCGGTGGCATGGCTCAGCATGGGGACGAGGGTGGCACGGCTGGGACTTCTTCCTGGGATGGCAGAAACCCTTGGGCTAACCCTGCTTCCCCACCAACCTGTACCCTGTCCCCACCCCTAAAAATACACTCCCTCACAAATGACATGCCACTCCACAAATTTGCCTTCCCCTAAAAAAATACCCCCACAACCTTCTTGCACTCAGAAAGTACCCCACAACTTTCTCACCAACACGCTACTTGCCCCTGGCATCTGTCCTACCACCTTGAAAACTTTTCCCACACATAAAAACTATACCTTACAATTACCCCACACCCTCACAGACTTCCCAAAAGTACCCCTGACAACTGCCCCATCCCCAAAACCTACCCTCTGCTACTCCTCTACATCCCATAAACTGTTCCGCACTCCAAAAACTACCCCAGCCACTATCCCATCACATGTATCTACTCCACCACTCCGGAAACAGCCCTCTCAAAAACTTCTCCCCTGCAAATAGCCCCCCCCCCCCCAACTGTTAACAACCCAAAAATTATGTCCACCAGAAATGCCCCACCACCTCCAATTACCCCACCACAGATACAACACACACAGAGCACACACAAACAAATGAACACCATACATGCACACACATAAACACATGAACAGTTCTGTTATTTCTACTATGAAAGGTACTGACTGAATTGTACCACTTTCTTATTGGCTGTTACATGTAATTTAGGCTAGTATCTGCTGCTATGGGTAGGGCTAGGTTAAATCATTGACAAGTTAGGAATATATCTAAGGTCTAAAATGTAGGGGGGCACTGCCAAATGTGCTCAGCAATGAGAAGGATAGGATTTACAACTGTGTAGCTTTTTTCATGATTCTAATGGTTTTTACTTTAATGTCTGATAGCTAAAGGGAAGACTAATGTCTCAAGGTTTTTCAGAGTTTAAAACCTCTATCTGCAGTGGAGGAGTAGCTCTAGTGGTTGGAGCAACATCCTGGAAACTAATAGACCAGGGTTCTGTTCCCACTAGCATGCCTTGGGCAAGTCACTTAACCCTCCGTTGCCTCAGAAGAAAGGTCTGGCAATCTACTGGTCACACCCTGCCAAGAAAACCCAGGGGTTGCTAGGAGTCAGCATTGACTTGATGGTACACATTGTTTATTTTATCTGCAGTTTTCTAATTCTCCCTCCCCTTTCCTAATGTGAGTGAACCTGCTCTACTTGCTTCCAAAATAACCAGCAAAAGAGACTGTGAGAAGGATCCAGTACTAGAATCCTATGGGATGCAAATAAGATCTTGTCTCATCTGCTTCTGTAGGAAAATTTCTCAAGAAATTTTTCAAGCATTGCCACCACTGACAACTTTGCACATTCCCAGCTATGGCAACATAGAAAACAATCTTTAAAAAATATTGCAGCAATGGTAGTTGTTAGAGGGTCAACATAACCCCAATCACAGCACCTGAGGGGGTCCTGAAGATCTACTGGGCTCACAAAACTCCACAGCCCCAGCAAGAGGCATAAATGTTAAAAATAGCCACTGTAAAAACCCCACCTACTTTAGACCCTACCAACTTTGAACAACTACAGATTGGAGACAGCCTTCCCAGTCCCATGGGACACCATCTTGCCCTAGGATTCTGGAGGATGTTGGGTCAAGAGCAATCCCTACTCATTCCTGTCACAGTGGCACTATTTTAGAAAATGTCTACACCTTACCCCTAGTAGTTGTTTTGTGCTATTTTTTATGCAAAGTGCACTTTTACAAAATCATATTGCACTTTAATACATGAGGCCTAACTGTTATTAACTTTCCCTTTAAAACTTCTAATGTTAAAGTCAAAGAGAAAAACAACTGCACAGAAACTAGGGTGTGGGAGGGGGGGGGGGGTTGCCTTTAAATCCTTGTTTTCCCATTAGTGTTACAAAACCAACATCATAACAACAGAACTATAATCAGGTTGATATACATTTTGTGCAGCCCAGAACTGGATTCAGCAATAAAATGCTCTGTAAGTAAAACCAATATGAAGCCCACACAACAGTCATTTTGAACTAGCAAAGCAAGAAAAAAATGAAGTCTACTTATCCACTTCATACAAACCAAGACTTCTAGTTTCCAACAAAACAAAAAGTAAGAAAGGCCGCAAAGAAGAAGCAAAAAGAAGAGAAAAAATATATAGGCATGCACACCAGCCCGTTCTACCCTCCCTTTCAACCCCACTCATGGAGTACCACCTAATGAACTTCCTAGAAACCACCTCATATACAGTACAAATTTTCAATCAACTTCCAAAAGAAAAAGGAGTGAGGATGGGGGGAAGAGAAAGTACATAAGAAGCTCCCACCTTCAGAAGAACAAAACAAAGGAAAAGCAAGGGACATGCCAGGCAAAGCATATATTTCTGTAAAGCGGTCGTAAGACGAATGAAGGGGGACCATATTTTCCAAGATCTTGGGAGCTGGTTTGTTACCCTCCAGTGAGTTTCTCATCCTATACACTTACCAAGCTTTCTTCAACTACTCTTCACAGGACGAAGGAGTGGCTTTCTTCCACCCATGAACCATGACATTTCTAGCCGCCAGCAACAAGCTCTGAACTAATCAAATCATATGTTTGAATGGCAACCCAGGGATATCATAACCAAGAATAAATATGGATAAAGAAAAAGGAACTCAAAAATTAATTATATCTGGAACATTAGCTTGCACATCTGCCCAGAAACCACTTAACTTGGAAATAAAGTGTTCATTTTTTTTTAATTTATGAAATTTCAATTAACAATACAAGAACAACTTGCACAGAAAAGAGCATAAGGTCCAGAAAATGTCCACAGTTTACAAAGAAGTATTTATTTATTTTATTTATTTAAAAGGATTTTTATCCCGCTTTATCCTAAAATCAAAGGAAAAAACAAAAATAAGGTTCTAGCCCACAAGCCCTCAACATATGAGGGGGAAAGTAGGGAGTCACAAATCATAGGAAAATATCAAAAGATATGTGTAGGCAAGACAGACAAAAAGGAGAAATACCATCTATAATGTCCAACACAGGGCTACTATCAACAGTGCTTTCAGAATAGGTTTGGGCTGCTTGCAATCTAAAGGAAATATAAGAGGACAATTGATATGTGCCATAGAAAAGAAAGCTAGACCCTGCTTGCTTAACTAAGCACTTACATGGGAAATGTAAAAAAAAATAACCCACCCAATTGTAAACCCCCAGGCCTAAGTAACAAAAATTGCTTCCTTCTTTTTTGCGTAGCCCTAGAGATGTCCGGGAACATCCTGATCTGAGAGTCCATAAACACCTTACTGGATGAACAAAAAAACATTTTAAGAATCCAATCTCTTTCTGTCTCTAACACCAAGGTTACCAACAACTTGGCAGTCATCTTGGAGTCAGAGGCAGACCTCTCCAAATAGGTAGCCAGATCCAGACTATCTCAGGACAAAGCCGAGGACTGCTCTAATTTGTCCTCAGCCTTGACTTTTGCAGTTAGTAAGTAGAAGGCTTTTGAAATAGGTGACAAGGATTCTGCTGGAATCTTCAATGTAGAAAACAGAAACCTCTTAAATAGCTCAAATAGCTAAAATAGATGGAACCTTCGGAAAATTAAGTACTCTCAGATTCCTGCACCGAGATGCATTCTCCAAAAGCTCAAGCTTCCTATGGATGGGCAGTTTCTTGAACCTGATCCAGATGAGTCTCCATAGAGGCCACCTTGGAACTAACATTAACAAGGAAATACTCTTGTAAAAGCAACTTCTGCCCAAACTAAGTAAACTGCTGCAAGATAATCTGGAGTTACAAAGAAATAGAATTGTCCATCTTAGACAAAGCATTCCAAAGACTTTCCAAAGTACATACTGTAGGTCTCAGCATTTTGACACTGGGCACCGTCCCAGGAGTACTCAAGGCTGAATCCATGGCCCAATACTCTGAAGGAGATTTTACCAACTGTTGGCAAACCAAATGCTGCTCCTTTGAAGCCCCCACCACCACAGAGTTTGTCACGAATGACCCTGCCACCTGTTTTCTGTTCTGGAGCAGGGTTGCTGCAAATCCAATGCCATAGAGATACCAGCTACATCCTGACAGCTGACTGTGGGGTCTTTTCCGTGGGTTGCTCTGGGGGAATACGGTACTCCAGGCTGAATGACACATCAAGCCCAGAGGTAAGTGAAGGAGTCTCCTTCTGCCCCTTCTATACCTAGCAGGCTGCCCAAAGTCACTTGATCCCTTTTAATGGTCTTCATGAAAAAGTCCATGGGGCCAGTTCCTGCCAACTTTGCTACTGCTTGGGCCTCTGCCTTCTGCTTAGCTTTGCTTTGCCATCCAGAATGTGGCATAGGAAAAGGTTGAAATGGCAAGAAAAGAAAAGCAAGCCAGAAGACTCGGAGCTCACTCAGGGCAAGTTAAGGAACATCCGTCTCCAGAGTCATCTTTTCCCCCCTCACTGCAAGTGTTCAAATGTGCTCACAGAACCTATTGTTTCTCTTCCAACGGAGGCCTAAATACGAATTATACCATTTACATAATCTATCAAGTGTCAAATAGTCCATCATCAAAATTTTCACTTGAGTTATAACTAGGACTTCTGAATTTAGGTTTAAACCGATAAACACTCAAAAACACCCCCAATGCAAAAACGTAAAAGAAGTGTTAGTTGGATAAATGCCAGAAAAACACCACTTCCCTAGCACTTTTTTATGCCTTAACTGGCTTGTCTTGTACCCTCCACTCGGTTTCTGTCTTGTCGGTGTTAATGACTCCTAGGTGACACAAAGGTACATGTTCAATTCCATGAGAAAAGGTACCCAGCAAAGGTATCTGTGGTGTGAAAACACCAATAAACACTGATTTTTGTGCCATCCCAAACACCTATTTAACTGGGAAATAAACACCTAAATTTGCAAGTTATAACCATCTTGGAATTGAAGCTCTAGTTATAATCAAAGAGAAGGATAGGGAGCTCTTAAATGTATACTTTCACAGTTTCATCAGAAAGCATTATCTTGCTCACCCAGTGAACCCTCCCATCTGTGCATACCGTATGTTCATGTGAGCCTAAGTCATGTGAGAATATCAGAAATTTGTAAAGCCAAGATGCAATCTCTTTCACACTGGGAATAACAAATACAATTCTCTCAAATTGCAGGGCCACTTTCGAAAGGCCAGGCACCTACTCACTCTTGAAAAGCCCAGCACCCTCTCTGTATTGGCTGTAAAATTACTTATCAGGATTCTGAAAACTGAGGCTTGGTGACAAAAGCACCACATTTACAAACAAGAAAAAAGAAGAGAATCTAGCCTATTAGAGAATATTGCCACATGCTTTTACCCATTTCTCTGAGAAGAGGGGAGCATGGAATAAGGAGATTTTGATCAATTTACAAGCTTTATTTATATCCTGCTTTTCATCCAGTCAAAGCAGTTGGGGGATACATTTAACATGAGGGGATATGAGACACATACACTAATACTTACAGGGAACATGGGCAATGGAGGATTAAGTAGCTTGCCCAAGACTACAAGGAGCACCTGTGGGACTAGAAACCCCAGTCCTTCTGGCTCAAGGTTGCTGTCTTCTAGTGGGATCTGAACCACTGACCTTCCAGCCTATGGTACCTTGCCCCAACCACTAGGCCACTCCTTTCAGCCAGTCACAGAAGGTGTCAACTGTTTATTGTCAGTTTTTAGCTCGTGCCTTTCCAGGAGAACATCAAGGTGAATTGCATTCAGGTATGCATTTCCCTGTCACCAAAGAGCTCACAATCTAAGTTTTTACTTGAGGCAGTGGCTTGCCCAACACCACAAGGAGTGCAAGTAGGATTTGAATGTTAGTTTTTCTGGTTGTAGGCTGCTACCTTAACCACTAGGCCAATGTTCCCTCTAATTTTCTGTAGGCTGTGTGCGCATAAAATATCAGCTGTGCAACTTTTGAAGGAAGGTTAAATTTTTGTGCGCCACATAACGACACTCGGAGTTATATACTTTAAAATTTGACTACACGTCAGAATACAGTATGTACACCACAATGATTGCACTAGAAAATATTGTAGAACTTGTGAAAACCATAAATACACAACAACTTTTCAATTTTAAGAATGTGTTGTTTTCTATTAGAATCAGAGCCGTAATTTTTGTGCGCTCTGTTGTAAAGTATGTGCACTCACTCGGCGAAGTATGTGCGCGTGCACACGCGCACAGCTTAGAGGGAACAGTGCACTAGGCCACTCCTCCACTAACATCTGCTTCCAAAGTCAGCCAACTAGATAGCCCAGAAAGAGCTGTCTAACAATGAATAGCTTGCAAAAAGAGGCAGCAATAGGCAGCAATACTGAAACTGGAATTTAGTAAGGGCTACCCCTACTACTGACAAACTTAAGGCCAGTACTTTAAAAGGAATTTTAGCCCTCCCTCCATGCCAGATAAAGCTAGCCAGTAACATACTTAATTCTGCAAACAATCGATCAGGGAACCAACAATATTAAGCGAGAAGACAGAAATAGTATCTGGGAAAGAGAAGGTATTTTGATAGCATTAATTCATCCAAGCCAAATCACTGCTGCTTATTTCCATCTTTTGACCTGCCTCTTTCTATTCTTTGTCCTGTGGCCAAATGTTCTCCAACAGTTCCTCATAATTGAATAAGAGTAGGAAGTCCAAATTACAGCTTATAATCAGCCCAAGTTAATGAAATTGTTTAACCTCCTGAATCAGGGGTGACATAAGAGCCCTTTGCACCACCTTATATTGCATCTTAAAGCACATTAACAATGATGAAATTAAATTCAGAGAAAACCTCAAATTATCCTCAAAGACATTAACTAAGTCCATTGCCTTAGGGAGAGAATACTGCCTGTCAGACAAATAAATTAAGGTGTCATCTGCATAAGGGATATTGTATTGTCCAAAGCCACCAAGAGTATTCCTCTAATGCTCTCCACCTTTCTAACTGAATTCTGCAAAGGGCTCCATCACCAAGGCAAAAAGAAGAAGTTACAGAGGACATCCCTGGCGTATCCCACATCTTAGCCAGAAAGATGAGGAAATGTGACCCTTTACTTCTACTTTAGCTTTAGCTTTGATCCAGAGATAGAAATTATCACCAAATCCAAACTGCCATTTTGGCATTTAGAGAGAGGACTGAGCAATTGCCAGGTCTGTGGCTGAAAAGCATGTTCACAAAGTGCCTAATATTATCTGAACCAAACCGTTCCTTAGTAAATCCAGTCTGGTCTAAGTGAACAAGTAGGAGAGCCAAACTCTTTATCCTAAAACAAAACATTTTGTGAATATTTTGTCAAGAGAGTTCAAAAGGGCTGCTGCCGGGACACTCCAACTCCTCCCTCCTCAGCTCCTGCCCAATCGTGGCAGTGGGAGCAGGAACAGCAGAATCCGGCAGCAGTTAAAAGCGGCGTCCCTGCTTGCAGAGACGCCGCTGCTGCCGGGACACTCCAACTCCTCCCTCCTCAGCTCCTGCCCAATCGGGGCAGTGGGAGCGGGAACAGCAGAAGCCGGCAGCAGTTAAAAGCGGCGTCCCTGCTTGCAGAGACGCCGCTGCTGCCGGGACACTCCAACTCCTCCCTCCTCAGCTCCTGCCCAATCGGGGCAGTGGGAGCGGGAACAGCAGAAGCCGGCAGCAGTTAAAAGCGGCGTCCCTGCTTGCAGAGACGCCGCTGCTGCCGGGACACTCCAACTCCTCCCTCCTCAGCTCCTGCCCAATCGGGGCAGTGGGAGCAGGAACAGCAGAAGCCGGCAGCAGTTAAAAGCGGCGTACCTGCTTGCAGAGACGCCGCTGCTGCCGGGACACTCCAACTCCTCCCTCCTCAGCTCCTGCCCAATCGGGGCAGTGGGAGCAGGAACAGCAGAAGCCGGCAGCAGTTAAAAGCGGCGTCCCTGCAGGGCGTGCCCGCGCCTTGCGGGCCCGCGCCTGAGGACCTCGCAAGAGGGCCCTTAGGCGCGGCACGAAGGCGAGCAGAAGGCAACAACAAAGGAAACAGCTACGCCAACATCGTCTCAGCAGAACCCAACAAAGGACTAGACCGAGGAGAAGGACGTCAGAACCGCAAGTAGAATTCTCACAACACACCACACATTTGCTACCACCAAACTGTCTCGTCAACTACCCACACACTAACGGATCCGGATCTCCCTCCACGGGACAGGCTCCCTCCAAGGGGACCGGCTCCATCCACGGGACAGGCTCCCTCCACGGGGACAGGCTCCTCTCACGGGACAGGCTCCCTCCACGAGACAGGCTCCCTCCAAGGGGACAGGCTCCCCCCACGGGACAGGCTCCTTCCATGGGACAGGCTCCCTCCAAGGGGACAGGCTCCCCCCACGGGACAGGCTCCCTCCACGGGACAGGCTCCCTCCAAGGGGACAGGCTCCCCCCACGGGACAGGCTCCTTCCATGGGACAGGCTTCCTCCAAGGGGACAGGCTCCCCCCACGGGACAGGCTCCCTCCACGGGACAGGCTCCCTCCAAGGGGACAGGCTCCCCCCACGGGACAGGCTCCCTCCACGGGACAGGCTCCCTCCAAGGGGACAGGCTCCCCTCACGGGACAGGCTCCCCTCATGGGACAGGCTCCCGCACTGAGTTCAGCTCTCCCCAATCGGGGGATTTGAGCAGCAACAAGAGCACAGCCAGCCAGCGGCAGAGTGCTGCCCAATCGGGGCAGACTCAGGGTCGTATAAGGAACAGCACGGCAAGAAGGAGCACAAAGGGAGAATCACAGCCACACATACACCAGAAGAAAAACAACAGAATAACAGAGGAAAAGCAACAGCAAAACAAGCAACAGACGAAGACTTAAGAAAAACAGGCATCACCCTAACAGAACATCACAAAAGACCAAAATGCACGCCACATACTTCCTCCCACTCTACCTACTCGTCACACAACTCCTCCCACCAACCACACACCTCCACTACCCACAAGCAAACACAACATGGTACCCACCAACAGCATTGCCATATTTAGAACCACAGCACACACACAAAGAAACACTCAGAACTTCCCAGACAAAAAGACCAAACAGACACAATTCAAACTCCCAATCCTGCACAAAGGAAGCACATGTAACAGCAACCTCCTCAACAAAGACAACAACGATTGAGCTCATAAACGCCAGATCAGTCTGCAACAAGATACACACTATTGTAGAGCACATAGAAGAGCGACAGCCCGACATAATATGCATCACAGAGACATGGCTCAACCCTACCGACAATGTACTACTCAACCAACTAGTACCGGACAACTACTCAGCGTACAACTGCCCACGCACCCACAAGGGTGGAGGAGGAGTCCTAATAATAGCAAAGACAA
Organism: Ichthyophis bannanicus; assembly: GCA_033557465.1. Taxonomy (NCBI): domain Eukaryota; kingdom Metazoa; phylum Chordata; class Amphibia; order Gymnophiona; family Ichthyophiidae; genus Ichthyophis; species Ichthyophis bannanicus. The sequence goes on along the minus strand of CM066031.1, from coordinate 1,623,695,706 downwards.
AACTAAAGTTCAAGACACATAGCTTCTCCAATACACAGCAATGTAACACAATCAGCATCAAGAACAAAAACATTACAATCTGCCTAACCTACAGAGCACCCAGAGCTCCACCCGACGAATTAGTCTTCACACTCGAAGAAGCCTGTGCTATAACAACAAACAACAAACCAGCGCTACTGATTGGAGACTTCAACCTCAAGTCCACCAATGCCAAAGACGCAGAGGCCTTCCTTCAAGCAATGACCTCACTTCAATTCACACAGATAATCAATGCTCCAACGCACAGACATGGATCATCTCCAGACCTCATCTTCGCATCCAATTACCTAACATCAAGAGACCTAATCTCTCCACCCACCATTACCCCAGTGCCATGGTCTGACCATTACTTAATCGAGACAAAGCTGCGATCTCAAGAGGACCAGACAAACGAAAGAACAAACATCCCCCACACACAAAGACGATTCAAGCATTTTGACAGGGACGAATTCATACAGGACACAACACAACACTTGAACATTACTACAGATGACCTGGAGGAACAAGTTTCCAGCTGGAACAGCATCTTAGCTAATGCCGCCAAACCATCTGGTGGCGGGCACAAGAAACACCACCACAACAGGAGACAAAACAAACCATGGTACTCAGCAAAAATACGACAGGAAAAGAGGGAGCTCAGGAAGATTGAACGGAGATGGAGAAAAAACAAAACAACAGCCGACCAACATCTTTACCTAACAAAACAAAAACAATACAATGAACACATCAACCAATCAAAGAGAGAATTCCACACAAACATGATAAATACTTCCATCAACAAGCCCAGAGAGTTCTTTGAAATAGTCAAGATCCTCACAAAAGAGCAAACAACAGAAGGGGAAGTACAAGTGGATCCACAGGAATTCGCCGACCACATCAAAGACAAATTTCACTCCACAGAGCGTACAACACCCAGTGGGACCACCAGGACAGACAGACACACCAAAACCTGGGGCACATTCTACTCTCCCTCAACAGAGCAGATATCCCACATCATCTCTACAATCAACACAAGCACTGCTCCTACAGACCCATGCCCAGTATCATGGGTCAAACCCACCAAATCAAACTTCATTCACACCATACATAATATAGTACACAACTCACTCACCCAAGGACTCATGCCAAAGCAACTAAAGCTTGCCTCAGTAAGACCAATCACAAAGAAAACAACTCTCGACAAAAAAGATCCAGCAGCATACCGACCAATCTCCAGCATACCCTTCCTGGCAAAATTCATTGAAAAAATGGTACAACTACAACTCCAGGAACACATCGACAAACATGAAACACTCGACGACAACCAACACGGCTTTCGTCCCAACCATGGAGTCGAAACGCTACTGATCTACCTCTTCGACAGCATCCTAAGAATAATTGACAACACCAGGAAGGGAATCATAATGATCTTCATCGACATCTCCTCAGCCTTCGACACAGTGGACCACAACACGCTCCTGGAAAGACTAAAGAACACTGGTATACACGGTATCAAACTGAAATGGTTCCACTCATACCTAACCGAAAGACAGCTACAGGTCAAGGTGGGACACAACACCTCCCAACCCATAAATGTCCGTCAAGGAGTACCTCAAGGATCCGCACTCTCAGCACTCCTATTTAACATCTACATCCAACCGATATGCAACATCATGAAAGAGAACAACATTCAATACACAATATATGCAGACGACATCATGATATACACCCCGATATCAATCGACAACCCGGACTTCTCCAAGATAACAGACTGCCTTACCCAAATGACGAGCTGGTGTCAAAACAACAACCTCGCAATAAACTACAACAAGACCGAAGCTTTAATCATCACTCGGAACCAAAGCTTCATACACCCGCCAAATATCAAGATACAAAACACTACTATACCAATAAGATCAGAAGTGAGATACCTCGGTGTTACTCTGGACAATAAACTAAACCTCAAGCCACACATAGACAAAACAATACAAAAAGTCTACTACAAGATGCGAATCATCAGGAGATTGACACCACTCCTTGCTCCAGAACACTTTCGTACCGTCTGTCAAGCACTGATAACCCCAATACTGGACTTCTGCAATCCGATATACCTTGGACTACCGAAACAAGCCCTCAAACCACTCCAGCTTAGCATAAAACACTGCAGCACGAATAATATCCGGTACTGCAAGACAGGACCACATCACACCTACCTTAAAGGACTTACACTGGCTCCCAATCGGTGCTCGCATCAGATACAAAACTATCATAAACCTATTTAAGATAAATCAGCACACATCAGCCAACAGCCTACACACCCTCATTCAACCAGACACCAGCACTCGTCCTAGAAGAAAACAAACACACAACCGAGTCAGCACCCCAAGTGAATTCAAACACACACGCAAGGACACAACAGACAGAACACTCTCCATGGCTGCTCCAACAATATGGAACAAACTACCGGACGACTTGAGGGCAACTACAGACCTCAAAGACTTTAGAAAACAGCTAAAAACCATGCTGTTCATAGAACACTATGGACACATCACATAACCTAAGAGAATGTATAACAGCACATGATACCGCCTGTATTGAAAATGTTTTGCAGCACCACTGTATATAGCCCATACTGTACATAGCTCAAACCACTCTAGCACACAATACACCACACCTTGTACATAGCTCACCCCAATCCAGCACACGATACAACACACACTCAACTAAATTTCACCCGCACTGCATGATTAACACACTCACTTTACCCGATTGTTTGCTGTGATACCACCTTGATTAATAAGATAAGGCGGTTTAAAAATACTGTTAAATAAAATAAAATAAATAAAAGGAATATAGGCCTGTAGCCACTGCATACAGAGGGCAAGGCAATTTTATAAACCCCTGTACAAGCAATGCATGGCATCATATGTATGTTACAGCCTATTTTATAAAGTGGCACATGGGGGGGGGGGGCACTAGCGAGCCCGAGCACTGATGGCCACTTAAGCCTGGAGCTCTGATACCCTCCAGCCTCTATTTGCGGTGATATCAACTCTGTCTGCTGGTCCCAGGCCATGGCCATAGAATAGCGGTGGTCTCACTGAATCATTGAATTGCTGCTCTGATGAGATCCCGGCGAGCAGACCCAGGCAAGGAAAGCATGGCCTGGAATAGCTAGTGCCCACATGCTCTGCGGCATGTTGTCAGGCCGGGATGGCCGCAAAAACCTAGCTTGTTAAAGGAGCACAGAGCACCTCCGCAGACATTCAGCTGGAGTAATTTGAGCCGACCGTCCCTTGCTGAAGCAATAATCCGAATGCCATCTGACGGCGATCCCCTAATCTATAACTGTCGGTGATCGGGGGAGTAAGCTGTGGCCAGGCAAAAGCAGGGACAGAGCAGAGCCTGAGTGGTTGCTAGGCCCAGCTGCAGAAACAGTAATCTGTGTGCTGCATGCCCTTCTTACCCCCATCGTGCCTGTGTGATCCTCGGAGCGTTTTGTGATAGAGACTGCTCAACTGGTAAGCTTTATTAAACTTGTAGTCTGATTTTTTTTTTGACTGGTGGACTGGTGAGACACAAGAGTTTGGGTTAGTACTCTTGATGTCCCCCTCCCTTCTTCTCCCTGCCAAAGTGTGGTTGATACATTGATCCTTTGCCCAGTATGCCAGCCATCAACACTAGCCCCTTTTTTCTTTCTTTTTTTTAAGAGTGTAGGTAATTACTGTTTAGGCCATCCCACTGTATTTACTGCTGTGGGTGTCCACTTGGGTAGCATTGAAGGGTGGGCTTGAGAGATCTGCAAGAGAAAGAAGAAATGGTTGTAAAGGGGAAAAGAGGCTAGGGGCGAAGAAGACAAGGGTACCATATTGACTTTTAAAGAGGGGGGGTTTTTTTGTTGTTTTTCCTTCTTTTTCTCTTTGAGTGAAAGAGTAGCCTAATAGTTCAAGCTTTAGTTTAGGAGCCAAGAGACCAGAGATCAATTCCCACTAGTACTCCCTGTGGCCTTGAGCAAGTCACTTAACTCTCCATCACCTCAGAAAAATCCAAGTTATCAATATTATGTGCATTACCAAGTTTAAGTTACAATGTAAATCACTTTGATTGAAATGATAAAGTGGTATAAAAATCTAGTTAAATAAATAAAATCGTCTTTATTCTGGGGTTTCAGTTTTTTAGTGTTAGATATGTCTGACAAAGGTTCTTACGCTGTGGCACTAGCCATGTTCTCCCACAATGCTGACCCTGCGACTGTGAGATCATCTACAAGGGAGCACTGCTAATGCGGGGATTCATCAGGCCTCTTTTAATCTGCCACGAAAGGAGATCTTTCAAGAACGTAAGCTTTTTTGAATGGATTTCTTCAAGGCGGTGGGTGACATAAAGGTGGGAATTAAGTCCCTGGTGATCAAGTCACCCAAATTGAGATCAATATAGGTGAACAGACTGACGCAACCGCACTTTTTCAGTCAAGGATCCACAAGTTGGATATGCTCACAAAAGACTTGGGGGAGAGACATGATGATCTTGAAAACCGGCAGTGGCACAACAATATCAGGATTTGGGGAATTCCTGAAACAGCTGGGGACAGAGAGATCACTAGAGAGATAGTCCAATAACTTTAATCTTTTTGTGTCCCTGGGACCAAAGAGCAAGTCAAAATGGAGAGAGCACACTGGAGTGTCAGGTCAAGAGCTGGGCCAGGATCTCATCCAAGGCACATCATAGCTTGCTTTCACTCTATTGAAGATAAAATGAGGTTACTACGGAGTTTGAGGAGGAAACGCTGCATCACATTCCAGGGACAGGATGTGCAGATTTACCAGGACCTCGCTCAATTCACACTGGAGTGCAGGAAAAGCTTTAAGCCCTTGACTCAGATACTCTAAGAAAATCAATCAAATATCGATGGGGATTTCCATTTGCCCTGATTTTTGAGTTGCATAATACCCAGCACAAGATTGTAGATTTGGAGCACTGGTTAGGTATAGTGGACTTCCTGCAGAAGAGTGGATGACGCACACCAGGCCAACCCAATGAGCAGCGGGACCTCAATCCCAAAGAGGTGAAAAGCCCCTGTGCCAGCCATCATCTTGGGAATTCGGGGGAGGACCCGCATGATTGAGAAATGGACACTACTAAACCTCCGTGATAAAGGTTGGGGTTTCATTAATCACTTTCTTTCTGTGTCTCTTCTTTGCTGTTTCTTATTTTGCTACAGAACATGGGGCTTTCACAATCCTAGGGAGAAGTACATAAGAACATAAGAACATAAGATTCTCTTTCTGTTTAGAAGATGGGTAATGAGAGGATCAGGGGGGTGGTCCTTGAAGGGATGGGCAGTTGAGGGAAGGGGGTCGGTGGGCAGCAAAGATTGCTTCTCTGAGGATTTTCCCCATTAGTTAGCAGTGGAACTCATGTGGTGATTGCTTAAGGGTGGCCTTGTCGCTATGACTGGGATAGAGTTGGCACTCTTAAAGCTGCCTCAATAGGAATGATAGGCGGGAAAATGTTGGTTACTCTTGTACCGGGGTAGGGAGCTGGAGGGTGATGCTCTGGGTCCTTCAACAATGGCACCCCTTGGGATAGCATATAACTTGCTAGTTCTACTGTTCTACAGTTTTCTAAGTGTTATCAGGTATATCTGTCCCCAGGTATGGAAGATGGTTGAAGAATATTATGTGAGGGTAAGGGTTAGAGAGGGTATTATGGATGCTACTGGCATATGGCGGGAGGTGGCTGTTAAAGCAGATAGACTAAGGTAGGATAATGGTTAGGCTCATGTCATGGAACATAAGGGGCCTTCATAGCCCTGTTAAGCGGAAACATGTAATGGACCAATTGAGGAGAGAGCGGGCTGACATCATCCTCCTGCAAGAGACACACTTGTCTGGTCAAGAGCATCAGCAGATGAAATCTCGGGTGTCCTCACAGGTCTTTGGATCTAATTTTACTGCTCACAAGAAGAGAGTTGTGATTCTCCTTTCTAAAGATTTCACATTCCAGGTGTTATTGCAGGTTACATACCCTGAGGGTATGTTTCTTATCCTGACAGGAACCCTGAATGGAACCTTGTTCACCATTGTCAATGTCTATATCCCTCCCTCTCAAATTGGTCTGGCTTTGACTGCAATACTAGAGGCGGTGCACATTCATCAACAGGGAGAGGTGTTGACAGAAGGGAACTTTAATTGCAAGGTATCTGGCATTGATAGAATGAGAGGCCATAGTAATGTGCATACGAGTTTGAATAAGCTTTACTTCATGGTAAAAGCAGCTGGAGTTATGTGACCCAAGTGGGCACCCACAGCAGGAAATACAGTGGGATGGCCCAACCAGCATAATTACCCACACTCTAAAAAAAAAGAAAGGAAAAAGGTGCTAGTGTTGATGGCTTGCAGCTAGTTTTTCTGTAGCCCATCAGAGTTTATTTATTTATTTATTTATTTATTACAATTTCTTATATACCGCACTATTCGGCATCAGCGCGGTTTACATTATAACATAATGACCACAACAACATGCTGTTTGGTTTTACATCGAACAGGAGTACAAACTTGGATAACAGGGGTGAACTATATACATGAGATATTTACACTGAGCAAAATTAGGTATCAATCACATAATGAACGAAAGGGTAATTTCTTAAGTGGGTCATTTCTTCAGTGGGATACCGAGGTTCAATTGCTGGTTGGGTAGTATTGGAGGAAAAGGTGGTATTTAAGTGCCTTCCTGAATTGAGATAGGTCAGCAATGGCTCTAATGTCTGAGGGTAGAGCATTCCAGCATATGGGGGCATAGAAACTGAACGCTCTGTTTGTGGTTGTCATGTTGCACTTTGACCATGCCTTTGGGGTAATTAGTAGGTTTACGGCTGTTGCTCTTCTGGATCTGTTGGGGGGCACTGAGTGAATCAGTTCTGTGAGTGAGGAGGATGAGATACCCTTGATTGCCTTGAGAGATAGGAGTAGGGTTTTAAAGATGATCCTCCCATGGATGGGAAGCCAGTGAAGCTGCTTAAGAATGGGAGTCACGTGGTCGCTTCTGGAGGCTCCGTAGAGGACCCTTGCTGCGGTATTCATGGCCAGCTGTAATGGGCTCAGTGTGGATTGAGGGAGACCTTGTAAGATGGCATTTGCAAAGTCAAAGTGTGGCAGGAGTTACTCCAGAACTAATCTATGGTTAATCTCACGAAGTTTATTAGCGACTCTCTCTGCAACAACCATTGGAACTATGGGGTTCTCAGTCCATGCTATCATCACCTTGGAGTTTCAGGAAGAGGAATTTGAGATCCTCCCCCCCCCCCCTCACTGAGTTTGGGTCCTGCACAGAGGGCTTCTTAAGAATAAGGAGTTTCTTTGGGCAGTGCAGAAGTGATGGCAGGAATATCTGCCTTCAATTATTCAGTTGAGATTTCTGCCTTTACATTGTGAGAGGCTGCCAAGGTGGTTCTCCATGGTCAATTGATGTCTTGCTCATGTTGGTTCAAGAAAATGGAGGAACTGCTAAGGGAATGTGTTCTTAACTCTTTCTCTAAGAACACACTAAGAACTTGAAACACGGCGTTGGGTTGCGGTACCCAGTTATGTATGAGGACCACCAGTGGAGAACGGTGTTGCCTCCTGGGAATTTCATTGGCATGAAAAAAAAGAGCTTATTATAGCTCTGGGTCTTTGTTAAGCCATCTCATGACTAAGAGCTATGTGAAGTGATATGTTTCGGTATGGTTGGTGAAGAAGCAAGATCGCTGGTGGAGCTAAGTATTTCTGAGGGTTTTACAATATGTTGTATTTTGTAACTTAGACTACTTTTTAGGCTATTTAGCCTTTAATTAAAAGAATAAAAGGATGGCTTGTTGCGACAGAGGGTCACCTCTCCAGGCAAGCAATCTGACAGAAAAAGGGAATTGAGGTTTTACCACTTTAGGTCTTAGGGGCTTATGAGTGATAATATAGGGTTAAGGTTTTCACTTTAATTGTTGAGTATTAAAGTAGTGAATTCTTGGGGCCTTTGATTATTGTAAGTCTTATTTAGTGGCAAGCAAGTCCCTACCAGCAGGAGATACTTCTGTAGTTGAAGTAAAAAGGAAGACTGTGGGCATGATATTCTGAGCTGGTACTCAGCTGAATTTGGCTAATACAGCGGTGTACGTAGACTTAGGGGTATGTTTACTAAATGGCGGTAAGGGAGCAGTCCTTTCCATGCGTTAATAGCAATGATAAGGGGTTACAGTGTTGTAAGTGTTCTGCTCGTGTTAGAGGCATTCCGGCATTAAGGGGTGCTAGTGGACACTTAGCAGGAGGTAACAGGGCATGCTGCGTTAAGGGGTGCTAGTGGACATTTAGCGCGTGGTATCAGGACATTAAGGGGTGGTAGAGGATACTTAGTGGGCGGTAAAAGGACATGCTATGTTAAGGTGTCTTGCATGCACCCTAATGCAGGAAAGCCTCTGACACGTTGAAAGGGGGGCAGGGAAGCCACTGGAGAAGGTATGGATGCAAGCACAATTGGTAGCTGATGAAGTTGATTCACCTGATGTCTGGCTGATGTGTGATGAGCATGTTTGACCATACAGCAGGCCTGTGCTGTTGACTAGGCGAGATACGCGGCTGCCTAGTGATGCTAGTCAGTGTGGGTGTTGGCAATGTCATGGGTGGGAGGTTGTAGCAGCAGAGTCAGCAGAGGAGAAGCAGCAACGGGGGACGCTGTGACAGGCGTGCAGTCCTAGATGCATTTGAAAGCATACACCATGCCGTAAACTACATTATAGAGTCTGTGAGGTGTGGACATATATCCAGATATACTGTCAGCGTGTGACATGCCATAAGCCAGGACAGTGTCTGGGTGGAGTCAGCATGTTCCTGATGTGGGCAGCAAAGGGAGGATTGTCCATGAGTGCACATGTGGAGTAGTCATAGGAGAAGTGTGCATGATATGGCTAACTGCTGCAAATGACCCCTGATGGCCATGGTGGGGCAACTTACTGCCAGTAAGCTGCCCCACTATGAATCTCCCTGACAGTCAGATGGTAGATGCAGGGCTGTGCCATGGATCTTCCAAGCAAAGAGTTTGCAATTTGTGTGGTGAGTGGATGTATGAGATCATACAGGCCAAAGGCATTTGGTGTGTGTGAACCAAACATGTTAAACATGCAGGTTTGGCGGGCACCTTGGGCACAGGTTCTGGATGGAGGAGCAGGGGCACACATGGACGGCCACGCAGCCCTCCACCAGCTGCCCATGCAGGGGCCCCATCACTGCCTGTCACCAATACGTCTCGGGGGAGGATGGCAGCCACTGCTGTAGTATTTCTCCGGGCACCTGCATTTTCCAGCTACTTGGAGGCCTACAGCATCTACCACTACTGGCCTTGCCCCCCACAGCTGGGTTCTGCGGCAGTGAGAGGGGGGAGGCAACCTGGATCTCTGCCTGGGGTGCCAGGACCCTTGGACTACCCCATGTGGCACATTGCCTTTCTGTAGCAGGAGCAGGACTGTGTGCTGCTACTGTCACTGTGGAATCATGACAAACATCACAGATGGTTCTGTGGATTGCAGAATACCTCTTTGTGGAGAGGTTAAAAAGGATGGGGCTCATCAACCTGGGGAAGAGACAGCTGGGGGAAAATATGATAGAGGTCTATATTGACCGGAATGGAAGAAGTAAATGTAGGTCGCTTTTTTATGCAATCAGACTATGAACATACTAGGGGACCTGCAATACTGCTACAGTGTAACCCATTTGGGTCTTCTAGGTTAAAATATTTTTTTTCAGTCAATGCATAGTCAAACCCTGAAATCCATAACCAGAGGATGTAGTAAAAGCTGTCAGTGAAGCTGGGTTTGGACAGGTTCCTGAGTAACGTTCCATAAACCATTGCTAAAGAGGATCCAAGCTATGCATTGCTTGCCCCATTACAGTTATTGGGGATCCTGTGTGTCTTGTGGGCAAACTGCAAGGTACTTGTGACCTAGATTGTGCACTGTTGGACACAAGATACTGGACATGATGGACCTTGGTCTGACGCATTTTGGCGTATTTTGTAGTCTTATGTTCCTATGTGCCATCTAGGCAGCTGCCTGGTCCACTTGTGCACTAGCGGTGCCCACTGTATGACCCATGTGCCAACTCCTTTGCCCCCATTTGTATCATCAACATAGTGCCCTTTCATACTTGGGCACTATGCTGTTGCTGCTAATGGAGCACCTTTATCACTCTTTTGGGCTCCCCTGACTGCATATCACATTGCAAACGTAAAATAGGCTCTCTCTCCTCAAAAAACACCCTTTCTGCCAGGTTTTGAATTGCATTAAAGTTCCTGCCGCTGATGTGCTTGTGTTAAGGGAGCAAGCCTTATTTCTGCCCACTCCCAGCCCATTGACCCCCACTCTCCACCCCGTAGATGCCTACTCTCCACCCACAAGGTACTTTACGATTCCGGCACTGTTATTGTGCAGTAATGCAGCACTTTGGACACAGTAAGGGTGCATGTGCACAGTTAGCACGCGCTAACGGCACACTTGCGCCCTTACCGCCGTTTAGTAAACATACCCCTTAGACTACATACACAAGAGAACCACAGTCAGAAATTGAGGCAAAAATATAAGTCATCCAACTGAGAGCAATAAATATAGCCCCTTTCAACACCATAGAGACTATGCTAAATGTCCATCAAGTCCAGCTCCCTCATATCTGCTTGTAATATCTTAGTTCCAACTCTGTTACTAAGGCCCCCATCCAAGCTATCAGAAGAGGATAAAGTACAATTACAGTCCCCAGTCAAACAGACACAACCCATTGCATGAATTCAAACAAACTGAAAAATACATTGATAAAAATCAACCACACTAATGTTAGGGGCATAAATGTTGACTAAAGTCAATGGGGAGCTCATACATTTACCAATCAATATCAAGTAACTCCATTCAGGATCTGTGATATGTTGTTGGACTATATATAAGCAGGACTAAGAAAACAGAATAGCTGCCCTTTTCTTATTTGTTCTACCTAATGCATATAACACTTCAGAAACCTGTTTCCCTTTGAACTTTTATGTTCTGCATGGGATAAATGAATTCCCTGCAGGTAAATAATATCAGGCTTATTTTTCTGTATCATTGGGAAAAACGCTTTTCTTTTTATACTGAGATATATAATCACCACACGTTCCAAGAGAAACTTTTAACTAAGTCCCCATAGAGAGCCAGCACTGACTCCAATTTTTTCCTAGCATCTTATCCTTTCCCAAAGTGGTAACCATAGGACAATCAAAAGTAGAAACTGGTATAGAAATAAACAGGCAAAGGAAAAAGAGCTCCATAAAAAATAGAGAACCAGCCTTTCCCAAAAAGAATGTAAGAAAAAACAAAGGACACAGACATACATGAACCAGAAAATTTCCAATTAGGAATTCTTAAGCAGTTAATGGTCAACATCGCCTTTGCATCAGAAAGTATCCATTCTGAACAGATCTTAGCAAAGACAGAAAATAAAACAAAGTCAGTTCTCTCCAGAGAGGTAATTTGTGGTGGGGTAGAAGGATCAATTTCCAAAGGCTCTTCACAAAGCACCTTAAAGAGAAGCAATTTCTTCCATCCAGAAACTGTCTCTTATTTTAGACTCTCTACATGCACCCTGTGTAAAAAGAAACAGCTAACTCCAGCCTCCACCCTCCAGAAAATTCCTCAGCTAATGCCCAGCAATCCTCCAACTCATTTATTCAAAAGTTCTTGCTTTCTAATTCAAATATATGGGCAAATGGGAAGCCACATCTGTAGTACACTTTCTTGCTTTGAAGAATTTCTGTCAGGGAATGAAAACTCCTCCTTCTTTACAGAGTAGAATATGAAAGGTTGGTGAAAACCCTGATCTTGTGTCATTTAAAGAAACTGAAAGCTTCCCTCTGATGTTAGTCATGAGCACTTTTTCTTGAAAATAGTGGAAAAATGGATAAGGAGTATTCTAGTGTTTACTACGAGGGCCAATATTTCTATTACCTCTGTCTAGTGAAACTGTTCCTTTGTGCTCCATGAGACAATGAATGACAAATTCCTGTACGAAATGAAAAATGACTTCCACACCATCCACCGGAGAATATTCATGATCCATTGTCAATTTTCCAGGTTTTCTTGTCTCTCTCTTGTTTCCTTCACTAAAATCTCAATAAACTGAATCTTCATATTAAAACACACCACCAATTCTATTTTCTCTCCAATTTCATTCTGGGACACACCATTACCAGAGGACTTAAGCTTTGTTTTGATGGCCAATATCACTTGAGTCAGATCGGTGCACAGCAATTTAATTTCCGCCAACAGTTCTGCCAACTCTGAATTAGTCAAGCTTTAAAGTCCCAAAACAATCGGTATTCAAATAAAAGAACTTCTAATTGCAGGAAATAGCGTAGATCCCCCTCTTGTCCCCAAAGATATTTTTGTCGGGCATAAACCGCAAGAGGAGAATTGCACTCCCCCTCACACACAGTACATGCCCCTTTTATTCGTCAAAATATTCTCATGATGCTGTTCTTCACAAACCAAATTAAAAACCACACTTATCTGATCAAACGCACGATGTGCACGTTTCAAGGCTGAAGCCCCTGATTCAAGTGCTCCCAATGAATTTCAGTGTGTCCACCATTTCTCATAACCGCCAAAAAATGCCGAACAATTGGCCGGTCAAATCAGAGATACCTGCTCAGGATAGGCTACTTGCAGAACTGTCCATCATCCGAGAACACCAGTCACATGAAGGGAATCCCCACTCATCACGGGGTTCCCTGCAGCGAAAGGTAATTACGTCAACATCCTGACCAATCAATTTCTCGATTCAAACCTTTAGGAGAAACAGTTCGTAAGGTGAATATCCAACGCTGCTCCAATCTATGTAACTTCGCTACTCAATCCCCACCTCTAGGATCCATTGGAACATAGTCAATTACTGTCCATTTCAATTGCTCAAAAATATGGTGCCGATCCAGACAATGTTGTACAATTGGAGCCGTCTGCACTGACTGACGGAGACGTGAAGTGTGTTCCCCCCAATCAAATCTTTATCGCTCTGGTGGTGCTCCCCACATATCGCAATGGGCAAGGACATTACAAAAAATATATGACAAACATAGAAGTGCATGAAGTCTGCCATCAACAATGAAAAACCCGGCCAGACAATAAATCAGACCACGAAGGACCAGAAATAGAAGTAACCCAATGATTGCACTGATTACATGATGAATGGAACCCCGATCTAGCCCTGGGACAATCCGGTCTATCCCCCAAGACCGCCGATTTTACCAAGACATCCCGGAGGTTTCTCCCCCGAGAATATGCAATCTGCAAGGGCTTATTAAAACAAGGATATAAAGATAGCACTGACCAATATTTCTTTAGAATATGAGTGACAGCTTTTGAATGACTCATATATGGTAATATACCTAACAGTGCATCAACCGATCCATTAGGAGATTTAATTTGAGTGGGATCAAAATCAATAAACCATTCTTGATGAGAATATAAAGCCCTGCGATAGACATGGGAGATCACCGACTGAGGATATCCCTTACTTAAAAGTCTATTCCTCAAATCAACTGCATGATGTTTAAATTGAACAATAGATGTACATAACCGCCGAATCCTTAAAAATTGTCTGTAGGGCAACCCATTGCGAAGAGGTTCAGGATGAAAACTGCCATAATTTAACAGACAGTTACGTTGAACCGGTTTTCTATATAAAGTCGTCAATAAGGAGGAACCCTCCCGGTAAAACACCATATCCAAAAATTCCAAACGATCCAAAGCGACATGAGCAGTGAACTTAATGTGAAGTTTTAGGGTATCAAGCCAAGCCATAAAATCGTTCAATGAAGCCAAATCGGAAGTCCAAACAAAAAATATGTCATCGAGGAATCTTTTCCATAGGGCGACATTTGCAAAACTTGATGAAGTATAAATATAACATTCTTCAATGACAGCCATATATAATGTGGCAATAGAGGGAGCAACCATGGCTCCCATAGCAATACCAAAGGTTTGCTGGAAAAACTCCCCCTCAAACAAAAAATAATTTCAAGTGAGCACCAAAGAGATCATCTGCAATAAAAAAGATTTAGGCAAACGTGCCGGAGCTCGCTCAAACAGAGATTGAATTAAATCCAATATGATCGCTTTCCCCTTTGTTGCTATCTTGACAATATCTATAATCAATTCATTATCTCTCTCTTCAATTTGAGTCGGAGGTCTGTAGACTACAGCAATATGGATGACAGTGCCATCTCCTCTTTCCAACGCAATCCAGAGCGCTTCTTCTTTTCCCCATGTCCCCTGCATTTCAGTAGCTTTAATATTGCTTTTGACATACAAGGCTACTCCTCCTCCTTTTCCATTTTCTCTGTCTCTTCTGAATAGATTATAGCCAGCTATAGCTATATCCCAATCACGTGATTCATTAAACCATGTTTCTGTAATGGCCACAATGTCCAAATCTGTTTCCACCATTAGGGCTTCCAGGTCTAGAATTTTGTTGGCTAAGCTTCAACAATTTGTGCTCATTGCTTTCCAGCATTTAACTGGCTTGTGTGTATTTTGCATTGATTTTGTTCTGCCCACTTCTTCCCACTTGTTTTTGATGTGTGGTTTAAAAGTGTGGCTGTTTCTGATGTTATTCTGCTTTTGCAGGGGGTGGCATGAAGATGTTGACCTTCCACATCCGTCACCCCCTTTTCCTAGTTTAAATGCATATCCACATACTGCCTGAATTTTTCACTTAGGATTCTTTTCCCTGTGACAGAGAGATGTAGTCCATCAGTACAGTATAGTCTCTTGTTGGTCCATCTATTGCCTCAGTCGCCAATAAATCTGAATCCTTCTTGTTTGCACCAGGTCTGGAGCCATGTATTAAAGCTGTTAATGTGATGCAGCCTTTTTGTCCCCTTACCAAGAACAGGTAGAACTACTGAGAATGCAACAATGTTAACAATGGGCTTGAGTTTCTCTCCCAGAGATTGGAAGTCCTTTTGGGCTATAGAGGCACTGTTTCTAGCCAGGTCATTTGTGCCCAAGTGGATAACAACATCAAGTTTGTAGTGTTCACTTTTTGCGTAAGTATTTCAACAACTTGGTTTGTATTCCTGCTGACTGAAGAGCCTGGTAGCACATGACTATCTTTTCTCCTTTGAACTGTGTTCCCAAGTTGGTGCCTCTGATGATGGAATCTCCAAGTAGTAGTAGTTTTTTGTTTGGTAAGGTTTTCTTCATATTTGGTGCTTTAACAGGAGATTAGGCATTGTCTGACTCATTTAAGGGCCCTTCAGTTTCTTTGCATTGGGCATCCTCATTAGCCAAGGCAGAGAAGGCATTGTGCAGGGATATCTCTTGATGTATAGAATGTCTCTGTGTTACAGGTCGCAATCTACCAGAACCCACTGTGATCCATTTGTTCCTTGGGTGTTTGATTCTTTGTGGGAGCGGTGGTGGACTTTGTTCAGTTTGTATCCTAGAAGAGGTGCACTTCATTGCAGCCTGTTCCTTCCTCAGTAGAGAAACTTCTTTATGCATGGCAGTTAGGTCTTTCCTTATTAGAGTCAGTTCTTCATGCATGGCAGCTGACTTGAGGCTTATAGGACAAGCTCTTAGGTTCCAAATGATTCATCTTTGAATGAAAGTACCGCAGTTATTGCACTGAATACACGACATGTTGATTAAGCAGTCCCAGAAGAGGAAGGATAATAATAAGAAAAGATGAAGAAGATATGGGCTCTAACCCAAGTTAGGAACGATAGATGGCACGTATGTGACCTCTACATAGGCAATGTAGCCCCTGGGGTGGGTGGGGTGAGGGGTAGGGTGGGCGGGAACCTAAGTGTCTCTGGCCAGTAGGCTGCTCCTGAACTGTGGGCACACACAATGGAGTAGGTAAGGGAACCCACCAATAAGGACAAATAGATAGATAAATATGTGGAGACAAACAGACAGACAAATAGAACTCACAGTTAAGCAGCAAATTCAGCAAAAATCACCTTTTGGGAGAGCTCTGGAGAGCACTCCTTTTCTCAAGGAACAGAAAGGCAATCTGAGCAAGCCCACGTGCAGAACAGGAAATGGAGGTCTACAACAATACCTCAGCAGGGGGGAGGGGTAGTCACTCAGGTAGACTAAGAGAAAGATAGTTTAGACTCTACAGCAATGGAGTAGGTAAGGGAACCCACCAATAAGGACAAATAGATAAATAAATATGTGGAGACAGACAGACAGATGGATAGAACTCACAGTTAAGCAGCAAATTCAGCAAAAATCACTTTGGGAGAGTTCTGGAGAGCACTCCTCTTTTCAAGGAACAGAAAGTCAATTTTTGGCAGGGATAGTGTGTGCTCCCTTAATGCAGTTGTGTTACCATGCATTAGAGCTCCCAGTGCTGGGAACCCTAGCACCAATTGAAAGCTCATAGTAAAGGCTATTTCTGAGGGGAGAGAGCTGATTTCAATGTATGTGATGTGCTCAACCCCCCAGAGTTCCCAAATATCTGATGGTAGTGCTCCATTGGTAGCAACAGCATAGTGCCCTATTAAGAAAGGTCACTTGTTGTTGGTGCCAAATTGGCAAAGGAGGTATCCCGTGGGTGCTGCAGTGGGGATGGTTGGCCCACAAGGCAAATAAAACCACTGCCTAGGATGTACATCTGTGATGTCTGGTATTACTCCACTGTGACAATGGCAGCACACATACACACTGCCATAGTCAAAAAGAAGTTGTGCCACCCCCAAGGACACCATGCTGCTATGTCAGCAATGCATGAGAGTGGGAGTGGCAGATGCAGTGGCTGCAGTCTGCCACATATGCAATTATGTCCCTGCCCTGTGTGTCTATTGCAATGCTGCAATTGCCACTGTCAGTGGGATGGCAAGTATGTCAGCAGCAGGTATAGTGGAGCACATAGTGATCCCTCCATGCCAATGTCTAAGGCAGCAACATACATGCCCACATCCTGCAGTGGAGGGGGTCAGGAGCAGCAAGGTGTGCCTATCTTCATGTGTGCAACTTCAATATGGCTGCCTAAAGCACTGAAGCAGCAGCTGTGCCATGATGGCATGGAGTGAAGGAACATCTGGAATGCTGTCAACCATGATCGGTGGACCCTGGCACCTGGATAATTGTCCGAGTGGATGGGATGGCCTTGGGATCAGAATGCCCCCCACTTGCACATATTGAGTGGATATATGCATGTGGGAGGAAAAATATGTCACCGAGGCAGGAATACTATGCAATATGATAACAAACCATGTCAGAGGAAAAATGCCCACCCTGTCCCACAAAATGACAACCATAATGTCTGCAAGTACCTGTGACCCCTCCATAAATACGTACGCAGTCAGTTACAGCTATATGAGCCACATGCAAATCCAAATAAGCTATGTTGGTCTGCAAGATATGAGATTATTCCATGAATGCCCCACAAGCACATGCCAGAAAAGGGAACATTGGTCATTCTGCTAGTACACCCATGGTCTGCAATGTGTGTGTTCATGTATCATGGCCTGCCTCTTTAACTGAACAGATCCCATATGTAAGATATGAATAGCAGTTGAATCAGCAGGATAGCAAGGCAGTGCAACATACAGACCTAACAAGATGTCCCTCTCCCGCACCTGCCGGACATACCTTCTCAGACAAGTATGACTGAGAATTTTCAGAGATCTAAGGAGGCATAGGCATACCCCAACTCATGCCTGCATGCATCCTGACAATGACCACAGATATATCCATGGAGTAGCAATCCCACATTGCTGCTCTGTGCTCCAAACGCATGGCCAGTGAGTATTGAGAGAAGGGTTGCAAGTTCAAGACCAGCCTGTAGATCAGGACTTGTATGTCCACACTTTTTAACTTTATCCTATGATCCAGAACTGTATCAGCATGTTCAACCTTCAACATATCATCCAGCAACAGCCCACACACTCAGTTGCCACACTGAGAAACTGCACCACCCACGGCTGAATGACAGAGCACTCTAATAGCACTGGCACACTGAGCGGGCATTGACAGCACCTGAGCATTGCAGAACATGCTAATAGTGCCTGCACACTGAGCAGGCATTGACAATGATGGATCATCAAAGAAGGCCTAAGGAGCAAGTAATAATAGTAACCTGAAACACTTTTGGGCACTTTATGGTTACACAATGCAAGGTTCCACATTAGGAACCACCACCCAGGAAAAAGATTTAGGTGTCATTGTGGATAACATGTTAAAACCCTCGGCCCAGTGTGCAGCGGCAGCCAAGAGAGCAAATAGAATGCTAGGTATCGTAAGGAAAGGAATGGAAAATAAAACAAAAGAGATTATAATGCCTCTATACCGTTCCATGGTGAGACCGCACCTTGAATATTGTGTGCAATTCTGGTCGCCGTATCTTAAAAAGGATATAGTGTTATTAGAAAAGGTTCACAGAAGAGCCACCAAAATGGTAAAGGGGATGGAAGGATACTACTATGAAGAAAGGCTAAAAAGGTTAGGGCTCTTTAACCTGGAAAAGAGACGGCTGAGGGGTCTATAAATTAATGAATGGAGTGGAACGGGTAAAGTAGATCGATTGTTTACGTTATCAGACTATAGAAAGACTAGGGGACAGGCAATGAAGCTACAGGGTAAACTATTTAAGACTAATAAAAGAAAATATTTTTTCACTCAACGTGTAATCAAACTCTGGAATTTGTTACCGGAGGATGTAGTAAAGGCTGTTAGTGTAGCTGGGTTTAAAAAAGGTTTGGACAAGTTCCTGGAGGAAAGGTCCCTAAACCATTATTAAGAAGGGACCCAGGATATCAATGCTTGACCCAGTACAAGCACTGTGGAACTTGTGTCTTTTGGGGAAACTGCTAGGTACATATGACCTAGATTGGCCACTGTTGGAAACAGGATACTGGGCTTGATGGACCTTGGTCTGACCCAGTATGGCATATCTTATGTTCTTATGTATGTGTGTCCCCCCAGAGTAGTGTGAGCCTCAGCAATGCACTGTGTGCATGCATGTGTTGCCCAGGCTTTATGGCTGAGCATACAACATGTTGCAGCGCAGCTATACAGCAACCCCACATACTCTGTGAGACACCGTTTACATGAAGAAACTGAGTTTGCAGTAAGCAGTTGTAACCTGTGGCTGTGTTGCTGTAATGCATACCTAGTTACACCATCGATAAGGACCATCCCCCCAACATTCCCCTACACCTGCCTCCCAACATGACTCTGTTGTGAACTCCCAAATCATCTGCTGGCTTGATTGGAGTGAGCAGGGGAGGACAAATGTGTATGTGTGTTGCAACCCTCACCTCTGCCTCAGCATCCAGGCCACAGGACACACCAATTTGCACAGGTGAGAGTCCAGATTAATGCCAACTGCCAAACAGCTGTATCCATAGCAACAGCATCAGCCCACCTGATGCAGCTGCAGTCTATAGAGAACTAGGCTCAGAGAGATGGCTGACCTCTGTGAATGTCCAATCCATTCACCTAGTTGGTAACACTGGCAGGAATCTGCGATTTACCTGCTTGCACCTTGCTCTAGTCCCATGCTGCATTGTCAAAGTGCAAGCGAGGGGACTCTGCTCCATGCAGTGCATGCACATATATGGAGGGACATATCAGGCAGATTCACACACAGGAAACATCACCTCAACACTGTCTACTGATCATTGGCCCAAGTATCCGGCAGTACATCACCTATTACCCCAAAAGAGAGTACAAATGCACTTGTGTGCCTGAATGGGACAGTGGGATACAGACCTCTGAATGGTGCATGCACACTTCCAGCTGTCGAAATCTGGCACAGGATATCATGTTGGTCTCTGCATTGCCTGCCACAAATGGGAAGGCTTTGCCTGGAGGTCAATTTTGGGGTGGGGGTAGGAGTGTGGAAACAGTACCATACATGCTTAGTATGTGCCCTTCGTAGGTGGCATTGCTGGCCAAAACATGTATTCACATAGCCATAACCTATGCGGACTTACTCAGTGTCTGCATGTGTTACATCAGAGGGCCTGCATGGCAGCCTCACTGGCTCTCCATGAGTATCGAGTGTGACAGTCACAATGAAGGTGTTAGAGTACAAAGAGGCAGGGAATGGTGGCGTATGTGTAGCCAGCAACTGTACCAACATCTAACCCCATGTCGAAATTGTAATACTTCCACGCACTCTTGAGGGGGGGGGGAGCACTGCGTCTGTAGCATGGGAGAGTGCATGTACTGCATTGGCCAGTTTATCAGTGCCCATAGCTAAGGACATTACATTATATAGATGTACAAGAATGTCACTATGTTCATGGCTATGTATCCTTATGATGCTATATAGCATCAAGCTGCAGTGATATGGGTGCTGGGTTTTTTTTGGGCAGTCCAGTCACTAAAAAGGTTGCTAGTTGTCCATGCAATTTGTACAAAGTCAATGTTTTCAAGGTGGTTATGTGTACATGCAGTGGGTAGTAACTAGCCGACTGGTCACAGATGGTATGTTAGTAACTGACACAGCTCAATGTTGCCCAACATATGCAAGCTGCCTGTGATTGATCTAGCTGATTGGAATTCACAGAAAGAGAGCCTAGAAGGTGTTCTTGGGCTTCTGGTAACCTGCTAGTAACTATGGCTTTGGCAGGTCCTTCTCTTGGGGTCAGTGCCCCTCTTTCCCGCCTGGACAACACTCACTGCAATTGGGTTTCTTGGAAACAATGACCACAACCTTAAGGCATGATATGACATGTTATAGGAAAATCCCTGGCCAACAGATGCAGGACACAAGGACCAAATAAGAAGCTACTCTGATATGCTGTAATTGTACAGAATGCCAAACAACAAGCATCATACACTGCAGGTAATACCTACACCACACTGGTTGGGATATAGATCTACTGCATAACTAGAGAATTCATCTAATGAAGTGCTTGTTCTGGGGACCATGTGATGTGTGCCTCTCCTCACATTTAATGTGACTGCTGAAACTGGTCATTTGCACATATGGTGGCTGTTATGTGCAAGAGGCACACAATGCCCCTGAATTTTACAGAAGTGATGTGATGTATCGCTGTATTCTCCATATGGGCAAAAGTTGCATGTATCTGCTCATTGTGAGGTGCATCATGGGTAATGGAGAGGCTAACCAATACTGGCACCCAGAGCCCCAGTTATAGCCATAGTGGTGACTGCATTCACTGGAGTATTGCCGAGTACCTGCAAGTTTTCTATGAGGTGTGCATGGTCCCCCGAAGAGGGCAGAATGGTCTGCGATGGACCTCATGGGTCATGAATGCGGTTTGAGTTAGGTGTACCTATCTTGCAGTGTACAGCAGATCACAAGGGTCTGCATGCCCTGCACATGTGCTGCCTCAGGGGTTAATGCCACACTGCAGCCCAGAAGACCTCTGTATGCGACTGTTGCTTGGCGTAGCAGGTACAGTGGAGAAATGGGCATCTTGCCCTCATATGTGGCTTGGCCTTTGGACAAGAGATGTATTCTGCAGCTGTTTGTCTGCTATGCAGCTACAGTACTGACTGTCCGGTGCACTGTGTACTGCATGTGTGCCACTGTGGGCAGGTGCTAGGTGTGGTTTATGACTGTCTCAGAATGTACCATCCACATTGTTTCATGTCCTGGGGTTCAGCCATTGCAGGCAGGGACCTGCAGTCTCTTTGCTTCTAGACATTGCTGTGGAGAAAGGTGTGGAGGTGTAGCCTAATTGTTAGAGCTCTGGCTCAGTAAGCAACAGCTCAGTAGAAAATGGTAAGACCAGTATGAATCAAATAGAGTACATAAACAGATGGCATTGAAACTATTGCCAAAAATTCACAAAAATAGTGGAGAAAAAAGACCTCGGTGAATACTGTCACCAAGCCGACGCAACGGCTCTATGCCAAAGTAGCTATTCAAACACACCAAAAAACTGGAACATATAAGCTACATGGACACACCATCACTGGTCAGAAAAAAACTCCACATGTTAATAACATACCAGCAACAGTTAAAAAAATTGCATGATTTATATTGTGAAACAGCATCAACAGCAATAGCAACAAAGGGCATATAGATATACAGGCACCACACAAAATGAATAGTTAGCTGCAACACGGACCATAACACTGTCTTGACTCTAATGCCGGGCATTTCGCTGAAGCTGCTTCAGGAAGTCGGACACTGCCCGATATCACTGAACCTCTGTAAAATGAACAAAAAATCTGGCAATTTGTATAGCTTCACGTGCACAAATAAACCAACAAAAAAAGGAAAAAAAACCTGAAAGAGCCACACTATCTGTGCTACAAGAATGCCAAAAGAAATACTACAATCCCCATACTCAGACTACTACAGACAGAAAAAACCTTGTGGCCTGAAGTGCCCTTTCATAATTCCAACAGGCGAAACACGCTGCACATGTGCTATAAGAGTCACTCAAACAGGCGGAGCTTCGTGGGGAATCTACCCATCACTGACTGAACTACCCAGTCAGGAACACTGTCATCAGCCAAACCAAAAACCATTAACCCGTTTTGGACAGCTCGCATATTCTTTCTCTGTTCTGGATGATTTATTAGATTTGTTACACTCAAACAACAAATACCGGCAATAATAAAAAATATTAAAACTTTGCAGAAAATAGAAGTTTCACATAGGGGTATGTTTACTAAACCGCGCCCACGTGCGCGGCGCACAGTAGCGTACGCTAATGATGCACTTAAGTGCTCTTAAGTGCCCCGTACGCGTGTGCGTCACATTAACGGGCCCGCGCACGTGTGCGGGGCGCTGATGTGCGATAGAGGCGGGGAAAGGCGTACGGAGGGCGGAGGAAGGCCCCCGAGGGGCGGAGGGACGGGGTCAATGGGTAGAGAGTGGGAGGGGAGAGGCTCCCCGCACAAGAGCGTGGCTGAATTTCGGCACAAAAATACCGCGAGTGAAAACCTCGCGTTAGAGTCGAGTTAAAGGGAAGAGAAACCATTTCCGTCAGCAATGTACAGCAAAACCGGGGAAACATGCAAAACGTGAGCAGTGTGATACATGTGCACAGAACAAAATAGCAAATATAAATTGAAAATGACCACAACAAATTCCAAATAAATTATAATCCAGCTGGGCAACAGTGATATTAATGGGCAACCATAATAAACACTCCCAGGAAAGCTCCAAAAAATAGAAATGATTTTTGGAAAGGTCTATGCTCCGTAGACTCATTCAAATGCACTGCATTTTAATGGAGCTTTCCTGGGAGTGTTTTCCAGGTTGCCCATTGATATCACTGTTGCACAGCTTGGTTTTGATTTCTTCCCATTTTTTGGAGGGCATTTGTGAGGTTTATTCGCACCTTTGTCCCCATACAAGGTAAACGAGCCCACAGTAAAATTGTGCAGAGCAGGGTGTCTGACTCGTGCGGCCAGGTTTCCTATCTCCAGAGACTGCACTGTCTCTGTGGTCACAGTGTGGTGCAGCAGACACAGCCAGTACCTGCAGTACCAAAAGGTCATAGGTTCAAATCCCAGCTGGGGCTCCTGCCAACCCAGTCCCCATAGTTTTACCCACCACTAAACAGTGATAGTACAGACACTCCTTTATTGCAGAGAACATAAGCATGGTTCCAACACCTATATTTTACCCTACACCGCACACAAACCATAACAATGGGCATTACCTACAGCCGAGTCCCCCAACGTCAGTCCTGGAGTGCTACAACTCAATCAGGTCATATGCTTTTTCCAAGATAGGGACATGTCTGCATGTTGGCGGAAGGGTACAGGTGGTGGAGGGGGCAGTGGCTGCAAACCACAGCAGACAGTGGCCTAGGCCTGTGCAGGCTGGCACCGTCCACCGCAACAGACAGGCTCTGTCGGATGTGCAGTCATGGACTCCCCAAGGAACACAGCATATCTGTGGCAACACAGTGGTGCTGTGCACACAGACAGTGTGTGCAGGAACAGAAGGACACAGGTTCAAAGCCCAGCTGGGGCTACTGCCAATCCAGTCCACATATTTTTCCTACAACTAAACCGTGATAGTACGGACAAACCTTTATCACTGAGAACATACGCATGGTTCATACGCCTATATTTTACCACACCAAACACAGACACCATAAACAGCCACATTACCTAGAGCAGAGTCTCCCAAATGCAGTCCTGGAGGGCCCCACACCATTCAGGATCCATGCTGCCTCTAACAAAGATGCCTGTGCTGCATATCTATGCACCACCCCCATGGTATGCTGATGTAGCTCATGCATATCTATGAGGGACAGCATGAAAACCCGAATAGTGGTTGGAACACCAGGACTGGAGTTGGGACACTCTGCCGTAAAGCAGCATCCAACAGGGCCAGACACACCCACACACACTCCCACAGGCCCCATTGGCCAATGCCTCCTGGAGAGGCAGGACATTGGGCCCTGCCTGTATCTCCCAATACTAGCAGTTGCATACCTTAGCACTGCCACCCTACTCCTGGGTATATGGTTCACAGCTATCAAACGTTGCCCATGATAACTGGCAGATATTAATTCCTACGTTAAGCACATTTTGCTCATTGATCTCCACCATAACAATCATTGTGATGTCTGTGGTGTGCTCTGCAGGTCTGGTCTCTGACAGTGTTTACCATCTTGGGGAGTGACCCCCAACAGTAGTGCGTACCATATCCATGCCTGTACTGTGCCCAGGACTGGTGTGGTGGGTATGGCTGCTGGACTCCTCTATAGTAGCACAATGCTGGCATAGGTGTGGGGGTGGCTGTCTGCCTATCCAGTGTGTGGTGGCTGCAAACACCTTCCACAGCCCACACTGCCAGCAATGTTGCCAGTATTGGGCTGCCAATGTGCATAATGAGGAGCAAGGTACCATGGGTATAGGCCGGACAGGGTGGCCTGGCCAGGGTGCATCTGCACAGGGCATAGGGCACTGACTGGGACATTTTAGTGCCCGGCCACCACCTACACAGACAGGGTGACCTCCGTATGTCCTGCTGAGAGATCACTCTCACCCTGACCTTGCAGTGACCACAGAATGGCTAAGCACCCCCATAGTGCTATATAATATTTCTCTCGTGTGATAGATATGGGTTTCCTTTTGGGGCCCAGTCACTGATTTATCTGCTTGCTGTGTATGTTGACATCCCAGTTCTGGGTGCATGCATCTCCACTGGGAACATGCACCGTGGACTAACTATCACACTGTTTGCAGGGTGCAGCGGCTGATGACTTGCTGCAGGAGAATATCAGATAGTGGTGGGGTGCAGCTCTGCATATCCAGGCCTAATATTTGTCTACTATTGTGTTATGGATGTGGATAGAGTTGCATTGACTGCCCTGTGGGGTGTCTGCTCCTCAGCAGGACCAGGGTTGATGGACCCCTCTACTGCCACCTTTGCAGTGAGGTAGAACGTGGATCTATTGATAGGAGACCCTGTTTGCCACCCTCAGCCTTGGAGGAGAGGGTTGATGGTACATGGCCCCCATAGGGGCTACATCTGACTGAGTCAAACAGAGATAGCCAAGGTGTTGGTGCAGGAACTACCCATCTCACACATCAACACTGCTTTGGATCTCTGTCAGCTATGGAAGGTGTTGTGGACCTGGTCCTGGGCGCCTCATTGCACCCTCAGGGTGAGCACAGTACCCGCACAATGTGATGGTGTGTAGCTACTCTGTGCCAGTAAAACACATGGTCAGTACCCCCTACCAGGCCGAGGTGGTATGTGGGTGCACATGGTCACATCCCTCTACCGGGCCGAGGTGCTGTGGGGGTGCATTGCCCATCTTGTGTTAATCTGTGGACAGCTAATTTGCATGTGCAGTGCATCATGGGTATGGGTGGGCTAACCCTATCCTGGTGACCACAGCAGATTGTCTGTGTGGTGACATGCAGGCTCTCTGCAGCCAGCCAGGGGCTTGCTAGCAGCTGTAGAGCTGTAGCCCAATGGTTACATCACTGCTTCTGAAGCCAGAGGTCATGGGTTCAAACCCACAGTAGGGTGTTATGATAGGGTTGTCCAATGCATTTTTTTTAATGTACATATTTTGATGCCAGCAAAAACACCCTTCAGCATACTGTACCCATAAGGTGCCTCTGAGGGTGCTTTATAAGGCGCCCTATAGGGCACCTTATGGTTCCCGTCCATATAAGGTGCACTATACAATATCCTGTGACGCAACCTGTAGGGTGCCCTATAGGGGACATTTTAGGGTGCTGTGGCGGACAGTGCACTTTCTAATGTGCCCTATGGAGTGCCTTATAGGGTGCCTTATACGGCACCTTCCATTACGGCACATGAGGGCATGTTTGCTGGCAGCAATTAATAACATAAAATTAAAGTACTGCAGGACAAAATATGTACAATGCAAAGCTGATGCCACAGCCAGCCTTACGTATTAGGCACACTGGGGAGCAAACTCATGACCCCTGTATCAGCAGTCAGTGCCCTAACCATTGTGCTCCACTGCTGCTCCTCTTTGCCTGTCAGCGCACCTACTTATGCTTTTCATTCCTTAAACTGCACAGTGCTGCCATAAAAAATCAGTACGCTGACCTTGCGGTACCTCATACGGCACCCTATAAGCAACATTCTAGGGTGCCTTGGCTGACAGTGCACTTTAAAATGTGCCTTATAGGGCACCTTATGTTAACACGCTTTGGGAGTGCGTTTGCTAGTAGTGCTACTTAAAATATGAATAAAATGCCTCCTAAAGCATTCTTCCCCTTAAGATGTTCTGCCTCAGCCAGCCTTGTTCATTGGGCACTTTGGGGGATTGAACCCCTGATCCCTGCACTATTGGTCAGTGTTTTAACCATTGTGCTGTGGCTCTGTTCCTGTGACTGCACATCAGCGCGCCGCCTTATGCCGCCCAGTATTAAAATGCCTCCTAGAACATTAGCGCACTGCCTTATGCCCATCAGCGCGCCGCCTTATACCACCCATCATTTAAATGCCTCCTAAAATACTGCCTCTGCCAGCTGTCTCCATTGGGCACTGTGGGGGTTTGAACCCCTGATCCCTGCACCATTAGGTAATTGCCTTAACCATTGTGCTGTGGCTCTGCTGTTCTGCCTGCACATCAGCGCGCCACTTATACCTCCCAGTATTATAATGCCTCCATAAACATCAGTGTGCTGCCTTATGCCGCCCAGTATTAATATGCCGCCAAAAACATTAGCGTGCCGCCTTATGATGCCCAGTATTTCTGTGCCTCATAAGTTAATGCTTCAGCCAGCTGTCTTCATTGGGCACTGTGGGAGATTGAACCCCTGATCTCTGCACTGCTGGTCAGTGTCTTAACCATTGTGTTGTGGCTCTGCTTTTTTGCTTGTACTTCAGCGCGCCACTTATGCCTCCCACGCAGCTATCTCATGCGCTAAGGTGCGGGGCGCACATGGGCGCCGCGGCACCTTAGCGCATATGTAAATTCCGGCTTTTCTTTTTCAGGACGGAACGCCCACTCCTTATATGGCACACGCACACTACCGCGGCACGCACTTTACCGGGGCTTTAGTAAACATACCCCATAGTGTATGTTTTTCAAACACTGGTCCAATATAGTATATTGTCCGTCTTCAGAAAAGATAGGATTCAGTTCTAATATTCATTGACATAAACATACTGTATGATACCATTGAAACTGCAGTTTTCATTTAAAACACTTTATTATGATATAATATAGTTTGTCAACAGTCCATTCTGACGGCGGAATATGATACACGTGAAAACACCTCTGATGCAGTGCGTCGATATTGCACCATTGAAACGCCTAGAACAGAATGCTTGACAGCAATTAGTTTTGACAACATATTAGCCCAGCGTATGAAAAACATACAAGGCCGATATACACACCAATAACTCTGACACTAAGGAACTTACAGTTATCTAAACCTATTTTCTAAAGTCTACAAATACTTTTATTTGCAAAATAGTAGCTATTACAGCATTATTTATTTGTTTAGCTGCATTTAGATCCTGCTTTTCACCAGGTCAAAGCGGTTGGGGGATACATTTAACATGAGGGGATATGAGACACATACACTAATACTTAAAGGGAACATGGGCAATGGAGGGCTAAGTGGCTTGCCCAAGACCACAAAGAGGACCTGTGGGACTAGAAACCCCAGTCCTTCTGGCCCAAGATTGCTGTTCTCTAGTGGGATTTGAACCACTGACCTTCTGGCCTGTGGTACCTTGTCCCAACCACTAGGCCACTCCTCCCTATATAAAAATACAAGCTACTTACTATTTTTGTGATCTTTTTATGTTGAGCCGCCAGTACCGTCAAAATCAGGAAACTTTGAATACCTATTAAACTAGCTAGATCTCAGATAAAAAGTCTGTATATAACGCTTTTTGACATAACATAGCTAAACATAGTTCCATTGAATTTATAACCATTAATTAGTAAACAGTTGAGTAGTAAGTATGGAAACCTTACGTATGTAAAACATACGCTGGTCCAAAAAGGGTTTTAACACACCCCGCACAGATTCCTTTCAAAACCTGACAGATCCTAAAACACTAGACATGCCTATGATATTACAAAATCACAAGCATCAAAACACAAAATCAGAAAAATGCAAACTGAAACCTCCCACAAACTACCAACAAGCCTTCCAATCAATGTACTCATTCAATCCGAATGGGCAAATCGTGTTGAGCTTGAAAATCCACGACTGCTGCCTCCCGGTCAATACTAAATCTGTCACCTCCTCTTCTCAAAGGAGGGACATGGTCAATGACCCAATACCTCAAATCAACCAAACTTTGTGAAACAGATTTACAATGATCCACCAGGAGGGCATGAGGAACTTTTTTTTTTTTTTTAATTTTAATGTTACCAGCCGTTAAGCCTGTGTTATCAGTGCTTTCCACCGCAGCAACCGCTACTGGGCACTGATAACACGCACACATGGCAACTTTGCACCCTTAACAGCCTTTAGTAAAAGTACCCCTAAGTTGCATACATGTACGCACCTAATTGCACTATACCTTCTAAGAACATAAGATATGCCATACTGGGTCAGACCAAGGTCCATCAAGCCCAGTATCCTGTTTCCAACAGTGGCCAATCTAAGTCACAAATACCTAGCAGTTTCCCCAAAAGACACAGGTTCCACAATGCTTGTATTGGGGCAAGCAGTGGATATCCCATGTCCCCTTTAATAATGGTTTATGGACCTTTCCTCCAAGAACTTGTCCAAACCTTTTTTAGACCTAGCTACACTGACAGCTTTTACTGCATTCTCTGAAACGACTTCCAGAGTTTGATTACACGTTGAATGAAAAAATATTTCTCTTATTAGTCTAAAATAGGTTACCCTGTAACTTCATTGCAAATCCCCAAGTCTTTCTATATTTTGATGGCATAAACAATCGATCTATGTTTACCCGTTCCACTCCATTCATTAATTTATAGACCTCTATCATATCTCCCCTCAGCCATCTCTTTTCCGTGAGGTGCAACAAATCCTTTATAATATTACTCCATGGGAGGGTCATTTTCTAAAGCTCTTTTCTGTATGTTCAGCCTGTTGTACATACAGAAAGAGGCTTTCATAAAATTGCGCAGCTGCATATGTGCATAAAAAGTATGTGCCTAGAAAGTGTGCACCTACATTTACAGGATCTGAATGCAAGGGGCTCCTGGAGGCGCAGTTGTGATGTACGCATGTATTTCATAAAATACACATGTATACACATACAAGCACAAATGTATGCCTTTTTTGAAGCGGGTAAAAATTTGTGTTGCCATTAATGTGTAATCGGTGCTAGATGTAGGAACCTATTTTGCAAGGATACACAGGCATCCTGTTATAAAATCAAGTCCTTAGCAA
The DNA here is from genome assembly GCA_033557465.1 of Ichthyophis bannanicus. Taxonomy (NCBI): domain Eukaryota; kingdom Metazoa; phylum Chordata; class Amphibia; order Gymnophiona; family Ichthyophiidae; genus Ichthyophis; species Ichthyophis bannanicus. Next base: position 1,623,665,861 of record CM066031.1, on the reverse strand, counting down.
TGTATACCTTCAAAGTTATATATATAAGTCCCAGAGATTTTTTTTCTTGAAGAGTTTCCATTTAATATTCCAGAAATATTCAAAGTAACATGTAATCAACAAATAGAACATAACCTATAAAGGTATCCATAAAGAAGACAGTATTGCAAGAAGACCACATCAAGGGGGGTAAAGGACAACGAGCCTTGAGCCATTTACATCTTTAAATGCTCTATTCCCCACTTCCCAATAATAATCCTATAAAGCACAAACATAACATAATCAAGCTACCCACTAGGTACCACTGGGGACCCGACCCTCACTGCGCTAGGGCCACTCAAGTGTGACTTAAGAATTTTCTTCAGTTATAACCCCGGGTGATAGCATTAGGAGCCTCTTTTTATTTGAGGTTTCCGTGTAAGTGTGCGGTATGCCTGTTGGGTGTCCGTTATGCTTTTACGGATTCCCAGCAGTTGGAGGAGCTTCCGAGATTTTTTAGAAAGCGCTTATGTGACCTGTGCTCACAACATGTCCTGCATAGCATGTTCATAGCAGCATGGTTCAGTGTAAAAGGTATCTAAAAATACTCAGAAGTAGTCAATAGTGTATTTCAAAAATGTCTCTATAGATGTAGCAAAACTGCAGGTATAGAAGAATAGACATCAGAAAAACAAAATGGGGGCCAGAATAGTGTGGGGTACGCCCATGTAGAGGGACTTGGGTTTAATTCCTAGATGAGGAATTCTGTCTGTCCCTTAATAATTTTCAGCCATTGAAAAAAACAAACAGGTATATTTTTAGGCCTTATTACTGCTGCACCGCTGTACATCTCTGTTTCCAAAAAGGCAGGACAGAGCATGTATGTGCTGAAATATACACATGAACATTCTGAAATACCAGCACTCGACTATCTATATGACTGATAAATGCATGTCCAGGCCTCACATGTCTACATTTCTAAAAGAGGATGGTTTTCTGCACATTTCTGGGCCCTTGTTCTGCAAGGCCTGCTCTCTTTATATTACAACAGATGCATTCATATTTTTGGGGCACAGACATATCTATTTTACAATGCATTTCCATATGTCTTTTTTTTTATTATTATTTATTTATGAAATTTTCACTTTATACATATATCATTACAGTATAAAGAAAATATAGAGAATTAATAAACGAAGCAAATACCATAAAGAAATCGATAAATTTACAGCCCACATCTCGGGGGAAACAGTCAGTTACAAAAAAAAAACAAATAAAAACAAAACGCAAGGAAAACAAAGCCAGAGAAACATAACCCTGAGGAACAACTTTCAGACAATGCATTTCCATATGTCTACCGTCACTGCTGCCCACCCCACAGAATTTCAGACGTTTTGCCATGGACATCTCAGATTTCACCTCAAGAGCCTTCCTAAAATGTACCTTCGCGTGTATGAAGTCAGCATGATATATATCCCTGCAAGTGCCGCTGAAAACATGCAAAGCTTTATACATACATGTTTTAACATTATACAGTGACCCCCTGGCTGAACATTTTTAGCACCATTGTTTTGCATATTTATCATTATTTTCACCACCACCTCCTGAGCACAGCACGTGTCTAGAGTTGAGTAAGTGGGTTTCTATATGAGGTTTCTATCATTTTCACTAGTTTACTGCAGCAACATAAACTAGATTTCCCTACAAATATGTTCTTTTCTTGTGCAATGTATTATTTAAACACTAGCTGAAGCCTCGTGTTTTAGGTTGCTTTAAGCTAGTGTTTAAATGGTATGTCACGGATGAGGCTTACATTGAGCTGCAGTTTTTCAGAGCAAAGGTCTGGTAAATAGTACTTTCAAACAAGATGTCATCGTGAGGGAACATTTGCAATTTTTGCAGTGCGACTGTGCAGATTGGGTGGTGCGAGAAACCATCATAGCCTGCATGGCTTGAAAATGCTTGAAGGTGCTGACATTGTGAGGATGGCAGGAACTGCCCAGTAGCACTACAATTCTGAAGGGAAAGTTCCTCCCAGACTCACTCTAAGGGTGGCACATCAGAGCTAATTAAATTACCAGTAATGGTTTTGCTCATTTCAAACAGCTGAAACACATGCTGTGTTGATCTTTCATAAGTACTAGCAGTCTTTGTAAGTGAGCGGGTTGCTTTTTTCTTTCTGGAAGCAGCATTAAGATAAGGATAGTAATGTTAAGAATGTAGGCACTACATGTTTTTATACAGCAGAGGGGTATGTTTACTGAAGAGCATTAAGGGCACTTGGCTCCACTTATCGGGTGCTAACAGGACACTGGGCATTAAGGTGCGCAGCGTGCACTTTAACGCCTGAAAATGGCAGTCTCCTTAATGCTGAATAAGGGAACCTGCTGCGGTGTCATCTAGAAGTAGGGAGATCTTAGGTTCTCTACAGGGAGAACTATTCAGGCAACTGGTAGCAGAACCCACACGTGATGGGGCCATACTGGACTTGGTGCTCACCAATGGGGAAAGTGTTTCTGATGTCATAGTGGGAGATCATCTCACATCCAGTGATCACCAGATGATGTGATTCAGTATTAGGACTAGGGCTGATAAAATCCATTCAAAAGGAAAGGTCTTAGATGTTAGAAAAACTAACTTTGCCAATTATTAGCGGGATGGAAACATCTGGGGGATGTATTTATTTATATTTATGTATTTATTTACCATTTCTTTTATACCTTCTTTCAAAATTAGCATGTAGTTTATATCCAACACAACTGAACTTACATAGAAAAATTTGGTGGAACATAAAGTTAGTGTTACATGAGAAAGTAGCTAGTTAAATATCAACTGAATAATAGGATGGGGAACTAGTTGGGTCATATAAAATGCAAGTAAACTTATTTACAATGCCATTTTGATTGGAGATAGACTTTTTTGTTACTTGCTGGAAGTTAATTGGTAGCTGTATTGTAAGAGCTTATGTATCAGTCCTAAAGAATTCCTGGAAAATGTGCATTTTAAGCTTTTTCCTGAAATCTTTTATGTTTTTTATTGTTCTTATGTTGTTCGAGAGAGAATTCCATAAGGTTGGACCTTAGAAAGAGAATGATCATTGATAAGTTTCTTGTGTGCTGGAATTTTTATGTGTTGGAATTTTAAGTAGCTTCTGGTTACTCAGTCTGATGTCTTGTATGGTCTGAATCACCGTATATTGACTTATATGTATTCATGTATATGTAGAAAAGCAATGGGCAAAACTGAAAGGGGATATTTTAAAGGCAACAAACCTTTTTGTTAGAAAGGTAAATAAATGTAAAAGGAAAAGGAGGCCCCTATGGTTCTCAAAAGAAGTAGCTGAAAAGGTGATGAAAAAGAGGATGGCCTTCATTAAATACAAGAGATCACAGAGAGAGGAAAACAAGCATCTATATTTGAAAAAACTTAAAGAAGCTAATAAAGTAGTCAGGAAAGCAAAGATACAAAAAGAAGAAGAAATAATCAATGCAATAAAAATGGGAGATACAACATTCTTTAGATATGTTAGTGAGAAGAGGAAAGGCAAAACTGATATTTGTCAGACTCAAGTGTGAAGGGGAGGAATATGTACAAGCTGATGAGAATAAAGCGGAAGTGCTTAACAAATATTTCTGTTCTGTGTTCACAGATGAAAGGCCAGGAGCAGGACCTCAGAAAACACCCACAAGATGGAACAGAAGTGACAGGAATCTTCAACAATTTTCAGAAGACTGTGATCTTGAGAAACTAGCTAAACTAAAAGTAGACAAGGCAATGGGACTGGATGGGATACATCCCAGAATATTGAAGGAACTTGGGGACATTCTAATGGCTCCATTGACTGACCTTTTCATTGCCTCTTTAGAGTTGAGAGTGGTCCCAAAGTATTGGAGGAAGGCACATGTGGTCCCAATACGCAAGAGCGGAAGTGAGAATAAGGTTGACAACTATAGGTCGGTTAGTCTAAACTCTGTGGTAAGTAAATTATTGGAAAGGCTACTAAAAGAGAGAATAGTGAGGTTTCTGGAGTCCAATGGATTTCAGTATCTGAGGCAGCATGGGATTACCAGGGACAGGTCTTGTTAGACAAATCTTATTGATGTCTTTGACTAAGTGACCACGGAGTTGGACTGAAGGAGAGCCCTAGATGTGGTGTACTTCGATTTCAGCAAAGCCTTTGACACTGTTCCACACAGATGATTTATAAACAAATTGAGCACCCTAGGCATGGACCCTAAAGTGACTGCCTGGGTTAAAAATTGGTTGGGTGGGAGGTGACAAATGGTACAGGTAAATGGAGCTTACTCTGAGGAGTGTCACAAGGATCTGTCCTTGGTCTGATTCTTTTTAATATCTTTGTTAGGATGTTGAGGAAGGGCTGTCAGGTAAGGTTTGCCTCTTTGTAGATGATACCAAAATCTGCAATAGAGTAGATTCCCAGGAAGGAGTAGAGAAGGGATCTAGCTAAGCTTTAAGAATAGTTGAGAATTTGGCAGCTGAGATTTAATGCTAAAAAATGCAGGGCCATGCATTCCGGCTGCAAAAATCCAAGGAAACAATGCAGTGTAGGGGTGAAGTACTTCTGTCTATGAAAGAAGAGCAGAACCTGGGTGTGATTGTTTCTGATGATCTTAAAGAGGCTAAACAGGTCGAAAAGGTAACTGAGAAAGCCAAAAGATGCGTGGATGCATAGGGAGAGGAATAGCCCACAGAAAAAAGGAGGAGATAGTGCTTCTCTACAAGTCTCTGGTGTGACCAGATTTGGAGTATTGTATGAGTTCTGGAGACCACACTTTCAAAAGGATATAAGCAGGATGGAGTCGGTGCAGAGGGTGACTACTAAGATGGCTAGAGGTCTTCGTTATAAAGCATGTAGGGACTGACTTAAAGATCTTAATATGTATAAGTTAGAGTCAAGGCGGGATAGAGGAGATATGATAAAAGACATTTAAATACCTCCATGGCATTGAAAGCAAGTTCTGCTATGAGAAGAAAAAGGATAAGAGTGAAAGGGGATAGACTCAGGAGTAATATGCAGAAATATTTTTTTACGGAAAGAGTGGAAGATGCATGGAGTAGTCTCCCAGTGGAGGTAGTGGAGATGAGGATGGTATCTGAATTCAAGAAAGCATGGGACAAGCACAGACGATTTTTAAAGATAAAAGGGGACTATTGTAGTGGATATGGAAGAGCAGATTAGATAGGCTATGTGGTCTTTTTCTGCCTTTATTTTCTATGTTTCTATAGGGTATGTTTACTAAACAATGATAAGGGAGCATGTGTGCCATTAATGCCCATTATTGGCACATTTGCACATTTAATACTGCTAAAAAGTCACATTACCGAGCGTTAAAGGTTCCAGCAGCGTTAAGGGTGCAGTAGGCGGAGAGTGGGCATTAACAGGGTGGAGAGTGGACGTCAACTATGTGTGCTTCCTTAACGCCAGTTGCACAATGTTTAAAAGCCCTCTAAGGCTGGGGACCCTAATGCCAAGTAAAACCTTGCAGAAAGGGTGTATTTGGAGGGGAGAGAGCTTTTTTTTCTGTCTGCAATGTGATCCACATGCAGGGGAACCCCAGATAGTGACAGTAGTGCTCCATTAGCAGCAACAGTATAGTGCCTAAGTAAGAAAAGGCACTATGTTGATGGTGCAAATGGGGCAAAGGAGGAGGCATGTTTGTCATGCGGTGCGGGTTGCTGATGCACAAGTGGACCAGGCAGCTGCCCATATGTCACATAAGAACATAAGATCATAAGATATGCCATACTGGGTCAGACCAAGATCCATCAAGCCCAGTATCCTGTTTCCAATAGTGGCCAATCTAGGTCACAAGTACCTAGCAGTGTCCCCAAAAGACACACAGGTTCCATAATGCCTGTATTGGGGCAAGCAGTGAATTTCCTGGGTCCCCTCTAATAATGGTTTATGGACCCTTTTGCCCCTGCTATACTAACAGCCTTTACTACATCCTCCGGTAATGAATTCCAGCGTTTGATGTTGCGCTGACTGTAAAAATATTTTCTTTAATTAGTCTTCAGTGGGTTACACTGTAGTTGCAGTGCATGTCCCCTAGTCATTCTACATCTTGATGGCATAAACAATCGATCTAAGTTTACTTGTTCCACTACAGTCATTAATTTATAGACATCTATCATAGTTCCCCTCAGCCGCCTCTTCTCCAGGTTGAAGAGCCCTAACCTTTTTAGCCTCTCCTCATGGGGGTATCCACCCATCTCCATTAGTATCTGTGATGTCCGGGATGATCTCACAGTGACAGTGGTGGTACACAGTCCTGCTGCTTCTGCGGAAAGGTGATTTGCCACATGGGGCTGTCCAAGGGTATTGGCACCCTAGGCAAAGATCCTGAATTCCACCCCCCCCCCCCCCACTGCCACTGAAGCCATCTGTGGAGAAAAAGGCTGATAGCACCAGCAGCTGTGGCCCTCCAGGTAGCTGTGAAATGCAGGTGCTCAGGGAAATACCACAGCTCTGGTTGTCATCCTCCCCGTGAGACATATCAGTGGCAGGTAGGGATAGGGTCCCTGCAGAGGCAGATAGATGGGGGGCTGTGTGGCTGTCCATGTGTGTCTCTGCCCTCCCATCCAGACCTTGTGCCCTAGGCACTCTCCAGTCCTGCATATTGGATGGGCTGGGACTGCACAACACCAAAACTGACAGCACGCGGGCATGTCAGCATAGTGTAGGGGTGTTGGCAGTGGGTGCAGCGGCACCTTCCTGCAGTAGACCAAAGCTATGTCCTGGTCCTGTGTGCCATGCACTTCACATGTGCCAAGGTCTGTCTGATAGGGAAGATGTTAGCCCCAGGCTCTGTCACATCCATATGGCAGCACAGTGGCTTTACACACATAGTCGGTGTGTGTATATGAGTGGAGGGTCACAGGTTTATGTCTCAGCTGTGGATCATGTATTGCATGTCCCTGTTGGTAAACTTTAGCCTACAGTGCAGATACAGCACCAGCATGTGCAATCTCTAATGAATTGGTCAGCAAGGGTACAAACACCCATCAGCCACACAGACAGACTCCACTATCCACGCCTGGATGGAACAGTAGCCTGATAGTACCAGCAGACTGAGCAGGCGTTAGCAATGTGCGTAAATGTCAGAGCATGCTACTAGCACATGCACAATATGCACACCTTAACAAGATATGAGCTGATATTGAGACCAAAGTGGCAGGCATGAATGCCAACCATCCTCACTTTTGCATAGCGATACCAATGATACCTTGCCAAGAAAACAAAGATGCCAAAAAAAAATAGAGTACAAACTTTAATTCTTTATTGGGAGAGCAGCATAACACCAACACTGCCTTCTTGTTGAGTTTTGTAGGAATTACATCTGGTTTCATAGCATGGTACATTCTATCTTATGACAATTATCGGCAATGATTATTGGAGACAGTCTTAAAATATTTTTGTCTTATCTTTTGGGTTGATCACAATAGGTTTTGGTAGGTAGACACCATCTGTGTAGCTAGTAAATTGATATTATTTTTACACCAAAAGTATTAGACCTCTAACAGGTGGCCTGATACTTCCAGCTGTGCTCTTAAATTGGCTGTGCTTTGGTTGAAGATCAGCATTCTGGTGGAGCACTTCCCCTGGTACCACCAATGTGTGTTCCTCCCAACAATCCCCCTCCCTACATAGAACCAGCATCTCCTAAGCCCCTGCTAGACCCCCTCCCCCCCCCAAAAAAAAAAATAAAACTGAATGAAAATCCAGAATGAAAAATGTTTGTCCTTGAAACTTCTCCCCAATCCCAGAAGGCCACAGCCTACCTGTAGATGTCCCTGGTAGTCTAAGAGTAGACTGGCAGGAGCAATCCCCATTGGTACCTGCTATCACTAATGCTGAGTTCAAAATGGCACCCAGTAATCCCTAACAGTAATCTTGTGGTACTGCTGCTAGGTGTCAACCCCAATGGTAGCAGTGCAAGATACCGCTAGGGGAACCTGGGTGCCATTTTTAACCCAGTGTTGGTGTCCGCAAAAGCCAATGGGGATCGTTCCTGCTGGGCTACCTCTAGATGACTAGAAACATCTACAGGTAGGCCTGATATTCTTTTGTGATTGGGAAGGGATTTCAGGAGCAGGAGGGTGTTTGTTCTGGATCCAGGTGTTTGAGGGTCTTGGAGGGGTATTCGCAGGGGCTAGAGTGCACTAGAGTCTATGTGGGCACTAGGGAAAAGTGGGGAGGGGGAACCTTTTGGGAGGGCAGAAATTGGTGGTGCAAGGAGAAAGGGACCTCTGACCCACCAGTCTTCTAGTGAAGGCATGGCCCCTTTAAGAGCAAGGCCGGACATATCAGACAATGTATTAGAGGCCTGATGATCCTGACAGAAAAATAACTCAGATCTGAACTGCCATTATTTTCTCTTGAATAATGCAGCTTGCAGTAAATTACCCCAAGCTGTATTATTTATTTGAATATCAATTAGGTATTTTGCATGCATTTGCATATCATTAGTATTTAACACACAATACATAGGCAATTTGTGTGTTGCAGCAATAACTCACTTTATTGCTCTTTAAAATGTGTTAAGGACTAAATGTGTCTAGGGCTTCACTCTGTCATCACTTCTTTTTTAGTATTTATCTTGTCCCTTATGATAGCTTTTTAAGAAAGGTGGAGTGCATTGCTAATTTTATGCCAATGATGTTCCACTCTTTGTTCCATTCCATGCTGAGCCACTGTAGGATCTCTAGGCACTTGTGTAGCTGAATGTTGAAAAGCTGCTATATTATGGTTTTCCCAAAATGGCTTAGCTAGCAATGTTAAGAAAAGAGAAGCCTGTTTTATCAGTCAGATTCTTTAGATTAATCCCTCCTCTGAACTGCATTGGATGACTTTCTTATTCCTTTGAGGGGGAGATAAAATATTTAAGTGTGATCCTAGATTTGCAACATTTCATGAAATCACATATTAAGAAAGTTATGAGTTTCTTTTTTTAAGATTCATTTATTATGACATTTGAAGCCTTTTTTTGTCATCCTTGAATTTTTCTACAGTATTACAAGCTATGCTATTTCCTTAGAGGGATTACTGTAATGCATTTTTTATTGGCTTCATCTCTGCATTGTTGAAAGCTTTGCAGTTCATTCAAAACATAGTAATATGCACTTTGACGGGCTGCAACAGAAGGGAAGACATCATGCCACAGTAAGAGCACCTCCAGTGGCTATCTATAAGCTGAGCTACATTTAAATCTTGTATTTAGCATTTAAATCTTCCAAAGGTTTTCTGCTTCTTACATCAGGTCATTATTGACACTGAATGAAGCATCTAGACCTCTGGGAGCATGACAGCAAGGTGTATTGGCTGTGTCATCCTTACACCCAGCTTGGCAAGCTTCCATCAAGCAACCTTCTCTTTGAAACATGATACCTGTAGCATTAAGGTCAATGGCTGTTTGTTTATTTATAAAGCATCTTAAAGCTTGGTTGTTTGGAGACCAACTGCAAATGGATGCATATATTTTGATGATTGTATTTTCAGAGTGTATTCTTTTATTATTGTCTTGTGAGGGTTTGTGGTTTTTTGCTATTTTGTTGTGTTTATATATTTGTCACCTCCTATTTTTGTTATATTGTGAATTGTGTTTTCTATGCAACTTCTTTGATTATGACTCCATGTAATAAGTTTTGTAAATAGTTTACCCCTGTTATCCAAGTTTCTGTCCCCTGTTATATGTAAACTCATACATGTTAACTGTACTGAGCATTTTGTTCCATGTAAACCGCGCTGATGCTGAATAGTGCGGTATATAAGAGACTGTAAATAAATAAATAAATATTGGGGTGTTATAAATTGCTTTTAATAAATAAACAAAACTGGCCTGACTGAAAATAGGCCTCATAAGTGACGATAGCATAGGCATTCATGGCTCCCATACTTTTAGCTGTGTTACCAGTTGGCCTTCCTGAGGGTGTTTTTAGATCAGGAAGGGAAAACAGTACTATTCTGCAAAGCATGTACATTAAGGAGGTTATTTTAGAAGCCCTCTTCATGCTTTTGGATGTCTGAAAATGAGCAGAGACGTCTAAAGCACAGAGATATCTCCAGAGGCATTTTAGAAGCTGAGTCTGTGAATGTCCACAACGTGAGCATATCCAAGTTTGAATGGGAACATGGTGGAGGCGTGGCTGACTCCTGCTACACCTAGTGATCTGCAGACAGAAGATCTGAAGACACTTTTCCTCCTATGCCAGATCCATAAGGCCCAGAAGCAGCATCAAATGAAGAAGCTTGTTTTCAGTATTACATAAGAACATAAGATATGCCATACTGGGTCAGACCAAGGTCCATCAAGCCCAGTATCCTGTTTCCAACAGTGGCCAATCTAGGTCATACATACCTAGCAGTTTCCCCAAAAGACACAGATTCCACAATGCTTGTACTGGGTCAAGCATTGATATCCTGGGTCCCTTCTTAATAATGGTTTATGGACCTTTCTTCCAGGAACTTGTCCAAACCTTTTTAAACCAAGCAACACTAACAGCCTTTACCACATCCTCCAGTAACAAATTCCAGAGTTTGATTATACGTTGAGTGAAAAAATATTTTCTTTTATTAGTCTTAAATAGTTTACCCTGTAGCTTCATTGCATGTCCCCTAGTCTTTCTATATTCTGATAATGTAAACAATCGATCTACGTTTACCCGTTCCACTCTGTTCATTAATTTATAGACTTCTATCATATCTCCCCTCAGCCGTCTCTTTTCCAGGTTAAAGAGCCCTAACCTTTTTAGCCTTTCTTCATAGGAGTATCCTTCCATCCCCTTTACCATTTTGGTGGCTCTTCTCTGAACCTTTTCTAATAACGCTATATCCTTTTTAAGATACGGCAACCAGAATTGCACACAATATTCAAGGTGCGGTCTCACCATGGAACGATATAGAGGCATTATAATATCTTTTGTTTTATTTTCCATTCCTTTCCTTTTGATACCTAGCATTCTATTTGCTCTCTTGGCCGCCGCTGCACACTGGGCCGAGGGTTTTATCATGTTATCCACAATGACACCTAAATCTTTTTCCTGGGTGGTGGTTCCTAATGCGGAACCTTGCATCGTGTAACCATAGTTTGGGTTGTTCTTCCCTAGGTGCATAACTTTGCACTTGTCCACATTAAATTTCATCTGCCATTTTGATGCCCAGTCTTCCAATTTATCAAGATCCTCTTGCAATTTTCCACAATCCTCTTGGGTTTTAACAACTTTAAATAGTTTTGTGTCATCTGCAAATTTGATAACCTCACTCGTTATTCCACTTTCCAGGTCATTTATGAATATGTCAAAAAGCAGCGGACCCAGCACAGATCCCTGGGGTACACCACTATTCACCTTTCTCCATTGGGAATACTGGCCATTTAGCCCTACCCTCTGCTTTCTATCTTTTAACCAGTTCCTGATCCACAATAGTACACTGCCTCCTATCCCATGACTCTTTAGTTTTGCTAAAAGTCTCTGATGAGCACCCTAGCAGTCTCAATTGCTGTTTGCCTTTAAGGATTGTCATTAGATATGCTTCATCTTGGAAAGTTTGATTCTAAAAATAAACCACATTAAATTTTAAAAAAGTATTGAAGTACAATGGCTGAAAGTGCTAAGCTAAATGAGCTATGCAATGCATGAAAATAGCAATGATCTGAAACTTCTGAGCTTATCATTACAGTCAGTTAGCGTATTTCTAGGATAGAGCTTTGTTTAATGCATCTGTTACCTGATTTAATGGCTTATGTCCAAGCAACAGGGAACATCAAGGCCAGAGGAGGTTTTAGGTTTTCTGTTGGTTTGGAGGAGAGGATCAGGAGGGAAGCTGCATGCTAAAATATATTTGCAAGAAATTGCATGAAAAATGAATGCCTTTAATCAAGGTATTTAACAGAAATACATTTCAACAACATTTTAATTTTGATGAGTGATGTTATGCACTATTTTCTTTTAACACAGCATAGCACAGTGGTATTCACTCCCAATCCTTGAGGACCTCAAACAGGTCAGGTTTTCAGGATATCCCTAATGAATATGCATGAGAGAGATTTGCAAACAATGGAGGTAGATGGCAAGCAAATATCTTTCATTTATATTCATCAGGGATTTTCTGAAAACCTGACCCATGGGCCTGCATTTCCTGTCTTTTTGGCAGATAGTCTTCTTTAATCTTTAGCTGGTGTTTGGGGAGCAGGTCATCCTCTCAACCAATATGCTGCTGTAGGTGCTGCTGGATTCTGTGTGTTGTTCACAATATACTTCCAATCTTGAAGATCGGAGGTGATATTTCTGGCCTCGTCGATGGTCAGTTGCTGGTTTCTTAGGTCTTCCTCAAAGTGTTTGAGCCATGCTGCTCGTTGAACTCTCCAGTGGAGAGGTCACTTTCGCCAGAGAAGTTTGTATGGCAGCTGACTGGTGTTCATTCTGCAAATGTGGCCCAACCATGGCAGTCTGTGTTTTTGGATTTGTTCTTCGACTGAAGGTTGATGGCCACACCTTGTCTGAATTGTCTCGTTTCGATGGCAATCACAAAGATAAACCCAAAACTTGTCTCAGGCATCACATTTGAAAGACCTCGAGCTTGTTCATGTCAGGTTTCAACAGAGTCCATGTTTCCGATCTGTACAGGAGAATTGGCAGGATCAATGTTCAGAAGAGGCGAATTTTGGTCTTGGTGGAGATATTGGCCTTCTTCCAGAGGCACCATTTGAATGAGGCAAACGCTATTGTTGCCTGGCCAATCCTACTGTGGACATTGGTGGTGAATGTGACCTTCTTCTCCTGCACCAGCGATCCCAGGTATTTGAATTCTGGGACCTGCTCGATTTGGATTCCATCGAGATGAACATTGGCCTGTGATCCATCTGTAGTCATAACTTTGGTCTTGTCTGCACTGATTCTTAGGCCATAAGATTGGGTGATGCGGGTGATGTGGTAAAGGATGTTGGTGGCCTCTGCATCTGTGTCAGCAAATATGTCACTGTCATCTGCAAACATCAAGTTGGTCAGGAAGATGTTCGTGTCATACTGGACCATCCATCTGTCCTCAAATATTTTCCTCATAATGGCGTCAATCATTAGGGGTATCCTGAAAACCTGACACATGGGCCTGTGTTTCCTGTCTTTGGCAGATAGTACAGGAGTACTCATGCTACCTGCTGTGACAGAGAACACATGACAGGGTACTCCCTCCCCATGATCAGGCCCCTCCCCTTACAATCCAATCCCCCAAGTTTTGGGGGTCATTTGGGGGGGGGGGCCTGATCATGGGGGAGGGGACTAAGATCCAGAGGGTAAAGGATGCCAAGATTCTGCAACATGTGTAGGCTGAGAACTGCCTCATACATCCACTCTTGGTTGGTGTTGAGTGCATGGAACTCTTGACAGATTCCCATCATCTCCTCAAATAACTGCTGCGTCTCCTCGACAGCATCTCAACCGAGAACATTAATGGGTCTTTTTTATTGTCTAGATGCAGCCAGTGCTGGCCCCCAAGTTGGTTCAAGGTGCTGGTTTCTTTGTTTCATTCGAGCACCTAAAAAGGTTTTGTATGCAAATTGCTTGTATTGATATATACATATGAATTAATGTGCATAGAACAGATTTATGCTCTTGAAAATTTTTATTTTTAGCTCATGCCTTTCCAGGAGAAGATCAAGGCGAGTTACGCTTAGGCACAGTACATATTTCCCTGTCCCCAAAGATCTCACAATCCAAGTTTGTACCTGAGGCAATGGAGGGTTAAGTGGCTTGCCCAAGGCCACAAGGAGTGCCAGTGGGATTTGAGCTTTGGTCTTTCTGGCTCTAGGCTGCTGCCCTAACAATTAGGCCATGTTAAGCAAGCATACAGTGCATCCATTTAAATAAGCGTGAACAAATACAAAAAGGACAAATTCAGAACATATGCCAATTTGTTTTAGGCTGTGCACATCTCTACCCTCTCCATTTTCAGCCTGAAATGATGATTGTATCATCAGCTGGTGACAGCAGAGTACTGAAACACAAGAATGTGGCTTCCTTTCCATCCTCTTCCTCCTCTTTTTCTCTGTAGTGGCCCTACCCTGCTCCTTCACTGCTGCACCTGGCAGATCCTGAGTGGTGTCCATGGGTGGCTCAGGTGCACCTGAACAAGTTGCCATACCATTGAATGGCCTTGGATCCCTTTTGTGATGTTTTGTTTGTCCTTATTGGTCTCCTGTTGAACAATTGTATCACCTGCAGGATGGAATGAGCACGGAGAGGTTCACACACCATTTCCTTGGAACTATACTACATTCCATACAGTGACAAGCCATAGCCTCAGCTTGGTTGCAGTTAGAACACTCTGGGACTTATAGGTAAATGGCTTCAAATACACTATCGGACTCTACTACAGGATCTGGCCATCAGTTCCTTTCTGCAGATATTGTCTATGTTATTGTGGGACTGGCCAGGCCGTAAATGGAATGGAACCTAATTGTCATACCCAGCGCTTACTCAAAAAGAAAGCAGATCACATCCAAGACAGCATTCTCACTTTCCACACCAGCCTTATGAAGCATTCCCCCAGAAGACATTAGAACCACTGAGGACAGTAAGGACTTCAGAAAATAACTACAAACATTCCTATATATAGAACACTTTGGAAACATCACTTAGCGCACCTTAACATGAACACCTCCAACCAACAGCTGACTCCAGCCCCTGAACACTGTATACAACAGTTCTATGTTGTAATGTAAACTGCTTTGACTTAAGGATAAAATGGTATAAAAACACCTGTTCAATAAATAAAAATAAATGTGGCCTATCTCTACTGTCATGATTGCTATGATGAGACTATTATAATATCCATAGTGGTATTTGGGTGGCTATGCTGGGACTTGCAACACCATTTTCATTACTCCAGTTGTGTATAGTGCAATATGGAAAATGTGCATGTCATGCTTTGAAATATTAAACTTGGGGGGGGGGGGGTAGGTTGTGTGGAATTAGGGTTTAAGGGGCAAAGACAGAAAACTGCTGAAGAGTGGGGAAAATAATCCCCACCACTAGAGTGGAAATAGCAGGTTCAAATGTTCACATGAACAAACCTTTCATAGCGGGTGGCTTGGAGGTGACAAGCTGGTTACCCTTGATATGGTATTATCATCAACTATGGAAAGAATTTGGTGCTTGATGTGTGTCAGTGTAATCTGGCTTCCAGGTCCTTTTCTTACATGGGCAACCTGCTTTGCTTTTGACTTTTTATGAATGTCCCAACACCTTTTCTGCAGATCTTTACCATCTTTATGATGGTATCTAACAAAAAGCTTATTCTGAAATCATTCTTAATGCACAGAAGTGGAACAGAGAGACTCCCCTGTTCATTTAGTTACACTGATTGCCGGTGCAATGGAGGGTAAAGATTAAAATATTGTCTCTTGCCCATAAGATAATTAGGGGTCTCCAGGCAAGATAGCTAAGTAAATATCTGATAGTGTATGCTCTGTATTAGTCATTGGGCTCACAATATGACTTCATGTTCGAAATGACAGTTGTTAGGCAGTGCAGTTTGACAACCATCTGACTTCGAATGTTGCAAGGGCTGGGTCCACAGGAGTGGAATAAATGATCATATCAGTTAAGATGGGAGCGAAATCATAACATTTTTTGAAAGATATTAAAAACTTGACTGTTTTCTACAATGTTATGACAGAACGGCTGGATGATTTAAATTTAAACTTTAAATTGGTTTTAGCTTGTTTGCAAGCATTAGTATTATTTTAGATTCATGGATTTTAGGTAGTAGAAGCTTATTTCTTTTATTTACATTTATTTGCTCAGTATTTATTTATTTAGCTAAATTTATATAACGCAAATCTAAAAGTTTAAGCGGTTTTGCAAAAAAAACAACAATGCCAGTGAGGCTTTACATAGAACTTAAAAGAAAATGTTACAAAAACTATGATAGACAAATTAAGAGCTAGAACAAAATTACCAAACATATAGATAGTCATGGCTTAATGGGAGACAGCCAACATGGCTTTAGACAAGGAAGATCTTGTCTTACTAATCTGTTATATTTTTTTGAAGGTGTGAACAAACAGGTAGAAAAAAGTGAGTCAGTTAATATAGTGTATCTGGACTTTCAGAAAGCCTTTGACAAGATCCCTCATCAGAGACTTTTGGCAAAACTAAAAAGTCATGGGATAGGAAGCAGTGTACTGTTGTGGATCAGGAATTGGTTAAAAGCTAGAAAACAGAGGGTAGGGCTAAATGTCCAATGTCCCCAATGGAGAAAGGTGAATAGTGGAGTACCCCAAGGATCTGTGCTGGGTCCAGTACTTTTTGACATATTCATAAATGACCTGGAAAAGGGAATAACAAGTGAGGTTATCAAATTTGCAGATGACATGAAATTACTTAAATTTGTTAAAACCCATGAGGATTGTGGAAAATTGCAAGAGAATCTTGAAAAATTGGAAAACTGGGCATCCAAATGGCAGATGAAATTTAATGTGGACAATTGCAAAGTTATGCACCTAGGAAAGAACAACCCAAATTATGATTACATGATGCAAGGCTCCACATTGGGAACCACCACCCAGGAAAAAGATTTAGGCATCATTGTGGATAACATATTAAAACCCTCCACCTAGTTTGCAGCGGCAGCTAAGAGAGCAAATAGAATGCTAGGTATCATAAGGAAAGGAATGGAAAATAAAACAAAGGATATTATAATGCCTCTGTATTGTTCCATGGGTCGACTGCACCTTGAGGTGTGCAATTCTGGTCGTCGTATCTTAAAAAAGATATAACATTATTAGAAAAGGTACAGAGAAGAGCCACCAAAATGGTAAAGAGGATGGAAGGATACCCCTATGAAGAGAGGCTAAAATGTTAGAGTTCTTCAACCTAGAAAAGAAATGGCTGAGGGGAGATATGATAGAGGTCTATAAATTAATGAATGGAGTGGAACGGGTAAACATAGATCAACTGTTTACGTCATCAGAATATAGATAGATTAGGGGTAATGCAATGAAGCTACAGGGTAAACTATTTAAGACTAATAAGAGAAAATATTTTTTCACACAATGTGTAATCAAACTCTGGAATTTTTTACCGGAGGATGTATTAAAAGCTGTTAGTGTAGCTGGTTTTAAAAAAGGTTTGGACAAGTTCCTGGAGGAAAGGTCCATAAACCATTATTAAAAGGGACTTGGGATATCACTACTTGACCCAATACAAGCACTGTGGTACCTGTGTCTTTTGGGAAAATGCTAGGTACTGTGGTGAACAGCGCCCTCCTGAGCCTATGGAGATAGTAGAAAATCCTGAGGGTCAGCAGGATTTATACCAAAATGACAGGGCAAAGGAAAAAGAGAGACTCTATTCCTCAGAGCTGAGTAGGGAGACCAGCCCAGGGGAGGAGCCCTGCAGTTCTGATTGGGCACACCCAGCCCTAGGAAGGGGCGTGTCCAAAAGAGAATGTACATTTAAACCAGAGCATGGCTCTGAAGAGGAGCGACGGATAAGAGATCCGAGTGAAGGACGGATAAGAGATCCGAGTGGAGGACGGATAAGAGATCCGAGTGAAGGACGGATAAGAGACCCGAGTGGAGAACGGATAAGAGATCCGAGTAGAGGACGGATAGGAGATCCGAGTGGAGGACGGATAAGAGATCCGAGTGGAGGACGGATAAGAGATCCGAGTAGAGGAAGCACGAGTGGAGGTGGTACAAGGAGTACAAGAAGTACAAGGAATACAGGAGGTAAAGGAAGGAAGGAATATTGGAAGAAGAAACAAGGAGATGGTTGGAAAGCCAGTGGAGTGATTAAGGATACTTTGGAACCTGGCATAAGAAGAAAACCTGCACAATCCTATTCCAGGGAAATAAGCAGAAGTCCCACGCAGAGAGGATTTAACCTTGAAGTGGATAGCCCTTGGAAGGCATCGCCTTGGGGGAGAAAGACTTCAGGACAAGCACAGGTGAAAGAGCAATCATTCCCTGAAACGTCGTTTGTGCCGGAGAGCAACAAACAGATCAGCTGGAGAGCCTGGGAGCCATCTGCAGGCAGAAGTGCTGCACAAACAGTGAGTAATTGGCCACCCGGCTGCCAAGCTGAATATAGAGATAATTCTTCCTCCTATGAGTCAATTGCTAAAGAAACTAGCAATTATCCTAATACCTTTATCTTAAAGGAAGAGAAGACAAACAGCCTTGAGCAGAAGGGAAAAGCTATAGCAGATAGTAGTGCCCTCTCTCATAAGGAACAGGCTGAATTGCTACTTCAGAGCTTCCAACAGTTTTTAGACTTACAGGCTAGAAAACAGCTAGTATCACAAGAGGCAAATAATTCAGCACAGCTTGAAGGAGTAACCCAGGGAAATACAAGCATACCTGAGTGTGAACAAATGGACTGTACATTCTGTTGTATAGGAAAGCCAAGCTGAAGGGAACTGCCTTTATCGTGTGTGAGCTGAGTTCTATAAAGCTGTTGTAGTGCCGTGAAAATGGAAGTTCTAATTACCTCCACCTGATTCTCAGCATAGTGAAAGTAACTGTGGCTGTAAGAGGTGCAGTGAAGCCAACTGACCTCTGGAGGCAAAAGAGAGCAATTTGCTGGAAAGTGAAAAAGCAGCATTTGTATTTTGAGTTGCATTTAACCTGAAGTTTCTGTTTGCCTTTGGAAGCACCCTTGTTTGCATGTGATGGAACATTTACCTTTTACTTTAATAAAATACTTATTATAAAGAAACCACAACTACAAGTTTCTTAATTCGGAGTGAGAAGAGCTGGAACTACAACTCCCAGCATTCCTGGGGGCAAAGGTTTCCTCCTTCCCTCACGAAGTACAGCGGCTGCTCATGTCCTTAACCCCTTGAGCCGGGCAGGGTCGCCGCAGTACTTATGACCTAGACTGGCCACTGTTGGATACAAGATACTGGGTTGATGGATCTTGGTCTGACCCAGTATTTTATTTATTTATTTATTTAGCACACATTTATATACCGCTCTTTCCCAAGTATCAAGTGCGGTTTACAATGAACAGAGAAAGTTGAAGGTACATGAGTAATCATGTCCTAATCATTTACAGGGAACAGGTTTACATATAACAGTATAAATAAGCATGCAAACATTGTTTACATCCTGAGATATAGTGAGGATGTAATGAAAACTTTTTACATATTTACATTAGTTTTATGCAGTTTGAATTACGTGAAAGCAACATTGTAATAACAGTTTTTACATTTTTTTTTTTTATTATCAGATAGGTGTGTGTCTAGTAGTTTATTAACCTGTATCTCTTTATTTGGTTTGGTTAACCAGAGGTGTGTAATGTGAGGTAAATAGGTGCGTTTTTAGTTTTTTTCTAAATTCTTTAATTTCGGCATATGTATGGCATATAGTATGGCATATCTTATGTTCTTATGTAATTAAATTATGTTATTTAACCCTGGGAGTACCAATGGGGTCAAAAGTGACCCCATTGCAAGTTTCACAATGCGTATCTCGGAAACTAGTTGTTCAAGAATGCAATCTTTTTATGACTTTTCACATATCAATATTCTCTTTATATTGCGCCATGAGAGGAATAATTTTCATCCGCTAGGTGTCGCTAGTGATGAAATGCAGCACAGAGTACCAGTGGGGTCATTTTTGACCCCAGTTGCTTACGTCCAGTTTGGATCATGATACAAAGGTATTTATCATTAATTATGTATCATTTATTTGTTGTACTCTTATTTTATGAAAATTACCCATTTTCTGTAATTGATATCATACGTTCTTTCATTATTTCCGATGAAATCTAAAGGCTTTCAGCTCGTTCATCATGATTATTGTACACCTATAGTAAAACTGCTTTGCGTTTTATTCAACTTTATCTTTGTTTATTTATTTTAGGTTATTGTTTATGATGTCAAAACGAAAGTATTCAGCTGCCCAAATAAGAGAAATATTGCAACGAGATACTGACAGTGACGGCTCTGAGTCATCTGATGATGCAGCATATTCAGCAAGCGAAGAAGCATATCAGCCAAGTTCGGGCGATAAATCTAATGATGACAGTTGGGGAAAGGTACTTCAGGCCGGAAGGTCGGGGGTTCAAATCCCACAAGAGGACAGCAACCTTGGGCCGGAAGGACTGGGGTTTCTAGTCCCACAGGTGCTCCTTGTGGTCTTGGGCAAGCCACTTAACCCTCCATAGCCCATGTTCCCTGTAAAATAGTTATCTCCAAGTTATAATGCCCTGTTCAATGTAATTTCAGTTTGTTCAATGTAAACCGCACTGATGCAGAATAGCGCGGTATATAAGAGAATGTAAATAAAATAAATAAATAAATAAATAAATATGATTCAGATGGTCGAAACAAAACTTAATGGTCACCTCTCAGAGTGAATACTTCTCAGTAAATGATCAATTCAATTCACTCCATATCTCCCTGCAGTTCAAATTTTCCAAATTGTAACTACAGGTCTCAGACAAACAATGGCATTCCTTTCTGGGTATGTTTGTTTTTCCCCCAGTTACATGCCTGTTAGCATCAATGACCTGTGTAAATCTTTTTCTACTTTTCGGACTAAATAAATTGTATCAAAAATTGCTTAACTTCATATGTAGTCCTCACCTACATTCTAAAACAACTACACTCGACTTTCCGTCCGTGCCTTATAATCAATTACAGACTGGCCAATCAATGCTTGAATTCAAACCTTTCGGCTCAATTGTATTCAATTTATAAATCCACCATTGCTCTCTGATCAAAAGTGTCTGATTCTGTGACTTGCCTTGTGATCCAGTTTCTACTTTCTCATTGCCCCAGCACCTAAGCTGCTCAAAAACATGTCCCTGTGTCATGCAATGCTCCCTCAGTCGCCAACCTCTATATGGGAGAATTTGAAGAGAAATGGATGACGCAATCCTCGTATGTTACTAATGTGAAAGCTTGGTACAGATATATAGACAATATATTTTTGCTGTGGAAGGGTACAGAAAAAGGTTTACATTCTTTTTTGACTTGGTTAAATCAATGTGATCCTAGTATAAAATTTACACATGAGTTTCATAAACAAAACATCACATATTTAGACATCAGGATCAAAAGAGAATCGGGATATTGGGGAACCACTGTTTTCCGTAAGTATACAGATCGTAACACATTTCTGCATTTTAGCAGCGCACATCCTCCTAAATTAAAAGCGAGCCTTCCATTATCTCAATTCTTGTGATACAAGTGAAATTGTTCAGAGGTTAAGGACTATAAGAGTCTATCGAAACAGCTAGTGGTGAATTTTGAGATTAGGGGATATCCCCAGTGGATAGTACATCAGGCATATACACGGGCTTTATATAACAATAGGGATCTGTTATTGACCCCCAGAAAAAAGGTTAATAAGGAGGAAGAAAATAGAGAGACTATTAATTTAATTACGGGGTATTCTCCTTTAAGTGTTGACATTCAGAGGTTAATAAAGAAACATAGTGCAGTACTGCGGGTAATACCGGGACTGCGGAACACATCATTGAGATGCGTTTGGAGGAGGAGCAGAAATCTTAAGGAATGTCTAAGCCCTGCTGTTTTATGGACAGCAACAGGGATAAATGGGAAAGAGAAGATTAAGGGCCACAAAAAATGTGGATGATGTACAGTATGTGACATCACAATGGAAATAGCTGATTTCTCCCATAAGGGTATTACTTATCGATTAAACAGCGTGACAATTTGTGAATCTCCCTATATTGTATATGCTATACGTTTTCCCTGCAAGCTTCTTTATGTAGGGAAAACCATACGCCCCTTTAAGATAAGAATGAAGGAGCATGAAAGTAGATTGCGGTATAAGTGCCGAGAGGCTTCTATAGTGCAGAATTGCATGACACAGGGACATGTTTTTGAGCAGCTTAGGTGCTGGGGCATTGAGAAAGTGGAAACTGGATCACAAGGCAAGTCGCGGGATCAGACACTTTTGATCAGAGAGCAATGGTGGATTTATAAATTGAATACAATTCAGCCGAAAGGTTTGAATTCAAGCATTGATTGGTCAGTCTGTAATTGATTATAAGGCACGGACGGAAAGTAGAGTGTTTTAGAATGTAGGTGATGAGGTGGATGTGTCTTTAGTGAGGAACCAATCGATTGGCGGTTGATGGAGTTTAAAATTGACAAGTGGGGAGGTGGATCGCATGCACAGCATTGTCAGACGGTTTATGCAAAAAACTGATTGGAGGTTCCTGAACGACAAGCGGGCAGCAGCATTTGGGCAGGTATTCCAGTAGAGCTTTATATATAAGATATTTATGATTGACAGATAGAGAGTTCAGTTACCAGTGATTTATGTGACATTTTCTTGTAGAAAGGAAAATAAATGACGAGGTCCCCTGAGGAACCCATTGGGTGAAACGCGAGGGCGCCTATGAACCGGCGTCGGGACTGAAGTATAAGGACTACTTATGAAGTTAAGCAATTTTTGATACAATTCATTTAGTCCAAAAAGTAGAAAAAGATTTACACAGGTCATTGATGCTAACAGGCATGTAACTGGGGGAAAAACAAACATACCCAGAAAGGAATGTCATTGTTTGTCTGAGACCTGTAGTTACAATTTGGAAAATTTGAAATGCAGGGAGATATGGAGTGAATTGAGTTGATGATTCAGATGGTGACAGTAGTTGGTCGCCAAGTGAATGTGAGACTGATGTTGAGCCGGTAACATCGCCTGCAGCAAAGAGTCAAGTTACAGGTCAAGACTGTGCTGGACGGGGAAGCAGGCAGGAGTCCTCGGTGTCAGTATCATTTGTGAGGAATCTTAGTTTTGGTCGTAGAGGAGCTAAGAGGTCATCAACTATTAGCACAAATGTTGCCATTGAAGTCTATGTATCTAAGGATGCCACATCATGGAACATGAAACCTATAAAGCAAGCTGCTGGAAGATACGCCAGAGCTAATATCATGCCTGTACAACAAGGTCCTACAAGGTATGCTGTACGAAATGTTGATGGCCCTCTCGCAGCATTCCACTTGTTCATGAGGAAGAACTTATTGAATGAAATCATGATGTGGACGAGCAAACAAGGAAGACACATTTATGATGACACCTGGAAAAATTTGACAGATGGAGAATTTCAATGTTTTCTTGGACTTCTGAACCTCTCAGGCATGTACAAGTCACGAAATGAATCCATAGTTCAGTTGTGGAACCTTGAAGATGGTTGTTCTGTTTTCGGCAAAAATATGGCCCGTAACTATTTTCAGCAAATTTCTTGTGCTCTCAGATTTGATGATGCAACCAACAGACGTGAACAATGAGGCATGGATAAGCTTGCTCCAATCAGACACGTTTTTGATACCTGGTAAGCAACTCTAAGTGACGCCTTTGTTCCTGGTGGAAATGTTACCGTGGATGAGCAACTGCTTACATTTCGTGGCCGTGTTCCGTTCAGACAATATATTCCCAGCAAACTGGGAAATATGGCATAAAGCTATGGATGTTGTGTGACAGTGCAACGTCATATGTTCTGCGTCTTCAGGTATATACAGGAAGGGAACTCGGACAAAACAGGGAACAGAATCAGGATGAAGGGTTGTGCTGCAACTCACTGAAGGATTGACGCGATCTGGCAGAAATGTTACTGTTGACAATTTCTTCTGCAGTTTATCCCTGTCACAGAAATTGCTAGAAAAACAAATGACACTTTTGGGGACAATTCAAAAGAACAGAAAATAATTACCTCCAGAATTTGTAAGAGCAAACAGCCGAGAGGTATTCACTTCACTGTTTGCCTTTCGCGATGACGCCACTCTGGTTTCCTATTGACCGAAGAAAGGAAAAGTGGCTGTTCTTCTGAGCAGTTTGCATGATCAAGAAGAAGTAGATAACACATGTCCAGACAAAAAAACACGCATGATCTTGGACTATAATTCTAGTAAAGGTGGAGTAGATACGGCAGATCAAATGTTGCGCACATATACCACAAAACGAATGACAAGATGCTGGCCAGTGACAATCTTCTACAACATGTTGGACATCAGTGCTTTGAACGTCTTCATTGTTTGGATGTCACTAAATCCAGAATGGCAGTCCAAGTCAAAGCACAGACGTTGTCTGTTCCTCTTGGAATTAGGAAAGCAGCTGCTTCAGAGTAATTGCAGCGAGACTTCTTCCAGCATTGAAGAAGCCACTGATGCCGTTTGCAATGTTGGAATCCCAAAGAAAAGGGCAAGGTGTCACTGCTGTTCCAGAGAAAAAGGCAAGAAAAGCAACATAGTTTGCACCTCCTGCAAGCGCAATGTTTGCAAAGAACATTCAGAAATTGTCTGTGTCTCATGCAAATGACTGTAGTACTTTACTGTGTTCATCAAGTGCATGCAAAAACTGCTTTCATAGCAACTCTTCTTCATGTAATTTTATGATACAGCATTAAATTTCAAAACATTTAACCTTCATATAATAAATAATTAATTCAGAATAATATTTTGTCTGTTTAGTTTAAATGTTTCATGGTTAACAATTAAAATTCGTCGTGAGGTCATTTATGACCCCAACAGTATTCAGTGTGTGCAAAAAATCTCGGTAATTCCAGGGTTAAGAAATGTTCCATATATAGGTGTGTTTTTGGTTTCCTTTTAAAGTCCAATAGATCATTGGTGGCACAAAGTTCTTACGGGAGCATGTTCCAAAGAATTGGAACAAAGAGACAGCTCTCCTTGATGTTGCAAAACTAACCCTGGTGTAAGCTGGAGGCACATTGATTGAGTTGAGGGAACATGTTCTTCTGCTCCTATCGTCTGGTGTTTTCAGAATCATGGTTTGAAGGTAGGATGCAGACAAACCATGACAGACTTTGAATGTTGTTAATAGAGATTTGAATTTAATTTGCTGGGAGACAGGTAACCAATGCTGCTATTTGAGAAGGGTGTGATGTGCTCTGATCTGGAGGTGTTACAGAGGAGATGAACAGCTGTTTTCATTGCAAGTTGGAAAGGATGAATAGTATAGTTAAGCAGGCCCTGAAGTATGAGATTGCAGAAGTCAAGGTGTGGGAATATGAGGGTCTGCAAAACAGAGCAAAGGTCATGCAGCTCTAGAAGCGGCTTTAGGTGTTGGATACTCTTGAGCTTATAGTAAATGTTTTTTACCGTATGACTTATGTGTGAAGAGAGGGTGAATTGTGATCTATGATAACATCAAGGTAACGTATCTCTGATTTCACTTGTAATTGAATACCCTCACTGGTAATATAGGGAGGTGAAGTGAAGTTCATATCCTTAAAGACATAGAGGACTTCAGTCTTTTTGTGGTTAATAGTGAAATTTTAGCCCCTAAGGCAATGCATGATGGAGTTGAAACACTTTTTTAGAGGCAAGATAGCTGGATTGTTGGTGTCAATAGGAGTATACAACATAACGTCATCAGCATATAAATGGTAAAGTATGGTTTGCAACAATATAAAATAACAATACCTTTTTTTTTACAAAATGGAAAGTGAAATAAAAACGGATACATAAAATACCCAACATTATCTGCCCCCCGTGAAGATTAAACATGGGTTTTGGCAATTGGTATGGACTTGTTGGTTAACATAGGGATGGGCCACGAGAAGGAATATTTTCAGATAGTCTGAATTTTTATGCTATAAAAGCAGATTAATATATTTGTAGAATTTTGTACTTTTCTCTAAAATTAGCTTTTGTAATCTGCTTTGACTCATTGTGTTAAAGTGGGATATAAGTCCTATTTTAAATGAAATTACATTTTTTTAAAGCTTACATCAATTGGAGCATCAGAACCTCTGCTTCTGATGTGAATTTATGTTGGTTGAGGAGGACTCACATAGCTTCGGGTAGTTGTGGGTGTTTTCTCAAATGAGCAACTCCATCTCACCTGGTACAAAACAGTTTTTCCTCATGGTGGAACCACTTCTAGCAGTCATTGTTAAAGGAGCAGAGTAAACCCACGCTTATAAAATATCTGTATATGCCTACTCAGCCCCAAATGAGATGCACATATGCTTAAACAGATGGTGCCCCATATAAACTAGGCTGAGATTTTAGGCTTACCAACTGCCAATAAAAGGTGCCTACCAACTGTGAGTACCCATCTCCAGCCAATTAATAAGAATAGAAGAATTGCCAAATTGGGTCATATCGATGGTCCATAAAGCCCAGTATCCTGTTTCAAACTGGCAAGTCCAGGCCACAAGTGCCTGGCACGGTCCCAAAAAGTAGCAAAATTCTATGCTGCCTGCTCCTACAGATAAGGGCTTATGGACTTTTCCTCTAGGAACTTGTCCAAATCTTTTTTAAACCCAGCTGCTCTAACTGCATTCACTTGTAATGAATTCCAGAGCTTAATTATACATTGAGTGAAAAAATATATTCTTTTTGTTTTAAATGTACTACTTTATAATTTCGTGATGTGATCTCTAGTCTTTGTACCTTTTGGAAGAGTAAACAATCTATTCACATTTTCTTCATTCCACTCCACTCAGGATTTTATCTTTATCTCCCCTCAGCCATCTTTTCTCCAAGCTGAAGAACCCAAACCTCTTTAGCCTTCCCTCATAGGGGAATTGTTCCATCCTCATTATCATTTTCGTCACCCTTCTTTCTACCTTTTCTAATTTAGCTATATATTTTTTAGATGAAGAGAACAGAATCACACATAAACTCAAGCACCATGGAGCGATACAGAGACATTATGATATTCTTTGTTTTATTCTTTATTTCTTTTCTATTAATTGTAGGTGCTGAGGTCCCTCTCCTGTCCTCTGTTCCTTTACTGTCTAATTCATGCCTGGTCTACCTTATTTTTCCTGATTTCTTCATCCATCTGTTCTAGGACCATAAATGTTGTGCAGACCTGTGACACACTGTCAATATGTGTGTCTACATCCATGGTTCCCTTTCCTTTAGAGCCCTGGAGCTGCTGTACCTTCTTGCAGGGCCATACTGAGCCAGAATCACACCCTGTGTGACTTGCACATTGGGCGTGCCCCCCATACCTCCATCAAGCCACTGCCTGCTCTTGCCCTTCTCCTGCCACCCTCTGTTTTCTCCATGGCAGCACCGGCAGCAGGGTAAGAGCAGGCAGCGACTGGATGGAGGTATGGGGGGGGCATACCCAATGTGCAAGTCGCCGGCAGCAGTAGAGCAGACCTAACTTTAAGCAGATCTGATCCCTCCCTGCTCTGATGTTGCATCAGAGGAGGGAGAGACCAGACCTGCAGAAAGATCCACATGGTTTGGGTTTTTTTAAATTTAGTCGGGTCTGCTCTGCTGCTGACGGTGCTACTGCTGCCATTGAGAGAACAAAAACTGGCAGCAGCAGGGCAACAGTAAGCAGCTGAAATGTGCCCCCTAAGCCTTTGCGTCCTGTGTGGCTGCACTACTCACACAGGATTAGGTACAGTACTGCCTTCTTGGTCCTCAGACTTGTCAAAATGGCATTGCTACAGCTCTTCAACCTGTAGCACCCTTCCTACCAGGATGCAGGAATTTTCAGAGTTTGTGAGATGTTGATTCTTGGGTTTGGAGCTCTGCATTACACATTCCTGACAATTTCTTTGAAATGTGAATCCTACTTTGCTGTAGAGGAGTTACTGGTTACCATTCTTAGCAGGATGTGCAAAGCTCTGCCATAATTCTTGTACTCTGGGGCTTACAGAAAGGCTCTGCCTAGCACTGCTTCATAGAGTTTGGGTCTAATGATATTGCTGATCTGCTTCTAGGAGCCTCATATTAGATCTAATGGTCTTATTCCTCGTCCATTCTGCAATGCTGCTAGACCTTCTCTTTGTTTAAGTAGGTCTTTCCCTCAACCTGAGCATTTCCTTTCCCTTTAGCTGAACAGTAATAACACACTGGTAGCGCTTGTAGTTGAAGAACTAAGCAGGACAGCAACCCCAGTCTAGTATACTAATAGGACTACAAAAATCCAATGGGGAGGTACAGTATGGGGTGAAGTACTTCTGTCCACAAGAGAAGAGGGGAACTGCCTCTGGGTGTTTCTTATGTGATGTGAGGTATAACATGTAATCTCCCTTGTGGCCATTCAACTTCATTAGACCCTCTGAAAGTGTCTGTATGTAATCAATGGGAAATTGCCTAGCAGTTTGTTGTCCTCCTGGCCAAGGTGCTAGGATAAGGCTTGGGATCCCCAGGCCAGGTCACCCTGCTATATCCTGTGTATTACTTTCACTAAGAGTGAATGGAAGGTCTATTTGAACCTATATAGGCATGTGCACTCTTGTGCACACCAGCTAGCTTGTTTCACTAGAAGGTTTAACAGTGAAGTCTTTGCTGGGAGAGAGAAGGGATTGACCTGATAAGGTGTGTTTCAACTGCTATTTAATCCTTCACTGCCACAACTAGTTCCAGAACTACTCAGTACCTCTTGGGATATGGTTCCTCTCCACAAAAGTGAAAGTAAGGTGAAGGAGAGTGTTAAATGTGATGTAGTTAGATTTCAGCAAAGCCTCTGACAATATTTCACAAAAGTGACTTATAATTAAGCTGAGCACCCTCGGGATCGACCCTAAAGTGAGTGACTGGGTTAGAAACTGGTTGAGTGGAAGGCAACAACGGGTAGTTGTAAATGGAGTTCATGCTGTGAATAATGAAATTACCAGTGGTATATCATATGGATCAATCCTTGGTCCAGTTCTTTACAACATGTTTATAAGTGACATTGCGGAAGGACTATTGGGTAAGGTTTGCCTATTTGTAGATGATACCAAAATCTGCAATAGGGTAGATATTAAGCTTGTGCATTGTGGGCTCATATGGGTGCCTAAAAAAATAAAAGTGTTTGCAAATTGCTTGTGCGGGCTTATACCTACAAATGAACATGCATATAATTCATTTTCTTGTACAAAAAAGCCATAACACACATAGTAGGTGCACAATTAAAATGAATGTGCACAAAAAAATGGAAAAAACAATTTCCTAAAACTTCATTTTAATTGAAGATTAAATAAGCTTGAAGAATGCTCTAGAATTGGGCAGCTGAGATTTAATGCTAAAAAAAAAAAAAAAAGGTAGGGTCGTGCATTTGGACTGCAAAACTCCAATGGGGAGGTACAGTATGGGGACGAAGTACTTCTGTTCACAAGAGAAGAGGGGAACTTAGGGGTGATCACATCTAATGGTATTAAGATGGCCAAACAGAAAAGGCAACAGCAAAAGACAAAATGATGCTTGGGTGTGCAGAGAGAAGATTGGTCAGCAGGAAAAAGAAGGTGATAGTACCTTGATGTAAGTCTATGGTGCAACTTCATTTAGTGTGCTGGTACAGTTCTGAAGACTACACCTTCAAAAAGATATAAATAGCATGGAGTTAGTGCAGAGGATGGCTACTAAAATGGTCATTGGTCTTCATCATAAAGTTTATGGGGACAAAGATCTCAATATGTATATTTTGAAAGAAAAGCAGGAGAGCTGAAATATGATATTAACTTTTCAATAACTCCATGGCTTAAATGTGCAGGAGAGCCTCTTTCAATTGAAAGAAAGCTCTAGAATAATGGAGCATAGGATGAAGATCTAATGACATAGGCTCAGGAGTAATCTAAAGAAATATTTCTATATGGAAAGAGTGGTGGATGCATGGAATAGCCTCCCAATGGAGGTGGTGAAAAATAGGACTATGTAAGAATTCAAGAAAGCATGTGACAAGCACAGAGGATCTCTAAGGGAAAGGAGGAGATTGTCGAGATAAGTAATTGGTATGGATGAGCAGACTGCACAGGACATATGGGCCCGATATTCAAAGGGCATTTACATGGTTTACAGACCTGTAAATCGTGTAAATGTTACTGAATGGGGTAACATGCTTAGTGCCATTGAATATCCCTGATTATCTCCACTACACGCCCTAATGCTATCCGCTTAGCATCAGAGCATGTCATGGATGTTCTGGGGCATGTCATGGGTGGCAACAGTCACTAACTGGGTAGCGGAGATATTGCACCACTACCTGGTTAACGACCTGTGGGTAAAACTAGGCGCTGCAAAAACTGGCATAGTTTTACCCACGGGAGCTAACTGAGTAGCAGTGCAATATCGTCACTACCCAGTTAGCTTCTGTGGTGTCAGAGGCTATGCAGTGACCTCAGATATTCATTGTCAGGGCCACATATGACCCTAGCATTGAATATCCAGGGTTAGAGGTCGGCAGCGACGGCTATGTGCCATAGCGTCGCATACTCGTCTCAGTACAATAACGGACCCATGGTCTTTATCTGCCATCATTTTTCTCTGTTTCTATATTTTTTGTATGCATTGACCATCCTAATGGCTGATTTTCTGATTGCTCCTGCAATCTACATTTTGTCCCAGATTCATAAGGTTCTGTACCATCCGCTCGATGTCTGATCATTTCATCAAAAGGAACACTATTTGAACTGCTCTTGCAGTTTGTTGATCATTTTCTGAAGCCTTTTATAGTCATGAGTAATTCCTATGTGTGTCAATCAAGCGATATTGTTGATTTGGTGACTGCAGACATTATTTTTTTGTGCACAGATATATTCCAGAAAGCAGCGATGAAGATTATGGAAAGTACATTGAAGTAGAGGGAAGATAAATGTGCAGTGATTAAGGTACATGAGGAGCTGCTCCCAGGCCTTTGCCATTTTTCTCAGATTTTTGTTCTTCCCTGGTGTTCAGAACATCTTCCCCTTGTGGCCTGACATCAGGTGGACAAGGACATTTCCTTCTCACCAAAATTTAGCTTCCTAGCCCCGGGGACCACTTTGTCAATGTCCCCTCACCTGCAATGTCAGCACACATGTCTCAGAAATGAGCATTCATATTTCAAATGTGAACACATCTATGCATATTTTTCACCAAATAGCATATACTTCCGATATTGCACTCACTTCTTTTATAAAGTATACTCCTCAATCTCTGTACTATTCAAGACATACATACATTTAGATGGACCTTTTGTCTGAAGACCCTATCTAACTAGCCAAACTAAATAAAATTACTCTCCGCATGAGGATCTAGAGATAGGGATTGTGTTTTTTCTATTACTAATACTACTTATCAGTTGTAAGCCCTACAAGGTGTACACAGCTCTATACATGTTGCAGGACCTGCTCCATGGAGCAGTCTTTATTCTTTATTATGGTTAGAGCTTGATTATTTTTTATTTACATTCTCTTATATACTGCGCTATTCTGCATCAGTGCAGTTTACATTGAACAAACTGAAATTACATTGAACAGCGCATTATAACTTGGAGATAACTATTTTACAGGGAACATGGGCTATGGAGGGTTAAGTGGCTTGCCCAAGACCACAAGGAGCACCTGTGGGACTAGAAACCCCAGTCCTTCCAACCCAAGGTTGCTGTCCTCTAGTGGGATTTGAACCCCTGACCTTCCAGCCTGAAGTACCTTGCCCCAACCACTAGGCCACTCCTCCACTCCACTCCACTCAGAAATGTGTGAAATCCTTCCTTTTTTCTGAAGATTGTGTTTTCTGATTTTTTTATGTTTTATTGTGCAAAATGAACAGAGATGACTGGAAAGAATATAGTCAAACCAAAGTATATGATACATTTTTATTGAGCAACAACATACAAAGATCTGTCTGCATCAGAGGTCCTCAAATCTATATTAAACAAAACAGCATCAGCATGTGCTAAGTACCGATATGGCCTAGGAATAAAATGCCGTAAAAATAATCCCACATTCAGAGATATATATATATACCACCCAAAAATCTCCAAAAAAGTCCCCAGTGAAACGTTGTTAACAATATTTTTGTCGGATCACACCAAGGGAGGTTAAGAATGACTTCAAAACCCCACCAGACAGATGCAATCCATTTTATTCAGAGAACAGTTCTTTGGTGAAAATGTAATTAAAAAGCCAACTTAGCTTAATGATTGAGAAAAGAAGCCCGGCTCAGTCCGTGTTCAACACATCCAAAATCCTGAGACGACGTGCATGTTTCGGGACAAGATAGTCCCTGTATCAAGTGCTCCAACGTAGGTCAAACAGGCGTTAATCTTCTCATAACCGCTGATCAAATGAGGACCTCATTTCATTCAAATACTGCCGGTTCCACTCCGACAACCAATCACTGAAGGAAACATTCCTCTTGCCATTGGCCAGCAGAAATTGTCCATCATCAAGGAGAACCAATCATGGATTGAAGATCCTCCCACCGTATATCCCCCTCCAATTGGATGAAATCAGCAACCCTGCATGACGTAAATGACCAAATACGTGCCTGCGAAAGAACAGCCCTTGGCCAAGGGATATCCCACCACTACAGGGAACCCCTTAGCCTACAGGCTCCCCTCATAAAACACTTAACCATTCAATTTCACGGTTCAGCCCGCCTGCATCCACACTTCCCAAATCATAAATCCATCGCTGCTCACATCGCTGCAACCGGATCGCCCTATCACCCCCTCGGGGATCTACAGGGATGTGATCAATCACTGTCCAATGTAAGGTGTCAAATGTATGCCCCCGCTCAATACCATGTTCAACTATTGGGGCCGAAATGACCCGTTGATGAAGGCTGGAGGCATGTTCACTAATCCTAGTTTTAATGGAACGTGTCGTGCGCCCAACATATAATAAAGGACAGTCGCATTGGATTAGATAGACCACAAAAGTCGAGGAGCAAGTAGTGAACCACCTCCGCCAATATGTGTGCCCAGTCGTAGGATGATCCCATGAAGTTCCGGGCATGGTGTTAGAACAAAATTTGCACTTCTGGCAAGGAAAGTGGCCCCTTGTTGTGTTCGGCCCCGACGGTCTGTCCAGCATAGTGGTGGAGTTGACTAACAGGTCACGAAGACAGGAAGCTTTACTGAAAGCAGGCATAAACGGATGAGCTAAACTAGTGTGCACAGAAAGAATGGGCCAGTGTTTGCGAAGAATCCCCACAACTGCATTGCTACGGACCATATAGGGAAACACCACCACTATTCTTTTATCAGCCAGACCCTTAGTGTCACTAGGAGATGGGAGCAGTAACCAGTCACGGTGAGTGTAGCGGGCACGTTTGTACGCTTGATCCACTACTGATGGGGGGTATCCCCTTGCAAGCAAACGCTGTTTTAAATCCTGAGCATGATGTTTAAAGTCCAATGTTGAAGAACACAAACGACGCAAATGCAAAAATTGACCATATGGTAACCCCCTCCGAAGAGAGGCAGGGTGGAAACTGTTGTAATTCAACAAGATCCTCTAAGGAAGTTATTTTAGAAGTTTTATCAGCAATTTATATCTGTATAATCAGGTAGATACACGTGTAAACCACATCCGTATGGAAATGCCCGTTTCAGAAAAGGCCTGGTTTACATATGAATGTCCTTAGTATGTGGAAGCTTTGAGGCAGTGTGACCCTCAATGTATGGCCCTAAGTGTGGCCCTCTATGTATAGCCCTAAGCAGGACAAAAATCTACATATGCATTCCCTCTTTTATATAGGGAATGCACATGTAAGCCCAAAAATTTCCATGCCAGAATTTACATTGACTTCCAAGCATATGTAGGTCTTAAAAAAATGCATATTTCGGCCAGCACTTTACAGAAGGGATTAAGTGGGTTATCTTGAGCTATCTTCTTAATCCCCTCTAGATTATTTCCCTCTCCAAATTAAAATGAGCTCAAGATAGTGCCCTTTGTAGTTAACGTGCAGCAGCTACACATCTAAGGGGCATATTTACTAAGCAGGGCTAAAAGCTTTTGTAGCTAAGCATGGTACCTGGTTACAAATAGCTCATGCTAACCATTAGTCCTGCTTATTAAACATGCCTCTATGTTTGCAAAATGGCTCACAAGCACATCGAAGTGCCAACATTTACACGTACGAGTTTTAAGGTGCCAGCACTTACTACTACTACTACTACTACTGATCATTTGTATAGTGCCTACTACTACTGATCATTTGTATAGTGCTACAAGGCATACACAGTGCTGCACTGGCACATGCAAAAGATGGTCCCTGCTCATCAGCGGTTACAGTCTAGTTAAGACAGATAACACAACAGCCGAGGACAAAGACCACAGGTGCTCCTTGTGGTCTTGGGCAAGCCACTTAACCCTCCATAGCCCATGTTCCCTGTAAAATAGTTATCTCCAAGTTATAATGCCCTGTTCAATGTAATTTCAGTTTGTTCAATGTAAACCACACTGATGCAGAATAGCACGGTATATAAGAGAATATAAATAAATAAAATAAATAAGGATACAGCTAGGGGAATGCTAAGGAAACACATAGGAGATTAAGCTGACTAGGATCCAAAAGCACCCTCAAAGAGGTGAGTTTTGAGCCTGGATTTGAAAAGGGCCAGAGATGAAGCCTAAAAAGGAAATAAAGGTCCTTACCAGAGCTGTACCATGATACTTCATCAAATATATATTTGTTTCAGCTCCACTCTTTAACCATACCATAATATCATTATCATAGCAGACAAACAAGGAAAAGGCAAATCTCAGAAAATCCAAACCTACCCATTGACCACCAAAGTGGACATAAGTATTTGTTGGATGACAATATCAATGATTTGCACTTAGCTTTTCCTTTTACAAACCTAATGACGGACAGAAATACCGAAGCATACAATTCAAAACATAGCCATATAAACTATCTCTTAACACATATCTTTTCCAAAACATTCTCATATGATAGTATAACATGGTCTTTCCATTAAACATTTCATGCATGGTATAGATTCCATCATTTAAATCCGATAAGCCAACCCTGATGCCTGCTTGGACGTCCTATCAGCGTTTCGCATCCAGCTGCCTCAGGGGGACATAACAATCAGGAATACTTAAACTCGATCCTGATATACAGACTCTGATAGTTTGTTCCAGGTATAAAGAACAGCAAGGTGAAAGGATCAAAGTCTGGAGATGGCAGTGAAAGAGGCAGAAATGATCCACCAGAAGAGCAGAGTTCCCAAGGAGGGTTGTAGGGAGAGATAAGAGAGGAAAAATAGTGAGGAGCAGCAGAATGAGTGCACTTGTAGGTCAGTAGGAGAAGTTTGAACTGGATATAGAAATGGATAAGGAGTCAATGAAGTTACTTGAGAAGAGGGTTAAATAAGCATATTGAGGCTGACAGAAAATTAGCCTTGCAGTTGAGTTTTGAACAGATTGAATGGGAGAGAGATGATCAGAGGGGGACCAGAAAAGTGAAGGTTGCAGTAGTCTAGACAAGAGGTGACTAAAGAATGGATAAGCATCTTAGCAGTGTGTTCAGAAAGTAAGTGGCAAATTTTTCTGATGTTATAGAGAAAGAAATGACAGGTTTTATCTATCAGCTGGATGTGTGTGGAAAAGGAGAGAGAGGAATCCAAGGTTGCGAGCTGAGGAAACAGGAAGTAGTAAAGTGTTATCCATGTTCAGTTTCAAGCGGCAGTGAGACATCTGCTTGAAATGTCATATAGGCAGGCAGAGATCCATGCCTGGATTGCTGGAGAGATTTCAGGTATGGAGAGGTAGATCTGAGAGTCAACAGTGTAAAAATGGTACTGAAAACCATGGGAGGAAATGAGTGCACTAAGGGACTGGGTAAAGACAGAAAAAAGAAGCGAGCCCACGACAGACCCTTGGGGTACACCAACTGAGAATGGGATAGCAATAGAGGAAGATCCAACAGAGCAAACACTGAAAGTGTGATGGGAGAGATAAGAAGAGAACCAGGATAGCACAGAGTCTTAACACCAAGAGAGGACAAGGTGTCGAGGAAAAGGTGGTGGTTAAATGTCAGAATCAGCAGAGAGGTCAAGAATAGTTAGAATAGTTAGAATATATAGCACTAAATGAGAGGTTAGATATGATTGGAATATCAGAGACATGGTGGAAGGAGGACAACCAATGGGACACTGTGATACCTGGGTACAAACTATATCGTAATGATAGAGCTGATCAAATTGGTGGAAGGGTTGCGCTCTATGTTAGAGAGGGCATTGAGTCAGAAAGGATTAAAGTTTTGCAGGAAACAAAATTTGCTGTAGAATCTCTATGGATTGAAATTCCATTTAAAAAGGGGAAGGCGATGGCAGTGAGGGTGTACTATTGACCGCCTGGCCAGAATGAACAAATGGATGATGAAATGCTCAAAGAAATCAAGGAAGCTAACAAAAGTTACAGCGCAGTAATAATAATGGTTGATTTCAATTACCCCAGTATCGACTGGGTCAGTGTCATGGCAGGACATGCTAGGGAGATAAAGTTCCTAGATGAAATAAATGACTGCTTCTTGGAACAACTGGTTCATGAACCGACCAGAGGGGAAGCCATATTAGACTAGTCCTTAGTGGAACACCAGATCTAGTGCAAGAGATAAGGGTGTTGGGGACACTTGGCAATAGTGATCATAGCATGATGGCATTTGATTTAATTAGTGGAGAAGGGATAGTAAGGAAATCCACAGTACTACCTTTTAACTTTCGAAAGGGAGACTATGATAAAATGAGGAAAATAGTTAAGAAAAAACTAAAAGGAGTAGTTGCAAAGGTTAAAGACTTACATCAAGCTTGGGTGTTGTTGAAAAATACTATCTTGGAAGCCCAGAACGGCTGTATTCCACGCTTTAAGAAAAGTGGAAGGAAGTCCAAAAAACTGCCAGCATGGTTTAAAGGTGAGGTCAGAGAGGCTGTTGCTGCCAAAAAAGCATCTTTCAGGAAATGGAAAAAAGAGCCAAACAATGAAACCTGGAAACAGCACAGGCACTGGCAAGTCAAATGCAAGGCATTGATAAGGCAGGCAAAGGGAGAATTTGAGAAGAAGCTTGCTGCGGAAGCAAAAACACAAAATAAAGACTTTTTCAAGTACATTCGTAGCAAAAAACCTGTGAGAGAGTCAGTTGGTCTTTTAGATGATAGAAGGGTTAAAGGGGCACTAAGAGGCGACAAGGCAATAGTGGAGAGACTGAATGAATTCTTTGCTTTGGTATTTACTGAGGAAGATGTAGGGAGGTTACCCATGACTGAAGTGGTATTTAAAGGTGCGGAAGAATTGAAGGAAATATCGATACATCAGGAAGATGTATTACAACTATTAGATAAACTGAAGAGTAGCAAATCACCTGGGCCAGATGGTATACATCCAAGGGTCTTGAAAGAACTGAAATATGAGATTGCAGACCTGCTATTAGTAATCTGTGAATTTTCATTAAAATCATCTGTAATACCTGAAGACTGGAGGATCGCCAATTTTTAAAAAGGGTTCCAGGGGTGATCCAGGAAACTACAGACCGGTGAGCCTGACGTCAGTAGCAGGAAAAATGGTAGAAACCATAATAAAGAACAAAATTACTCAGCATGTAGATAGTCATGGCCTAATAGGAGACAGCCAACGTGGCTTTAGACAAGGAAGATCTTGTCTTACTAATCTGTTATGTATTTTTGAAGGTGTGAATAAACAGGTGGACAAAGGTGAGTCGGTTGATATAGTGTATCTGGACTTTCAGAAAGCCTTTGACAAGGTCCCTCATCAGAGACTTTTGGCAAAACTAAAGAGTCATGGGATAGGAGGCAGTGTACTATTGTGGATCAGGAACTGGTTAAAAGATAGAAAGCAGAGGGTAGGGCTAAATCAGGGGTCACCAACCTGCGGCCCAC
This sequence comes from Ichthyophis bannanicus, assembly GCA_033557465.1. Classification (NCBI taxonomy): domain Eukaryota; kingdom Metazoa; phylum Chordata; class Amphibia; order Gymnophiona; family Ichthyophiidae; genus Ichthyophis; species Ichthyophis bannanicus. Next base: position 1,623,628,320 of record CM066031.1, on the reverse strand, counting down.
GAGGTCCCTTCGTGCGGCCCGCGAGGCTCTACCCCGGTTAACATTACGTGCGGCCCGCCAAGGATTCCCGCCATTGTATCCACGCGCTCGCAGCTCACCGACGACCATCTGCAAGCGTCCCTTCTCCTGTCAGTGTCATCTGTGAAGCCGGACTTTAAGCGTTTGTCTGCTAGCATGAATCATCAGCCATCTCATTAAATTCAATAAAGGTGATCAGCCATTGTTTTCATAATTTTGCGTTTGTTGTTTTTTTTCGCAGGGGCGGGGAGAAGGGGGGTGCGGCCCGCGAGGCTCCCGGTAGTCGGCTGTGTGGCCCGCGGCCCTCTGGAGGTTGGTGACCCCAGGGCTAAATGGACAATTTACCCAATGGAGAAAGGTGAATAGTGGTATACCCCAGGGATCTGTGCTGGGTCCGCTGTTTTTTGACATATTCATAAATGACCTGGAAAGGGGAATAACTAGTGAGGTTATCAAATTTGCAAATGACACAAAACTATTAAAAGTTGTTAAAACCCAAGAGGATTGTGGAAAATTGCAAGAGGATCTTGATAAATTGCAAGACTGGGCATCAAAATGGCAGATGAAATTTAATGTGGACAAGTGATAACTTATGCACCTAGGGAAGAACAACCCAAACTATGGTTACACGATGCAAGGTTCCACATTAGGAACCACCACCCAGGAAAAAGATTTAGGCGTCATTGTGGATAACATGTTAAAACCCTCGGCCCAGTGTGCAGCGGCGGCCAAGAGAGCAAATAGAATGCTAGGTATCATAAGGAAAGGAATGGAAAATAAAACAAAGGATATTATAATGCCTCTATATCGTTCCATGGTGAGACCGCACCTTGAATATTGTGTGCAATTCTGGTCGCCATATCTTAAAAAGGATATAGCGTTATTAGAAATGGTTCAGAGAAGAGCCACCAAAATGGTAAAGGGGATGGAAGGATACTCCTATGAAGAAAGGCTAAAAAGGTTAGGGCTCTTTAGCCCGGAGAAGAGACGGCTGAGGGGAGATATGATAGAAGTCTATAAATTAATGAATGGAGTTGAACGGGTAAACGTAGATCGATTGTTTATGTTATCAGAATATAGAAAGACTAGGGGACATGCAATGAAGCTACAGGGTAAACTATTTAAGACTAGTAAAAGAAAATATTTTTTCACTCAACGTGTAATCAAACTCTGGAATTTGTTCCCGGAGGATGTAGTAAAGGCTGTTAGTGTAGCTGGGTTTAAAAAAGGTTTGGACAAGTTCCTGGAGGAAAGGTCCATGAACCATTATTAAGAAGGGACCCAGAATATCAATGCTTGACCCAGTACAAGCATTGTGGAACCTGTGTCTTTTGGGGAAACTGCTAGGTACGTATGACCTAGATTGGCCACTGTTGTAAACAGGATACTGGGCTTGATGGACCTTGGTCTGACCCAGTATGGCATATTTTATGTTCTTATGTTAAGGCCGAGGAATGAGTAAAGGCCCTTGGATTTTTCTAGGAACAGATCACTGGAGTCTTTGGCAAGAAGCATTTGAGAAGAATGTAAAGGACGAAAGCCAGAGTGCAGTAGATCCAGAAAGGCTTGAGAGGAGAGAAAGTCAAGGCTATGGCGGTAAACTTAAGAACATAAGAACATAAGATATGCCATACAGGGTCAGACCAAGGTCCAACAAGCCCAGTATTCTGTTTCCAACAGTGGCCAATCTAGGTCATATGTACCTAGCAGTTTCCCCAAGAGACACAAGTTCCACAATGCTTGTACTGGGTCAAGCATTGATATCTTCGGTCACTTCTTAATAATGGTTTATGGACCTTTCCTCCAGGAACTTGTCCAAACCTTTTTTAAACGCAGCTACACTAACAGCCTTTACTACATCCTCCGGTAACAAATTCCAGAGTTTGATTACACGTTGAGTGAAAAAATATTTTCTTTTATTAGTCTTAAATAGTTTACCCTGTAGCTTCATTGCATGTCCCCTAGTCTTTCTATATTCTGATAACGTAAACAATCGATCTACGTTTACCAGTTCCACTCCGTTCATTAATTTATAGACTTCTATCATATCTCCCCTCAGCCGTCTCTTTTCCAGCTTAAAGAGCCCTAACCTTTTTAGCCTTTCTTCATAGGAGTATCCTTCCATCCCCTTTACCATTTTGGTGGCTCTTCTCTGAACCTTTTCTAAAATCGCTATATCCTTTTTAAGATACGGCGACCAGAATTGCACACAATATTCAAGGTGCGGTCTCACCATGGAACGATATAGAGGCATTATAATATCTTTTGTTTTATTTTCCATTCCTTTCCTTATCATACCTAGCATTCTATTTGCTCTCTTGGCCGCCGCTGCACACTGGGCCGAGGGTTTTAACATGGTATCCACAATGACGCCTAAATCTTTTTCCTGGGTGGTGGTTCCTAATGTGGAACCTTGCATCGTGGAACCATAGTTTGGGTTGTTCTTCCCTAGGTGCATAACCTTGCACTTGTCCACATTAAATTTCATCTGCCATTTTGATGCCCAGTCTTCCAATTTATCAAGATCCTCTTGCAATTTTTCACAATCCTCTTGGGTTTTAACAACTTTAAATAGTTTTGGTCATCTGCAAATTTGATAACCTCACTCGTTATTCCCCTTTCCAGGACATTTATGAATATGTCAAAAAGCAGCGGACCCAGCACAGATCCCTGGGGTACACCACTATTCACCTTTCTCCATTGGAAAAATTGTCCATTTAGCCCTACCCTCTGCTTTCTATCTTTTAACCAGTTCCTGATCCACAATAGTACACTGCCTCCTATCCCATGACTCTTTAGTTTTGCCAAACGACTCTGATGAGGGACCTTGTCAAAGGCTTTCTGAAAGTCCAGATACACAATATCAACCGACTTACCTTTGTCCACCTGTTTATTCACTCCTTTAACTGCATGTTCAAGTAGCTTAGAAATGAAGGGGTGGAGGGAAATGGGTTGATAATTGAAAGGACAGGTAGAGTCTAGTGAAGGTTTCTTGAGGAAAGATGGGACCATAGCATGCTTGAAGGTTGCAAGTTGCAGTGGAGAGCGATAGGTTGAGAATATGAGAGATGGAAGGAATGACAGTGGAGGAGATGGAGTTTAGGAGATGGATGAGAATAGGGTCAGAGAAGCAGGTAGTGAATTGGGAAGAGGAAAGAAGTGTGGTTTCCTCTTTAGACGTTTTAGAAAAGGAAGAAAGGGTGTCAGAGGTTGGGGAGAAGAGTTGGGAATGAAGAGAGGGAAGAGGGATTGGAGTTGATCTTATGGGGAATTGGAGTGTAATTTTGTGGACTTTGTCATGGAAGTATTCTGCTAAGGTTTGGGCAGAAAGGGAAGGAAGGGTCGGAAGTGGAGGCACCTTGAGGAGAGAGCTGAGAGTTGTAAAGAGATGGCAAGGGTCGGAGGCAAGAGAGTTAGCCAGGTGGACATAGCAGTTTTGCTTGGCGAGTGCTATGGCTGACTGGAAAGAGGCAAGCATGAATTTGAAGTGTAGAAAGTCAGCAAGAGTTTGGGATTTGAGCCAAATGCACTCAGCCAGCAAGGGCTGAGGTACAGTATATGTTCAATTGATTCTTTGATGACATTGAGACATCCTTGCAGCTTTCTTTGCTTATGAGAGAGAGTCTATAAATAAATGATTTCGCTTTGATGCTTGATAACAAATTGATACATCTGTTGATGTAAAGTACTGAATATTTTTTTGAGTCCTTACATTTTTGATTTGACATGAAAAAATAAATTGTGACTGAGAAAACCCCATCATATGTCCTCTCCTGTCCCAAAGCATCAACTTAATGCCATTCTTCTGTGTCAGATTTGCCTAAACCTTATGAATAGTAATAACATGAAAGTTATTATGCTTGTCTTAGAATACACGAATGGGCATGTTTACTAAACCACATTAGCTCTTAACATAGCAGATAGCCCATGCTGTTGTGCTTTGTTGACAGCTAGCACAGGTGAAATTCAGATAGTGCAGTGATTTTCTGTGCTATAGGTATTTTACGGGTTAGAAGAGCAGAGAGGCAGGATGGTAACAGGAGACAACCAGTGCATGAGCAATTGCCCTGCACTGGTTGTCAAAATTGCCAATAGTGCAGCCAAGCTATTGGAAGTAGCATTGCACAACTGCTGCCGATGGGCAGAGGCAGCAGGAGACCCCTCCCCTCATGGCCCTCCTAACAACCCCCCCCCCCCATGCACAAATGATGCTGGTGCCACGAATCAGAAGATTCACAGCACCTACATGTGTCCCCCCAAACTTCCCCCTTCAGTACCCCAGCCCCAGACAGCACCCAATCTCTTGGGTCATACTGTCCAGCCCACCTCCACCCTGGCAGTGATCTTTTTGGCTAGCCATCCAGGGCCCCTGAATCCCCCCTCCCCTTAGAACCCCCAGACCTTACCAGGATTTCCCTGGTGGTCCATTAGTTTTGGGAAGCAGCAGTCCCCCACCACTCCTATCCTGTCTCCAGCACTGTCCAATATGGTGCTGGTCTCATGGTGCTGACTTCTAGTGGCAAGACATCAACATCTTACCACTAGGGGGCATCGCTGCAAGACTGGCACATCATTTATGCATTAAGAGGGTCAGAAGAGGAACCACAGAGTGTCACAAACTGCCACTGTTGATTGGGGAGGACAGAGTTTCTATTTGCTCTGTCCTCTGCCTACTTCCTTCCTTTAGCCCACGTTTCCTGTATTGGCAGACAGCATGGAAGGACTCGCCTACCTGTCGATGCAGGGAACGCGGCCCAGTGTGGTAACCATCTGCCCTGTGTGGTATCTAAAGGGTAGATGCTGGTTACTCACCTTGCATTTATCACACAGGTTTTGCACCTATTGCAAAAACATTTTGACCACTTTTTAGTAAACAGACCCCTTAAGAAAAATGAAATACCAGAAATCTTGGAATTCTGGAATATTTTAAAAGTAGATGCTAGATTTTAGAATTCAGATATATCAAATGCTCTTCGTGTTAAACATTTACGTTTCCTAAATTTCCCCCGAACTCACTATCTGTCTCCTCATATATTACTTATGAAATATTTGAAGGACGTATTTAAAATCCCTGAGCCCGAAGCCATTTCTATATCTAAATTGTATTATTTGCCATTAGGGGTTCGGGAAAAACGTCCGGCAGATATAGAGCCAGATGGTGGAGTTCTTGGGGAAATGGACCAGCTGACTGTGCCGAGTTTGGATCTCTCTTAGTTTTTGGAGACATCTGTGGAGGAAATACCTACTCGGGCCACTCTACTGGTCAGTTTTTCATTAGAAAAAGATAAGGAACTTGTTTTGCGTACTTACTTTAAGTTCCGTCAGGAGAAGTTCTTTGGTCAGATGATTCAGGTTTTCCCTGATGTGTGTCGTAGCACACAGTTAAAACGGAAGGCCTTTCTTGCTTTGCGTCCTCGGGTTTTGGAATTGGGAGCTTTGTTTGTTTTAAAATATCCATGTAAATGTGTGATAACTTTTCAGGGTAAAACGTATATTTTTCTTGATTCAATTCAATTAGAGGCCTTTTTGCAGGGCTCAATTGTTAAGTAATTTACTGTCTTCCTGCTTAGTTAATAGGGGTTTTCTTACTTTTATTGACTTCCTCTGTTTCAGGTTATTATGACATTTTCTAGTTGTTATTATTAGCACTCCATTTTGTGGGCTGAGGATTATCATAATCGTGGATTTTATTTCTTTTGATAACAGTGATGTTATAATTATTGCTTGTATTTCCTTGTTTATCTTCTTCAATAAAGAGGTTTGAAATTTAAAAAAAAAAAAAAAAAAAAAAGAATTCAGATATATTACTACTGCAAGAGTAATCAGTGGCTGAAGAATGTTTTAAAGAAATTCTCTTTGCATTGTTTTACTAAAGGAACGAAGCAGCTAATGCAGGAATTAGCGCGTGCTGATAGTGCATATCCACTCAGTTATTGCAGCAGTTTGACACTTAGCATGTGCTAATTTCTGCATTAACTGACAAATGCAGAATGGTCCAGGAATGGATGCAGACCAGCCTGTGGTATGGGACTATGCATTAACTTCTATCACAGCAGATATTGTGAAACAGTTAATACCACCTCAGCCTGTGATGTTAAGTAAGTGTCACCTGCAATACGGTCAGCACAAAGTAAGTGCACTGTTTCTGTATTAACTGTATGGGGAAATGCTGTGCATACCCTCAACAGTTAATGTAGAAGCATCACCGTTACCATGTGTTAATTATGCTCATTTATGCATGGTAACTGCACAAATTTAATACAGCTTAATAAAAGGGGATATATACTCCAAACTAACAAAAATGTATTTGCTTTTAAAAAGTCACAGGAATCCTTAAACACAGAAGTGTGCACTGTGCACAAATGCTTCTGATATCTTGCAAACCTCCAGTTTTGCAAATCAATCTGTTTTTACTTAAGGTTAAAAAGTAGGAAACCCGGGAGGCGGAGCCAGCCAAGAACCTGCATGGCCGCTTAGTTTTCTCCCGCGGACCCAAACAGCAAATCCTGTCCCAACCGCGTCGAGTGGCAGTGAACCCCTCCAAAACTTCTTCTCGGGTGAGAGAGCATGGTAGGCAGCAAACAAACTCGGCTAGAATTCAGTAACCCGCAGAATACAGGGGCAAAACGATTTAAAGCCGACCTGCTGTCCCTGCTTAAGATGGCGCCGCAGCAGGAGCTGGAAGAGGGGATAAGAGAGGTTCTAAAAGAAATCCGGGCGGTTCGCACCCGGGTTGATGCGAATGGCGAATTCCTAAGTGAACTACAAGCGGACACAAAGGACTTAAAAACCCAAATGTTATCGCTGGCGGCCAGGATGGAGAAAGTCGAGGCCATGACTGCGGTTCAGGAAGAACGTATTGTGCAGCTCGCTAAATCGGCGAAGAGGACAGAGTTACTAGAACGCAGTCTTGAAGACATGAATAATAGAGTAAGGAGGAACAATATAAGAATCGTCGGAATCTCGGAGGGTGCGGAAGGGAAAGACCCGATTGCTTTCTTAGAGAACTTAATTCTGAAATTGCTAAAGTTGGACATGGCCCGGCCATTCAAAATTGAAAGAGCTCATCATGTTCATGTGGTGTTAAGTTTGTAGTCCAAAACTCCCAAGCCTTTGATTCTTTGCGCATTAAGGTACCAGCAGGTGGTGAAAATTCTGCAGGCTGTGAGATCCAGTGCGAACCTCCAATTTGATGGACATAGAGTTTCGTTATACCCGGATTTCAGCAAAATCATGGTAGATAAGAGAAAGCAATTCTTGTCTCTCAGGCCAAGACTCCAGCGTCTACAAGCTCGCTATGGACTATTTTACCCAGCACATCTCAGAGTGACTCTGGATAATTCGACTAAAACCTTTGAAGACCCTGCTTCGCTTAAGAGGTTTATTGAAGATCAAGAAGTGCTCCAAATGCAATGAAGGCACGAATGTTTCACATGAACACAACGAGCCTCTTGATGGTTGCTGGGTGCCTATCCTGGGAGCGCGCATGGATCGCATTTGTGCAAGGGATGTGGGGCTGGGTAGCAGCGAAGAGCCATCTGACTTTTCGGACATATTATATTTGTAGGTAGAAATGTTTAAGTAGGCTTTGATGATGGAACTTCGGCGGTAGTTCATGTCTTAGCGGTTGCAAGAAGGTGCTAGGTATGGGCGCTGGTTTTAAGAAGTGGGGATGGGGGAGTCGGGCTAGAAAAAAGTAGGTTAGGGGTTCTTGTTAATCTGTGTCAAGCAATGGGTCATTACTCTACTAAATTTAAGTGGGCAGGTTGGGAGATGTTTAATTTTGCTATGTGTGGGGGTCAAGGGGGCATATGCATGCTGTTCAAACTGTCTCACCCAACAAGGTTTTTTCTGTTTTTAGGGGTAACAGTTGGCTCACTGGGAAGCTTAGAAGGGTTGATAACAATTAGCAGGATGGTCACAGGCTTTGTCAGGTGTAAGCTGGGCTTGGGAAGGAAAGATGGTTAAGGGGATGAAGATAATATCTCTGAATGTTAAAGGGATTAAAAATCCAATAAAAAGGAAGAAGATCATTGTGTATTGTAAACAGCAACAGGCTGACCTGATTCTGTTACAGGAAACTCATTTAAACCTGGTAGAAACCGGTAAGTTTGAGGGGAAGCATTACTCGTTGATAGGCCAGTCTCCCGCCCTTCAGAAGAAAAATGGAGTGGCTATTTTAGTGCGGAAGGCGCTGGGGAGCAAGGTTGTTTCCTCTTGCAATGATGATGAAGGGAGGTGGGCACAATCCACTATCGAACTTGGGGAGGCTAAGCTCACAATTGTTAATGTCTATGGAACTAATAGCGATGACCCCAAGTTTTCTACAGCCCTATCCAGGTTGCTACATGAGAACTCCTTGGCCCCATTAATAGTAGGAGGGGATTATAACTTGGTTCTGGATCCTCTAATAGATTGGAACCCTGGAAGAGTGGAAAGGTCCTCCAGAGCGAGAGTAGTGTTGAAAGCTTGCATGAACTCACTAGGGTTAACTGATGCATGGAGACTTATACACCCCATTAAAAGGGAGTATACTTTCTATTCCCCATCGCAAAAATCCTATTCATGGATAGATTACTTTTTAATTTCTAAAAGCTTGGTGTCAGGGTTACAGGCAGCAGAAATACTGAGCACACATGTGTCAGACCACACTGTCATTACTTTAAATGTGGAGTGGTCTGAGGAGAGTAAACAACAGCGGGTGTGGACCTTCAATAGGTCCTTTCTGGCTGACCCTTTATTCCAAGAAGAAGTTAGAACTGCTATAAAGGGTTACTTTGATACAAACAGGTTAGAGGATACATCGTGTTGGGCCTGGTAGGAGGCTTTCAAGGCCTCGCTTCGGGCAATAATCACTAGCTTTTCTATTAAGGAGAGTAGAAGGTACAAGGCTAGATTAGCGGCCTTGGACGAACAAATTAAGGCAGGGGAAAGGTTGTTACAAGCATGCGGATGTGGGTATAACTCTGCGTTTGCAGAGGTTAAGGTATTGATACAATGAGATTCTGAGTTCGGAAGTAGAGTATATAATGCTGAAGCAACAGTCTCAGTTCCATGATGAATAAAATAAAGGGGGCAAGTTGTTGGCCAACACGTTGAAAAGGAAACAAGAAAAAGCCAGAATCACTGCTATCTCTGACCAAAGCCGAGGGACTCTCACTAGTACTGACCAGATCCTAGATGTGTGTTCAGAATTTTACCTTAATTTATACTCCTCGGAGTGTCAGCGTGGCATAGGTCTTACTGATGAGTTCTTGCAGAATTTAAGCCATCCTAAGCTAGGTGAACTCCAGTCTAAGGAGCTAGATAAACCTTTTACAAGGGAGGAAATAAATAGAGCAGTCAAGTCCATGTCTTCTAGAAAAGCAGTGGGCCCTGATGGCATACCCATAGAATTTTATAAGGTTTTTAAGGACGACTTAATGCCTCATTTAATGTCCTATTTTGAGGAGCTTGGTAATCCCCTGTCTCACAAAGGGAAACTTCGCGGAGGCTACAATAGTGGTGTTAGAAAAACCAAGGAGAGACCCGACGAAGGTAGCAAATTACAGGCCTATCTCCTTACTAAATTCGGACTACAAAATATATGCCACGGTACTTGCGAGTAGACTTTCAACAATCATAGGGGACCTAGTGCACCCTGACCAATGTGGTTTCATCCCACCTCCCCACCCTAATACCAAACCTATTACTTTTACCTCCCTGCCCCTACTCCTTTAACCTAACAGTATCCCATCCGTAGCTGTCCACAGACATATGCATATATGTAAATAGTTGATTACTGTTCACTGCAATTAACTGTATATTATAATCTTGTTTCTCATGTTGATTATTCTGTATCCAGTTATTCGTTCCTTGTAAACAGTTGAAATATACTACCTTTATTGTTACATGTAAACCGTCTTGATTCGTAGAAAGACGGTATATAAAAAATGTTAAATAAAATAAATAAATAAAATAAATCCCAGGGAGGGCGACATCTGACAACGCCAGGTTATTATGTAACTTGCTGGACAGAGCAAGCCTTGTTGACTCGGCCTATGTAGGTATCTCCCTCAACGCAGAAAAAGTGTTTGTTAGGCTAGAGTGGCCCTTTCTGTTTAGAACCCTTGAGTGGTTTGGTCTAGGCTCGCATTTCATTAGCATGATTCGAGTGCTATATGCGAATCCTAGTGCACGAATCTGTGCAAATGGTACTCTGTCGCGCCCTTTCCCGCTACATAGAGGCACTTGTCAGGGTTGCCCTCTCTCTCCCTTGCTTTTTAACTTGGCCCTTGAGCCGCTAATCATTGCCATTAGGCAAAGTGCTGCGATAAGTGGTATCGCAGTTGACGATTGGCAGGTAAACATTTCTGCATATGCAAATGATCTTTTACTTTTCGCGCAGCCCTCTGCAGTCCCTGAGTTACTAAACCTGATTGAACATTACTCGAGGTTATCAGGCTACAAAATAAATTGGACTAAGTCAGTCGCCTTCCCCATGAATAACTCTGCATCAGCAGATTCCATGGGTGCATTTCTGTTTTGTTGGGAAGTAGGTAATATAAAATATCTGGGAGTCAAATACGGGGTCCCCATGGAGCAAGCCATTCAAAAAAATATTGAGGATCTACTACAAGTAATTAAAAATCTAATGTTAGCATGGTCTCCCCGCCATCTTACTTGGTGGGGAAGATTAGAGACAATAAAGATGTCTCTAATGCCCAAAATCAACTATGTGTTAGGTATGCTTCTGTTTTCCCTCTCACCTGGAGTATATGGGGAGCTGGAAAGATGTTTAAGCAGATTCTTATGGGGTGGTCGGCAGCCCAGAATTGCCCTCAAAAAGTAAAAGCCTCAAAAGACAAGGGGGGGTTCAGTTCCCTGACTTTCGCAGCTATCACCAAGCCTTTTTGTTAAAGCAAGGTGTGTTGTGGGCCTGTGCTGATGAGGTAGTCTGTAAGCCAGTTTGGTTAGAAGTAGAGAGGTGAATCGTTGATCCCTCCCCAACTTGGTTGCTCTTAGGGATGAAACACCCAGAAAGGACCTCTGTGGGTGGGGTGATAATGGCGACGCAAGAGGCCTATTGTCCTTCGAGCAGTGCTGCAGGAAAGAGAGCCCTCTCTCTAGACTGCTTCCCCTTTGGTGGAATCCCATGTTTAAAATCAACGGTAAGATGTTTGCATGGAGGAGCTGGTAAATAAGGGGTATCTGGTTTTGGGGGCAGGTGTTAGGCCCTGGGGATTGGAAAGACTTCTCCTCTTTGCAGCAGGAGTTCTCCTTACCTAATTCTGCCTTTTTCCACTGGCTCCAGCTCAAACATAGTGTCAAAGTAGCTAAAATCAATATAGCTAGCTTGGCCTCTGAGAACATGTTTATTTATTTAGCTGCATTTATATCCTGCTTTTCACTGGGTCAAAGTGGTTGGGGAGATACATTTAACATGAGGGGATATGAGACACATGCACTAATACTTACAGGGAACATGGGCAATGGAGGGTTAAGTGGCTTACCCAAGACCACAAGGAGCACCTGTGGGACTAGAAACCCCAGTCCTTCCGGCCCAAGGTTGCTGTTCTCTAATGGGATTTAAACCACTGACCTTCTGGCCTGTAGTACCTTGCCCCAACCACTAGGCCACTCCTCCCTACATAAAAAAATGATGGAAATGGCAATGTTAGGGAAAGTAGCGTCTAGGTTTTATGCTTACTTCAGAGACAGCGCCCCGGTCCATCTGAAGGGCCTTGAAAAAATTTGGCAAGCGGAGGTGCATTGTCCCCTCTCAGGTAGGGTATGGAGTTTTATCTGGGGGCCAGTTACCAGGGTCTCCATGTCTGCAGTGATTACACAATCCCTTTTCTTTTTCATGCATAGGGCCTTTATTACGCCAGTTAAACTGCAACGGGCAAATGCTGGTCCTGCCAGATAGAATCAGGCAGATACAGACACTTGATCTTCGACTGTCCTAATGTTCAGCGATTCTGGAAAACTATATGGGCCAGAATACAAAGAGTTCTAGGCATTTCAGCTGATTTATCCTAGAATATTGTTTGTTTTAGGTCGACAGGATGCTCCTTCGGCTTAACCAAGGAGACACAGTTCCTGCTCAATTTTATGATAGCCGTTGCTTTAAAAGTTATCTTTACTAATTGGAAGGAGCCCTGGAGGTTGAACCCGGAAATATGGTGGAATCTTACTTGCCAATATGCCAGGTATGAGAAACTGTACAGTAAAGTTCATTACCCGGAGAAAGCAGAATTTAACTGTGGAAAGCGGGTGGTGTTGGACAGTTTCTCTGCCTGTGCAAGGCTGAGTGTGGATCCCCCGCAGGAGTTATGAGTGCATCCCCTCTTGTCAGTTGTGGGAATGTTAATTTCTTGTCAGTGACCAGGTCTGTGGGGCATGATAATTGACTTCTCAGTGAGCCGGGGTGGGGGTGGGGGATAGAAGAGCGTGTTATTTTAGTGTGATTATTGTTTTGTGTGTTTTGTTGTGATTTCAAAATTTATAAATAAAGTAATAAAAAAAAAGTAGGAAACCCTGGATATAGCAGTGTATATTATTTTAGAGAGAATGATGCAGAGGTTTATATTGATAGGAAAGCACAGGTTCAGTCCTATCCTTTCCACCCTTGCCTACCATCATGAGCCTCTGTGCTCTCCTCAGCCTCGGTCCCACACACTTCCTTGTGTCTCACGCACTCTCCTTCCCTCTGCTATTACCTTTCCCCTGATACTCAGCACATTTTCTAATCAAACACTCAAAATCCTTCACTCGAAATTGACCTATCAGTCTGCCTAACTTCCCAAGTTTTGTTTTGCCATTGATCTTTTTATCATTGAAATCTGTACCGTTAAATTCTACTTTATCCTAGTTTGTTTCAAGGTGCTGAGAGGACAGCATATAAAAACCACAAAGGAGGAAAATTTTCTTCTCCCATCCATCACCTTCCAAGCTAACATACAGTTATAGAAGCATGCAGTTGACACTGTATGGCTGCTGGAAACACATAATTTTAAGGATGGTTAAATTAGTGCAGTGCTTGTGCCTCCTCCCCAATAAGGTCTCATTTTAGGGTAAGCAAAATATGCAGAGTAACGTGTTTTTAGACCAAATGTCTAGCTTATAGATTAGGATCTGCTGCTCTCTAGTTTATCCTGAAGATATTTTTTACTACATACAAACTGGAAAATTCGGCGCAGTGTAGCAGAACTGTAGGAGAAGTCTGCGGGTGGTTATACTCATTGGTTCACGGGAGCTTTTCTCAGTCTTAGTGCAGATGGCTGGTGTATGCACTTAAACAGCAGGCAAATTCCAAATGCAAATTCTGTGAAGGTGTTATCATTGGCTTTTAGAAATTGTCAAAGAGGCCTCACCCCTCTGCCTCGTAGGCAGTAATCACCCTGCTTGTAGTTTAGCTTTTCAGGGCCTTCTCATCTTGTTTAGGTAAACAGTTTTCTAAATGCTTATTTTATTACTATCTGATAATAAGCCACTATTGTTTATTGCAGGTGGCTGCCCAGCAGGTGGTGAAGTTAAAATTGTGTGTGTGCGTGTGCGTGTGGGGGCAACGGTTTCCCCGGTGCTAGGCTAAGTATCCTGTGTGAGTGCCTGTGTGACATGGCGGTTAATATAGCACTCATTCCTTCCAGGAACCTTAACAGCAGAGTGCTTCCTGCTCTTTGACACTGATATTAGTGGAGACAAAATTTATGGGTTTACAAGCTGCTGTTTGGGTAGTTCTAAAGAGGCACGACAAATTCACTTTATTTTGGCCATATTCGACTTTGCTTCTTTTAAAAATGAAGATCATTGCCACAGATTTAGTATCGTTTATCTACAGTATAGGGGATGCATTCTCATTCATTAGATCATTCAAGGAATAATAAGGGAACGAATAAGGCAACTTTCGTGGATATAGGGGCCTATGCATTAAGGGGTCCTTTTACTATAGCCCAGAAACTGGTTAATGTGCGTTTTAACAGACTGAACCTGGCGGCCAGAAATGCTAACATAGAGACATGCCAGCAACTGTGAGTTAACACACACGCTAATGTGATGGGGCAGGGACAGGTGGAGTGTGCGCACGGAGAGCACATTGCCACTAGCACAAGGGCAACCGCCGCATGCTCAGTGGCAACGTTGCAATTAGCGCGGCACCTATTGACAGCTCTGTGGACGCTGTTAGGTGTAGCCATGTTTCAGTTGTGCATTAAATGCTGAAAACATGCTCGGTACCCCCCCCCCCCCCCGAACAGTTAGAAGCACGAGGAGTGCACATAACGAGATGGTATTGCTGCTAGTCACATGGTAAGTGCACATCTTTAATAACAGGTCCCCTAAATCATGCACCAAAATTCTATTTTGCGGGCATGAGCTTAAAATAAGGAGGCCAGTTTAAAAAGCCGTCTCTAGGGTAGAACAGTGCAATATCCCTGGAAATGGATTTTAATCAAGCTGTCTGCCCTATATGCCAGCAAGAGCATGTGAACAGTGTCATTTTGTGTGCATTTTTACTCACTATAGAGCAAGGGTTCTCGACCCAATCCTCGGGACACACCTAGCCAATCAGGTTTTCAGGATAACAACAATGAATATGCATGAGAGAGATTTACATTCAACGGAGGTAGTGCTTGCAAATTTCTCTCATGTATATTCATTTGGAGTCATTCTGAGCTGCAAATAGTGGGGATGGATGTCCCTTTGGGACAAGGAATTTGTGCAGGGAGGCTTAGATGGGGGTGGAAAGGGTGGTATGGAGGCAGAGTTAGGGCGGGCAGTGGGCAGGTCACAGCCCTGGATGTACAGGGCTGATTCTAAAGTTGGCCCTGTATGTCCAGGGCCAGCAGATTGGCTGGGGGACTTAAGTCCCCCTAGATGTTGGGAGACAGCAGGCCCGGCCAGCAGCAAAGAGGTGAGGGGGTGCGGCCTGACCCTGGCCATGGGAGGCCAGATCGGGGGTTGGGCTGCAGGGAAAGGAAAAAGTCGTAGACGGCTGGGGATTGCGACTCCTGAATGGAGCCGCGGTGCCATGGCAACCGGACGCCATGGCACTGCGGCTCCATTCAGGAGCCTGACTGAGTTAGTCGGGCAGAGGCGTGTATGTGCAGGCCAATGGGAATCAGGTCCCGGCTAGCACGTACAGGCCTAGACGCAATTCTAATCCCACGGGGGCTAGATGTGCCCCATGGGATCAGAATCTCATCTACCTACAGAGGCTGGGATGCACAGAATGGAATGTGCCTCCACACTTTTAAATATTACCCATTCCTTTATATGTCTGCATATGGCCATTTTCCCTGCAGGTAAAAGATGTGCTGATGGCTCTTTGGTGAGGTGTCAGGATCTATTGCTTTGCTTTGATTACTGTGGTTCTTTGCTCACCCCTCTGAAGCTACTGCCCTAAGCAACCACCTTGTCTTTGCCAGCCCTGGTTGTGGGTACAAATATGCATGGCTGCTTTTCCTGGAATACTTTTTGAAGTAAAAGTACATGCATATTTTCACTCTGTGAATAGTTATAAAACGCCCCCTTAAAAGACAACTTTCAAAGCAATTAGCCTAGCTAAAGAACAGTTTAGAAGGAACAAAATATTTGCAGGATAATACTATATGCAAAATACTTATTTAGACGTACAACTGATGGGGTAAAGCCGGTTTCATATGCAGGAAGGGGCTTTTCTAAAACTACGACTGCATAGGCATGTAAAAGTACGTACAAGGAAGGTGTGCATTCCTGAGTATAGTTTGAGTGGAGCAAAGGTGAGGCTGCCATGTGCCCATGTATTTTATAAAGTACACGTGTGCAGGCAGAGTATACACACACATTTATACCTCCTGCCGAGCATGTTTACATGTGTGCTTCAACATTTGTATGCTGCTGGGGTTGGATCTGGGAACCTATTTTAGAAAGGCACATAGGCACTTAAGTTGCCTTGTGAAACGGGCTTAAAACTGGTGCCTTTTAGATATCTCACATAGGCATCCTGTTATAAAATCAAGCCCTATATAACCACAACTACCCTCCCCCCACAAAGCACAGAAATTAGAAACCTATGACATATTTCCCCCCAAAATACCCAATGCAAGCAGTGTTTCACTCCAAAGAGCTTTTTCAGCGAGGACTTATTTCACAGGTTCCAGCTCCCAGCTATATACTAGAAATATAGAAACACGTGGAGCCTGATTCTGAAAGGGGAGTGTCCGGGCTGTCCAGATGGCCCTGAGCAGGATGGGCCCATTAGGAACCGATTCTGTACCGCAGGAACAAAACGACATACAGAATCAGGCCTGAGGATGGCCCAGCATGCCCCTGCATGCCTGCAGGGATGTCCTCCCAGCAGAATCCCCTGCTTCCTGCAGCACAGAGACCCATCTTCCCCACCACCCGATCCACTGCTGGCCAGCCAGGGCCTAGATCGAGCAGCAGGGACTTCCCTGCACCCGGACCCATCCCCGGATAGGAGGATGTCCGGTCCCAATCACCAGGTCCGAGCTGATTATTCCACCTTTGAGGACAGAATTGGCCCTGTACTTACTGCCTCCTCGGCCCGCCCCCACTCTGGCCAGACCCTGCTTTTTCCTGCCCCCTGCCGGCTCCCCCCTTCCTGCTGCTCTAGCCACGCGGGGAGAGCCGAAGAGGAAATAGGGACAGGACAGCCTGCTGGGCTACACATCCCACCAGGACGTGCAGCCCTGCAGGACCCGTCTCAGAATCAGGCTCATAGTTTCTGATGTTTTCTTTCAACTATTTAAGTGTTTGGTCATTATAGTGAAATGTGGTGGCGCTTTATGAATTGCCATATGGTGGCCTTCTTGTGTTTTTGTGGCCTGTATGTTTAGTACCTCTGTTTAGAGATACGTCCCTCGGAGACTGATTAATATGTTGCAGCTCTCCTTCTCTAGTAGAAGAACTGGACTATTTCTCCTTAAAAAAAACAAAAAAAACCCCAACAGATGAACATATGCTAAACACTTCTTCCAAAGAGCAATTCTGAAGCAGTTTCACAGGTATGGCAGTTCTCCTGACTCCATGGAGTAAATCTATTTCATAAGACACTTAAGGCAACCTTCAAAATAGAGCAAGGAGTATGGGACAAACTTCACTTTCACTACTTATCACCTTGGGTCCTCTTTCTCTCTGGATCCTCCTGAACCCCAGCATACTCCCAACACGATGAAGGCTTAGGAACTCCAGCTTAAAGTCCTATCCTCCTTCTTAGGATACAAGATGGAGGAAAAGTACACGAAATCTTGATAATATAGGGAACTTTATCTTCCTAATAAACTCCTTCCACAGGGTAGTGTCTGAAACACCTATACACACCTACTCTCTGACTTCATAGACAGGAGTCCTCAAAAGAATACACTTGACATCTGTACTGGGCAAAATAGTAGAAGTCATTATAAGGGACAAAATTACTGAACATGTGGACAGTCAGGGCTCAATGGCAGAAAGCCAACATGGATTTAGCCAAAGAAAGTCTTTCTCACTAATCTATTATACTTTTTCAAAGGTGTGAATAAACAGGTAGATACAGTAAAGGTGAGCTGAATGATATAGTGTATCTGGATTTCCGAAAGCCTTTGCAGAAATTAAAATGTCATAGGATAGGAGGCAGTGTACTTTTGTGGATTAGGAACTGGTTAAAAGACAGAAAAGAGTAGGGCTAAATGGGCCATTTTCTCAATGGAGAAAGGTGAATAGTGGAGTACCCCAGGGATCCGTGCTGGGTCCCCTGCTTTTTAACATATTTATAAATGACCTGGAAATGGGAATGACAAGTGAGGCAAACAAATCTGCAGAGGACACAAAATTATTTAAAGTTGTTAAACGCAAGAGGTCTGTGAAGAATTGCAAGAGGACCTGAAAAATTGAGGGACTGGACATCCAAATGGCAGATGAAATTTAATATAGAAACATAGAAACATGATGACAGAAAAAGACCACATGGCCTATCTAGTCTGTCCTTCCATATCAACAACTACAACAGTCCACTTTTTACCTTTAGAGATGCTCTGTGTTTGTCCCATGCTTTTTTGAATTCAGTTACTGTCCTCATCTCTATCACCTCCACTGGGAGACTATTCCATGGATCCACTACTCTTTCTGTAAAGAAATATTTCCGCATATCACTCCTGAGTCTATCTCCCTTCACCCTCATCCCATGTCCCCTTGTAGCAGAACTTGCTTTCAATTGAAAGAGGCTCTCTCCCTGAACATTTATGCCACGGAGGTATTTAAACATCTCAATCATATCACCTCTATCCCGCCTTTCCTCTAAGGTGTACATATTAAGATCCTTAAGTCTGTCCTCATATGCTTTATAATGAAGACCACTAATCATTTTAGTAGCCACCCTCTGCACCGACTCCATCCTGTTCACATCCTTTTGAAGGTGCAGTCTCCAGAATTGCACACTATACTCCAAATGAGATCGCACCAAAGACTTATACAGAGGCATTATAACCTCCTTTTTTCTGCTAGCCATTCCTCTCCGTATGCACCTAAGCATCCTTCTAGCTTTTGCCGTCGCCTTTTCAAATATGGACAAGTACAAAGTTATGCATGTGGAGGCCTAATCTGTCTGTACGTCCCAGGGCACTGTGCGTCTGGTCGGAACCAGACGCACAGTGGCAGACGTGATTCTGATCCCGCAGGGCACATCTAGCCCCCGAGGGATCAGAATCACATCTAAGCCTGTATGTGCAGGCCAGGACCCGATTCTAGTCAGTCTGCATGTACAGACTGCTGCCCGGTTAACTCAATCAGGCTACGGAAAGGAGCAGCCTTGTCTGTTGCACTGCATGCCACCCAGCTGAACAGGGCTTTGCCTTGGTCTGCTATGGGCAGATGCCACTGCCCCCTCCGCCACCAGCACCCTTCCCCCACCATGATGACATGCCCATATACCGGTGGTGCTGGTGGTGCGCAGTCCCAGGCCATCGAGTGTGCAGGTAGGCAGCTGCCTAGGGTGTGGGGTCTAGGGTAGGGATGCCTACATAGACATCCCCGCTTCCCCCCAGCACTGCCTGCTAATGTTATGTGCCCTTTGGGGTACCTGCTGGGTAATGTCCTTTCATACTTGGGCACTATGCTGTTGCTGCACATGTAGCACTACTATCACTTTTTTTGGGCTCCCTGCCTATGCTGTACATTGCTGACCCGGAAATGTTTTCTCTCTCTTGCAAATGTGCATCTAACGACAGGTTTTCACATGCGGTAATGTTCGGCCCTTCAGTTCCCTGCGTTAGTGTAGCAGGAGCCTTTCCCCGCCCACTCCCTGCCCATTGACCCCTTCTCTCTGCCCTCTCTCCACCCTCTGTGGGACTTAACGCGGCCGGAGATGTTAATGCATGCTGACAGCGCATCTGGTAACGTTAGCGCGCGTTAATGTTACTTATCGTGCAACAACGTAGCCGCTGCTACGTTACCGTGGTTTAGTAAACACACCCCATTGACTGCCTAAAAATGGCCGAAGTAACTCATAGCCTTGACAAAAAAAAACCCTCACAATTCTGCATCCTCCCAATCCACATCTTTAAGCCACATTGCTTGTAACCCAATATGGGCAGGAAAAAATGGTCTCTTAACCATTTATAAACCCAAGAAGCAATGTGACCCTCTTTGGCTAAAGACTTAAAAAAGTGAATCATATCTGGGTATTCCACTACTTCAGTCCAGGGGTCAGCCTGATGGATCAGACAATGCTGCAATTGAACCCATTTAAAAAACTGACATTCAGAATAGCACAAATCCTATCCAGGGTGGCCCAAAAAATGTGAGAACATCTCGTAGCATATAAGTTATTTAAAAATTCAAAAAGACAGATGTAAACGATTGACAAATTTTAAAAAAAAAGATGTTGACCGGAAATTGTCGAAATAAAAATTTTATATAGCTAAAAAAGGTAAATAAGTAAACTATTTAAGCTTTTAATTTACGAGATGTTCTCACTTTTTTTGGGCCACCCTGTATAACTGCAAAAAATATGGGAACCTTTTGGAACTATAACTGTCCCACCCACCATAACTGTTGTTCTATCCGCATATAAAAGGACTTTGGACAGAAATCCAGTAACATACTCAGAATATAATTTATCTGTGGCAATAACATCATGTTTATAGCCTCCTTTCTACCCCACCTCATTAAAAAGCAAGGTGACCGTCGATTAGTGGCATCCAAAATTAAAGAAAGGATTCTTTCTACATTGATAAGCATTGATTGTTCAATATCCCTATGAAAAGTAACATCTAAATATTTGAGACCCAAAGGATCCCAACATCAAGGAAATCTTATTAAGGGCAATTGTCATTCAATGGCAGAGCCTCAGTTTTATTCCAATTTATACAATACCCAAAAATAAAGACTTTGTACCACACACAATAATTTCACCACAGAATCTGCCGGATCCATGAGAAACAAAGGGCCTTGTTTACAAAGCCGCGGTAGCGGCTTCCACCCGATATCGGAGCCGCGGCCCCATTGAATTCAGTGGGGCCGCGGCTCCTATATCGGGCGGAGGCCGCTACCGCGGCTTTGTAAACAAGCCCCAAAGAATGTCATCAGCATAAGCTGCCAACTTACACTCAACATCATGCAGACACCAGAGACCCTGTTATTATTCTGGATAGTGATAAGTAGAGGTTGCAAAGCCAATTAAATAATAATCAGAACAAGGGACAGCCTTGTCGGGTACCTCTTTCCAAAGGTAATATAGCAAATAAAGTGCTATTCAGCATTAATCTGGAGGTAGGAGATCTATAAAGAACTGTTAGCATATTTATTTATTTAAAAGTTTTTGTATTCTGCACATTTCCAAGGCAGAGTCCATAAAAACATACATAATTAAACAAAGGTCAAACAAACAGAATTAATAACAAAAAATATTGATAAAACCATCACCAAAACCAAACCAACTCAATACCCTGAAAAGATAGCTTCACTCAATGCAGTCAAACGCTTTTTCTAAGGATAAATCTATTGCCCCATTATCTGTGGTATTCATAAAAACAATAAGATCATGAAAATATGAGCATTATCAAAAATATAATGACCCTTCATTAATCCAACCTGATATGGGGCTATTAGGATGGACATAACTTTATGCAATCTAAAAGCTAATGTTTTGGCCAGTACTTTGTAACTGACATTGAGTAAAGGTATCAGACGGTAATTTGACACTAATGCCAGATCACGGCCTAGTTTGGGCAGTAGAGTAACCACTGCCTCAGTAAAGACTCCTCCAGTAACTGCAAGACCTAGCTGTGATTGAAAAATCTCCAAGAGATGCAGGAACAAATTTGCCTTAAAGGCCTTACAGAATTCTGTCGTATAGCTGTCAGGGCTGGGGGCCTTACCATTAGAAAGGGACTTTAATGCCAATTTCAGCTCACTGGAGCATCTAAATATTCCTGTTGCACATATGACAAACAAGAATGGGGAGGGTCCAGCCAGAAACCTTTCTCTAGCATTACTAGAATCATTAGCCTCCAAGCAGAGGGAGGGGAAGGGGGAGGGGGAGGGGAGGCTAAGGGAAGGGGAGGGAGGGGAAGGGGAGGTGTAGAGGGGAGGGGGAAAGGGGAAGGGAGGGGGTTCAGTGTCAGAGCCACCTTACAGGAAGAGAAGATAGTTGTGAATGGACATGCCATCCCACTGTCAGTGAGAGCTGCAGGTTGGCACCTGTCACATCCCACCATAGTCCAGCTAATTCCAGCTGCAGGTTACACACACTGCAGAACACAACACTGACATGGCAGCATGGTGTCAGAGATGCTGCCAGCATTCACATCCACCTGCAGCTGCATTTTTGTGTACTCTCGCGGTCTCAGCATGGTCATATCATGCATCTTAGATGTACACCCTAGGTAGCTGCTCTGTCACCCTCCTGAACCCACAGCCCTCATGGTGCCACACACATGACACCTCCTTTCTTATACAGCAGCACCCATGTGTCACCCCCTTTGCCGAATTGGCAACATCAGCCTTGTGGCCTGTCATAGTAGGGCACTATGCTGTTGCAGCTAAGGAAGCACTACTATCACTAACTTGGGCTTACCTATCTGTTTGCCACATTGCACACATTAAATAGTCTCTCTCATCTCTGAAGATACCTTTTTCACAAAGTTTTGATATGCGTTAGGGTTCCTGGCATTAAGGCGCCTTTTGGAAGGTTGCACAATTGGTGTTAAGGGAGTTTGACTTGTTAACGCCAATTCCCCACCCATTGACCCCCACTCTCCACCCCATGGATGCCTACTCTCCGCCCACAGGGTGCTTTACGCTGCTGATACCATTACTGTGTGCTAAAGCAGCATTTTAGCCACATTAAAGGCACAGGCGTAACAATAGTGCGCACTAACAGCACACTTGCTCCTTTACCGCAGTTTAGTAAACATACTCCTAAATGTGAAACACAAAGAAAGTTAGTCAAATATCTGCTAAAATTGAGTGGCACCAGTGAGACATCAATGGCCTTTTTTACCAAGCATTTTTCTCATAGACATAGAATGGGAGAAAGGTCTTAGGAAATGAGTTTCAAACTTCAACTTCATATAAACAATCCTTCAAAACAAGGGCTAACAGAATTGCTCTTACACCTTTTGCACTGATGTGATTCTTTTGTCGCTAATATAAAACTAGGTGTATATGAACCCTGATATATTCTTATAAGTGGGTTTGCAAAAGGTAAAACAGTGGAATCTCTCACTATACAAACATAAGAACATAATATAAGAAATGTCATACTGCATCAGACCAAAGGTCCATCAAGCCCAGTATCCTGTTTCCAACAGCGGCCAATTGAGGTCACAAATACCTGTCAAGTTTCCAGAAGGTAGAAAGATTCTATGCTGCTTATCCCAGGAGCAAGTAGGGGATTTCTCCAGTCCAGTTTAATAATGGTTCATGGACTTTTCCTCCAGGAACTTGTCCAAATCTCTTAAACCTAGCTACACTATCTGCTTTTACTACATCCTCTGGCAACAAATTCTAGAGCTTGTTTACACACTGAGTGAAAAAAAAAACCTTTCTCTGATTAGTCTTAAATGTGCTACATTGTAAGTTCATTATGTGGCCCCTTGTCTTTCTACTTTTTGATCAGTTGTTACTATTTTACCTACTAATAAGAATATACTGGGGTTAATTTACACCTAGTTTAGCACCAGGCACATAAGAATAACATCAGTGCAAAAGGTATAAGAGCAATTTCACTGTAAGCAATTGTTTTCAAGTACTGTCTGCATGAAGTTGCTGTTTAGGACTCATTTCCTAAGACCTTTCTCTCATTCCATGTCCATTAGAAAAATGCTTGGTAAATAGGGCCATTGGTGTATCTCTGATACCTCTTGATTTCAGTGGACATCTACTAACCTTCTTTGTGTTTCAGATTTAGTGCTGCTAAAAATCTGGAGTGAATTTGCAGCAAAGGTTTAAAACATTCCTTCACTTTGAAACATTTTGTTATTAAAGTGTGAGGATTTTTTTTTTAAATGTGAAGTCTTTATGTATTTTTCTAGGTTTCTGGTCTTTGTGGAATATTTTAGATAGCTACTGTAAACCTGCCTCCCCACCAGGGCCGGCCAGTCTGCAAGTCGGGTTAAGTGGCCACCTAGGGCTCCCCAATCCCCCATTTTTTATATTTCCCTCAAAACTGACATTGCATAGAGACAGTGGCATCTGTTGTTATTTGGTAGCATACACATACATCTAAGGGGTATGTTTACTAAATGGCAGTAAGGGAGCATGTGTGCCATTAATGGAGGTTATTGGCACACTTGCTCCCTTAATGCTGAAAAAATACTGCTTTAAGATGCGGTAAAGGCACCGGCAATGTTAAGGATGCAGGGGGCAGGGAATGGGTGTGACTAGGGCAGGGAGTGGGCAGTTACAGCGGGTGCTGCTGTACCACCAATTGCGTAATGGCCTGAAAAGCCCTTTAATGCTGGAACCCGATCGCTGAATAAAACCTCGTGGAAAAGGGGTTTGTAGAGGGGAGAGAGACTATTTTAGTGTCAGCAATGTGATGCACTGACATGAGCACAAGATAGTGATAGTAGTGCTCCATTAGCAGCAACAGCTGCTGATGGTGCAAATGGTCACAGGGAGTGGCACTGTGGTCATGAAATGGGGGTGCTGATGGACATAGCAGACTAGCCATCTGCCTGGGTGGCACAGATGGACATAAGAATATATGTTCAGAATGCCTGCTCTGTTAAATGTTATTTATGACATGTCTCTATACCCACTCAAGATCTCTAGTCTTATGTAATTGCTTTTATTTAATTATTTATATGCTATTCCCCAGTTAATCCTTGTTTTATTCCCCTGTTACCTGTAACTTGGACAAGTTCTCTAAATCTGAGTGTATTTTGTTTAATGTAAACCACACTGATGTCAAATAGCGCGGTATATAAGAGCTGTTAAATAAATAAATAAATATGCCATACTGTGTCAGACCAAGGTCCTTCAACACCACTATCCTCTGTCCAAAAGTGGTCAATAAGGGGCAAAGCTACCTAGATGGGTCCCAAAAGGACAACCATGGTCAAAAAGGCCTGTATTCAGCCAAACAGTCGATCCTCGGTGTCCTCCAAATAAACATATAATGACCTTTCCTTCAGGACTATGACCAAACCCTCCCAAAGCCTAGCTAAACGAGGAGCTGTCATGACATACACTGCCATTGTGTGTCTGTGTTTGTCAATGTATTAAATGACAAACTATATGCCCCAATGTGTCTGAAATGTGTTACACTGTAGCTGCAGTGCCTGTCCCTTAGTCCCCCTCATATTGTGATGGTATTTACAACCATGAACTGTTTCATGCCATTCAGTACCATATAGACACCTGTCATATCTCCCATCAGCCATCTCACCAACAGGTTGAGGAGGCCTTCCCTTTGTAAGCTCCTCACGTAGGAGAATCCATCCACATCAACATCTGTGATGTCCATCATGATCAAACAGTGACAGTGGTGGAATACAAACATACTGCTGGTGTGGAACGGTGATGTGCCACATGGGGCAGTACAAGGGACATGGCACCCTTGGCAGAGATGCTAGTGTCCCCCACCCTGGTTCCACTGAGCCCAGCTGTGGAGGAAGAGGCCAATAACATCTGCAGCTGTAGCCCTCCAGGTAGCTGGAAAATGAAGGTGCCTGAGTTAATACCACAGCAGTGGCTGCCATACTTCCCCAAAGACGTACCGGTGGCTGGCATGGATAAGTGGGGGGGGGGCTGCATGGCCATTCATCTGTGCCCCTGCCTACCCCATTTGGCTCTTGTGCCCACGACACCTGCCAAACCTACATGTTTAATATGCTGCGACTGCGATCACCACCACTGATAGTGCATGGGCATGTCTGTATGATGGGGTGTTGGTGGTGGTATGGGAAGTGGCACCAGCCTGCAACAGACAGAAGCCATGTCCTGGTTGTGTGTGCCATGTGCATTGCAGCATGTGCCAAAGTCCAGCCAAAGGGAAACAAGTCAGCAACAGGAGCTGTTACTCCTATATGGCAGCACTGTGATGCAACATATGTCGCCACCTCCTGGCCGGGCATATAGCAAGGCAGCAGGAGAGTGTCACCTTGTTGCCCTTTCAATAAGGTTCACCAATATGGCCACCAGCTAGGGCTGCTGGGTACTGTAGTTTACTTATTCTATCAGGCAAAGTAGTGTGACCACAAGTGGTTAGGCGAAAACAGAGAATATTTTATTTTCTTGGGATTTCCCCTCGCATCAAATTAACAGTGCTGAACTCAAAAATGGATTCTTCTCCAAAAACAAAGAATAAAGCTCACAAGTTGTATTCACAGGTAGGTCAGTTTAAGCAGTTAACTTTGACACCAGAATTAGCTTCCAAAGCTCAGGCTGTAAACTTTCTTTAAAGCAAGTTAACTTCACAGGAAGACTGTTTTACTCACAGCTTCCTCACATACAGACAGCTTCAAAATGTCCATTAAGTTTCATTTCACTTCCAGGCATATAGGAGAAACAGCTTGGCTTAAACCTCCAGTTATTTTCCTTTGCTGTATCTTTCACTCAAACAAGCTTCACTACTTTAAACATTCATTCATGTGCTTAAGCTTCAGCACAACTCCAGCTTGTTTGCCCTACAAAATGAGCATTGTATTTCTTCAGACTCATTATCATAAGATTCTACTTCCATCTCCTCTACAGATTCATTGCAGCAGTTCTCAAAGGGTACCTGGTCGTAGAGCTTACTACTCTGCTTCTGCAACAGTTCATTTAATTTTTCTAGCAATAGTTTCTTCTGCTCTATTTCTTCAGAGAGACTTAGATTAGGGAATGCAGACAAGCTATTCTCTCTACATTTACAGCTTAGCTGGCTAGCTGAGTTACTTCCTCCAGTAGGAACTAACTCCTTCAACTTTCTCTTATGCAGGGACTCTGGAACATACACTTGCCTGAACTCTGGGCCTCTTAGTAGTTCCACTCCTTCCTGCTCAAAGCCATGCTGCCTTCTCTCTTCAGACGCTTGTCTCCCTCGTGGCAATTTCCCTGTTAGCTGTGTCTGCCCTGGACCTGTTGCTCCTAGAACCCACAGCTCGTCTCTGCTCTTAGTTCCAGCTCTGCTCGAGCCTCCCAAGGCTCCTCTGCTGCTTTCTGGAGCTCATCTCGAGACTCCTTTCCTTGCACTCGTGCCTGTCCTCATGCCAGTGCTTGTGCCTGTTCTCGTGCCTGCGTTTGTTCTGACTGCTCAAACACAGCAGTTTTAAACTGATCTTTCTTAGGGACCACACCCTTCTCCCAGCACACGTGGGAGCTGCTAGGATTCAACCTAGCTCTAACGTGCTGACGTGGGCGGGGCTTGATGCTGGCTGCACTCTGACTCAGAGGTTCTTGGTTACTAGGGAAACCCTGAATGCTAGCATTTTTAAAGGAACAGGGTTCACTTTTCTGCCATTCCATTTCCTCTGAACTGCCTTCGTCATCACACATTCCCCCCCTTAAGATATTACGGGCTGTGGTGATTCTTTCATCACAGCACGTAATTCTCGTAAAAGAACCATTGCTATCCTGTCCTTCATGCCTACCCTGAGTATTGATGGCTAGCTGGGCTAGTGCCACCCTTTCATGCTAGGGTCTTAGCAAGTTGACATGATATACCTGTTTGTGTCCCCTCCTATTCTGCAATAAATAGGTTACTGGGCCCACTTGTTCAATTACCCGGAATGGACCTCTCCATTGACCCTCAAATTTCGGGACTGCTCCCGCTACCATGACTATTACTTTTTCGCCAATAGCAAGCTGGCGCGGCTTGGTATTGCGATCATAATATGACTTTTGACGCTGTTGGCTCGCTTTCAAATTGCTTTCGGCCATTTGTGAGCTACGTGTCAAACGACCTCTCAAATCCTTAAGGAATTGGGGAACCTCCATTTCCTCCACCCCTGGCTCCACCCATTGCTCTCTGAGAATATCCAGAATACCTCTGGGGCTCCAACCGTACATCAGCTCGTACGGGGAAGTACCTAGGGATGCCTGCTTCCTCTCTCGACATGCATACAAGGCGAAGGGAAGCATCGTGTCCCATTCGGCCATCTTCCCGTACAACCCCCTTCTCAGCAAATTCTTCAGAGTCTGATTAGTTCTCTCCACTAATCCATTTGTTTGTGGGTGATAAGCCGCAGTCTTAACATGCTTGATGCCAAAGGCATCCCAGACTTGGGCTAAATAACGCGACATAAAATTGCTGCCGCGGTCCGTCAGGACTTCCCTTGGGAATCCGACCTCGCAAAATAGTTTTATTAATTCTGCCGCCACTGTGCGGGCAGAAATATTACGCAGGGGCACCGCCCAGGGGAATCTTGTCGCATGGTCAACCATTACTAAAATATATTGGAATCCCCGCGGTGTTTTAATCATGGGGCCCACAATATCTACGGCTATCCTATGTATAGGCACTGAGACCACCGGAACTGGGATCATGGGCACTTTCACTGGCCTAACTGAGGTGACTCTCTGGCAGGCAGGGCAGGCCTCACAAAACCTAGTTGTCTCTTTGTAAACTCCTGGCCAGTAGAACCGGGCCAACACCTGATCCAAGGTACCTTGGATACCCTTGTGTGCCCCTACAGGATGGTCATGGGCCAGTCTTAGCACTAAGGTTCTAAATGTATTCGGGACTACTAACTGCCTACGTTTATCCCCTGTAACTGGGTTCAGGCTTTCCCGATACAGAACTCCTTGGTCTATCTGAAATTTGGGCAAAGTATCCTTCCCCTCCTTAGCATATTTAAAAGCTTGGGAAAGAGCAGGGTCAGCCTGTTGCTCTTTCGCAAAGGAAGGAAATTTAGCCATTAATTCCTCTAGGACCCAGGGCAATTCCATCCCCTCTCTGACCTCATCCCTACTCTGGGAACGAGTCTGTCGTTCCCGACGCTTCTCACTCTTAGGCTTTTTCACTTTAGCCACTGGGACAGTAACTAAATCCTCATGAGAGGGAAGATCCTCCGTCTCCCCCTCTGAAACCTCTTCTTCTGCCTCTAGGGCCTTGGATTGGGTTCGCGTGGAAACCATCCCTTCTTTTGCACCCAGACCTTGTTGCACCCCTCTCTGAAATTGGGGCCAATCCCTCCCAAGCACTACATCCTGTGGTAAGCGAGGGACTATCGCTACAGGGATCTCTCTCTCATTCCCTAGCCCTTTCACTCGGACCTGGTAAATTGGATATGTGGACGCAGTTCCGTGCACACACCAGATCTTTACTGTGCCCGTGGGTGTACTGGGTGTCTCTTTATCTTGGGCCCTTATCTTGCGCCACAAGCTCTTGGAAAGCATGGATTGATCAGAGCCTGAATCTAATAATGCTTGCGCTGGTATACCTTGCACAGTAATGGCTAGTAAGAACCCTTCTCCAGTCTTACTTGGCTCACTCGTCACAAATGCTGTCTTCATTTTACAGTGTCTCTGTAAATGATGTTCACTACCACATCTGTAACAAGCTCTCTTCACATACTTTCTCTTATCAGTAGGCACACATTCATTCTTAACATTCTTTCCTTCCCTATCTGACACAGCACCTGCCATTTTAGCAAAAGCAACACTTTTATCTTTGGCTACAGCCTCTGCCTCTAAAAACCGCTCAGAGAGCGCTATAGCTTCCTGTGTATTTTTACATCCTTGTAATATAAGGAAGGTCTGCATCTTTTCTGGAATAGCTGTCAAAAACTGCTCAAGAATGATGTTATCCAAGACTGTCTCCAATGTTTTTCCCTCTGGCTCCAACCACTTGGATACCAGCCCCTTTAGGCGGTGCTAAAACGCTCTCGGTGTTTCACCTGAACGCAGTCTGGCGTTCCGTAACTGGCGGTGATAGACCGAGGGGGTTAAGCCTAGTCTATCCTTTATCGCTCTTTTTACTTCTTGATAGTCATTGACCAAAGGTGCTGGAACGGCTTGGTAGGCGGCTAAAGCTTCACCGGTCAGTGAAATGGCCAGCCTTACTGCCCATTGTTCTTTTGGCCAATTGGATATCTGGGCGACCCTCTCAAATGCTTCTAAGAAGTCGTCAATGTTATCTCCCTCTTTTAACTGTCCAAAGTTAAGTGTCTCTTTGGACCACGGTCCAAATGTGCGGGCTAACCCCAGTCCTGCAAAACCTGTAGTGGCTGGGTCAGGCTCTGGCGTCTTCTTGGTCTCTTTCAACCACGCCTCCATTAAATCCACCAACGGTTTCTGCTGGGCCTCCAATCTGACTGCAGCTCTCTCCTGGAGCTCCAAGGACAACTCCTTCTGGCGGTCAAATTGGGACACCATCCACGTAAGGACTTCTTTTACCTCCATGGTCATTTTTACACCTGTAGCAATGACAGAAAGAAAACACACCACCCAAGTGCGGCACAAACACCTGGTATTGTTCCTTGTCACCTGCTCCAACCGCCCCACCCAGTACCGGTATCCTTAACTACCATTAGTTAAATACCCTGTACCTGGTACTGGTGGTGCGTCTCGCTCAGCAGCAGCATAGGGCCTCCGCAGGACCTCTGACTCTCCGGACCAGCCGAACTCTGTAGACTCTCTCTCCCAGTCTCAGCTGTTCGCACTTCCACCCGGCGTCCTCCTGCAGACCTCTGGATACGCTGTGTAGCTCTCCTTTGCGCATGCGTGTTCAGCGCTGCATCCTGCCTACTACGCCACTCTATCGCCACCTCCTGGCCGGGCGTATGGCCGGGCAGCAGGAGAGTGTCGCCTTGTTGCCCTTTGAATAAGGTTCACCAATATGGCCGCCAGCTAGGGCTGCTGGGTACTGTAGTTTACTTATTCTATCAGGCAAAGTAGTGTGACCACAAGTGGTTAGGCGAAAACAGAGAATATTTTATTTTCTTGGGATTTCCCCTCGCATCAAATTAACAGTGCTGAACTCAAAATGGATTCTTCTCCAAAAACAAAGAATAAAGCTCACAAGTTGTATTCACAGGTAGGTCAGTTTAAGCAGTTAACTTTGACACCGGAATTAGCTTCCAAAGCTCAGGCTGTAAACTTTCTTTAAAGCAAGTTAACTTCACAGGAAGACTGTCTTACTCACAGCTTCCTCACATACAGACAGCTTCAAAATGTCCATTAAGTTTCATTTCACTTCAAGGCATATAGGAGAAACAGCTTGGCTTAAAACCTCCAGTTATTTTCCTTTGCTGTATCTTTCACTCAAACAAGCTTAACTACTTTAAACATTCATTCATTCACATGTGCTTAAGCTTCAGCACACCTCCAGCTTCTTTGCCCTACAAAATGAGCATTGTATTTCTTCAGGCTCATTATCATAAGATTCTACTTCCATCTCCTCTACAGATTCATTGCAGCAGTTCTCAGAGGGTACCTGGCCATAGAGCTTACTACTCTGCTTCTGCAACAGTTCATTTAATTTTTCTAGCAATAGTTTCTTCTGCTCTATTTCTTCAGAGAGACTTAGATTAGGGAATGCAGACAAGCTATTCTCTCTACTTTTACAGCTTAGCTGGCTAGCTGAGTTACTTCCTCCAGTAGGAACTAACTCCTTCAACTTTCTCTTATGCAGGGACTCTGGAACATACACTTGCCTGAACTCTGGGCCTCTTAGTAGTTCCACTCCTTCCTGCTCAAAGCCATGCTGCCTTCTCTCTTCAGACGCTTGTCTCCCTCGTGGCAATTTCCCTGTTAGCTGTGTCTGCCCTGGACCTGTTGCTCCTAGATCCCACAGCTCGTCTCTGCTCTTAGTTCCAGCTCTGCTCGAGCCTCCCAAGGCTCCTCTGTTGCTTTCTGGAGCTCCTCTTGAGACTCCTTTCCTTGCACTCATGTCTGTCCTCGTGCCAGTGCTTGTGCCTGTTCTCGTGCCTGCATTTGTTCTAACTGACTGCTCAAACACAGCAGTTTTAAACTGATCTTTCTTAGGGACCACACCCTTCTCCCAGCACACGTGGGAGCTGCTAGGATTCAACCTAGCTCTGACGTGCTGACATGGGCGGGGCTTGATGCTGGCTGCACTCTGACTCAGAGGTTCTTGGTTACTAGGGAAACCCTGAATGCTAGCATTTTTAAAGGAACAGGGTTCACTTTTCTGCCATTCCATTTCCTCTGAACTGCCTTCGTCATCACACATATGCTGTTGGCATTTATATGTGTGGAGGGTCACAGGTTCAAGTCTCCACTGAGGGTTTTTGTATTGAATCTTCCTGTGGACAAGGTTTAGCTGACAGTGTAAGTATAGCTCCAGCATATGCAATCCCCAAGGAGGCAGCCAGCAAGTGTGGAAACCCCCACCAGCAGCACTGACAAGCTCCATTATCCACAGCTGGTTGGAGGCTAATAGCATACAGTAATAATATGTGGTGAGGCCAAGGCACGGTAATAGCACCTGAAAACAGACAGGAGTGTCAAGCAGAAATGCTAACCATCTCCACTTTTGCACAGCGTGCCAATGAAAGTGTATGTATGTGTGTATGTGTATATTTATTTATTTATTTATATTTCTTATATATCGCGCTATTATAATCAGTGTGGTGTACAGTTGAAACAGAACATAATACAATGTAACGGGTCACATTGAGTTTACATTGAAACAAGGGTAGTAAACATGGAAGAAACTGGGGGAACTATATACAAATTATGAATACTCTTATGAAAGACATATATGGATCTTTAACAAGGCATATGTTCATGTGTCAGGGAGAGAAGGTAGGGGAAAGCTGATTAACTATTCTCTACGGGAGGCTGAGCTATGGGGCGGTCTAGGTAGGAAGGCAAGGTGATGGCTGTGTGCTTTCCAGAATTAGTATCAGGGTAATGTTGTAGGAACAGATGGTGTTTGAGAGCTTTTCTAAATAACGCTAAATTCGAGATGGCTCGGATTTCAGCTGGGAGGGCATTCCAGGCCATAGGT
Source organism: Ichthyophis bannanicus (assembly GCA_033557465.1). Taxonomy (NCBI): domain Eukaryota; kingdom Metazoa; phylum Chordata; class Amphibia; order Gymnophiona; family Ichthyophiidae; genus Ichthyophis; species Ichthyophis bannanicus. The sequence continues at coordinate 1,623,595,940 of CM066031.1, read as the reverse complement.
GTGAAAATGGAGAAGTCTCTACTGGCTGTTGTCTTTATACATTTTATCAACATCTTAGGGATTTCAAGTGTAATCATCAATGTAGATCTACTGATTCTGTTGACTGGTGTGCTGTGGAGAGGTTTACTGATGGGCATGGGGGGCTGGTTCTTGAGGGCTTTGAATGTCAGGACTAGAGTCTTGTAATGGATTCTAGCCTGCAACGGTAGCCAGTGTAGGTTCATCAGGACTGGCGTTATGTGGTCTGACCTTGATAGTCCTACAAGTACCCTCACAGCTGAGTTCATGGCAAGTTGGAGCGGGCTTAGAGTCGACTGTGGAAGTCCATGTAGGATGATGTTGGCAAAGTCGAGATGTGGGATAACCAAGGCTTGGAAGATTGATCGGTAGTCAGAGAAGTCAAGTAGTGGGCGGAGATGAAGTAGTGTTCGGATCTTGTGATATATTGCTTTTGTGGTGTTTTTTACATGTGCTGACATGTCAAGCCACTGGTCAAGAGTAATGCCTAGATAGCGAATTGTGGATCTGGCCTTCAGTTCAGTATTGTTGACTTGTAGTGAGGGAGGTGACGTAAATTTCTGGTTTCTCGTGACAAATAGAATGTCATTTTTACTGTGGTTAATACATAGATTTTGAGAGAGGAACCAGTCTGCTACCTCTTCAAAGCATCTTAATATTGGTGAGAAGTCAGGTTGATCAATCTTGAAAGGTGTGTAAATGAGGATGTCATCTGCATAGGCAAGGCATTGGACATTGAAAGAGCGGATTAAAGTACAAATGGGCTGCATGTAGATGTTAAACATCAATGCAGATAGGGATGAGCCCTGAGGTACACCTTGCTTCAGTGGAAATGGCTCTGATGTCATGGAATCTGCTCTGACTTGTTGCCATCTGTTGCCCAAATAAGATTTACACCAGGCTAGAGCTGAGCCTTGTATCCCTTTTTCTTTGAGATGAAGTAGAAGTGTCTCGTAGTTCACCGAGTCAAAAGCAGCTGCTTTGTCTAAAAAGATGAGGACAAATCCTTGGTGAATGTTGTCAAGACCTGTGACTAGGTTGTTGAAGAGGGTTGTGAGGATGGTGTCAACACCGTGTGCTTCTCTAAAGCCGGGTTGGGATGGGTCAAGTGGTGCTTCAGTGTCGACATGGTGTTGAATCTGTCGCTGGACTACCTTCTCAATGATTTTGGCAAGCAGTGGGATGCTCGAAATTGGTCTGAAGGATTCAACTTTAGATGGATCGAGTCTGCTATTTTTTTAACAGAGGGCGGATTGATGTGTATTTTAGGCTCTGTGGGAAGGACCCTGTCGAGAGGGATTGGTTCAAGATTCTGCATATGGTTGGACTGAGGTCATGGCGCAACTCTTTAATCCAGCTTGCAGGCCAAGGATCGTTAGGAGCAGTGGTGAAGTTAATGGAGGAAATAATATCTATGATCTCTTCATTGGATACCTTGGAGAATTTCAGCAGAGAGGTTGGTTGGGAGGACACATGCGGGGTGGAGAGGGATATGATGGTTGCATTCATATTGGTCTGGATCATCTTCGATTGTAGGTAGTTGGAATAGTCCTGCGACTGTTGCATGGGTGGTTGGGCTAGTGCTGGATCGCCTGTTAAGGACTTTACAATATTGAATAGGTCATATGGTTTGTTCAATGATCGCTTTAGTAATTCTGAATGGTACTGTTTTCTTTTTTCCATAGTTTTTTCTCGGTGTATTTGTAGGTGTGCGGAGTATGCACAGAGTGCCTCGGGGGTTCGGGAGTGGCGCCACTGTCTCTCGAGCTTGCGTAAGTGGAGAAGCGATGCTCGCAGGTCCTGGGAGTACCATGGTGCGTGTTCCCATTTTGTTGGGTTCTTGTTGGTGGATGGGAGGCAGGCAGCGTCTCTGAGGGTGTCATCCCAGTTGGATACCAATTCGTTTGGGTCAAGGGATTCATTGGCAAGGAGAGGTAGGATCTTCTTGAGAGCCTTCTCCTTAACGAGGGGCCGAAAGCGTGTTGTTATAAATCTAGGAGGGGCACATGCTTTATTGTTGAAATTGCTGAAGTAGTTGGTGGGTATGTGGAATAGGATATGACTCGCCTTTGTCCTGTGGCTTTCTGCACTGCATTCTGGCTCACATTGTCTGAGGTTTTCCCAGCCTATTTGGAAAATGTGAATAAGGTGAGACAGAGGATTGTGGGCATCACCTGAAACAGTGCAGATTGCCATAGGTGTGTCTGCCACAATGGTGTGGTCACTAGCTGAGATTTCATTGTGCCCGTCTGCCATGTGCATTTACCTGGGTGGCCACTGAATGGCATGCTGAGATGGCACTCTCACTATGACCAAAAAGTGGCCATGGCACAGCTATGTATCCACATAGAGCTATTATCACATCTGGCTCCAGTGATGTGGATACATTTTCTTTCTGGGGATGTCAATCACTGGGCATCAATGCACAGTATCCCAAGGCAGGGTGCTTATAGTTGCACTATGCACATGCTGTGCCTGCTGACCAGCAGACCAACTGCCCTTGGTTTGTGCTTGGCTGTTACAACCCAGTGAAAGGCAGCAGGGCTAGTCTTACTGCCTATGCTGTAGTCAATTGTTAGTCCTCAATGGTTGGGGTAGTAATGGTTTATGGCTTACTCACTGGGGTTGTGGCATAGCAGTAGTCCCACCCCAGCCTATACACCCCCCACTGCAGTAGCTGCCCACCACCCAGCTATGACACAGCCAACACCCACACTGACCACCATCACTAGGCATCTGCCTTTCTTGCCTAGTCAATAGCATAGGCCTGCCAGACACCTTCCTGCAGCATGTCCCATTACCGCATGCTAGGTGTCCACTAACACCCCTTTAACACAGCATGTGCTGTTACCGCATGGTAAGAGGGTTATTCTGTGCTTACAAATAGCAGGGATGGACAGCCCGATGGGATGTCCATCCCCGCTATTCATGCCAGCTCCTGCCCCCGACTAACTTCCCCACCAGTTGTGCAGTCCAGGGGTGGAGTCTGGGCAGGCAGTGGGCGGTCGCCAAACCTGGATGTACAGGGCCAATTCTAATGTCGGCCCTGTACGTCCAGGGCCAGCGAAATGTCCAAGGTGGAATAACTTCCCTGGATGTGATTTTTTGAACAGCCTGGGGTTCAGATGGGATAGGGGGGCAGGGTTTATTCCCCGCAGTCTGACCCTGGCACTTTTATTTGCAGCCGGCATCGCGGCTTTTAAATGGAGCCGCGGTGCCATGGCAACATAACGCCATGGCGCTGCAGTGCCATTTAAAATCCCTGACTGAGTTAGTCAGGCTGTGCACTGTGATAAGGAAGCTTGTAGTGAGCCTATGGAAATAGGAGAAACTGATGATTTTGCTTTTAAGAAAAGTGACATCTCTGCAGTGCACAGGTTTCAGCGTTGGCATAAAGAAAGCAAGCAGAGAGAAACCAAACCTAGGCTGCCACACCCAAGCTCTGCTGACCTAGTTGTAGGCTTGGAAGATAATTGCAAGCACCTGTCCAGAGAGGGAGAGACACTGCCCGGGAAGCAGGGATATAAACCTTGGCTAGAGAGAAAGCAGAGGAGAGGAGACCCTGGAGGAGGAGGAGAGCCCGGAGGAGGAGAGCCCGGAGGGAGAGAGCATGGAAGGAGAGAGCAGAGAAGGCTTCAAACCCCAGTTCCTGATCAGAAGGTTCAGAGAGTTCAGAGGTGGGAGCCCAGGACTCAGCACAGGAGTCAAAGGAGCCAAACCTGGAACAGGGAGCCATAGCAGAGCTCCTGGAAGGAACTCAGGGAAGTGAACCAGGGACTGTTTCCCAGAAGCTGGAGGGAGACTGGTGAACACAGCCAGGGAGAAGGGTCCACAGCTTCAGGTACAATTTATCCTTACCGGGTGGAGCTGTGCTCAAGAGAGATACAGGGATCCTCAGAGAGAGTATACCCTGAGACATACGTTAAAAGCTCAGAGCTGGGCACTGCATTACTGGAGCCAGAGGAAATGCAGGTTGAGCCTATTGAGCAGGATTTATTGCCTCCAGAAGTACACATGGACTGTACTCTATGTCAAGCTGTTAGCATTGAGTCCCTTTGTTAAAGAATAGCTGAAAAGATAAAGTCTCCTGAAAAGTAGAGTACTGAACCCTAGCCTGAACTGAAGGTAGGAACTTGCTCTTTTAATCGGAAAATACATGTTGCATGTATATTTGAATGCTTGATGAAGACAAAGGTAAAAAGAAGATATTTTTACTTTGTTGAATGAAGAAGCTGTGTTTTCTTTATCCGTTATATTGATAAGCAGCTGCATGACTGTGAAGCTCATCCAGCCTAAGTTGTAAATAACCTTGAGCGAATGAATGGAGAAGTATCCTGTTACAGTCTACATGGACTTTGTTTGCGTTTGGGGAATAAATTTTGTCATTTGCCTTTACTTTTGGTTTCATGACTACACTTCATCTTAGAAGGCCAAAACTACAACTCCCAGCATGCTTCACTGGAGAAAAATAGTTTGTTCAACCTTTTATAAGAGAAGTTAATGGCAACCCTAAGGTAAGCCTTAGGCAGAGGGCTGGGGCGTGACAGCACATACGTGCAGGCTGGACTGAATCTCAGTCCTGGCCTGCATGTACCTGCCTGATCGCAATTCTGATCCTGATCAGACCGGACGCACAGAGGGGATCTACCTGCGGGACAGAATCGGGCCCTAAGTGTCCACTACCACCCTTTAATGCTGGACTGCCTCTAATACACCCAGCATACTTACTGCACGGTAACCCCTTATGACTTCTTTAACGCATTGAAAAGACTCCTCCTTTACTGCCATTTAGTAAACATACACCTAAAACTCTGCACTTGCACGTGTATGTGGCACTGTTGATTTTCCACCAAGGGAGCACCAAACCACGTAAAGATAGGTAAATCCCCCCTTGTTCTCACTCACTCTGGCTCCTAATTTTAGTATAGTTTTTAATATAGTTTTTAATATAGTGTTAAAAATTAATTGAATATGCATGAGGAAGATTGTAGCCTTGAGAAGTTGATGTAGTGATATAGCAATTTAATCCCTCCTCACTTCGGCTCTTAATTTCAACACAGGAAAGAGTGTATGATCGATTTAATATGGATGTATTTATTTGTTTATAAGTCCTTTCCTGTTGACATAGCAAGCTCAAATGGTCATATGTTTCTGTTTTGTTTTAGTAAAGTCATCATAATAGAAATATCTACTAATTAAGGTACAGTATTAGAACACCCTTTCAAGAATCATTTATTTTATTTTATTGATTATCTATGATAAATTATTTTTTATCCATGTATGTCACACTAGTTATATGGTTTTATGTGAGTAAGGCCCGGTTTTATACATGGTTTATATATGGTTTTTAATTATTTATTATTTTATGTTTATTCATATTTATGTTTAAATATGTTGAGTTGTGATGTTATTTATATTTTTAATTATTTATATATTATGGATGCAGCACACCAGAAGCCCCTGACGAAGATTGATCGAAACACGGCTCGTGTCGGGCTGGTGAGCTAATGTATGTGCAATAGAATAATAAAGAATCCTTCCTGGTTTGCCACGAGTTTTAGACTGGGTACTGTTAATTTTCCTACATGTGGATTCACAAAAGGGCTCTTCAGGCTCCATGTAGCAGCATATAAACATAGAACTAGGATGGCAGAAAAAGATCACATGGCCTATCTAGTCTGTCCTTCCATATTAACTACAGCAACATGCATGCTTGTATCTCCTAATTCTGTTTTTTAGACAAGGTTCCATATTTAGCATTTTTCTAAAATACCACCAGAATTGTGAACATGGTGACCTCAGTGTCACTATTGTAACGTGTACTTCTTTTCTAAAATGTGCCTTTACATATGCCTACACACACACTAGTGAGCTTGCATAATGAGTAAGAATCAAGTGCACAAATGACTACACTGGGTAGACAATTCAGATACTTGTTTTATGTGATTTCCTTTTTTGGCCTATCCATCCCTATGTGATCTTTGGTTTCATTTATGTATAGGCCTCGTTTGTGGGGAGGGGGGCGGGGGGTCCCCCTCCACATGTTGCAGTCAGTAATGGTGAACTAGTTCCCCTACCCCCAGTGCCAGTATATCTTGCTTACCCTTTGCCCCCCCCCCCCCCATTTCACTCCCAAAGTAAAAAGGCAAACTACACCAATGCATTTATGCATTAATTCTTTTTGGAATAAAATAAAGCCTGGTGAAAAAGTCACTGTCCTTTTACGACACTCTAATGTAATGTCTGCAGGACTATGTTCCAATGTTGAGCTGTCCATGGTGTTGAGCTGAGATTCTAAGACTGCAGGGATTCTTTTATTTCTCTCAACATAAACAATATACAGTATAGACTGTATAGGCTGGTTAAAATTCTAAACAGAAAGGTAAGATAAAAATGCATTTGTCCTCTTTTTTTCACAGTGCGTCAGGCTTAAGTGAATGGGCTGTTCAATCCATAAAGGTTTTTGCATTAAACTTATATGCTGTTGTCTGCCTTAAACTCAACAGACAACTAATTGACTTTAGGGAAACATTGCACATCCAGCAAGCACGGCAATACTAAAGCAGCTATATGGCATAATGAGATGAAAAAATACATTGACACATAAATTTTTCCTGCCATGTAGACTAAAATATGCTAGGAACCCAATTTAGATTAACAATAAAATCTTTCAGGCTAGCTTATTTAGGATTCTCTCAGATTTCACTTCAGAAAGAAAGAATACCCTGTCCATGTAAAACATATTGTTTTACATGCTATTAAATCACTTCTTTTCTGCTTATGAATGCCTCTTCTTCATTTGAAAATTACACAGCAATAATTTATAGGGGCAATTTTGCATTGCCTGCACTGATGCAAGGTATGCAAGTGCTTCTGTGTCCTTGGACCTTACTGCTAGCTTTCAAAAAGAAATAGTGTGTCCCTGTTTCATCTGTGGGTGGTTGAATGGACAAAACATCCAGCATAATTTTGAATAGGGCTGTGCACAAACAAGAAAAATGTGGTTAGTTTTAATTTTTGTCTGACATATTTCCTGATTTGGGGGTGTTTTTTGGTTAGTTTCACACATTCATTTTAATAGGGAAGTTTCAGTGAATACTAAAACTAAATTTTTTTAGCACATGCTAACTGATGAATTAAAGAATGCTAAGGGCCACTTTTACTCAACACCTAGCATGTGCTATCTGCTAAATAGCCTGTTTTATTCCTATGTGGCAGGTTGCATGTGCTACGGTAAGTGTTTAGTAAAAAGGGTCCTAAGTCTTGTACATTACATCAATGCAGCATGCACTTAATTTTCTTAAGGTGCACAAAGAAACCAAATGCACACAAATGAAAAAAAAACCCAACTCTATGCATATTTTTCTTTCCTTTCCTTGATGTTTCCCCATCCTAAGGAGCATCCTTTTTGCTGTAGGAATAGTTACCTACTTGGAATGGGAAAATTTTCAACCAAAGGAATCCAGATGATTAAATCCCTTTGAAAATATATGTCCTCCTCAGCTGGAGTAAGACAAACCAATAAGTCTGGTATAGGTTGATGGATAAATTAAATTAATTACACCTTCCTCCAAGAATTGATTGGATCAGTTCAAAACCACGCAATCAGGAGTGTATGCATATATGAGTGGAAAATAGTGGATGACGGACCATGCCATTAGATTCAGTTTTGCTCTCTATCCATTTTTCTTCTATTTTTCTATTTCATTGTTGTTTGCTGTGGTCGAGTGGGGGGTTGGCTAAGGACTTGCCCCTCAGTATTCACTCTACCAACATCTAGCACTAAATGGCCAATGTGGAGGTCCTGAGAGATGCCTCAATCAATGTAAGGAGATCTATATATTCTTCACTTGATTCAAACAGGGGGACCTTGCTGAGCCCAGGTGAACATATTCTCCCCTACACATACACACCTTCCACAACTGTTGGTGCCATTAACATGGATTGAGGCAGCATCCCTTTGAATTACAGAAGTGGGGCGGTGTCTAATGCACATGAAGACGTGCCAAACACGACAGGGATTCCAGATGATTTACATAAGAACATAAGAACATAAGATATGCCATACTGGGTCAGACTAAGGTCCATCAAGCCCAGTATTCTGTTTCCAACAGTGGCCAATCTAGGTCATATGTACCTAGCAGTTTCCCCAAGGGACACAGGTTCAACAATGCTTTTATTGGTTCAAGCATTGATATCCTGGGTCCCTTCTTAATAATGGTTTATGGACCTTTCCTCCAGGAACTTGTCCAAACCTTTTTTATCCCAGCTACACTAACAGCCTTTACTACATCCTCCGGTAACAAATTCCAGAGTTTGATTACACGTTGAGTGAAAAAATATTTTCTTTTATTAGTCTTAAATAGTTTACCCTGTAGCTTCATTGCATGTCCCCTAGTCTTTCTATATTCTGATAACGTAAACAATCGATCTATGTTTACCCATTCCACTCCATTCATTAATTTATAGACTTCTATCATATCTCCCCTCAGCCGTCTCTTTTCCAGGTTAAAGAGCCCTAACCTTTTTAGCCTTTCTTCATAGGAGTATCCTTCCATCCCCTTTACCATTTTGGTGGCTCTTCTCTGATCCTTTTCTAAAATCGCTATATCCTTTTTAAGATACGGCGACCAGAATTGCACACAATATTCAAGGTGCGGTCTCACCATGGAATGATATAGAGGCATTATAATATCTTTTGTTTTATTTTCCATTCCTTTCCTTATCATACCTAGCATTCTATTTGCTCTCTTGGTCGCTGCTGCACAGCACATAAAGCAATGACCGCATAGAATTTCAGTGGGATACCCCAAGAAAGCATAGACAATAGTGAGTCACCTTTCAAGCTTACAACCATTGATTTCTACTTCCTAGGTCAGAGAAGGGTTGCACTGATGAGACCACTTGTAATTACCACAGAAGTGTTCTGTCTCGCTATTGCTAAATAAAGCTTTTAATACTGGGACTACTGGACAGATTAGATTTATGACAACAGGAGGCTAAATCTAGAATCTATATTTATGATTTATAAACAGCAAGATTTTCTGTGAAGGTAGAAAGTGAAGGTTGAAGAGGTTTCTAGAGATGGAGGATCAAATGGTAGTGGCTGGGGCTCTACTAAAGCTCCAGTTTTCTTGCACATGGTCTCTTGTTCTCTTGATAGTGGGGTAAAAGAGGAGGAAGGGAGAAGATCAACCTTGAGGGAGGTGGGAGGGAGAGAACTGAATTGGGGGTTGGAAAGGAAGCAAATAATCAGCCCAGAGAAGAAAAAAGGATGAGAAAAATAAGATGATGAGGGGAAGACAGAAAACATGAGATGTGAATGAGAAATTAAGAAAGAAGGTATAGAAAGAGAAAAAAAAACATGGAAGAGAAATAATGAAAGAGATTGGACAAGGAACAGAAAGAGAAAATGGAGAAAAAATAAAGGAGATGGAGGATAGGGCAAAAGGGAGAGGGAAAGGATGAGAAAGCCTAAAAGAAAAGATCATTAGCAGGATGGAGGCTGACAACAGAAAAGTTACCTTTAGGAGGAGAAAAAGACTGTCTTGAGAGTAGAGAAGACAGAAGATGTGAAGAAAGAAAGTGATGCAATGAAAAAGGTAAAAACAGAACAAAATATGCTAATCTGCTTTAATTTTAATGCTGCCTGCCTCTGGGGACTCTCTCCACATTGTGTACTGTTTTAAGTATGTTATTTTGACTTGCTAAGATGGTAATTGTAATTGTTGATTTATCTTTTTATATGTTACATTTTTGTGGTTGTACCAGGAATGGCAGTCTTTGAACTTGCAAATCAAATTGCCTTAAATTTAAAGGACCCAGTTTTCAAATGGATTAATATGGTTAGCAGACCTGCTCCACATGCCAATACTTTTGTCTGGGCTATTCAGTGGCACTAACACGTTTAGTGCCACTGAATATGCACAGGTGCCGCCGCTGCATGCCCTGATGCTAACCAGCACTGGCACCAGGGAAGGTGCTTCAGCACCATCCCCCTGGACAGCACCCAAACCCTATGTGATGCTGTCCAGGGAGGAAGTTCCAGGGGGTGGATCGTTCTGACTGCCGAGCTAGGATTTGTTTTGTGGTGGGGTGGTCTGACTCTAACTGGGATTTGTGCTTTTCTTTTTGGAGGGGGAGAAGAGGGGCTTCTCTAAAGACCTCTCCCAGACTGAGGTTGAATGCCGTCCAGGGGAGGGGGAAATAGTGCTAAAGAGGGGGAGGATGGCCTTCCCTGGTGCTGGTAACCCAGATCAGCAGATCCATGGCACTGGCACCTTTTAACAAGGGGGAAGGGACCAGAGGAAGGTTGTGGGAGGAGGGTTGGCATGTTGCAGTTGCCCCCGCACCCGATCTGGAGTTGTCCTCAGACCAATTTTAGAAAAACGGGTATATAGACATCCCCAGCATGAGAATCCTGTCCTGTGTCATGGATTAAGCTAGAAAAAATTCACTTCATACCCTATATGTGCAAGATGATAAATGACTCATTAGCACATGCATCTCCCCCCCCCCAAGCAATCCTCCATCCGTCCAGTTCTAAAGAGTTCTAAAGAAACAAAACCTAGATACTGCCTCCTCAGCCTCCTATAGACCAATCTCCAGTATTCCATTCATTGCTAAAATCATCAAAAAGTGGTGCAGAAACAGCTACAGGACCACCTGGATGAACACTCCCCCCTTGACATTCACGAACATGGTTTCCGCCCTCAACACGGTGTCGAAACCCTCATGACCTCCCTATTAAACACCCTCATCAAAGGTACTGAAATTATAACTCAAGGTTTTATACTCATCTTTCTGGATATATCAGCCGTGTTTGACTCCATCTCACACCAACTCCTTCTAAACAGGCTCCACAACATAGGGATCCAAGGAACTCCACTGAAATGGTTCTGCTCATACCTATCAGATTAGATTATATACAGTATGTCAAATCTAGTACCCTCACATCCTCTCCCTTCCCACTCAGCCAAGTACCATAAGGCTCTACACTCTCCTCACTTCTATTTAATATCTATTTGCAACCTCTCTGTGAAACTATTTAAAACCATGGATTCAACCACTTAATATATGCAGTTGATATCATGATTGTCACTCCCTTCTCCACAAAGGCTCCAGACTGCACCAAAATCTCCAACTGCTTCTCAGCAATCAATCTACTTAATATATGGATCAATGAACACAGCCTCAAAATAAATCACAACAAAACGGAAGCATTCCACATCACAAGAAACAAGCAATTCAATTCTCCACTTATGATCTTGATAAACAATATACCAGTCAAAATCCAAATCAACTATCTGGGCATCACACTCGACCAAGATCTCAACTTTCAGCCACAAATAAGCTGTATTACCAAGTCCATCTATCTTTAAGTTCCGTACATTAAAGAACCTACGCAAACTCCTCTCTCCAATGGACTTCCATGCAGTATATCAAGCAGTAATCACTCCAGTTTTTTATTACTGTAACTTCATATACCATGGCCTTCCCAAGAGCACCACATATCCTCTACAACTAGCACAAAACACTATAGCTAAAACCATCTTGGCAAAATCCCAACAGGCCCATATCACCCCACTCCTCAAACAACTGCACTGGTTGCCCATCACAAGCAGGATTAAATACAAAACCATTCTAAACACTCTCAATATCCTAAATAAAAAGTCAGCCATCAGCCTCTCTACACTGCTAGCAAGCAACAACCCCGTTAGACCCAAGAGAAAATCTATAGTCAACATGCTGGAAATACCTACCGAAAAACCCTTATACACCCAGAGAACCAACCATAGAGCCTGAGTATCTGAGTCATGAAGTGAGTATCTGATATGATAGGCATGATGTGCTAGTCTCATAACCTACTGTAGACACCCCACTTCTGACCTATGCAGGCTGGGACATCCAAGTAGCCAGTTCTGCAGGCATGCACATACTTCAGTGACATCCACATCTGTAAAATGTTCTACACCCATATTATCTGTGTGGAGCCTGTCTCCAGACCAGTTACTGGGATGCTCATTTTTTGGGGTGGAGACAGAGTGATTTCACTGCCACTCCTCCAGATTTTGGATGTTCTGCTGTGTATCCCAGATTCTTCCTAGACACCCCTTCTAAAATGCTCTTCACATGCAATTGAAATGTTTTCTGTTGAGTCAACACTGATTCCTGGCAACCCAGCAGTCCCTGGGTTTTCTTAGCAAGGCATGACCAGAAGTATACTGCTAGGTCTTTCTTCCAAGGCAATGGAGGGTAAAATGGCACGCCCAAGGCATGCCAGTGGGAATCAAACCCTGGTCTTTTGGTCACCAGGCAGCTGCTCTCACCACTAGGCTTCTCCTGCACTCCCACATCACACACAACTCCCAATCCTTTCCTCGCTCTTCCTGTTCTCCACTCTTAGGACTGCCCACACGTATAACACATCAAAGATACTATGGACGTCATTTTAGACGCATCTACACATGTATACGAAAAGCTAATTTCTGAAAACTTGTGTAAATGCCCAGGCAACAAAGATTTCAAGGGGAGAGGGGTGGGCGTGGTTTGGGCAGGCTGAAATGTTCTTCATACATTTCCTCATTGACTTTTGGACCAGCTCTATGTCATGCACAGGTTTTATAAGAGTACTGGTTTCAGCCAGAGCTGTAAATGAGGGGTGAAAGGATAAATATCCTCAATCCTCTGTTTTTATTTTTGACTCAAATGTTAAAAAAAAAATCTTTTGATGGCTTCACTAATTAATCACCACCAGTTATAAATGCAGCTTTGTGAGACCAGGCCCTTACAAGTAGAAACTGCTGAATGATGCCGTTTTTATTTTCTATTTTGAGATTTGCAGAATCACTGCTTCTTCTGTATGTACCAACAAATACACAGGTATTTGCCAGTGTTCATCACAGACTTTAGTAAAATACCAGGAAATGTGAATGCCCTGACCTAGACACCTCCTTTCCCCCATTGAACCCCTATGCAACATGGGCCTTCACATCTCTTTGTGCCTAATATATAAATGCATGCACCCCATGAATTTTATAACCACCCATCAAGAACAAACAATAAAAACATGCCAAAGAATTGTCCAAAGCTAAGCATATAGAGCCTTTCCACTGTGGAACTCCCTACCAAACAATATCAGATGCACGAAGGACACTAAAGAATTCAGGAAACTGCTGAAGACATTCCTAATCATTGAGCATTTCGGCAACATCACATAGAAATAAACTATACCATTCATCCACACCAGACCTGGACAATGACTACTTAACAATATCCATGATCATACATGACCACAAACTGCAAATAGATTACTTATGTAAATAAGTTATGGAAACATACTGTTATGATACAATGATGACTACAAGTTACAGAGTTTTAAAACACCTTGTTACAATGTAAATAGTTCAGTTCAGTGATGGAGCTTAATGTAAATCACCTTGTTTCACAAGGTAAAAATTGAGTTCAATGTAAACCACCTTGATTTAAGGACAAGGTGGTATATAAATACTGCTGAATAAAATAAATAAATAAACTCCCAACTGAGCAGTTCTGCCTGCTCAACTGTCTTATGACATCACCCCCTAACTGAGCAGAGGTATTCCCAGGGGTGGGTTGAGGAAGGGGTAGCATTTGCATGCATGCTTTAAAAAATGTGTGCATATGTGTATAAAACAAGAGGGAAAATGTATGCATACTAAATAGCAGGTATAAATATAGGTGTAAACGTTCCATGGAGATCATTTCAAAAGATACAGTTGTTGCAAATAGTAGGCAGCCTCCTTTAAAATTGCACTCTAAATGTTACATGACCATAGAGATAAAGGGCCCAATTTTGCATTGGGCAAGGCTAAGCGCCATAGCCGTGTAGTCCTGCCCACCAACCCCTTAACCACAGATATTCACTTCCGTGGCAACCGAAGTGAATATCCAGGGTTTGCTGCACAGCTGGGAAGCCATTGAGCATGGAAAATCGCTGCTGCCTGGTTAGCACTTGCCTCTGCCCTGGAACACCCTCAGCATGCCCCGATGCTAAGCGGATAGCATCGGGGTGTGTAGGGAACTTTGGAGGGGATTTTTGAAGGCAGCAACCAGATAAGTGCCTTTGAAAATCCCTGTTTATGGCATTTACACAGTTTACTGGGCTGTCTTGAAGGACTACAAAAGGGGACTGCTACTTCTGGAGAGAGATCTGCAATTGTGAGTATATACTTCTGGGAATTTTTCTGAAAGGAATTCTTTGGATTAAAGCTGATTAATCTGTGAACCCAGTGTATTTGTTAAATCAGTAAGGGCCTAGTAGCAGCAGTTTAAGTTTAAATTTAAAACACAGAAGAGAGTTTTCTGGTTAAATTTAGAACCCAGCAGAGAGCTTGTAGTTTACATGTAATACTCACTCAGGGCCTAGTAGCAGCAAAGTGCTTTTAATTTAAATTTAAAACACAGAAGAGAACTTTCTGGTTAAATTTAGAACCCAGCAGAGAGCTTCTAGTTTAAATTACATACTAAGTCAGAGCCTAGCTGCAGCAAAGAGCTTTAATTTAAATCAAATCAGAATATAACTTAGCATAAAAGGCAAACAGGGTCAGTATTCTTTGAGCAATAAATAAAGTCTTCTAGAGACCTTTACAAAGAGGCCTTCTACCTAGGGGGCAAGAGACCTCTGAAACATTTTAAATAGGTGTTAAAGCCAGGTGGCAGGTCAAAAGTCCATTTTGAAAGATTCCTTCTATCCAAGCAAGGACTGTAAATCACCCAGGAAGTTGGTCACAGCTTATCTTAGAAGTACAGGACAGGGTACTGTGTAGCAGCCCTCTTTTCATAGGTCTTATTTCCCTCACTCACTCCCCAATACCCACCCACCCCTGGGATAATCGTAGCTTTATAGGTACTTACACATCTTAAAGGAAAGGAGCTACTTTCAGTTGCAGTTCTTTATCCAAATCAGTCATACATTAAGGACCTGAGATTAATTAAGCTTCAGGTGAACAAGGCATATTAAACATATTAGATACACTTTTATTAGTATAAGTATCTACAGCAACCCTTAGTAAGTAAAGAACTTAAAGATCTAAACACAAGCTTAAAACTAAGATGCAGACAGACGTCCAGCAGCGAGATGGGGGCTTTCCAGTCTTTTGCATTGAGTGTCACATGTATGATTTTCTCCCAGTTGGTGAGAGGTCTTATGTGTGCACTAGGTGTAAGGAGCTCTTTGCTCTCAGGGAACGAGTCCATTCTTTAGAGGCTAGAGTAGCAGACTTGGAAGACATAAGAAAGACAGAGAGGTACATAGACGAGACCTACAGGGATATAGTCCCAAAGTCCCACCTCCAGTCTGGCAGTATCCCTATTGACATGGAGGAGAGAGGTCACGTGACAGGATAGCATCACCCTGGTGTGGCAGGAAGTGATCCTGTAACTAGGACCTATCCTCCAGGTGAAGTGAAACCCTCCCGCACCGAGGACGTTTCTCAAGGGCCATGTGCGCATGAGGGAAGGGTTAGGACAGCCGTTATAGTTGGTGATTCAATCATTAGGCATGTAGATAGCTGGTTGGCTGTTGGACATAAGGATCGCCTGGTAAAATGCCTGCCTGGTGCAAAGGTAGCAGACCTCACGCGCCACCTAAATAAGGTCTTAGATAGTGCTGGGGAGGAGTCTGCTGTCTTGGTACATGTCGGTACCAATGATGTAGGAAAATGTGGTAGGGAAGTTCTGGAGGCTAAATTTAGGCTTTTTGGTAGGAAGTTGAAATCCAGATCTTCCAGGGTAGTGTTCTCCAAAATACTTCCCGTTCCACGCGTAGGACCCAAAAGGCAAGCAGAGCTCCGGAGTCTCAATACATTGATGAGACGATGGTGCAAGGATGAGGGGTTTGGATATGTTAGGAACTGGGGAACATTCTGGGGAAAGGAGGGGTTCTTACGAAGGGATGGGTGTCACCTTAACTGGGATGGAACCAGGCTGTTGGCATTAACCTTTAAAAAGGAGATAGATCAGCTTTTAAACTAGATAACAGGAGAAAGCCGACAGTCGCACAAGAGCACATGGTTCGGAAGAATGTATCCTTGAAGGATACTACCAAAAGCAGAGAGGTTCCAAAAAAGAGTAAAGTAGTCCAAATGCCCTTCAGTATGCAGCAGACAGAGCTTAAAGATTCCAAATTACCTATGCCTACCAATAGCCAGATTAATATGAATAAAATACAGTCTCTAAAATGTTTGTATGCAAATGCGTCAAGTCTAAAAAATAAGATGGGAGAGTTAGAACATATAGCACTAAATGAGAGGTTAGATATGATTGGAATCTCAGAGACATGGTGGAAGGAGGACAACCAGTGGGGCACTGTGATACCTGGGTACAAACTATATTGTAACGATAGAGCTGATCAAATTGGTGGAGGGGTTGCGCTCTATGCTAGAGAGGGCATTGAGTCAGAAAGGATTAAAGTTTTGCAGAAATCAAAATTTGCTGTAGAATCTCTATGGATTGGAATTCCATGTAAAAAGGGGAAGGCCATGGCAGTGGGGGTGTACTATTGACCGCCTGGCCAGAATGAACAAATGGATGATGAAATGCTCAAAGAAATCAAGGAAGCTAATAAAAGTTACCGCACAGTAATAATAATGGGAGATTTCAATTACCCCAATATCGATTAGGTCAGTGTCACGGCAGGACATGCTAGGGAGAAAAAGTTCCTAGATGAAATAAATGACTGCTTCTTGGAGCAGCTGGTTCATGAACACCAATTTTTAAAAAGGGTTCCAGGGGTGATCCTGGAAACTACAGACCAGTGAGCCTGACATCAGTACTGGGAAAAACGGTAGAAACTATCATAAAGAACAAAAGTTAAGAATTGTACATAGTTTCCCCCAGTTACTTCCAAGTTGATCTCCCTGTTTATTGTAAATACAACTCAAAGTTCCTTGTGTTGTATAGTTGATGTTAAATGTAAACCGCTCTGATCTAAAATAGAGCGGTATAGAAGAACTGTTAAATAAATAAATAAATAAATAAACATGTAGATAGTCATGGCTTAATGGGAGACAGCCAACATGGCTTTAGACAAAGAAGACCTTGTTTTACTAATCTTTTATGTTTTTGAAGGTGTGAATAAACAGGTAGACAAAGGTGAGTCGGTTGATATAGTGTATTTGGACTTTCAGGAAGCCTTTGACAAGGTCCCTCATCAAAGATCTTTCGCAAAACTAAAGAGTCACGGGACAGGAGGCAGTGTACTATTGTGGATCAGGAACTGATTAAAAGATAGAAAGCAGAGGGTAGGGCTAAATGGCCAATTTCCCCAATGGAAAAAGGTGAATATTGGAGTACCCCAGGGATCTGTGCTGTATCCGCTGCTTTTTGACATATTCATAAATTACCTGGAAAAGGGAATAACGAGTGAGGTTATCAGATTTGCAGACGACACAAAACTATTTGAAGTTGTTAAAACCCATGAGGATTGTGGAAAATTGCAAGAGGATCTTGATAAATTGGAAGACTGGGCTTCAAAATGGCAGATGAAATTTAATGTGGACAAGTGCAAAGTTATGCAACTAGGGAAGAACAACCCAAACTATGATTACAATATGCAATTTTCCACATTAGGAACCACCACCCAGGAAAAAGATTTAGGCCTCATTGTGGATAACATGTTAAAACCCTCCGCCCAGTGTGCAGCGGCGGCCAAGAGCAAATAGAATGCTAGGTATCATAAGGAAAGGAATGGAAAATAAAACAAAGGATATTAAAATGCCTCTGTATCGTTCCATAGCGCGACCGCACCTTGAATATTGTTTGCAATTCTGGTCGCCGTATCTTAAAAAGGATATAGCGTTATTAGAAAAGTTTCAGAGAAGAGCCACCAAAATGGTAAAGGGGATGGAAGGATACCCCTATGATGAAAGGCTAAAAAGATTAGGGCTCTTTAACCTGGAAAAGAGACGGCTGAGGGGAGATATGATAGAAGTCTATAAATTAATGAATGGAGTGGAACAGGTAAACGTTGATAAATTGTTTACATTATCAGAATATAGAAAGACTAGGGGACATGCAATGAAGCTTCAGGGTAAGCTATTTAAGACTAATAAGAGAAAATATTTTTTCAATCAACGTGTAATCAAACTCTGGAATTTGTTACCGGAGGATGTAGTAAAGGCTGTTAGTGTAGCTGGGTTTAAAAAAGGTTTGGACAAGTTCCTGGAGGAAATGTCCATAAACCATTATTAAAAAGGGACCCAGGATATCAGTGCTTGACCCAATACAAGCACTGTGGAACCTATGTCTTTTGGGGAAACTGCTAGGTACGTATGACCTAGATTGGCCACTGTTGGAAACAGGATACTGGGCTTGATGGACCTTGGTCTGACCCAGTATGGCATATATTATGTTCTTATGTTCTTATAAACCATGTAAATGCCTTTTGAAAATGCCACTCAAAATGTACATTTATTAAATGAGAGCAAGAGACCACCTGCTGTTCCTTGTAGCAGAAATGTCAGTGAAGCTTGATGGTGTCACATGATGCTTCACTCTTAGACTGTGATTTTGTACATCTTCTGATTGTCAGGAGCTAGCAGATACCACCAATGGCCTGCTTTCTTCACATCATGTCTTCCATCACTTGTTTTCATCATTAGTCATAGTGAGAATTCCAGGTCAGTCTTCTAGACCAGAACAAAGATCAATTCCAGACAATGCAGCCTCATGAAGAAGTGAAAAGTCGGCAAGTGCACTCCAAAGACTTTAGGCCTCACTTTTGTTCATCTGAATGTACCCATTTGGTTAGTCTTCGGGAACCAAAGTATTTGTGTGTTCATCCCATTAGTCTCCATTAAAGTCTATCAGGGAACCTATTTTACAGTGCAACAGTCCAACTTTTCATCTATTTTCAATCAAGAATGCTTGAAACTTGATGGTAGGCATCTTTAACAGCACTATAAGCAACCAGGGGCACCACAAGAGCAGTAAAGAGTAAGTACAGTGGCAGAATGAGTTCCAGAAACCACCATCAGAAAGGCAAAGCAGTACAAAGAGCACAATGAACACCTCAAGTTAATGGAAGAGGGCAAAGTAGCACCGTAATTGGTACAAGCATACCAAGGCACTTTGAAAGGAGTAAAATGGAAAGGAAACCTGCCCAGCATCTGGATTGGTTGCAACACCTTAAACATGCCAAGGGGACCAGCATAGCACCAAGATTGGTTGTAAGGTCCTAAATTATGACAGGAGAACTAGCACAACACCTCGATCCCCTGTAAGGCCTTAAAACATGACAAGGGGATCAGCACAGCACAGCACCCAAATTGGCTGCAAGGCCCTAAATTATAGCAGGAGGACAAACACAGAACCCAAATCAGCTGCAGCACCTTCAACATGTCCAGGGGACCACCACAGCACCTATATTGGCTGCAGGGTCCTAAAACACAAAGGGGGGTCATTCTGAGCAACAAATAGCGGGGTTGTATGTCCTGTTGGGATGTCCATCCCTGCTATTCATGCCCTTTCATGGCCCCGTCCTCCTTCCCCAAGTGTTGTATGGGGAAGGTAGATGGGGGCAGGAAAGGGGAGGATCAGGGGTGGTGTTAGGGTGGGCAGTGGGATGTCACTGGTCCCGAATGTATGGGATAGATTCTAATGTTGGCCCTGTACATCCGGGGCCGGCGACTTGAACGGGGAAGTTATTCCACTTCCGAAGTGGAATAACTTCCCTGATGCGGCAGGAATGGAAGGACTGGGGCTCAGATGGGGTGGCAGGGGGCAGATGGCATTCCCCGCAGCCCAACCCTGGCCCTGGGAGGCCAGATCAGGGGTCAGGCTGCAGGGAAAGCACTTTGGGAGCTGGCAACCAGGGACCACAGCTTTTAAATAGAGCCGTGGTGCCCTAGCAACAGGACACCATGGTGCCGCAGCTCCATTTAGAAGCCCTGATTGAGTTAGTAGGGCAAGGCCTGTACATGCATGCTGGGCTGAATTGCGAACCCGGCCTGCAAATAAAGGCCTGTTTGTGATTCTGATCCCATGGGGCTAGATGTGCACAGAGGGCCTGTATGTCCCAGATGGAATCAGGCCCCAAAGAAGAAGCAGCATAACAGCAGAAGAGGTCTCACAAGCTCTGGCCACAAAAGAAGGGGGAGTTCAGCTGATCTGTGTGCTCGCAAGTAGAGTCCTGGCATTGAAGACTTTGGTCCCAGCATACAGTAGGAACCTTAAGTATAGAGGAAGATCCCCCCCCCCCCCCCCCCAGGGAGAAAGAAGCAGCCATGAACTGCATAAAAGACATGCTGAGGGATTTAAATAAGAATCAGAGGATGCAACATGGTGAAGTCTCCAAATTTATTTATTTATTTTTATTTAGCTGCATTTATATCCTGCTTTTCACCGAGTCAAAGCGGTTGGAGGATACATTTAACACGAGGGGATATGAGACACATACACTAATACTTACAGGGAACATGGGCAATGGAGGGTTAAGTGGCTTGCCCAAGACCACAAGGAGCACCTGTGGGACTAGAAACCCCAGTCCTTCCGGCCCAAAGTTGCTGTCCTCTAGTGGGATATGAACCACCAACCTTCTGGCCTGTGGTACCTTGCCCCAACCACTAGGCCACTCCTCCCTTCCAAATGCAATGGGAGTGGATTTATAATGCTGGTGGTGAAAGAACAGAAGAACTGAGGAAGACTAATGCAGCAGCAAGATAGGCTGGAAACCCCTATAATGAATGGCTAATGCTTGTAGCAGAAGGCTGACAAGTAATGGAGGATGATGATGTGAGGACAATCTGTCACCCCATGATAGCTGGGATTGATTCCACCATCATCACTCCATGTTTATCCCTCCTGAAAGAGGAAATACCATTGCTCATTCAAGGGTAAAGCAATAGCTAAGCTTCCCTGCATGAACCTCCAAACAAGTGCAATAATGTAAATTTGTAAAGAATGTTGAAGAAAGAACTCAAAGCTCGTTGACTCTGGTAGGCTGGCAGTGTCCCACCCACCCCATCCCCACCCCTACTCCCACTATGCCCAGTTTGGTTTCTCCCAGACTCAGGTTGTTGGGAACTGTATGCCAAAACAGGTGGCAAAACACCAAAAGAGGTGAATAATGACAAACCTAAGCCCCCACAAAGGTGAAAAGCAGGAAGAGAATGAGGAATGGCTCAGAAAAAGCCAATCACATATCTGTGCAGCTTTAGTCTCCATATCTTAACAAGGATATAGCGTTATTAGAAAAGGTACAGAGAAGAGCCACCAAAATGGGAAAAGGGATGGAAGGATTCCCCTATGAAGTGAGGCTAAAAAGGTTAGGGCTCTTCAACCTGGAAAAGAGACGACTGAGGGGAGATATGATAGAGGTCTATAAATTAATGAGTGGAGTGGAACGGGTAAATGTAGATTGATTGTTTACACCATCAAAAAGTAGAAAGACTAGGGGACATGCAATGAAGCTACAGGGTAACCTATTTAAGACTAATAAGAGAAAATATTTTTTCACTCAAAGTGTAATCAAACTCTGGAATTCGTTACCGGAGGATGTAGTAAAAGCGGTTAGTGTAGCTGGGTTTAAAAAGGTTTGGACAAGTTCCTGGAGGAAAGGTCCATAAACCACTATTAAAGGAGACCCAGGAAATCCACTGCTTGCCCCAATACAAGCATTGTGGAACCTGTATCTTTTGGGGAAACTGCTAGGTACTTGTGACCTAGATTGACCACTGTTGGAAACAGGATACTGGGCTTGATGGACCTTGGTCTGACCCAGTATGGCATATCTTATGTTCTTATGTGATCAAGTCTAAACAATTCAAAATCAATGAGCCACCTAAAATCTACCTATACTGTTTATCATTTATCCATTCAAAATCAGTATCATGTACAACTCTAAATTATTCCTTATTTTTCAACTCAATTTTTTTGTTGGACCGATTTTTATAGATACAATGTGTCACCAGCAGTGGCTGAACTAGTAGTGGATAGCTAGGCACACTGCTGGGCCTGACCCTTCTATGAAAGAAAGTGTAGTTGAGACGGAGTGGTCAGGTTGAAATAAGGATTTATTCCCCTCCCGGGGTTTGCTGGATTTTCAAAACAGTACAAAAATACCAAACTTAAGAGGCAGCCATGCTTCTGGCAAAAACAAAAGGTGAAAGGAAAACACAGCTTCTTGCTTGAACAGAACCAATAATTATAACAAACAGAAATCAGGTAACAACGTTGGCAGTTCCCTCTGTGCACGTTTATCTTTCTCTCAGGCACACTTATCTTCTACTAGCGTAGAGAAGTTTCATCAGTTACACAGGTACACTAAAAAATTTTTTTTTAAACTGCCTCTAATGTTTCGATTGATTTTTACGTTTTTTGGTGCGCTGAATCCAAATCT
This sequence comes from Ichthyophis bannanicus, assembly GCA_033557465.1. Lineage (NCBI taxonomy): Eukaryota > Metazoa > Chordata > Amphibia > Gymnophiona > Ichthyophiidae > Ichthyophis > Ichthyophis bannanicus. The sequence continues at coordinate 1,623,573,544 of CM066031.1, read as the reverse complement.
GGTAACCAATTTGCTCCATCACGTACAGATCTTTTGCTACATTGGGTTAGCAGTTTGAGGTGAACGTTTCAGATTGAGTGCGATTGAGATAAAAGTTTCTTGGATGAATTCTTTATACTAATTGTTTAGTAGTTATTCAAATAAGAATAAAGAAAATTGTAACAAGGCAGCACATAAGAATAGAGTAATGTCAACAAAACACACTGTGATGGTAGCAAAATTGTCTGCACTTAAAACAGCCACATACATGTGCACAAACATTGAGCATATAAGAGCGAGGTTAGACACAAAGCAAAGCAAAGAAATGTGCAAAAAATGTTGTACAGGTATGTATGTAAGAATAGAAAACGCAAACCGCACCATTGCAATACATGAAGACAAACACCCGATGGGGTGAAAATAAAATTCTAATAAATGAGATCCGACACTGTGGTAATAACTAGCAAATTTTTATTTCAAAGTTTAGTAAAACCACGATATTTGTCAACACAGTTTAGATTTTAAAGTCATTCTTGGGTCAATCAATCTCCTGGTGGGCCCGTTTCTTCTTCCCCCGAATGCTTCTCTTGGTGCGCTGCTTGGCGTATTTTTCATCTTGGGTTTCCCGCAGCAGCAAACAGCAGAAATCAGCCATCATAGTGGTGTTCCATCTTCCTTGGTACCTTCTCTCTGCGTCCTTGATGTCCTGGTGAAACCTTTCACCTTGTTCTTCACTGTACGCCCCCAAGTTTTCGGGAAAGTAGTTCACATGGGAGTGCAAGAAATGGACTTTCAGGCTCATGTTACAGCCTTGTTCTTTGAAGGCATTGAGCATCCTGGCAACAATATCCTTATAGTTCTCATCCCGCCTGTTCCCCAAGAATTTGAGAACAACATCCTTAAAGGAATCCCAGGCTTCTTTTTCCTTCTCAGACATCGTTTCAACGAATGCTCCTTCTGAAATGAGTTTCCTTATATCAGGGCCAACAAACACTCCTTCCTTTAGCTTTGCTTCAGAAAGTCGGGGGAACTTTGAGCAAAGGTACCGAAAGCACTCACCATCTTTTGGAAGGGACTTGATGAATTGCTTAATGAGACCCAACTTAATGTGGAGAGGTGGTAATAGAATTTTATCACGAGGTACCAAGCTCTCATGAAGAACATTTTTCTCACCGGGTCTCAAATACTCCCGAATTGGCCAGTCTTTTTTCCCCCAGTGTAGGTCGCGGGCCCGGCTATCCCACAAGCAAAGGAAGCAGGGATATTTGGTGAAACCGGATTGCTGCCCTAATAGCATGGATAGAATTTTAAAGTCTCCACAAATCATCCACTTATGCTCATCATAACGAATCTTCTGAAGAATCAGGGCCAAATTCTCGTATTTTTCTTGGAGAATAACAGAGTGAGCAATAGGAACTGAAGCGAATGTGTTGCCATTATGAAGAACACCTTTTATGCTGTCTTTTGACGAATCAATGAACAGCCGCCATTCAGCAGGATCATACTTGAGTTTAAACTTTTCCATCACTCCGTATATATCGTTGCAAAATACCAAATCTTCCTCTTTGCTGAAATACTTCAAAAATTGTGTCTCGCGGTTGCGGTACCAATAAAAAGTTGTTCCTGGTGACAATAGATTTTTCTGTTTAAGCCGAGAACCTAGCAGTTGGGCAGCATCTTTTGGGAGTCCTAAATCCCGGACTAAATCATTCAATTCAGCTTGAGAGAAAAGTTCAGGTTTCGGATCTGGTTCAGTTTCAAACTCGGAAGTACTGGACTCATCGGGAAAAGCCATCTGATGAGTCTCATCATGATCAGAACCGTCCACACAAATATGATCCAAAGATTTTGGTGGTTCAGGCACAGGTACTTCGTTGCTATGAGGCATAGGCCTAATTGCTGAGGGAAGGTTGGGGTAACTTATTACGTTCTTATTTTTTAAGTTGTATCCCTTCACAATGCAAGAGCAAAAATAGCAGTCACTGCTGTGGTCTCTTTGTTCACGCCACATCATAGGTATTCCAAAACGAAATGCTTGTTTTTTACCTTTCATCCATAAGCGTAGATCTTCCTCACATGTCTTGCACACTTTGTGAGGAGCCCACGGTTTGTCTTGATCGCCTAACTTCGAACCGAAATAGGCAAAATATACTTTTTTAATAAATGCAGAAATGTTCCTCTGCCGCTTTTTCACGGTATATTCCCCACAAATAAAACAAAAACTGTCCGGAGAGTTGACGCAACCTCTGGCTCTGTGAGCCATCACAAATACACAGCACTGCAAACTACAACTGTAGTGAACCACTTCGGAATAAAGCTGGATTACGACTGAGCAAACAAAAGGTAATAATGAACTTGCAAGAAACTGAAATTTGACAGGAACGTTCATGTCGCAACCACCGTGTTTGAGCGAGCGAACGAGGCGAGGCAAACAGGAAAGAACATGCGCCAGCGCGAGTACTGGATTTAGCCCCCCGCCTCCCAATTGTCCTGTTAATGTATAAAATGAATACAAAACACTCTAAAATGTCATGAGGGAGTGTTTCTAGTTAGATAACCATTACAACCTCTATTTTGGGTCAAGAAAATAAACTGCAGTCGGCTAAAAAGAAATTATGTGAACATTCCTTATATGGGTAAGAAATCTAATTTTGCATGAAAACGTGACGTTATGGAACATTTTGGCTATTTTTCCTGGATTCAGCACCCCAAAATCTATAGGAATCAGTTGCAAAACTGGAGGCAGTTTTTTGGTAGTGTACCTGTGTTATTAATAAAGAACAGTCCATGTCCTCAACATAGGGAAAGCATTCACTTTGCTCCGTGCACATCGGTTCATCAACTATCTTATCTTCTTTAGGGCAGAGAGTCTGGAACTTTCTCCAATCAGTCCCTGGCTTCTCTTCACCACTCTCTCCACAGTATGGCAAATAATTATCAGATAGTTTGTAAAACTGCCTTGTTCTGTTTCTAATGGGTCTCTCTCTTGGCAGTTTTCTGTCAGGCTTTAAATACATGCAATCATCTTCTTCACTCATACATATGTCCTCAATCACTTTACTTTCCTTTTCCCAAGGTTGTAAATATCTTAGGCCATTCTGCCTTTCAGTAATACAGAGTTCCTTACCAGCTGCTCTCCGTTCTCCCCACTGACCTCTGTGTCTGGGAAATTCTTCCTGCGTCACAGGTGAGTGTTTCCTGCAGTTAATCCCTCTGCTGGTACACGGCTTTCTGTCTCTTTTCAAAGCCCTGCTTGGCTTTCTATTCCAAGACTCAAATGAAACAGCATTAGGCTGAGAGTATTCTGACCTTCTGTTAGAGAGCTGCAAGTCTTCCCTTACTTGCCAAGTTTCCAAATCACTCTCAACTTCTGAGTCTCCAAAACCACCGTCAGAATCAGCATATGAATCCAACTCAGCCTCTCTCACTGCAACTCCTGCTGGATCTCCTACCAGCTTTCTTCCTCGATCTAACTCTGTTTGCCTACCACGTTTCTTATACATGGTTAGGGGCGTTTTCCTGCACATGTGCAAACTGTTCTCTTCATTACTTGGGGAGTGTTTGTTGGCTAGGCGTGCCCTCAGACCTCGTGTCTCAGCCTGCTTTGGTTGCCTATGGTAACTGTGAAGCTTTTGATCTCCCTTCCTGTCAGAATCTGTGCCAAACTCAGCAGCTTTCTGTGTTTTAAAGGTATAGGGCAGAACTTCGGTGTCACAAATGTTTTATAACCCAATCCATTTTAATGATAGGATAAGACGTTATCAGGGTATCCGCAACTCTGTGAATCGAAACGTAAAGCCAATTTTACTTAGTCCCACATTCAAACAATTGTATAATATGTATGTAATATTAGAATAGCAAATCACAATTCTTAAATGTTGCCACTACCCCAGAAGTATGTCATTCTTAACTGAATGCCTTAATGGTCTGAAGCACCAGTGTGCCCATGGCCACAATCATAATCACATAGCTGCAGACTCCAATGAACAAACCACTGCAGCACTGTATTTTGAGCTTATCCTTTTCATTTGGGTTCTAGCACAGGGTAATAAAGACTTTCTCATCTGCAGAGATCCCTAAACAGCCTTTTCGCCTGAATCATCAGCCTTTCCAAAGATGTCTGTTTCCAAAATCCAGCGCTTTCAATACAGCATATCTGAAAGCATACAGTTTATGGTGTGTGTTTGGTTGTATTGTCAACACCATAATTATAATTCAGTTGCCAGAAAGGCTCACTGGTCATAAAGTCACGCAGCTAGAAGGCTGGCAGCAAACCGGCAATGGCATTTAAATAGGGTAAAAGTTACAGAAGCAGTACATCCACAAAGGTGCAAAGCAGGAGAAGGGTGATGAGTGTTCCTTAAAAGCCAAAGCACACTGGTTGCAAAGCCATGCATCAAGAAGGGTGGCATGAACCAGCAGGGAAGGGCAGTAGCAAGGCAAGCCATGAAAGCAATGCCAACAAAGTGGCCCAAGTAGCAATAGCAGAGAAAGACAAGGGGAAATAAGGTCTCTTTTTTTGTTGTTTATTTCATTTTTTAAATTAATTTATTTTTTGGTTGTGCCATGTAGGTCTAAACAGCCCCTCTGGAAGTGTGATAATAGGCCACAGAGCAGCTGTGCAGATGATTGCACTATGGCTGTGCTTTGGTTCTCGAGAGCAGGACTGGCAACAAAGGGGCAGGTCATGACAGAAAAGGTAGGACAGTGAGACTTGCACCACAGCAGAGAGACATTTTTTTGTTCTTTTTGTTTTATTTTCTTTATATTTTTTTTGGATTTTGCTTATTTTCCCTTGCTTTATTTCTTTTAACTTTTGGCATTGGAAGCTTAAATGTAGCCATTGGAAAGGGGCATCATCCCTAAGAGTCTGCAATGCAAACTGTCAAAAACATAGCTAGACCCTGAAAGCAGAGAGCGTAGGCGTCTATCTCTGCATAGTTGCATGAAAATTAAGGGAAAACAAGGAAGGGATGGAGGGGGTTGTTTTCAGAAAAAAATAGCTTTCCACCAACTCTGAGAGTATCCATAAACAGATGCACTAAAGGTTTGAGGCCAGTCTCCATCCCCAGACCTCTATCCACTTCCAGGCCTTGCTTTTAATCTCAGGATAAGATTTAAAGTCCAGGCCAACTCTGGAGGCAAATCATCTTTGAACTGCTGAACCAAACGGGATTGTCTCATTAGGAGTTCCTTTAGTGATGATTGGAGGCATTGGAGAATATAAGAGAACTGAGGTTTAACAGTTCGTTAATCATAGAGAGCTTGGTCAGGGTACCTGGTGGTCAATTTGATGAGATGCTTTGTGATTAGGAATTGTTTGTTGTGTATTATTATATATTTGTTATGTATTAAATTCAGGCTGTATTGAATGTGTTGCACTTTGATGTTAATCACATTAACGCACTGTGAGAAAAGAAGAGTTCTAAACAGAACTGAATAGGCGAATGATGGCCATGCTATATTGCTTTATACATATGCTATTACAGTGGTTCCCAAGCTTTTTCTTATCATGGCACATCATCAGCTTCCCCTACCCTTCCTCTGGCATCATCATCCTCAACGTTTTTCTCCCCAAATCCCCTGGCATCATCACTTTTCTCTCCCTCTTCCCCCATTCCCCCAGCATCATCACCTCCCTTCCCTTCACTTCCCTCCAGCCCCTGGTATGACTCTCTTTCCTACCTTTTCCTTCAACCTCTCCCCCCCCCCCACCCACACAATAATCACCTTTTATTTCTACCCCACTGGCATAATCACCTTACCTCCCTGCTAAAGGAATCTATCCCCTGTGCCCATCACTCTGAGGTGTTCATTTTCCCTTTATCACAACCCCTAGGAATTCATCTGTTTCTTACCTTCTCCTGCACCCCTAAGGAATTTATTTATTTATCATGCATTATTTACTGCCTTTATGAAGATATTCACCCAAGGAAGTGCACCCCTTGACATAGACTAGATTGTAGCGGCAGCATGACATTAGCAAAATGATCATGTTAGAATAATAGACAATTCAAACAGTGAGATAAACATGGAGAAAGTAAATTAAATCCTAATAATGTCAATAATATGATACAGTGTCATAAGAAAATAAGAAATGCCATACTAGGTCAGATCAAGGCCCATCATGCCCAGTATCCTGTTTCCAACAGAGGCCAATCCAGGTCACAGTAGAAAATTCATCTAACAAAAATATGCCAATTCTCACTGGTTACTGGATCACTGACCAAGAATAAACTATAAGAAAAGAGAAATACTTAACATAACAGAGAACCAAAACTTTATGTCGCCTACAACCATTAAGGTCAATGAGATAGAATTAGAAGTAAAAAGATGAAGTGCAGTACCTAAGAATAATGCTGGATTGATGTCTAACCTTACAGGTTCACATCCACAAAAGTGCAAGAATGATGACATTGCTCAGTCAAATGAGATACAAAGAACTGATAACTATCTTCAAAATATTGCATAATTTAGCTTCAGAGTACCTTCAATCTATCCTCCAAAAACCTCCAGACAACAGACTAAGGAGAAATTGTACATAAAATACATTTGTCATACCGCTTGAACAAACCAAGCGCAACCAAACTGCTTGCTCACACGCATTTTCACTATATGCACCAGGACTTTGGAATGCCCTCCCTATAAAAGCTAGAGCCATAACAGACCTTACAGAACACTATAGGGAACTGACGACACTACTTTTCAAAGAGCACTGTGGAGAAGAAATATAATATGGGAAGCCTAACAAGAACCTAACAGCCTGACAATCGCCCACTGCCAATGGCCTTTTATTAACTACTGTTCATTCAATAATCAGTTGAATTCAATCTTCCTTGTTGTAAATCTGTAATTTCTCAACAGCAGATCTCAGATAAACATTAGCACCAAACTCTGGATTAGACAATCTCCAGTTGTGTGCCTGTTCCTCCACATGGAAATTATTTCCATGTGGAGGAATTAGCGAGTTTTTGATTCAGCATTTCACACATTTCGAAGGAGTTTGCAGTGATGAATATGCTTTTGAGCTAAGTACTTCATTATTCTTATTTTTAGTTTAATTTACAGCTGCTCATTGATGTGAACAGGCACACAACTGGAGATTGTCTAATCCAGAGTTTGGTGCTAATGTTTATCTGAGATCTGCTGTTTAGAAATTACAGATTTACAACAAGGAAGATTGAATTCAACTGATTATTGAATGAACAGTAGTTAATGGTGATACGGGGAAGTATTCATTCAAAGAAACAAGCCCTATTTTTTGGTTTGTGATATTACATAAAAATGGCCTTTTATTAACAAGACTCCTCACGCAGTTATCAGTCAAAAGCCAAGTACAAACATTATTAAAAGATAAATATTCTTACCGTTCCCAAATGAGATACTTCATGGTCTATGTAAAGCTGTCAGGTGCTAATGTAACCCATGTTGTTCTGTTTAATACATTGTTTTGCTAAGTGTCCTATGTAACTGTAAAACTTTATGGTTAAACGTAAACTGCTTAGATCCAAGGAAAAGCGGCCAATAACAACTATTAAATAAATAAATAAAGATATGATATGATATGATGTCAGCACAGTAGAAATGATGTACCATAGAAGGCAGCACAGTAGAACATTCATATAGCATAGTTAGCACTGTACAACTAAATATCGTAATAAGCAGCAGAAGGTGCACGTGCAGTTGGGATAGGCAAGATGGGTAAGAAGAAGGCATAGGGATAAATAAAAATGAGTAGCTAGATTGAGGATAAATTGTATGTGGAACTGGATTCCACTACAAGGTATGCAGCAGCCTAGCCCTGCAACAGTATGAGGGAATAAATAGCCAATCATGAGTGGAGTGGAGGAGTAGCCTAGTGGTTGGGGGCAAGGTACTTCAGGCCAGAAGGTCAGGGGTTCAAATCCCACTACAGGACAGCAACCTTGGGCTGGAAGGACTGGGGTTTCTAGTCCCACAGGTGCTCCTTGTGGTCTTGGGCAAGCCACTTAACCCTCCATTGCCCATGTTCCCTGTAAAATAGTTATCTCCAAGTTATAATACCCTGTTCAATGTAATTTCAGTTAGTTCAATGTAAACTGCACTGATGCAGAATAGCACAGTATATAAGAGAATGTAAATAAATAAATAAAAATAAAATAAAAATCATAACAGCACCATTAAAGGCTTGGGGGAAGAACAAGACTTTCACCTGCTTCCTGAAGTAGAGGTGATCTTGAGTTAGACATAGTCCCCTGGGAATGATTTCCTTTTGTGAGAATAGCAGAGGAGGAGGTAGCTGAAGCAGGTAAGGGCTCACCAGCTCCCACCTGCAGATTGGAGGAGGACCTGAAGGTCATGGGGGGGGGGGGAGAATACAACAGAAGAGTTTGTGGTGGCCAGTAGTGGCAGCAGTGGTTTGATCTGCTCCGAGTCTTCTTACAACTGAGCTCTGGCTGTCTGGTGGGAAAGCTTTGCAGCACACTGTTTGGAAAACACTGCTCTACCTCAGTTTACTGTTGCCTTTTGTGCTATGTATAACATGTGCAACTGTTTTGCTATAGTTTGTCAATAAATATGTTTTTTTTCTTTTGGAGAAAACTGTATATGTTATTTTTTCATCAAATGGGTGTGGCAATAGCAGAAAAAGCCTCTTTTACAAACGTCTCCTTTTTCTCAGAGATAGAAACATAGAAACATGATGGCAGAAAAAGACCACATGGCCTATCTACTCTGCCCTTCCATATCACCCACTACAAGAGTCCCCTTTTTTCCTTTAGAGAGCCTCTGAGATGATTGAGGATATATACAGTAAGAAAGGAGAAGGATATGAACATTTGAGAGATGCAAAGAAAGGGAGGTTGCCACTTGCCATCTTTCTGCATATGTTTAGTATCTTGACATGTGCTGTGTACTAGGCTGCTACACTCTAGACCTCAGGTCTGATTTTCATTCCCTTCATCCTCCCAACACAGTGCCAGTCTCTCCTCCTTTCAGCTTAGCTTTGATCCTTCATCCTTTTGTCCAACCCACAACAAACTGATGAATTAAAAGGAACCAAGGGAGGTGTGCCGTCCTGAATGGCATTCAAGAGAGAGAGATTTACAGTATTGGGTTGACATGTGCAAGAAAATATGTCGATATGGAATCCTTGTGCGCCTCTATTTTTGTTCTCCTTCTTCCTTTTTCTCCACTACTCTTCTCTTTCTCTTTCTTTTTTGTCTCTTTCCTCCTCCTCCTCCTCCTCTTCTACTCTTTGTTCATGTATTCTTCTGCTTGCTGCAGTAGCCAAGATGCCTCCATTTTAGCCTGTGCAATGAGAATCTAGTGTGTGGTCCAGAATGGATAGGAAATTTTTGTCTGCTGCATGCGGTAACTATTAGCATGCATTTTAGTGAATAGGATAATAATTTACATGACTCACTATGTCATTTTTGCTTCTCATTATGCTCATTAGCATGCACTTAGATATTACAGTTTACCATCTGTTCCCTAAACCATTAGAGGTACCTCAGTGCCCACCATAAAGCTTTAGTAAATAAAATGCTGTTTACTGTGAATGCTAAACAGGTTACTTGTGCTCAATAACTTTTGGCTGCTTTTGGAGAATTAGGTATTTTAAGCCATGTAATTCTATAGCTTTAATATTATTTTTTATATACAATCCCACTCCTCCTCCCCTTCTTCCTACCTGTCATTCCTGCATAAAGTATAGCCTGGTATAATTATTTCACAGTCAGGGTTGTATGTACACTATGGGGCATGTTTACTAAAACCCCGTTAAAGTGCGGGCCCCGGTAGTGTGCGGGTGCCATATAAGGAGTGGGCGTTCCGTCCTGAAAAAGGAAAGGCGGAATTTACATATGCGCTAAGGTGCGCGGCGCCCATGTGCGCCCTGCACCTTAGCGCATGAGATAGCTGCGCGGGAGGCATAAGTGGCGCACTGAAGTGCAAGAAATAGAGCAGACCCACAGCACAATGGTTAAGACACTGACCAGCGGTACAGGGATCAGGGGTTCAATCCCCCACAGTGCCCAATGTAGGCAGCTGGCTGAGGCATTAATTTATGAGGTGCAGAAATACTGGGCGGCATAAGGCGGCGCACTGATGTTTATGGAGGTATTATAATACTGGGCGGTATAAGTGGCGCGCTGATGTGCAGAAAAAAGAACAGAGCCACAGCACAATGGTTAAGACACTGACCAAGGGTGCAGGGATCAGGGGTTCAATCCCCCACAGTGCCCAATGAGGACAGCTAGCTGAGGCATCACTTCAGGAGCCAGTGTAATATTGGGCTGCAGAAGGCAGTGTGCTGATGGCCATAAGGCAGCATGCTAATGATTTTGGAGGCATTTTAATGTTGGCAGGCATATGGAACAAAACCACAGCACAATGGTTAAGGCACTGACCAACAGTGCAGGGATCAGAGGTTCAATCCCCCAAAGTGCCCAATGATCAAGGCTGGCTGAGGCATAACATATTAAGGGGAAGATCACTTTAGGAGGCATTTTATTCATATTTTAATTATCACTACTAGCAAACGCACTCTCAAAGCGTGTTAACATAGGGCGCACTATAAGGCACATTTTAAAGTGCACTGTCAGCCAAGGCACCCTAGAATGTTGCTTATAGGGCGCTTTAGAGGGTGCCGTATGAGGTACCACAAGGTCAGTGTACTGTTTTTTATGGCAGCACTGTGCAGTTTAAGGAATGAAAAGCATAAGTAGGTGCGCTGACAGGCAAGGAGGAGCAGCAGTGGAGCACAATGGTTAAGGCACTGACTGCTGATACAGGGGTCATGAGTTTGCTCCCCAGTGTGCCTAATACGTAAGGCTGGCTGTGGCATCAGCTTTGCATTGTACATATTTTGTCCTGCAGCACTTTATTTTTATGTTATTAATTGCTGCCAGCAAACACGCCCTCACGTGCCATAATTGAAGGTGCCGTATAAGACACCCTATAAGGCACTCCATAGGGCACATTAGAAATTGCACTGTCCGCCACAGCACCCTAAAATGTCCCCTATATGGCACCCTATAGGTTGCATCACAGGATATTGTATAGTGCACCTTATATGGACGGGAACCATAAGGTGCCCTATAGGGCGCCCTATAAAGCACCCTCAGAGGCACCTTATGGGTACAGTACGCTGAGGGTGTTTTTGCTGGCATCAAAATATGTACAATAAAAAAAATAATGCATTGGACAACCCTACCAAATAACTCCACTGTGGGTTGGAACCCATGACCTCTGGTTTCAGAAACAGTAAAGTAACCATTGGGCTACAGCTCTATAACTGCAAGCAAGCCCCTGGCTGGCTGCAGAGAGCATGCACGTCACCACACAGACAGTCTGCTGTGGTCACCAGGATAGGGTTAGCCCACCCATACCCATGATGCACTGCACATGCAAATCAGCTGTCCACAGATCAACACAAGATGGCCAATGCACCCCCACAGCACCTCGGCCCGGTAGATGGAAGTGACCATGTGCACCCACAAACCACCTCGGCCTGCTAGGGGGTACTGACCGTGTGTTTTACTGGCACAGAGTAGCTACACACCGTCACATTGTGCGGGTACTGTGCTCACCATGAGGGTGCAATGAGGCGCCCAGGACCAGGTCCACAACACCTTCCATGGCTGAAAGAGGCCATGCCAGAGGTCCAAAGCAGTGTTAATGTGTGAGATTAGGTAGTTCCTGCACAAACACCTTGTATATCTGTCTGACTCAGTCAGGCATAGCCCCCATGGATCCCCAGGTGGGCCATGCACCACCACCCCCCTCCCCCAGGGCAGCAAACAGGGCCTCCCATCAATAGATCCACATACTACCTCCCTGCAAAGGTGGCAGTAGAGGGGTCCTGCTGAGGAGCAGACACCCCACAGGGCAGTCAATGTAGCTCTATACACATCCATAACACAAAAGCAGACAGATATTAGGCCCCACCACTATCTCATATTCTCCTGCAGCAAGTCATGCTCCATCACAACACATACCAGCTGCAAACAGTGTGCTAGTTAGTCCACAATGCATGCACCCAGAACTGGGATGGCAGCATACACAGCAAGCAGATAAATCAGTGACTGGGCCCCAAAAGAAAACCCATATCTATCACATGAGAGAAATACTATAGAGCACTATGGGGGTACCTAGCCATGCTGTGGTCACTGCACAGTCAGGGTGAGAGTGATCTCTCAGCAGGACATACTGAGGTCACCCTGTCTGTGTAGGTGGTGGCCGGGCACTAAAATGTCCCAGTCAGTGCCCTATGCCCTGTGCAGATGCACCCTGGCCAGGCCACCCTGTCCGGCCTATACCCATGGTACCTTGCTCCTCATTATGCACACTGGCAGCCCAATACTGGCAACATTGCTGGCAGTGTGGGCTGTGGAAGGTGTTTGCAGCCACCACACACTGGATAGGCAGACAGCCACCCCCACACCTATGCCAGCATTGTGCTACTATAGAGGAGTCCAGCAGCCATACCCACCACACCAGTCCTTGGCACAGTACAGGCATGGATATGGTACGCACTACTGTTGGGGGTCACTCCCCAGGGTGGTAAACACTGTCAGAGACCAGACCTGCAGCGCACACCACAGACATCACAATGATTGTTATGGTGGAGATCAATGAGCAAACTGTGCTTAACGTAGGAATTGATATCTGCCAGTTATCATGGGCAACGTTTGATAGCTGTGTACCATATACCCAGGTGTAGGGTGGCAGTGCTAAGGTATGCAACTGCTAGTATTGGGAGATACAGGCAGGGCCCAATGTCCTGCCTCTCCAGGAGGCATTGGCCAATGGGGGCCTGTGGGGGGGGGGGGTGTGGGTGTGTCTGGCCCTGTTGGCTGCTGCTTTACGGCAGAGTGTCCGAACTCCAGTCTTGGTGTTCCAACCACTGTTCAGGTTTTCATGCTGTCCCTCATAGATATGCATGAGCTACATCAGCATACCATGGGGGTGGTGCATAGATATGCAGCACAGGCATCTTTCGTAGAGGCAGCATGGATCCTGAATGGTGTGGGGCCCTCCAAGACTGCATTTGGGAGACTCTGCTCTAGGTAATGCGGCTGTTTATGGTGTCTGTGTTTGGTGTGGTAAAATATAGGCGTAAGAACCATGCATATGTTCTCAGCAATAAAGGTTTGTCCGCACTATCATGGTTTAGTTGTAGGAAAAACATGTGGAATGGATTGGCAGTAGCCCCAGCTGGGTTTTGAACCTGTGACTTTCTGTTTCTACACACACTGTCTGTGTGCACTGCACCACCGTGTTGCCACAGATATGCTGTGTTCCCTGGGGAGTCCATGACTGTACATCCGACAGAGCCTGTCTGTTGCGGTGGACGGTGCCAGCCTGCACAGACCTAGGCCACTGTCTGCTGTGGTTTGCAGCCACTGCCCCCTCCACCACCTGTACCCTTCCGCCAACATGCAGACATGTCCCTATCTGGGAAAAAGCATATGACCTGATTGAGTTGTAGCACTCCAGGACTGAATTTGGGGGACTCGGCTGTAGGTAATGCCCATTGTTATGGTTTGTGTGTGGTGTAGGGTAAAATATAGGTGTTGGAACCATGCTTATGTTCTCTGCCATAAAGGAGTGTCTGTACTATCACTGTTTAGTGGTGGGTAAAACTATGGGGACTGGGTTGGCAGTAGCCCCAGCTGGGATTTGAACCTGTGACCCTCTGGTCCTACAGATACTGGCTGTGTCCGCTGCACCACACTGTGGCCACAGAGACAGTGCAGTCTCTGGAGATAGGAAACCTGGCCGCACGAGTCAGACACCCTGCTCTGCACAATTTTACTGTGGGCTCGTTTACCTTGTATGGGGACAAAGGTGCAATTAAATCTCAAAAATGACCTCCAAAAAAGGGGAAAAAACCAAAAACAAGCTGGGCAACAGTGATATCAATGGGCAACATGACAAACACTCCCAGGAAAGCTCCATTAAAATGCAGTGCTTTTTGAACGAGTCTACGGAGCGTAGACCCTTCCAAAAATCATTTCTTTTTTTTGGAGCTTTCATGGGAGTGTTTTTTATGGTTGCCCATTAATATCACTGTTGCCCAGCTGGATTATAATTTATTTGGAATTTATTGTGGTCATTTTCAATTTATATTTGCTATTTTGTTCTGTGCATATTTATCACACTGCTCACGTTTTGCAGGTTTCCCCGGTTTTGCTGTACGTTGCTGACGGAAATGGTTTCTCTTCCCTTTAAATCGGCTCTAACGCAAGGGTTTCACTCGCGGTATTTTTATTGCCGAAATTCAGCCCTGCTCCTGAGCGGGGAGCCTCTCCCCTCCCACTCTTCACCCATTGACCCCGTCCCTCCGCCCCTCGGGGGCCTTCCTCCGCCCTCCGTGCGCCTTTCCTCGCCTCTATCGCACATCAGCGCCCCGCACACGTGCGCCGGCCCGTTAATGTGACGTGCACACGTGCGCGGCACTTAAGAGCACTTAAGTGCATCATTAGCGTACGCTATTGTGCGCTGCGCACGTGTGCGCGGTTTAGTAAACATACCCCTATGTCTCTGTAACCACCACTAAATCCAAGTCAGTTTCATCCATTAAAGTCCCAACATTTGAAATCGTATTTCCCATACTATGGACATTTATGCACACCACTTTCCAGATATTGCCCCTTTTGCTAATTTCTACAGAGGTATTTAATGTTTCACTTACCTGAGGGCTTTCACTTACCTGGACGCTTTCTTCATTTATCCCCAATGATTCTAGTTTAAAGCCCTCTTTAGTAGGTTAGACAGTCTGCTGCATAAGATATGTTGATCCTTCTTGGACAGGTGCATGCCAGCTCTGCTCTGCGGCCCTTGGAAAATTATCCTATGGTCCAGGAAACCAAAACACTCTCGATGACACCATCCACGCAGCCATGTATTCATCTCCAAGATGCAAGCTTCTCTACCTTGGCCTTTACCTTTAACAGGAAGGATTGAAAAGAACACCACCTGTGCCCCTGTCTGCTTCATTCTCTGTCCCAGAGCCATGAGGTCACTTTTGATATGCTCAGTGGGATATCTAGCAGTATCATTTCTGCCAATATGCCTGAGCAACATAGGATATTCCTATGAAGAAAGGTTAGGATACTCCTATGAAGAAAGGCTAAAAAGGTTAGGGCTCTTTAACCTGGAAAAGAGATGGCTGAGGGGAGATATGATAGAAGTCTATAAATTAATGAACGGAGGGGAACGGGTAAACGTAGATCGATTGTTTATGTTATCAGAATATAGAAAGACTAGGGGACATGCAATGAAGCTACAGGGTAAACTATTTAAGACTAATAAAAGAAAATATTTTTCCACTCAACTTGTAATCAAACTCTGGAATTTGTTACCGGAGGATGTAGTAAAGGCTGTTAGTGTAGCTGGGTTTAAAAAAGGTTTGGACAAGTTCCTGGAGGAAAGGTCCATAAACCATTATTAAGAAGGGACCCAGGATATCAATGCTTGACCCAGTACAAGCATTGCGGAACCTGTGTCTTTTGGGGAAACTGCTAGATACTGTGGTAAGGAGAGTGCAGTCCAGCATGAAGAAATAAAGGGAAAAGGAACTTTTTCTTCTTTGCGGGGGATGGGTGCACCAGAACATATACACCCTAGTAAAAGCAGTGAGAAAAACCACGAGGGTAGAGCTAGGCTAAAGCCACACCCAGACTCCATGGCAACCCTAAGTAAGAGTAGGAGGTACATGGGGGTGGAGTCAGAAGGGGAGGTGCCCTGCTCCACATTTAAGTTTGAGCAAACAAACAGAGAGATAGACGGAAGGAGAAACAGGAACAGGAACAGGAACAAGTGGAAGGAGAGCAAGAGCAGCCAGGACTGCAGCCAAGAGAGCTACAGAGAAGGTTCCAGGGAGAGGACCAAGTATACTGGCAAGAGAGAGAGAGAGAGAGAAGGCTGGCATTGGAAAAGCTAAGGCAAGAGAGCCTAGACTCCTCGGGTGAAGGGTGTGTCTTCAGACAGAAGAAGCCCCAGGAAGTGGAGAGGAAATCTTACCCTGATTCCCTGACTGGCTCTGAGGCAGAAATAGCTGCAGCCAACAGAAGCCACAGATATGGAAGTCCTGCAATAAAACTCCAAGGTAGGAGAAAGAAAGCAGTGAAGCCTAAGGCTTATATCTCTTGTTCTGATTCTGAAGAGGGATTTGTACCTGGGAAAACCCAGATTAGAAAGAAGGGGTTTTCAAGAAAAGTTGAACAGGAGAAGCCTGTTGAAGTTCTGCCAAGAGAAGGAGGGGCAGTGCAGTGGAATAGGCTATTTGAGCTTTTAAATGATTTAAAGGAAAAAGTACCTGAACGTTTCCAAGCCTTACCAATATGCAGCTCAGAAGAAAGTATGGAGGTAGATGGTAGAGGAACTGACATGGGTTCTTCTTGTTCTGAGATGGACTGTGCTGTTTGTATTGATGCTAATTAATGGAAGCCAAATAGCAGAAAGAAATTAAGAAAGCTGTCACAACTTTGTTATAGCTGAAAGCCTGAAGTAAAGGAGAGAATGAGTCTTATATTGAAGCACTAAGGTTCTTTCCTGAAGAAGTGGCTAGTGCAACCAAGGCGTGGCTAGACAGCTGAGAACTGTTTAACTCAAAACAGCAAAGAAGGAGCTAGCAGCCCTACTGGCTTTGATTGTAAGTTGTAAATACATGTGCCTTTATGATTGCTGAAGTAAGAAGCATCTTAAAGGGAAAGAAAAGGAAAGCCATTGTAAATAATTCCACAGAAACACTGTTTTGACATTTGCTTTAATTGGAGAAGATTATCCTTTGTTTCTTTGTCCTGAGTGTAAAGTTGCTTTGAAGATTGTTACCATCTTACCTAAAGGAAGCTAATAAAAATTCCTGTGCGCTTTGAAACATCCACTTGGTTCATTTCTGACTACACAACTACAACCCTTTGGAAAAGGAATACAAGATGGTCTCCCGTCCCTACTAGGCAACCGCCTGGTAGGGGTGTGGTCGCCACAATACGTATGACCTAGATTGGCCACTGTTGGAAACAGGATACTGGGCTTGATGGACCTT
The DNA here is from genome assembly GCA_033557465.1 of Ichthyophis bannanicus. Taxonomy (NCBI): domain Eukaryota; kingdom Metazoa; phylum Chordata; class Amphibia; order Gymnophiona; family Ichthyophiidae; genus Ichthyophis; species Ichthyophis bannanicus. The sequence continues at coordinate 1,623,556,533 of CM066031.1, read as the reverse complement.
GGTCTGATCCAGTATGTCATATCTTATGTTCTTATGGATAATAGTCAGTAGGCTTGATGAGTCTCAGCAAACTCTCTGTAACATCTTGGATTTTGGCACCTCCATACAGCACACTTCTCTGGACATCAAGTCTAGTCGGTAGATGGACACCTCGGTAGCCCGCAAAAGAGAGTCACCAACCACCACTATCCTTAGCTTCCTTGTGGTCATTGATTCCGCAACTTTGGGGTGTTTGAGCTCTGGTTCTTCCCTTTCCTGGGATGCTTTCACCTCCTCCACTTCCAGGGCTGCATACTGATTCTTCATTTTGAGGGCCATAGGAGTTGGATTGTTGATTCTCCAGGATCTGGTGATTCGTGTCCAACTCTCTTCATTCTGTAGCCTCCCATCTTCACCTCTATCGGAGAGCTTGGATGCTTCAAGAAGCATCTCATCAATGTGCTTCTCACTATCTCAAATGCTTCTCAGCCTTCCCTCCTCTTCTCTGAGCTCCTCCACTTGTTTCCTGAGGGCTTCAGCTTTCAAGCATCTTTCATATGCAGTTGGTCCTTCAACTGGCATTGAGCTGTCTGGACAGAGGTAGAAATTGTAACGAGGGCAACAGCTTTGGCAGTATGATTTTTCCCAGTCTTTGTTCAGTTGGTGAAGCTTTGGTGCCTGTTGAAATAAAAAAAGAGACACCTACCAAAGTCCATAACTTTTCTTCAGCTGTCCTTTAAGCAAAAATGCAGCAAACCTCTTTTATATGTGTTATATAACAGCGTTGTTCTACTTTATGCCCCTATGTGTAGCCCTGCTTCCTTGCTAAACAGTTATAATGTTACACTAGTAGATATTATATGTCTGAAGTATATAGATTTATGGGTTCTCTTTGTAAAATTATCTAATCAAAGCTTCTCAATGAATGGCAAATTGTTTACTTTTAGTAGTTAACCAAATGTGGAATTATTTGCTTTCTTGATTTCCCCTACCAACCACTAAAAATCTGTTGCCTAAGTCAACAAGCTAATTGGGGAGTTGTCCTATATAGCAAGAATTCTCACATGGGATGGGTGGGAGCTAGGGTGGGAAGAGAGGAATCTACTATAACACCTGATGAGGTCAGTGACTTCAAAGAGCCTGCCCTACCCTTTGATCGTGAAGGCCAGAGAGGAGGAAAAGAGCTCTAGCTACAAAAAAAAAAAGCTTTGCCCCAGAACACACCGAAAAAAATCCTCTTTTGCAATACAGCAGAAAAATAACACAATTTAGCTATTAAAGATGACAAAAAGCCACCTTTAAAAGTTCTCAGGCAGAGAGTTTATAGTCAGGAGTCCACAGTATTACCTTGCTTGCAATGCAGACCATTTGGGAATGACAGAGCCTGTAAGGCCATGTAGACCTTTATACAGCACTCAGTTGCCTAGCTCTTAAGCAAGCAAATTGAGGCCACTAACATCTGATGAGGTCAATGACCTCAAAGAGCTGGCCCTACCCCTTTGAACTTGAAGGCTAGAACAGAGGAAAACAACTCTTGCTGTAGAAAAAAAAGCTTTTCCCACACACACAAAAAAACCCCTTTGCAATACAGTAGAAAACAAAATGTAGCTATTAAAGATGACAAAAAGCCACCTTTAAGAGTTCTCAGGCAGAGAATTTGTAGTCCAGAGCCCATAGTATTACTTTGCCTGCAATGCAGACCATCTAGGAATACAGTAGCCAAGTTGCTTACTGCAGAGGTTCTTAACCCAGTCCTCGGGACATACCTAGCCAGTCAGGTTTTCAGAATAATCATATTAAATATGCATGAGAAAGATCTGCACACAATGGAGGCAGTATATGCAAATCTCTATCATCATCATTGGCTTGAAAACCTGACTGGCTAGATGTGTCCTGAGGGCTGCATCGGGAACCACTGGCTTACTGATGCCAAGTCTCATGATCCTAAAACTCCCATACTTTGCAGTATACACTGGCTTCTAGTTGAGGCCAGACTCAAATTCAAAATGTTTTTCTTGATTCATAAAGCCTTATTAAAGCGTGTAACTTGATGCTTTGCAGAACATTTGATAGATTATAGAGCTAGATGCCAACTGAGGTCTTTGCAAAGGAAGTTACTGTTATTGTTTCCATTAGCAGAAGCATATTGAACTACTACTTTCCAGACTGCCATCACCTATTATGGTATGGCTTTGTGGAATTTTCTATCCAAAAATCTGAGAGGTTTTAGTAATTTTTCCCAGTTTAAGAAAAATGCAAAAACTAGGCTGCATGCTTTGTATTTTGGTCCATGATTGTTTTATTATTTTAGATTTTGGTCATATTGTCACAATTGGTTTTTATTGTTTTTAATATTGCTTTCATTGTATATGAAATTGCTCTTTGATTTGAGTCTGATTTTCTGTATATTTTATTATGTTGTTTTGTAGTTTGTTTATTTTTATGTTTTGCTGAATTTTTAATAATTGTGAACTGCTGAATGCTATGTGACGAATGATGTATCAAGTGAATAAATGGAATGGAATGAAGTAAATATTGAATTTTTAAAAACCTACGTCAGACCTTGAACCAAGTTGAAGCAGAAATTGACTGGAGAGAAGGGAAAGAGGTTGATGTGACAGTTGACAAAGTTGCATCAAAGGTACCCAATTCCTAAGATATGTTAGCTTCTTAATGCAAAAATTACCACATGCTGAGTTACCGTGACTCATGCTAACAGTCAAGGCAACACATTAACTGTTAGTATGGGCTACTTCCCTTGTTTAGTATCTTACTTGGGAAATGTCATTATGGGATGTGTAATGGGTAGAGAATGAATGGGGACTGTACCCTACAGTCACCATGAGAGTTGTTAGAGCACATTACATGCTAAGAGAACATAGCACAGAGCAGGTAATGCTACCTCAAGAGATGTAGCTAACTTCATTGAGGGCCATTCTAAAAGGTTTAGTCATGGTTTGAATGTCTACAGACATGTACATGGACATCAAAATCACAGACATGTTTCCGTAACCATTCCACAAATGCTGTTTGCAGATATCTCCAGTACAGGGATGTTCAAGTAGGCACAGGGCTATGGCGGAGATGTGTCTAGGGAAGTGCAATGAATTTACACATTCCCATTCAATCCCAGAAGCAGCAGAGCCGACTGCAGGCAGGTGCATGTTTATTTCTGCTCCGGGTACGAATAGGCATCAGGAAAGTGTTTGTTTCCACCTTAAAACATCCAGAGAGTGTAGAGAAGATGGGGAATTAAGTGACTAGCTTTATATTACAAAGTCCCACACTGGGATTTAAACCCTAGTCACCTAGCTTTTAAGCCACTACTCTATTATGGTGGTCATTCCAAGCCACAAATAGTGGGGTTGGACGTCCAATCCGCGTTTAGCACCAGAATGCTATTCAGTTCCCTGCGCTCCCCATACATACAGAGAGTTTGTGTGGGGAGTGCTGGATGGGGATGGGAAGGGGTAGAGCGGGGGTGGTAGAGGGGAGGGACCAGTAGCCAGGACATACAGAGGCAATTCCAGTCATGCCTCTGTACATTCCCCGACTGCAACCTATATGCCCAACTTATCCCACCCCGAAGGTGGAATAAGTGTTGGGGCACCCCACACCATGCGTCTCACACCACCGTCAAATGGTCAGCCTGCCATGCCATGCACCTGCAGCCACAATCTGGCCCACTGATGCTGCCAGTGACAGCCAGACAGAAGCCTGCAGGGGCAGATGCATGCCATGACATTCCGAGCCATCCTGTGGACAGATCATTGCCATGGTGCCAGGATGCCATAGCTCCCTCGCATGAGCAGTGGCATTCTGGCGTTTGGATGGGCAGCTCCCCATACGCCGATCTGTGTAGCATACAGGGAGCAGCTGAGCACCTAAGTTCCTGATTCTGCCATTGCAGGTACATCTGGGCCCCAAGGCAGCAGATTCGGGTCCATCTCCCACACATCCAGTTTTTACACGACTGATGCGGCCGAAGATGCAGAACTGGAATCAGCCTCCATTCTATTAGAGGTTTTGGTTCTGAAATACTCTCCTGGGAATGTCTATATAGATATTTGATGCACGTACATACGGGCATATCCACGTTTCTGGAATTGTGCTTGAACTTGCATATGCTTGCCTTTCTTTTCAGACGTTTTGGCTTTGATGTCACAGATTGCACTTGAATGTCCCATTTGAAATGTGCCTCAGAGTGTGTTACTGCAGTGACTTTTTTTTATGTGTTAACTGCATGGCGGCCTTCCAAGAAACACTGGGAGCACTCCAAACCTTAATGTAGGGGTTTTGCAGTTACCATGTGTTAATCTGATGGTTATTATGCAGTGTAGGAAGTGAAAAAAACCTTACTGCACTTTAGTAAATAGGGGACAAAATGGTACTGTTGTTCTAATGTTTGTCCACATATCATTTTCAATTATAGAAATACAGAGCAAAGAAAACTATTAGAACTTTGACAAGTATTCTAGCTCTTTGCATGAATTTTACATGACGGCTTATTGTACTACTCAATAAAAAGAAATGTTCACCATGACAACTATACCAAGTACCTCATGGCTCCAAGCTTGCACAGCCTTTGAAATTGCAATCACTATTTAATATTTATGTTTTATTTTCTAAAATGCACAAAAATATTGAAATCATAGTGAATCTTAAAAATATATATATATATATGTTTAATTACACACACATTATGGAAACAAGTCCCAAGATGTGAAAAAGCAAAGTACGAAGTGTGAGAAAAAAGAAACGAGACTGTCCCATAAATGTTTTATTACAAAATCTACAGAGAAATTACGCATTGTCCCCTTCAAAGTAATCCCCCTCAGAGTTAAGGCACTTCTGTATTTGCTTCTGCCACGTATGGAAGTACTCGGTAAAGTCCTCCTCCTTGAGGTCCCTCAGCTCCCTCGGCACAGTGGCCTTGATCTCTTCTATAGAGGCAAAATGAGTTCCTTTGAGCACAGTCTTCAGCCAGGGGAAGGGCCAGAAGTCACACGGTGCAAAATCTGGGGAATAAGGAGGGTGGTCAAGAGCTGTGATCTGTTTGTTGGCCAAGAACTGCCTCACATTGAGCACAGTGTGTGTGGGCGCATTGTCGTGGTGGAGCAGCCACGACTTGTCTCTCCACAGAGCCCTCCTGCTGCACCGAACTTGGTCATGGAGGTGATTGAGGACCTGCTGGTAGAAGTGCTGGTTGACTGTCTGACCCTCAAGCACAAACTCATGATGGACCACTCCCTTCTGGTTGAAGAATGCAATCAGCATGACTTTGATCCTTGATTTTGACATGTGCGCCTTCTTGGGTCTGGGTGACAGTCGAGTCTTTCACTGCAGGCTCTGTCTCTTGCTTTCAGGGTCGTACTGGAAGATCCAAGTCTCATCTCCTGTGATGACTCGGCCAACAAACTCTGGATCTTCTCTGATCTTCTCTAGCAAGTCTCAACAAACATTGACCCGGTGCTCCTTCTGGTCATCCAATAAAAGCTTGGGCATCATCTTGGGCAACACCTTCCGCATCCCCAGCTCCTGCACCAAGATGGTCCACACTTATTCCCTGTTCAGGTTGAGCTCCTCAGCTGTCATCCACACTGTCAATCTGTGATCACTCTACACCAAGTGGTTCACTCTGTCAATGTTCTCAGCCATCTTTGTCGTGGAAGGCCGTCCTGACTTGGGGTCATCCTCCATCTCCTCGCGGCCAGTCTTGCAGCATATGTGCCACTCGAAGACTCGTGGCCTTGACATTGCATCTTCTCCATAAGCCTTTTGGAGAAGTTGGAGACACTCACTTGGGCCCTTCTCCAACTTAACCAGAAATTTCAAGTTGATTCTTTGCTCCATATTTCTGCAACCTCCAGTTGTATGACAAAGCGATGGAGCAGTGTGCTACAAAAAAAACTAAACTCTTAAGTCTTTCCTCATTTTGGCCGCCCTTCTCTAGACCTTTTCACACAGTATTCAAGGTGTGGTCATACCATGGAGTGATAGAGAGGCATGATGATATCCTTTGTTTTATTCTTTACCCCTTACCTTATAATTCCTAGCATTCTATTTGCTTTCTTGGTTGCCACTGTACACTAAGCAGGGGATTTCAACATATTATCCACTATGACACTTGGATCCTTTTCCTGGGTGGAACCTTGCATTGTGCAGCTGTAGTTTGGATTGTTCTTCTTTATGTACATAACTTTTCACTTGTCCACATTAAATTTCATCTTCCATTTAGATACCCAGTTTCCCTGTTTCTCAAGGTCCACTTGGGGTTTCTCATAATCCTCTTGTGATTTAACAGCTTTGACTAATTTTAGGTGGTTTGAAAATTTGTTCACCTCACTTGTTCCCATTTCTAAGTCATTTATAATTATTTTAAAAGCACCAGTCTCCATACATACTGCTCCATTGAGAAACTGACCCCTTAGCCCTACACTCTTGTTTTCTATCTTTTAAACAGTTCCTCTTATTCCATTACTCTTCAATTTCCTCAAGATTATCTCATTAGGGACTTTGTCAAAGGCTTTCTGAAAACCCAGATAATCTATATCAACTGGCTCACTTTTATAAGCATGTTTATTTATGCCTTAAAAAATGGAGCAGATTGGTGAGACAAGTCTTCCCTTAACTAAATCCATGTTGGCTTTGTCCCATCAAATCAGTGGTTTGCAACCCAGTCCTCGGGACACATTTAGCCAGTCAGGTTTTCAGGATAACCACAGTGAAGATGCTTGAGACAGATCTACACGCACTGTCTCCATGATATGCAAATCCCTTTCATGTATCTACTTTGTGATTATCCTGAAAACCTGACTGAATAGGTGTGTCTCGAGAACTGGGCTGAGAACCCCTGCATTAAATCACGGCTATCGAGACGTTCAGTAATTTTATTATTTATAATGGTTTCTACCATTTGGCCCAGCAGTGACATCAGGCTCACTGGTCAGTGCTTTCCAGCTTTGAATAGTGATTTTTCTTTATTCATTGGCCACTCACAGCAGTCTCCTTTCCAGACTCAAAATGGGCAAATTGAGCCCTAATATTTTCCAGCAGTTTTGTTCCAGTTCAAAATTTGCACTAGATTTATCAACAAAACCGTCCCATTTTCAGTAAGAGAAAGCCGTGGCAAAAAAAAACCCTGCTGCAAATCTTTAAGAACATAAGAACATAAGACATGCCATACTGGGTCAGACCGAGGTCCATCGAGCCCAGTATCCTGTTTCCAACAGTGGCCAATCTAGGTCATACATACCTAGCAATATCCCCAAAAGACACAGGTTCCTCAATGCTTGTACTGGGTCAAGCATTGATGTCCTGGGTCCCTTTTTAATAGTGGTTTATGGACCTTTCCTCCAGGAACTTGTCCAAACCTTTTTTAAACCCAGCTATACTAACAGCCCTTACCACATCCTCCGGTAACAGATTCCAGAGTTTGATTACACGTTGAGTGAAAAAATATTTTCTCTTATTTGTCTTAAATAGTTTACCCTGTAGCTTCATTACATGTCCCCTAGCCTTTCTATATTCTGATAGCGTAAACAATTGATCCACGTTTATCTGTTCCACTCCATTCATTAATTTATAGACCTCTATCATATCTCCCCTCAGCCGTCTCTTTTCCAGGCTAAAGAGCCCTAACCTTTTTAGCCTCTCTTCATAGGAGTAGCCTTCCATCCCCTTTACCAATTTGGTGGCTCTTCTCTGTACTTTTTCTAATAACGCTATGTCCTTTTTAAGATACGGTGACCAGAATTGCACACAATATTCAAGGTGCGGTCGTACCATGGAGCGATACAGAGGCATTATAATATCCTTTGTTTTATTCTCCATCCCTTTAATGAATAAGCTCCTCTAGTCTGCAGGTGACACTCACCAGCCACAACAAACCTGCAGAAAAAGAAGCTTCGTAACACTCTGGGAACTATTGTAGAATATTAATTGGAGCATTGCCTGGGACTTAGAATAGATTATTTGATTCCGGAATGCCACCTGTGTAAAACTAGCAAAAAGAAAACAGCAAATTTTATTTCATATTGTTACTGGAAAGAAAACCATTTTGTCATATTACAGATAAATATTGGATAAAATAGATGTTTTATAATGGTGCCATTAAATTCTGTAATGTCTTATTTCTTTCATCTATTTTTGACTTCTTTAAGCATATATTTGTAGTCACATACGTGTGCTAAGAAGAAACTCAGATGCCAGGCTACCATTAAGGAGAAAAAGGCGGTAGGAAAACTTTATAACACTGAAAAGAAGCAGCCACTAAACACTTTAAAGCTCATGTATCAGGTCAGTGAAGAAAAATGCCGGCACCAGGCTAAAATAGCCTACCACTGTACTGGTATGAATAATGTATCTTCTGGCATCAAATTAATGAGGCTCGGCGCATTCAAGTGCAATTAGAAAATGAGCGTCTCAGAAAGCGGCGTTATAAATAGTGCTGGCAATGTGCTCTGTCTTTAGAGAAATGGTTAAATGGGAAGAACAATTTTCCCACTGGAGAAGACAAGCAACTCCTTCCCAGCATGGACAGATTTGTAGAGCAAACTTCAAACTCTGAAAATAAGTTTTTCAAAGTCAAGGAAACCTTCTATTCCCTAATGCTCACTATTCAAGCAGTGGCAGTTTTAAGCACTGATGAGGTATCCCTGCAATACTAAAACATTTTTTATTTCTTTATAACTTTTCAACAATACAGAAAAAAAAATTCAAAAACAACCTCTCCAGAATCCCTCCCCATTCTCCCACAAGTACATCCAACCAGACATTAACCAATTCAGATACAGACTCAGCAGTATAGGCACAGCTAGATGGAAGACAGAGAGTGACAGCGATGCTGCAATTGCACATAGAAACAAAGTGAATATTACATTTAAATTGTTGCCCAAAATCTTTGCACAGGTGCCCAAACTGCCTCACACATGTAAAACATGTTAGACCATCTAGTGGCAGTTTATATCTTGCATAAAGACGAACAGTATTCCATCAAAAATGAAAGTTACTAAGTGTTCCTTGCTTATATTTTTGCAAAATAGTTTGTAAAGCAATCGCAATTAAGATATCAAACAATCTGGACTGTATGGGATCCAACAGAAACAACAGACCAAGGCAACAAAAACAAAATAACTGCTACTGACACGTCACATTTCATATTCAAGATAGCGTAGACTCTGTCCCATACTTGTGTCCAAAAAGCCAGGACCATTGGGCAAAAATATAGCATATAAAGTACCAAAAGCAGTTTAATAGAAGGAGCATTTATTAGATGGTTCAGCTTTATTCCTAAGGGCTTTCACCGGTGTCCACATTGCTTTTTGCATAAGGAGAAGTACTGATATATCGAAGCCAGAGATAAAGGCTGATTCATGCAAGACCAGAAAAAGAGTCTAGTGCAGTTCCATTAAGCAAGAGATAGATTTGACTGCCCCTGATGAAGTAGGACCTTATTTGGATTCTCAAACCAGATCCAAAGCATCTTAGAAAAGCAAGAGATAGCCCATTCTGGCCTTGCTCAACCAAGCTTTCAGAATATAACGCAACTGTAGTATTGAAAGAATTATGCAAATGGTACCTCTGCCAAAGAATGTCAAAGGATAGGCATGTCCTTTCTTCCCATACATAACTAAAAAACTGTATAACAGCATCAAACCATAATGTCCAAAAGATAGAGTTATTAGCTTTTAATAACCTGGGATTAAACCATATAGATACATTTGACAGTTCCCCGCAGAAGATATAAAGCTCAGAATCTAGGTCCTTCAGATATCTCTGCATACTTAAAACCACCTGTAGTCGACTATGGATAAGAGAGAAATCATGCTGAATAGCCCCCAAAAAATAGTCAAAGGTCTGACCAGTCCTCTCTATACACAAGTAAAAGGAAACTCACTATCAATTCCATCCATTTAGCACCAACACTCATGATTTCTCCTCCTCCCCCTACTACTGCTTATCATTTCTATAGTGCTACAAGGCATACAGAGCACTGTACATATAGATGCTTGATGGTAGACCTCAAAATCAGGGAAACCCATCCCATCAGGTTCCTTGGACAGCATAATTTTCCTCAAGGAAATGCATAGAGGCTTTCCAGTCCATAAATAAACAGATTCTACCTAAATGCAAAATCTCTTCAGGGGTGCTACTGGGAGCATATTACAGTTGTGGTCAACATTATTGGCACCATTGCAGTTCAACCCCTCAATGTTCAATATCTCCGAAAAAGAAGTGTCCAGTGAAATGGCTTTGGCCTATATATGCACACACATATTTGACACATAAAAGAATCAAATAAAGCAAGACCAATTAAAAAGAAAATAGTAGGAAATAGTATAAAAACGGGGACTTTGCCAGAACATGATTATTCCTATAAAAAAAGGTGCATATAGACCATTCAAATGTTAAACAACTCTAATTTCCCACCATATGAATTATGCGGTGGTTGGTTCTGGGGAACATATAGCCTCACGCATTCGGGCCGGTTGGCCGTTTTTTTAAAATTGATTAAAATGGAGGGCCTGTTTCAAGAGAGTGATTTATCATCCTCACGACAGACGATCCGACAAAAAAATTAATATAGTGAATACACTCTGTCCGCTTTATTCTGGGAAATTAGAATTGTTTAACCTTTGAGTGGTCTATATGCGCCTTCTTTTATAGGAGTATTATAGTGGTGGCATAGGTGGGTTAGTGATTTACCGCAATTAGAACATGATTATTGGCACCCTTATAAACAATTCAAATCAGTTTGAACAGAAGAACCACATTCCTACTGCAGTAAAATTAGACACACCTGTGATTGTCAGTACCCACATAACTTGAATCAACCAATGAACGATGGCTCTAATATTAAAAATGACCACATTCACTCGCTGTTCCATTTTCACAATGGGGAAGAGAAGAGAGCTGCCTGAGACCATCAGAAAAGCCATTATCACCAAACATCAAATTTCAAAGGGGTACAAGGCCACCTCCAAAGACCTTGGTATTCCTGTGTCTACAGTTCGCAATGCTATTAAGAAGTTTTCTACTCATGCGACTGTCAAGAATGACCCAGGACATGGTGGGAAGAAACATAGAAACATGACATCAGAAAGAAACTACATGTCTTATCTAGTCTGTCCTTCCATATTAACTACCATAGTTCCCTTTTTTCCTTTAGAGATCGTCTGTGTTTGCCCCATGTTTTTTTTTTTTAATTCAGATACTGTCCTTGTCTCTATTTCCTCCACTGGGACACTATTCTACACATCTAACACCATTTCCATAAAGAGATATTTCCATATATTACTCCTGAGTCTATCCGCTTTCATCCTCATCTTAAGTCCCCTCGTAGCAGAACTTGCTTTCAATCGAAAGAGGCTCTCCTCTTCTGCATTTATGCCATGGAGGTATTTAAACGTCTCTATCATATCTCCTCTATCCCGCCTTTCTTCTAAGGTTTACATATTAAGATCTTTATGTCTGTCCTCATATGTTTTATAATGAAGACCACTAACCATTTTAGTAGCCACCCTCTGCACCAACTCCATCCTGTTTATATACTTTTGAAGATGTGGTCTCATGAATTGTACACAATACTCCAAATGAGGTTGCACCAGAGATTTATGCAGAAGCACTATCACCTCTTTTTTCTGATGACCATTCCTCTGCCTGTGCACCCAAGCATCCTTCTGACTTTCACCGTCACCTTTTCTAACTGTTTAACCACTTTAAGATCATCAGAAACAATCACACCCAGGTCCCGCTCTGCTTTCATGGACAGAAGTACTACATCCCGTACACTGTACTGCTATCTTGAATTTTTGCAGCCCAAATTCATGACCCTGCATCTTTTAGCAATAAATCTCAGATGCCAAATTCTTGACCATTCTTCAAGCTTAGCTAGAGGAAAATTAATCCAAGAAGTCTTTGAAGGTTAGTGTGAACTGTGAGGAAAACACCATTTACAACATCTAAAGAGTTTAAAGCTGAACTGGAGCAATCTGGATGGTGGTTTCAACCTGCACCATATGACGCACACAAAACAAAGAAGGACTTCATGGGCAAAAGCCAAGGAGGATCCCACTACTCAAAGACAGACATAAAAAGGCACGCCAGATCTTTGCACAAACCCACCTTGAGAAACCATAATCCTTCTAGGAAAATGTTCTGTGGACAGATGAAACTAAACATGAGTTCTTTGGCAATGCAGACCAGCAATACATTTACAGGTGAAGAAATGTAGCTTATAAGGAAAAAAAAGCACCCTTCCTACAGTTAAATATAGTGGAGTTTCAATAATGTAGTGGGGCTGTTCTACTGCCTCAGGAACTGGAGGCCTGGAACCTATTCAAGGAATTATGAAGTCAGAGGAATACCAAAGTATTTTGGAGTGAAATGTGCTACCTAATGTCAGAAAGCTAGGTCTGGATCGAAGGTCATAGGTCCTCCAGCAGGACAGTGACCCAAAACGTAGATCCAAAAGTACAAAAGAATGGTTAAGAAGGAAAGAATGGACTGTTTTAAACTGACCAGCAATGACTGCTGATCTCCATCCAATAGAGAACCTTTGGAAAGAGCTGAAATTTGTCATTGGTAAGAGGAATCCTGGAAACATTCATGAGCTGGAACAAATCACAACCGAAGAGTAGGAGACACTACCAGCAGACAGATGTAAAGAGCTTACAGATGGCTACAAAAAATGTTTGGAGGCTATCATCACTATCAAGGGTTGTGCAATAAAATATTAGTGAAGAGTGCCATTTATCCTGTCCAGTTCATACTTTGTTTTTGTTTTTTTCTCAGAAACTATTATGTCTAAATTGTACAGGCATCTTTTTTTGTTGTATAGCTTTGAACATACTATTAAAATATTATGATGACATACAGTTGGACAATTTCCAGTTATTTCTCAAGATATTGTACACAACATACCTAAAATGCAAGGGTGCCAATAATGTTGACCACAACTGTAAGTATAAACTCAATTTGTGTGTGTGTGGCAATTATCACTTTAATGGAGTCAAATCAACCTGTCGTGTCAGTGCCCGTGGGGATCATATTGAGCATAATTCCTTGATTTTATCCATTACTTTCTCTACATTTAATTGTACAGTTTCTTCTAGATTACTCTTGAAATGAACACCTAGGGGTATGTTTACTAAACCACGCTAAAGGAGCAAGTGTTCCATTAACATGTGTTAAAGGGGCATTTGCGCTGTTAATGTATATTAATGCCACTTTAGCGCATGCTAACAGGATTGGCAACTTAAAGCACCCTATGGGCAGAGAGTAGGGGTCAATGGGCAGGAACAAGACCCAGCTACCTTAACAGGTTTTTTTTTATACTGCTTTATCATTTCAATCAAAGCAGTTTACATTGTAACTTAAACTTGGCAAACATACATTAAACAGGGACATTGATAACTTGGATTTGTCTGAGCAATGGAGGGCTAAGTGACTTGCCCAAGGCCACAAGGAGTGCTAGTGGGAATTGAGCCTTGGTCTCAGGGTTCCCAAGCCAGTGCTCTAACCACTAGGCTACTCCTCCACTCCACACCACCTTAACAACAGAAATCTTACCACATATCAAAACCTGTCTGTAAAGGTACATTTTGAGGAGAGAGAGCCTATCTCAATGTCTGCAATGTGCTGCACAGACAGGTGAGCCCAAGAGAGTGATAGTAGTGCTCCATTAGCAGCAACAGCATAGTGCCCAAGTATGAAAGGGCACTATGTTGATGGTATAAATGGTGCAAAGGAGGGTGCATGCAGTGGGGCTTCTGGTACAAAGGGTGGACCAGGCAGTTGCCTAGGTGGCACATAAGCACATAGGACCTAAAAATATGCCAGACTGTGACAGTCCAAGGTCCATCATGCCCAGTATTCTGTGTCCAACAGTGGCCAATCTAGGTCACAGGTACCTAGCAGTTTCCCCAAAAGACACACAGGATCCACAATGCTTGTAATGAAGCAAGCAGTGCATATCCCAGGTCCTCTTTAACAATGGTTCATGGACCCCCCCCCCCCCCCCCCACACACACACACAGGATCCCGTCCAAACATTTTTTAAAGCCAGCTACACTAACAGCCTTCACTACATCCTCTGGTAATGAATTGCAGGGTTTGATAATGCATTGACTGAAAAAATATCTTTACCTAGTAGTCCTAAATGGGTTACACTGTAGCTGCATTGCATGTCCCTTAGTCTTTCTACATTCTGATGGCATAAACAATCGACCTAAGTTTGCCAGTTCCACTCCAGGCAATATTTTCTAGACCTCTAACATAACACCCCTCAGCCGTCTCTTCTCCAGGTTGAAGAGACATAACATTGGCAGGCTGTGATGGGATCCCTGGAGAGGCAGATGGTTGTGGGAGGGATGAATTGCTGTCCATGTATGCCTCCACCCCCCTCCCGCTAGACCCTGTGCACTAGGCACCTGCCTACCCCCATGTTGGATGGCCTGGGGCTGCACACCGCCAACACTGACAGCACATGGGCATGTCAACATGGCATGAGGGGTGTTGGCAGAGGGGGCAGCGGCACCCGCCTGCAGCAGACCAAAGCTATGCCCTGATCCAGTGCACCATATGCAGTGCAACATGTGCCAAGGTATGTCTGATGGGAAGCATGACAGCACCAAGAACTGTTGTAACACTGTAGTACACTACACATAGTTGGTGTGTTTAGGAGCAGAGGGTCCTGGCTGTGGATCATGCAGTGCATGTCCCTGTGGTTACATTTTATCCCACAATGCAGGTACAACACCAACATGTGCAACCCCCAATGAATCGGCAAACAAGGGTACAAACACCCACACAGACAGGCTCCACTATCCTCTGCTGGATGGAGGGTCAGGCTGACAGCACCGGTACACTGAGCAGCCGTTAACATTAGAGTGCACTACTAACCGCTGTACAATGAGTACACCTTAACACTGCCTTAGCTGAGATTGGGACCAGAGTGGCAGGCAGGAATGCCAAACATCCCCATTTTGCACAGTGCATCAATATGAGTATGTGTATGTATGTCTATCCATTGTTTTGTGTTTTTCTGCTCCTCACTGAGCCTCGCAGTGCCTAAGCTGTTTGCAGCGTTAGCCTGAAAATGTGCATGATGAGGAGCAAAGTATTGTGGGTTTGGCCCGAACAGGGCAGATTGGCCAGGATGCATCTGCATCGGGGGTAGGGTAATGGCTGGGACATCGACTGCCACCTGCATGGACCAGATAGCCACATCATGTCATGCCGGGAGGGCACTCTCACTCTGACCAAGCAGTGACCATGGCACGGCTCTGTATCCACATAGTGCTATAATAGTGTCTGGCACTAGTGATATTGGTGTGCTTCCTGTCCTGCAGGCCCGATTACTGAACCAATTGCTGGGTGTCCATGCTGTATATCCCAAGCCTGGATGCACATATAATGTGTAATGGCCAGCAAACTATCTGTAGTTGGTATGTATATGGCTGGGACTTCCAGTGGTGGGCTGCAGGTGAATGTTAGACCTAGCCCTACGCCCAGTGTTACTGGTAGGGCCAGAAGGACCCTAGTAACAACTCTATGCATATCTTGAGGGCCCTGATAGTTGGCAGCCATAACATCAGCATTGCAGCACTGGGTATTGCAATACACTGTTCCAGGTGGGTCAGGGTCCAACAGGGCCAGATGTGACTGGCGCATACAGCAGGACACAAGGTGACTAGCATAATCACACTGCAGACAGTATCTGTCACACACTGGTGGTGATAGGGATCTGCAGCACAGACCGTCTCTAGCACTGCAGGTACTGGGGACCTGGTGCTGGGCACCCATCCTCACCCTCAGGCTGATTGCAGAAACTGCTCAGTAGCACGGTTTGTAGCTACTCTGTGCTTGTATCACACACTGTCAGTTCCTCTTACTGAGCTGAGGTGATGGATAAGTGCATTCTCCATTCAGTGATCAGCTGTAGACTGCAGTTCTGCATGAGCACTGCATCATGGGTGCTGGTGGGACTAGCCTATGTCTGCGCACACAGCAGACATTTTAGGTGGTGACCTGCAGTCTCTGTGTACCTAGCCATTACTGTGCAAAGAGGGGTGGAGTTGTAGCCTAATGGTTAGTTCAAGGTCTCAGGGGCAGGGGTTTGATTCCTACTTGTTCTTTTTGTGGCTGTGCTACTCAGATCATTTTCATGCCTTTTACAGTCAGGGCTCTGCAGATCTGTGCTGCCAGCCCATACAACCCTCTCCTCAGCCACCATCTGTCCTTCAGCCCATCTATCTGCCTCTGTCAGCTGTGTACAGTTCTGTCTTATTGTGCAGGCTGCTACCCCATAACCTACACTGATATCCTTTTCTGCATTACGGCTCTTTGTGTTCGCCTCTCCTGTGCGTGATCTGCACGTACCCACTACTACTTTGTCCTTCTGTCACTGCAAACATCCTGCCACTTCTGCCTCTGCTGAGGGACACGTCTTCCCCATCCTATGCCACACACTGTCACTACAGCACTTTACATTGGCACCACCATGTACATCAGTACAGCAGTCTCCCACATACTTGTCTGCTTTACTGGCTGCCATATAAGGCAGGTCCATCAACTCCCACCTGTCCTTCCTTCCATCACCTTTATATTGACCTTCCTTGGTGCTCTATCCAGCATTTGGCTTACAGCCGTGGTTCTGCTTTAAGGTGCATGTGTTCCACCTTAGGACACCTTGTCTCTCCTTAGGACACCTTATCTCATGTTAGGGCACCTTACCACATCTTGGGACACCTTAGAAACATAGAAACATGACAACAGAAAAAGACCACATGGCCTATCTAGTCTGTCCTTCCATATCAACAACTACAACAGTCCACTTTTTACCTTTAGAGATCCTCTGTGTTGGTCCCATGCTTTTTTGAATTCAGTTACTGTCCTCATCTCTACCACCTCCACTGGGAGACTACTCCATTGATCCACCACTCTTTCCATAAAGAAATATTTCCGCATATCACGCCTGAATCTATCCCCTTTCACTCTCATCCCATGTCCCCTCATAGCAGAACTTGCTTTGAATTGAAAGAGGCTCTCTTCCTGAACATTTATGCCACGGAGGTATTTAAACATCTCAGTCATATCACCTCTATCCTGCCTTTCCTCTAAGGTGTACATATTAAGATCCCTAAGTCTGTCCTCATATGCTTTATAATGAAGACCACTAATCATTTTAGTAGCCACCCTCTGTACCGACTCCATCCTGTTCACATCCTTTTGAAGGTGCGGTCTCCAGAATTGCACACTATACTCCAAATGAGGTTGCACCAAAGACTTATACAGGCACTATCACCTCCTTTTTTCTGCTAGCCATTCCTCTCCGTATGCACCCAAGCATCCTTCTAGCTTTTGCTGTCACCTTTTTCTACCTGTTTAGCTACTTTAAGATCATCAGACACAACCACTCCTAGGTCCTGCTCTTCTTTAGTGGACAAAAGTACTTCACCCCCTATACTATATTGCTCCCTTGGATTGCTGCAGCCCAAATGCATGACCTTACATTTTTTAACATTAAATCCCAGCTGCCAAATTCTAGACCATTCTTCAAGCTTAGCTAGATCCCTCCTCATGTTATCTACACCTTCCTGGGTGTCTACTCTATTGCAGATTTTGGTATCATCCTGTTAGGGCACCTTAACTGTTAGGGCACGTTATCTCCTGATAAAGTGCCTTATCACATCTTAAGACACCTTGAGGCATCTTATTTCCTGATAAGGCACCTTATCACATCTTAAGGCACCTTGTCTCTCCTTAGGACATCTTGTCACCTTACCGCACTTTGTCCTGTTTACTCACATTAAATGGCCCAAGGCACCCTAACGCCGGCACATCCCCTACCCGCCCACTGCCTTGTATGGCTTCAGGCACCTTAACGCTGCCCTTACCACCAGTGACTTTACTGTGGTTTAGTAAACATACCCCCTAGATACTTAATCCCTTCTTCACACTAGTTAATGAGGACACCTTGCTGCTGTTCTTTGTGACTAAAAAATCTAGTCTGAAAAAACATCTCTTTGAGGTTGCCTTTGTATCCTGACTCCCTTATTCTTCTGTTAAACACCCATGAGTATTACAAGCATTTCATGTTCCCCTGTTTGTTGTGTTTATCTTTAATAGGTTGCAAGCTCTATTGAGAAGGGTCTCTTATGTGTATATGTACGGTGCTATGTATGCCTTGAAGCACTATAGCAACTTTAAGAAGTAGTAGTACTAGTAAAAACATTTGGATGAAAAAATTTCAGTCTTTATAACCTGCCAATACTGTGCATTCTTGTACCACTTCCATATCTGAGGACAGATATCTGAGGTTGCAATAGATTGTCCATCTTCATAAGTGATCAATTTTATTTGATAACCCCCTATGTAAATTCCCAACACAGAGAAATGTCCTCTAATTACTATCACTAAAAGATCCAATTCAGTTACAAACAATAGAGGGGGTACTGGAGATCCTTGATGTGCCCTACAGCTGAGCGAGAAGACCTCCAATAGGATATTGCTAACAAACATTTGGGCAATTGGTCTGGAGTATAGAACCTAATTCTATTGAGCAAATGGTCTCCCATTCCAAATTGTCTCCCATCACAAATAAACTTCCATTCCATATTGCCACAGGCCTTCTTAGGGGTATGTTAACTAAATGGCATTAAGGGAGCAAGTGTCCCGTTAACATCTGTTATCGGCACCCTTGCACCCTTAATGATGCAGAAAGGGTTGATAATGCTGCAATAATGAGCATTGGAGAAAGGGAGGTGGAGAGTGGGCGTTAATGGGGTGGAGAGTGGGCATTGACAGTGGGCGATCCCTTATCACCGGTTGCACAATTGCACATTAGAGCCTGCATCACAGAGAACCCCAACGCCAAGTAAAACCTCTCAGAAAGGGTCTATTTTGAGTGGAGAGAGACTACTCCAATGTCTGCAATGTGATCCATACACAGGGGAAACCAAGACAGTGATAGTAATGCTCCATTGGCAGCAACAGCATAGTGACCTAGTATGAAAGGGCACTATGATGATGATGCAAATGGGACAAAGGAGACGGCACATGGGTGATGCAGTTGGGGTGACTGATGCACAAGGATGACCATGCGGCTGTCCAGGTGGCACATCTGTGATGTCCATCAAGACCCCACAGTGACAGTGGCAGCACATAGACAAGCTGCTACTGCATTAAAGACGACACACAATCAGGGTCGGGGCAAGAGTCCCTGGTGCCCTAGATAGAGACTCCGGCTGCCCCCCTCCTCACTGCCACTGCTGAAGCCACTCCCAGAGAAAGATGCTGGCAGCAGCAGTGGCTCTAGCTTTAACCCCAAGAAGTCCTTTTTACTCCAAAATTAGGAATTTATTCCAGAAGATTATACTCACAAGTGTATATCTACTTCCAGTCATAGCAGTCCCTTTTGATAGTCCTTCAAACATGAACTGTTGGTTCTGGTTCCTTATTGAAAATGATTTATTAATGTTCCAGCCTTTAGAAATATTGAGTCAAGGTATGAATGAAGCGCAGCAGCATTTTGGTTTAGTAGAAAATTTAACACCTGCCATTGTCATCTGACATAGCAATAGTCTATCTCAAATGCTACCAGTCCTGCAAATCAAATTGTTTAATATCCTTATGGCATTGGTGATCCAACTTATATTCTAGAACTGGAAGGAACTTCCAGAATATCTGTTACAGGGCTTGGTGGCCTTTAGTATGCTTAGCTTAACAATTTGAAGAAACAGCAACATTAATATATGATCACATCGAGTTATTTCTTAGGATTTGGGTCCCTTTTCATTGGTATGTCAAATATCTATGATTGGGCCTATAATATGCCAGTCATGGTTCTTTCTTATCCCTTGTGATTGGTGTGATAAGCATTCCTCTTATGCTGCCCTAATCTTACTTGCCTGTCATCTGTATACTCTATGTTTATATAACTGTTATATGAATGCTTGTTAAAAATAAAAAGAAGATGAACTTAAAGAAAAAGAATAAGACTGTCACAGCAGCAATCAAAAGGTCTATGGCAGCTCTGAAAGACCTACAGACTCTCATGACCAAGAATAGTCACAGTGTGCATGTAACAACAATATGCTAAATATCCCACAGTTCTGGCATGCATGGTGGGGTCATTATTCAAGAAATCCTACTTATAATCCTAGGTTAGGTACACATAGTAGCATTTAGGAGATACTGTAGCCATATGGCAAAGGTTTTGTAGTCTGCTTAAACTACAATATTACTTTTGGGCCCAAATGGGGAACAAACTTCAAAAAGTACTGAGAACTGTAATAGCCCAGAGAACAATTGGATTGTGATTTCTCAGGTGTCCAAAGAGCAATCAAGAGAACTTGAGTACATATATATCTAATTGTATATGTATATTAGATCAAATTACAGCAGGAGTTATACAATGTTGCAGGACCTATATGATGGGATGATCTTGCCAACTAGACAAATAGTTCTTTATGCTAAGGTTGTTTGCCCCTATCACTAAAGCAAGCTTCAGCTCATCCAGTTCTGAAGAAAGTGTCTGTGGATGCTCAAAGTTTGAGTAATAGCCATTTAATATCAGGTTTACCATTCCTGGTTAAGGTTATTTAGTAAGTTGTACTTGAGCAGCTGCAAAGTTTTACTGATATGTATTGTCCCCCGCAGCCCCCCCTGGTGGCGGCGTAGTTTTCCACAGAAGGGCTGGGGAGCGCACAAGATTATGGTGATTGGGGTTGGACAGGTGCGAGGGTCAAGGGTAGCAGTCCCTTGTGCCGGCCTCGTTACCAACTTCCCAAAAAGAACAAGTTCACACGAAAATGGAGGGAAAAATGAAAAAGGCTTTATTTCCCCTTTGCACAAAAATGGTTCAAAAACAGGATAAACGGCTTTGGAAAGTAACAGAACTGAACAAATCCTTGCATCAGGTTTAAAGCACAAATAAAACGGTCAAAGTAATGGCTGTTAACTTCACAGTAATTTGAGGTAAGACAAAACACTGCATTCACTTATGCATTCATGGAGCTAGAAATAAACTACAGCTTCACTGCTGTACAATATGTACATTCCATCGGCTCGTCAGACTCTTCGCCTGCAGATTCCACTTGCATAAATTCTATGTCTGATAGCTCTGAGTCTGAGGCTTCTGCATAACTGAACTCTGGCTTTTTAAAAGCGTGCCGTACAGTTTCCCAGTGTCTGGTGGTTAGGTTAGGGCGTCGGTTTCTGGTCACTGGGTAAAACAATGGCTCCTCATCAGCTATAGTTTTAAAAGCTCTCTCAGCACAATGCTTAGTATTTACAGTTCTCCTCTTAGAGAAATTGTCTGTTAGCTTTTGCTTATAAATGTCATTGTTACAAGGAGAAACTTCCTTCCCCTGTCTCTCTCTTATATTAGGCTTGAGCAAACAATTGCAAGTAATAGAAGCTTTACCTTTGAGCTTTCTTCTTTCCTTCTCAGGGAAGGCTTGAGGCCTAGTCCGGTTGTCCTCTAACTCAGGATGGCCCAAGTTCTCCCACGATCTCTCTCTTGCCTTAGTATATGGACGAACCTCTCTGTGCCAAGGCTGCAGCTGTTGCCATCTGCCCTTGCCTTCACTCCTGAGGCCGTCGTTGTCTGGTGACCTCGCTCCTTCAGCTTCTCTCTGCTCACCAGTCCTCTGTGTTCTCCACTTTTCTCCCAGGCCAGCACTCTCGTTGCTTCTCAGGCCTGCTTTTTCTCTCTCATTCAAGACTGCCCTTTCTTTGGCTCTTGAGTCTCTGTCCTCCTCTCTCAGGATACTTCTCCGGATATCTCCCTGGATATCTTTCTCTCCTTCCTCCTGGATATATCTCCGGATACCCGTTCCTCCTTGGATATCTTTCCCTTCTGGATATCTTTCTCCTCTTGATTCAGACCTGCCTCTGCTTAAATCCAAACTGACTGGGCCCAAGTCCTGCCCATAGAGGCGTGGTTCTTCAGACTCTGTACTGACTCTCATGCTCCCTCTATGTGGATCTTCAGGATATTGCAGCTTATACCTGTTTTTTTCTGGATTTAAAACTTCTCTTCTATCTGCAAGAGGGTCTGCTGCATCACACATCCCCCTTCTTAAAATATTACGGGCTGGGGGGAACTCTTCTCCGCAGCACATAATACAGGACCTGATATCGGCTTTACACTGCTGCTTGTGACCATGTGTTGTTCCTCTGTTGTTTGCCGGCCTCCTGTTGAGGTGATACCCATGCTCAGTATGAGCCCACAGCACGTCCCGTTCATGCCAAGGTCGAAGAAGATTGGCGTGATAGACCTGTTCCCGTCCTTTTGTGTCTCGAACGACATAGGAAGTGGTGCCCACCGGGTTAACGACCGTATGAGGACCCTTCCACTGGTACTCAAAACTTAGGAGCTGCTCCGGGTACTAGAACCACTACCTTCTCTCCCACCTTTAAGTGTCTTGGTTTCGTCCGCCTGTCGTAATATTGTTTATGTTTCCTTTGACTCTCTTTGAGTTTCTCCGTGGCAAACCGGGAAGTTCGCTTTAGGCGTGTTCTTAAATCCCTCAGGAATAGGGGTATACCTACTTCCTCTTCTACTGGCTCGGTCCATTGTTCTCTCAACACGTCTAGTATACCTCTAGGCGTCCGTCCGTACATGAGCTCATACGGCGATGTACCTAACGAGTTCTGTTTCCTTTCCCTGCAGGCGTATAGTATGAAGGGTAACATGGTGTCCCATTCTTTCATTTGTCCGTTTAAGGCCCGTCTAAGCATCTGCTTTATACTTTGGTTTAAGCGCTCTACCAACCCATTGCATTGGGGATGGTAGGCTGCTGTCTTCTCGTGCCGGATCCCGAATGCATCCCAGACTTGGGCGAGGTATTTTGATAGGAAATTACTCCCCCTGTCGGTCAAGACTTCTTGCGGGAATCCGACCTCACAAAATAATTTGACCATCTCGGCGGCGATGGACTTAGCGGAAATATTCCTCAAGGGAACTGCCCAGGGGAATCGAGTGGCCTGGTCAATAATTACCAGGATATACTGGAAGCCCCGCGGAGTCTTGATAAGCGGTCCCACGATGTCCATGGCCAGTCTCCTAATGGGTTCCGCTATTACAGGCATCGGGACTAGCGGCACTCCCGCTGGTCTGTGCGGTGTAACCCTTTGGCAGGACGCGCAGGATTCGCAGAAGCGTGTTGTCTCTCGGAAAACTCCCGGCCAGTAAAACCTGGCTAAAATCTGGTCCAGGGTGCCTTGTGAGCCCTTATGGCCTCCTATTGGATGGTCGTGTGCTAGTCGCAAGACGGACAATTTAAATTTGCTCGGGACCACTAACTGTTTACGAATAAGTCCAGTTCGCAAATCTTTGCTTTCTCGATACAAGATATCTTCATCCATGATGAATCTGGGGTATGTCTCACAGTCTTCCTGGGCCTGCTCTATCGCCCGGACAATGCAGGGTCCGTCCTTTGCTCCATTTTAAAGGAGGGGAATTTTTCTATCACATCCGCCGGTATCCAAGGCATGCCTCTTCCTGCCTCCAACTCAGCTCTCCCTTGGGATCGACATTTCCTCTCTCTCCTTCGGTCGGCATTAGGTTTTCGTCCCTTCCTTGATGGGTCCCCTATTAGCTCATCATGCGAAGGGAGATCTCCTATGGAAGTCTCTTTTGAACAAGAGGGCTTCTCACCATCGTGGGAGTGTGCCCTTGTGGAAACTAGAGCCTTGATCTCCCCTGTATCCTTCTCCATACTATTCAGTTGGGGTATGGGAGCTTCCGACAGATCAGGTTGCATGCAAGTGGAATCTGGCCTTTTCTGAGGCGATAAACCTTCCTTTAAAGTTTTCCTAAATTGTGGCCAATCACGGCCCAGGACCAATTCCTGTGGTAACTTAGGCACTACTGCGATCAGCATTTCCTTTACAATGCCCATACCTTTTACCCACAATTTATAAACCGGATAGCGTGTGGCTGCTCCATGCACGCACTTTATCTTTACATATCCCTGTGGAGATTCTGGAACCGAGAGGCCATGAGCCTGGATCGTTGACCATAATTTTTTAGAAACCATGGTCTGGTCGGCTCCAGAATCCAATAACGCTTGCACACTTATACCTTGTACTTTTACATCAAGCAGAAAACCATTACGTATTGGTCTTGGTGATTCTCCCACCAAGGCAGTTCGTGAATAACACTCATACTGTATATGTCCCCTTTTCCCACATGTGAAACATTTCCTTGCACTCTCCTTTACTAGAGGCTTATCATTTTTCCACCGGCCAACTGGAGGACGTGAGGGACTCTCCCTTTTTTGTGCCTCCAACCCCATGGCTATTTTTGGGCCTGCCCTAGGCTGGGTCACTTTTTCGGCCTCTAAATACCTCTCTGTAAGGGCTATTGCCTCTGTGGTAGTGCAACAGTTCTGTAACATTAAGAAATTTTGCACTCTACTGGGTAGGGCAATCATGTACTGCTCAAGAATTATAGCGTCCATTAGGGTGCCTGTGCTCTTCTTCTCGGGCTGTAACCACTTATGGGCTAGGCTATGTAATCTATGGCCTAGTGCCTTGGGTGTTTCATTAGCCTTAAGAAAGGTAGCCCTAAACATTTTGTTGTAAGCTAATGGCGTAAGGCCCATACGGTCCCTAATCGCTATTACTACATCTTTATAAGAATTTGCTAAAGTCGGGGGCATCGACCTACAGGCAGCCAGCGCCTCACCCGTGAGTGATGCTGCTAGCCGTATTGCCCACTGCTCCTCCGGCCACTTAGCTGAGTGCGCAATTCGAGCAAATGTATCTAAAAAGTCATCTATATCATCGTTCGGACTTAGCTTGCCAATCACTAAATCAGAACAGGACCATTGTCCGTGGTCAGGGTTTACCAGTCCGGCGACCGATAGCTTCTCTGCCTTGCTTTTGGCCAGTTCCTCCCGCTGCTGCGTGAGCCACCTGTCCATAGTTTCTAGGACTGGGAGTTGCTGTGCCTGTATCGCCTTCAGCGCTTGCTCTTGGCTCTGTTGTGCCACCTCCGCCTGCTTGCTGAACTGGTATGCCATCCAGGCACATAATTCTTTAGGCTCCATGGTAACCTGGTGAAAGAACAAACAGAGAAAAAAAAAACCCAAGTGTGGCTCTTTACCAAAACTTCTCCACACCCTTCTCCATTTTTTTTTTTTTTTTTTTTTTAACTTCCCCAGATATCCAACACTAGGTAGGCTTAAGTACGTATTACCTGGTTCTAGTGTTGAATCAGCTTTGGGGAATATATGCTGTTATCCCAAGGTCGCTCCACTGCTTCTAGACTCGCCGCAGGATTTCCAACCTTCAGGATTTTCTTTTAAATCCGGTCCGGATTTCAGGTACTCCACTCCACGTTTTCCAACTCCAATCCGGTTTTGGTGTCTGCTCTATTCCTGACTTTTCCTCCGGTCCAGTTTTGTAGCAAGACGGTTCGGGTTTTACTTTGAGTTGTTTTTTTTTTTTTTCAAAAAAAAAAAGAGAAAGATTGTACTTTCCTTGGTACAGTTGCAGGTACAGTCCTGGAGGCTTATGGGTGCCGTCAAGTATATCCCGCCAACTACGCCACTTATGTCCCCCACAGCCCCCCCTGGTGGCGGCGTAGTTTTCCACGGAAGGGCTGGGGAGCACACAAGATTATGGTGATTGGGGTTGGACAGGTGCGAGGGTCAAGGGTAGCAGTCCCTTGTGCCGGCCTCGTTACCAACTTCCCAAAAAGAACAAGTTCACACGAAAATGGAGGGAAAAATGAAAAAGGCTTTATTTCCCCTTTGCACAAAAATGGTTCAAAAACAGGATAAACGGCTTTGGAAAGTAACCCAACTGAACAAGTCCTTGCATCAGGTTTAAAGCACAAATAAAATGGTCAAAGTAATGGCTGTTAACTTCACAGTAATTTGAGGTAAGACAAAACACTGCATTCACTTATGCATTCATGGAGCTAGAAATAAACTACAGCTTCACTGCTGTACAATATGTACATTCCATCGGCTCGTCAGACTCTTCGCCTGCAGATTCCACTTGCATAAATTCTATGTCTGATAGCTCTGAGTCTGAGGCTTCTGCATAACTGAACTCTGGCTTTTTAAAAGCGTGCCGTACAGTTTCCCAGTGTCTGGTGTTTAGGTTAGGGCGTCGGTTTCTGGCCACTGGGTAAAACAATGGCTCCTCATCAGCTATAGCTTTAAAAGCTCTCTCAGCACAATGCTTAGTATTTACAGTTCTCCTCTTAGAGAAATTGTCTGTTAGCTTTTGCTTATAAATGTCATTGTTACAAGGAGAAACTTCCTTCCCCTGTCTCTCTCTCTTATATTAGGCTTGAGCAAACAATTGCAAGTAATAGAAGCTTTACCTTTGAGCTTTCTTCTTTCCTTCTCAGGGAAGGCTTGAGGCCTAGTCCGGTTGTCCTCTAACTCAGGATGGCCCAAGTTCTCCCACGATCTCTCTCTTGCCTTAGTATATGGATGAACCTCTCTGTGCCAAGGCTGCAGCTGTTGCCATCTGCCCTTGACTTCACTCCTGAGGCTGTCGTTGCCTGGTGACCTCGCTCCTTCAGCTTCTCTCTGCTCACCAGTCCTCTGTGTTCTCCACTTTTCTCCCAGGCCAGCACTCTCGTTGCTTCTCAGGCCTGCTTTTTCTCTCTCATTCAAGACTGCCCTTTCTTTGGCTCTTGAGTCTCTGTCCTCCTCTCTCAGGATACTTCTCCGGATATCTCCCTGGATATCTTTCTCTCCTTCCTCCTGGATATATCTCCGGATACCCTTTCCTCCTTGGATATCTTTCCCTTCTGGATATCTTTCTCCTCTTGATTCAGACCTGCCTCTGCTTAAATCCAAACTGACTGGGCCCAAGTCCTGCCCATAGAGGCGTGGTTCTTCAGACTCTGTACTGACTCTCATGCTCCCTCTATGTGGATCTTCAGGATATTGCAGCTTATACCTGTTTTTTTCTGGATTTAAAACTTCTCTTCTATCTGCAAGAGGGTCTGCTGCATCACAGTATAAAATTGTGAATGATTAGCAGTTTGGGTTCCATGCAGTGTGGATACTAAGGAAACCTCACTGACATCCACTCTTAGTTACTTGAGCTGGCAAAATGTTAGCATTTTGATTGTTCTTAATGTGTCTGCAACCTATTCAGTTTCATTATCCAGACTTCAGACTTTTCATATTGACCCAAATGTGCTGAAGTGGTTTTGATCTTATCTCTCTGAAAGATCTCAGCAGGTTTGGTTATGCAAAGAACCACAAGGATGAACCATAAAGTAAATGACTGGATTAGAAATTGCTTGTGTGGGAGGCAACAAAGGGTACATGTAAACGGATCTCACTCTGAGGAGAAGGATGTTACCAGTGGTGTGCTACAGGGATCTGTTCCTTAGTCTGATTCTTTTTAACATTTTTGTAAGTGATATTGCAGAAAGGCTATCAAGAAGGTTTGCCTCATTGTAGATGATACCAAAATCTGCAGTAGAGTAGTCATCCAGGAAGGAGTAGATAACATAAGGAAAGATGTAGCAAAGCTTGATGAATGGTCAGGAATTTGGCAGCTGAGATTTAATGCTAAAAAATGCAGAGCCATGCATTTGGGCTGCAAAAATTCAAGAGAGCAGTACAGTATAGGAAGTGAAGTACCTCTGTCCAAGAAAGAAAAGCGGGACCTGGGCATTTCTGATGATCTTAAGGCAGTTATACAGGTAGACAAGAAGACAGCAAATGCCAGAAGAATGTTTAAATGCATAAGGAAAGGAATGGCCAGCAGGAAGAAGGAGATGTTAGTGCCTCTGCATAAGTCTTTGGTGAGACCTAGTTTAGAGTATTGTGTGTAGTTCTGGAGACCGGACCTTCAAAAGGATATAAACAGGATGGAGTTGGTGCACATGGTGACCAGCAAAATGGTCAGTAGTCTTCGGTATAAAACATATGGAGACAAACTTAAAGATCTCAATATTATACTTTGGAAGAAAGATAGGAGAGGGGAAATATGATAGAGATATCTAAATTCCTTTGTGGCATAAATGCACAGGAGAGCCTCTTTCGGTTGAAAGAAAGCTATGCAAGAAGTGGCCATATGCTGTAAGTGAAAGGAGATAGACTCAGGAGTAATTTATGGAAATATTTCTTTACAGAAAGAATGGTAGATATGTGGAATAGTCTCCCAGTTGAGATGATAGAGTCAAAGACTGTATCTGAATTCAAGAAAACATGGGACTAACTCAAAAGATCTTTGAAGGGAAAAAAAGGGACTTTAGAGCTTAGTAGGTGGTATGGAAGGCCAGACTGGATAGGCCGCATGGTCTTTATCTGCTGTCATGTTTCTATGTGTTATTTAATCTTTACATCCTCTGTGTGATCATTTGTGAACACCTTGCCTTCATTATCTGTTGACCTTCAATCTTGCCAAGCATGATGTCTTTCTCTAATGATCTCTCTCTTTGCATGATGTGTCTGAAGTATGAAAGTCGAAGTCTTATCATCTGAGCTTCTAAAGAAATCTTTGGTCTGATCTCCTCTAGTACTGACTGGTTGGTTCTTCAGAAAGTCCATGGTATGCACAGTATTCTTCACCAGCACCATAATTCAAAGGCATTGATTTTCTTCTTGTCTATTTCTTTTACTGTCCAACTTTTGCATCCATAAGACCTTAGTTTAAATTTAAACAGGTTGGAAAGTAATGCTAGAAGCATTACACATAGGTGGTGAATATATGCGTGTGCAGTAAAGTGAAATGGTATGTGTACATGTGTGTGTATATGTGTATGTGATATGTGTGTGAGCACAGCAGTGACAGGGCTAAGTGTGTGTATAGAAGAGTGGCAAGAGTATATGTGTGAAGGCCTGGTGTGTTGAGTGCATTAGATGGGCAGGGGTACATGTAAGTGTGTTTGCGTCTCTGATGTGAGTGAGTGCAGCAGGTTGGTAGAGTACATTGTGTGTATGTATGAGTGCAACAGAGTGGCAGGGGGATGTGTATATGTGTGTGTGTGTGTGTCGGGTATATGTGAGTACAGCAGAGTGGCAGGGGTGAGTGTGTGTGTGTGTTTGTGAGGGCAGTAGGAAGTTAGGAGACCATCCCTTACTAAATTATTTCAAGGCTTCTCCCTTCTTTCCTCCCCTTTCCTCAGTGAGAGGCAGCTTAGCCAAGGCACCTGGAAGCTGGTCAGAGAAGGAGCCAAGGAATTGGTACAAATGGTCTCAGCTAAAGAGTTGCAAGGTGTTCCGTCCTGTGCCCACTGCTGCCGTGTACTTACCCACTTGGGGAGCTACAGCCAGGGTGGCTCAAGGCAAACTGCTGCCTGAGGCGAGGGATGAGATGGCACCCCCCTCCCTCCCCCACAGTGGGGGGGAGGCTTTCCCAAAAATCCAGTTAGGTACTGAACCAAACCCAAAAGCCAATTAGATTACATGAAGGAAATGCAAGAGTTTGCATAACAAGGAACTAAAGGAATGAGTGAGAACCACAGCACAGTTTATAAAACTAAATTAGAACTCATTTTTATTTTGTTGTTATAAACTGCGCTATGGTTCTTGCTTTTTTTTTTTGAACATGTATTTTGCATCCACAGAATCCCCTTCCTCAACAGTGGATGCAGAGAAGAACCAGAACATTCACCCACAGAACTCAATATCTTAAAAAACAAACAAACAAACATTCTCTAATACCAAGCATACCGTGAACTAATACAAAACCCTACAACAAAGTCACTGAGTATCTGTAGAGAAAATCTACCATACCATACTATATCAGCACCAACTTCCAAAACTCACATAAGGAGGCCATCCAAAAAAAAGAACACCTGGCCTCAGTCACACACTCAGAATACAGTCCCTCACCAAGTACAGAATACGTGACTACAACCTAAAATAAAAATATGTAGACAAAAATTAAACTGAATCCCCAAGAACCAGACTCCGCATGCAGTGCAACCTCAGATAGAGATGCAGTTCCCTATACTGTGTAAAATATAAAGATAGCGCAAAGTCCAATCAGTAAAATGAAAATAAAATTATTTTTTCTACCTTTGTTGTCTGACCATTTTATTCTCTGATCATACTGGTCCCGATCTGAGCTTCTACTTTCCTGTTTTCTCTTGGCTCTCTTTCTATGGTCTATAGTGGATCTGCCATTTCTTATCTCTTCTTTTGTTTTCGTCACTTCCTTCCATCAGCCTATTTCCAGTCCCAGTATCCCTTCCCAGTATCAACCCTTTTCCAGTCCTCTCTCCCAGTACCTTACAATGTCAACTTGCATTCCCATGATTGCCACTGGTGTCCATTCCCTTCCAGTCCCCCTCCTTCCCCACTGTCCAGCCCCTTATAGCCCAAATACCATGGCAGCCTCTCTCAGCATCCACTCCCTTCCAGTCCCATTCTCCCATCCCCCCGCTATCAGCCCATTTCCACTTCTAGCCCCCCAGCCTTCTTCCAGGACCAGCAGCTCTCTCCTCCCTCCCCCCAATCAACTTACTTCCAGTGCTAGCCCCCCCATCAGCCCATTTCCAGTGTTAGTCCCCCCTCAACCCATTACCAGTCCTACCCCCCCCATCAGCACATTAGCAGTCCTAGCCTCCCCTAATCATCTCATTACCAGTCCTAGCCCCCCCCCCCACCGATCGGCCCATTTCCAGTGCTAGTCCCCCCCCCTCGGCCCATTACCAGTGCTAGCCCCCCTAATCAGTCCATTACCAGTTCCAGCCCCTTTCAATCAGCCCATTCCCAGTCCTAGCCTTCCCTAATCAATCCATTACCAGTCCTAGCCTCCCCTATTCTGCCCATTTCCAGTGCTAGCCCCCCATCAGTGCATTATAACTCTAACCCTCACTGTCTCTCCTCTTTGTCCAGCATTTGTCCCCGTCCCTCCCCTTTGTCCAGTATGTCCCCCTGTTTCCCTCTTTGTCCAGCATTTGCCCCCTGTCTCTCCCCTTTGTCCAGCATTTGCCCCATGTCTCCCCCTTTGTCCAGCATTTTTCCCTGTCTCCCCCTTTGTCCAGCGCTTGCCCCCTGTCTCTCCCCTTTGTCTAGCACTTGTCCCTCTGTCTCCCCCTTTTTCCAGTATGTCCCCTGTCTCCCCCTTTGTCCAGTACTTGTCCCCCTATCTCCCCCTTTGTCCAACATTTTTCCCCTGTCTCCCCTTTTGTCCAGTATTTGTCCCCTGTCTCCCCCCTTTGTCCAGCACTTGCCCCCTTTCTCTCCCCTTTGTATATCAGTTGTCCCTCTGTCTCCCCCTTTGTCCAGTATGTCCCCCTGTCTCCCTTTTTGTCCAGTACTTGTCCCCCTGTCTCCCCCTTTGTCCAGCATATGTCCCCTGTCTCCCCCCTTTGTCCCACCAACCACTGTTAACCTGGTTCAAAGAAATACTATCAAAATCAGAAAAAAAGTACCGGTATGTATTTTTTTTTGTCGGAATAGCCAATCCAGTGTAGAGGAAAATTCGCTCACACCTTTTATGATTTTCCCTTTATGCTTTTCCCTTTTAATCATAAATTGAAAAAACAGCAATCACTTAGCTGAATCGATAGAGAAGCTGAGGCTGCATTCCTCAATCAGCAATATAGCGAACGACATGGCACGTTTCGGGGTGTTTAATGTACTACCCCTGCGTCAGGTCTAATCACTGTTCAACAGCCAAATCTCCTTTAAACTTAGTCTCTGAAAAGAATGGTTTTTATCCCGTGGCGTCAGCAACGTAAACTCAGATGATCTCAGCCCCTATCCCCCCTTTGTCCAGCATTTGTCTCCATCTCTCCCCTTTGTCTAGCACTTGCCCCCTGCCTCTCCCCATTATCCAGTATGTTCCTCTGTCTCCCCCTTTGTCCAGAATTTGCCCCCCGTCTCTCTCCTCTTTGTCTCTCACTTGTCCTCCTCCTGTCCCCACTCCCTCCACCTGCACTTCAAATCCGGCAGCGGTGTTTGCACTCTGGTTGTTTTTATTTTAGATTTTGCCGCCTCTGACCTGCCTCTGCCTTCCCGCAGCTTGCAACAAGAAAAAAAAAAGTGGCAGAAAGGCAGAGGCAGGCCAGAGGCTGCAAAATCTAAAATTAAAACAGAGCCAGAGTGCTGCCGGCATCAGAGTGCCTCCCCCATCAGAGTGACGCCTGAGACCATCGCCTCAGGTAGCCTAATGGAAGAACCGCCCCTGGCTACAGCAGCCATCCTCCTTGCACTTAGAACTTCCCCTGCCCCCCCCCCCCCCTAATTGGTGCTACCCTACAGATTCTTGAATCACTGGCCTGGGCCACAGAAGATGTAGAAACATCGAAACATGATGGCAGAAAAAGACCACATGACCTATCTAGTCTGCCCTTCACAGATGGCATGAAAGCAGAAGCAGCAGCATGAAGGGGGGGGGGGGGGACAGAAATGGCTGAGCCAGGATGGCTATGGTGTTTTTTGAAGTGATGCCACTGCAACCTCTTTGAAATTTTCCAGGTGCTTGAGCTCACTGCCTCCTGGATGCCACTCTGTGCTGCCATGGTAAACACTCACCCATTTCTGCCAGGTTGGGTCCCTACCAGCACATAAACAACTATACTGCTGCTGCCACAGAGCTTGGGTTCCCTGGCACCACTGCATCTTCTCCCACCAGGCTCCTCTATCAGTAGGTATGCCTTTGTTTGTGCATGTGTATGGATGGACAAACAGACAGTCAGATGGCAGACCCTCCCCAAAAGCCACTATTGTTCTAGCAAAATGTGCCTAATAAAACAGGAATTTTAGCAGTACGATTGGATCTTGACTTTGAAGTTCCAGCGGCCTGGAAATTGGAAACCATTTCTTGCCAATGTCTTCTGAAGACCTTTATTTAGGGCTAAGACTTGACTCTGGCTTGTTTTACATCACAGGTCTCTCAGCTAGTACACAAATCCTTTTTTTTTTTTTTTTTAATAAATTATTTCAAAGGCTGAAGCCTTATATGGACCTAAGCAATTTTAGAAGTATAATACATTAGTTACTACTAACCCCAAATGCCTTACTTTTGGTGGATATATTCCACAGCTCATTTGTTGAAGGCCCATTGGCCTGGCAACAAGAGGTATGGGAAGGGGAACAGAAAAAAGGAAGTAATCATATTTAGCTCAACTGTAATTTAATCTGCCAGGGCATCTCTGCTTCTACTATTACGCCATTGCAAATGATTCAGAATGTGGCTGCCCGACTTTTGGCAGGGAAGAAAACATACTCCCTTCATTGGTTGCCAGTTAAGTGGCTTAACAGGTCTGAGGTTGCTGTGCTGGCTTTTAAATTTATGATATGATCGATGACTATGCATTTGAAATGAGACTGTTATGGCATTAAGCACCTCAGTCACTAATGTCTAAGGATTAAGGAAACTTGGATGTCCCTTTACTGCAATATGCACATAGAGTGGGAATGCATGGCTAAGTGTAGACATGCTTCCAAGCTACATCAGACAGAAAATAGACCTGTTTGATTTTAGGAAAAAAGTTAAGGCCTACTTTTTATTACCTAAGCATTTGAAGGAAATTACTAATTGGTCAATACTTTTAATTGCATCTGTTGGACTAATATCAGTTTTCTTGGATTATTATTATGTATTTATGTTTTTACTATTTTTGAATGTAATATTTTTCTGATCGTGTCTTGATATTAGTATTACTTCATAAGGGGTTATTTTTTTGTGTTTTTTTATCCTTCTAGAACCTATGAAAATGCAAAGTGTCATGTCTGGCACAAGCCCGACACAGCACATCACTCAAGGCACACCATCCCTGCTCTGAAGCATAGCAGGGATTGAGTACTTGTCAGGACAGAAGAGACAATGAATGGAGAAAGGGACAGAATAGTCCTTGAGGAAAGCCTACTGCCCTCTGCAAAGAAGTTTAGACTACGATAGATGTTCGCCTTTCAGCATGACAACAACCAAAAGCACAAACCAAATGCTATAGTGAGATGGCTAAGACACAAAAAAGGTAAATACCCTCTTGAGGCCCAGTCAGAGTCCCAATCTCAATCTAGTTGAAAATCTCTACGACGACTTGAAGATTGCCTTCTAACAAGACTACCCAATGAACAGGGCTGGCCCAACCATTAGGCAAACCAAGCAATTGCCTAGAGAAGCAGCATCTGGTGGGGGGGGGGGGGGGTGAGGGCAGCAAAGAACAGGGCATTCTAAGCTAAACAATAGATTCTGACAGCCATGAAAAGTTGAGCAAGAATTAAATCAAATTTCCTACCCATAGGCAACAACAATGTAATGGCATATAATCTACACAGTAGATATCACTTAGTAACATAGGGCTTGATATTTGAAGGGTATTTACATGGTTTACAGCCTAGTAAACCAGGTAAATGCCTTATATGGAGATATTCAATGGCACATACATGATTAGTGCCATTGAATATCCCTGTCTATGTCCCTAGGGGGACAAGTGCTAGACAAAGGGGAGAGACAGCGGGCAAGTGCTGGAAAAGGGGGAGATGGGGAAAAATACTATTCAGTTATCATTGGGGTATGTTGGGGATGTTCCGGGGTGGAGAGGAGGCAGGGACAAGAGATAACCGGGCAGCAGTGGGCAGATAACCGGGCAGCAGCAATATTGGCACCTATTTTTAAGGTGCTGATCACAAACTGGGCAGCAGTCAATATTGCTTTTGCCCAGTTAGCCTCGGCAGCTTCCTGCCCCAGCGGCAATTGCCGGATGTTCAATGTCATCACCATGGCATTAATTATATGGTTTAGAGGTCAGCTGGGAGGATTGCGTGCCTCATCAGTGCACAGTCCTTCCAAACAGCAGGCAGCTGAAAATCAGGCCCATAGTGTATGATGGCAAATAAAGGCCAATATGGTCCATCTAGTCTGCCCAGTAAGGTGGCTAGAGTGGTTGTACCCACAGCTCTATATAGATCACCCCTCTATTGAAGTATAAAAGATATTTACGTTTGTTTTGACTCCATCTTCTTGCTATTTATTTATTTATTTATTTAACAGGTCTTCTATATCACCCTATCTTCCATTCAGGGTGGTTTGTATTATAACATCAACAACTTTACATTAAACAGGAAATTAAACTTGGAGATATATATATATAATATATATGAACTTAAATGAACTATATACAGTAGAATTATACAGTGAAACATTAGGACTTAGGGTTCAATTATCTGTTATCTTGGAGCATTACAGGGGTAGTGATAGGGTATGTGGTGGGGACTGATTGTGCAAGGTAGGACAAGAGGGTGTTCGTCAGGTAATGTTGTCATAATGCTCCATGAATAAGAATATCTTTATGTCTTTGCAAAAATCTTGGAGGTCTGTTGTGGCTCTTATAGTTTCCAGTAATGAGTTCCAAAGCATTGGGGCATAGAGGGAGGGTGCTCTGTTGCAGGTTAGCTGTTTAGCTTTAGTTTTTGCCTTTGGTATGAGCAACAGGTTTCTCGTAAAGGCTCACTGATTTCTCGTTTCTGGATCTCTCTCGATTATTGGCTGGAGGGTGACTGGTGCCAGTTGGTAAATTATCTTAAAGATGATCGTATGTGATTTGAATTTGGTTCTTTGAAGGATTGGGAGTCAGTGCAGCTGTTTTAATGTGGGGGTTATGTGTGTGCTCCTCGGTATCTGAGATATTATTCTTGCTGTCGTGTTTTGTATTAGTTGTAGGTGTTGGATGCTATGTTTTGGCAGACCCTGATAAATGGAGTTGCAATAATCCAGTATCAGCATAGTCATTGCCTGTCAGATGGTGTGGAAGCTTTTCTCATCTGGGAGTGGCTGGAGTCTTTGAATTGTTCATAGTTTATAGTATGCTGATCTTGTTGCTTTAGATATGTGTGTTTGGAAATTCAAGTTACGGTCCAATATGACTCCAAAATACCTCACTTCCTGCTTGATCTCTATGTCACCCTGATGTACTCTAAGTTTGTTCAGGGCTGCGAATGAGATATTATGGGTTATGATGAGTGCTTCTGATTTGGTATAGTTTATGTTGACATAGCAAGTTGGTCATTATTTCCAGACAGGATATGATCGTGGAGAAGTTGGATTGAGCGATGTGGAATGGGGTAAAGACCATTATATCATCTGCATAGATTCAGTAATCAATGATGTAGATTTTTATTATGTTGCACAAGTGTTGTATGTATATATTGAATAATACAGCAGAAAGCGCTGATCCCTGAGGTATCCCTTGTGGTTGGTCAAGTATCCTGGAATAGTTGGGACCAGACTTTACTTATAGTTTTTGTGGTTTATTGAAAGATTTCAAAATGAGGTTTGAATGATATTCCTTTTTACTAGTATTGATTTGATGGTGGTATTCTTGGAGTTTTGTTGTGTATTAATAAAGTATTCCTGTGCCATGTTCCGTCTCCATTTTCATTCAGTTCTCCAGAGGGACTTTTGCATGCCATTGATCTATTTTGAGAACCATGGTGTGTAGTGATTTCTATGATTACTCAGGCGGTTTTTGATCGGCGGTGCTGAGGCTTGCTTCAGTGTGGAGTTCCAGTTGTCTATTTCATGCTCAAGGTTTGTTGAGGTGGATATTAGATTTCGAATTATATCTTTTATGAATGTCTCCTCTGTTCTTTTGGCACAGCTTTGATTGCAAAGAGAACAGAAAAAAAAAAGAGGAGAAACCTCTGCAAAGAAAACCAAGTCCATGTTCTTGAAATGTGTGCTACGTGATGTTGAAGCAATAGAACTGATCATTCTCTGTGATTTGATAACCTCAGATGAGATGAAAGACAAGCTATGTCCCTTAGTAATTGCACAGATGTGGTTATTAATCCAGCTGACAAAGGCAATGGTATTGTCATTCTAGATTATGATTACTATGTAACTGAGATTAAAAGACAACCCTACTCTAGTTATCTCCAAGTTATAATGCCCTGTTCAATGCAATTTCAATTTGTTCAATGTAAACCGCGCTGATGCAGAATAGCGCGGTATATAAGAGAATGTAAATAAAATAAATAAATAAATACATGATGAATGCTTTTACAAAACACTTAGGGGTATGTTTACTAACTGTGGTAACGTAGCAGAGGCTACAATAACGTGTGTTCTGTAACATTAACGCGTGTCAACATTACAATAACACGCGTTAATGTCACATAACGCGCGGGAACGTCTCCGGCCGCGTTATGTCCCGCAGAGGGTGGAGAGAAGGCAGAGAGAAGGGGTCAATGGGTGGAGAGTGGGCGGGGAGTGGGTGGGGAGAGGATCCCTCTGCACTAACGTGGGGACCTGAAGGGCTGAATCTTACCATGACAGAAAACCTGGCGTTAGCACACATTTGCAAGAGAGAGAAACCATTTCCGTGTCAGCAATGTACAGCATAGGCAGGAAACCCAAAAAAGGTGAGAGTAGTGCCCCATTTGCAGCAACAGCAGAGTGACCAGGTATGAAAGGGGACTATGGCAATGCTGCAAATGGGGCATAGGGGCCTGCAGGCGGGACATGTAGTGGGGGCAGCTGGAGCACAGGGCAGACCAGGCTGGCACCTAGGTGGCACATAGGAACATAGAAACTGGAAAACAGCAAGACAGCAGCTGACCAAGGCCAAACACAATCTACAAATACCTTGAGCACCCTAGCCAATAATTGTCAGGGCACAGACCTGACATTACCCCAGCCCACCCTCCCCATGTGGAAGGGACATAATGTTGGTAGGTTCTGATGGGGGGGGGGGGGTGTGGATGTCCATGCATGCCTCCCCACCACAGACACTACACCCTAGGCACCCGCCTACCTGTATAATGGATGGCCTGGGACAGCGCACAACCAGCACCAATAGCATATGCCCATGCCAGCATGGCAGGGGTGTGTGTGTCCATGCTGGAGGGGGCAGTGGCACCTGCCTGCAGTGGACCAAGGCCAGGCCCTGTACCAGTACGTGGTGTGCAGTGCAACAGGAAAAGTCTGGCTGAGGAGAAGTAAAGGTAGCCCCAGGGACCACTGTGCCTTTGCGGCAACACTGTGGTGCAGTACAAACAGTCAGTGTGTCCTGAAGCAGAGGGTCACAGGTTCAGGTCCCAGCTGCGGATCCTGCAGAGCACATCCCAACATTTTGCCCTGCTATGTAGATAACACAGAAAAACAGAAAAGGTCTGGCTGAGGAGTAGTAAAGGTAGCCCCAGGGACTGCTGTGACTCTGTGGCAACACTGTGGTGCAGAACACATAGCCAGTGTGTCCTAAAGCAAAGGGTCACAGGTTCAGGTCCCAGCAGCAGACCTTGCAGAGCACATCACAATATTTACCCTACTATGTAGATATAACGTCAAACCGTGCAATTTCCACAGCAACGGCCAACATGGGTAGAAACACCCACTCACACAGGCTCCACTATCCAAAGCACAGCAAGGGGAAAGGACATGCCTGTGGGCCAAACTGGGATCATTGTAGGCCTCCCTGTTGATGTGTGCAGGTCTGCCCTATCCCCAGGAGGCTGCAGACCTCATTACAGAGGTCTAGTATACATCCTGGTGCTATGGTACCTGCTCCTGTTGCAGTTTCACAGATCTGCCCTATCCCCAGGAGGCAGCAGGCCACATCACAGAGGTCTGTTAAACATCCTGGTGCTACGGTAATTGCACCTGTTGAAGTGTGCAGGTCTGCCCTATCCCCATGTGGTCCATGGACCAAAGAGAGCGTGTGGTGTCACATCCCCTGGCCTCAACCGGGTGCAGCTGCTGCTGTGGCAATGGCACAATGCTGAGTCACATGATCAGTGCCCCCGCCATTTGCATACTGTGTCACATGCCTATGCAGACCCTGCATACATTGGACAGGTGCTGTAGCAAGGTTGATGGGTGGAGCTGACATGCAGACACA
Organism: Ichthyophis bannanicus; assembly: GCA_033557465.1. Taxonomy (NCBI): domain Eukaryota; kingdom Metazoa; phylum Chordata; class Amphibia; order Gymnophiona; family Ichthyophiidae; genus Ichthyophis; species Ichthyophis bannanicus. The sequence continues at coordinate 1,623,517,763 of CM066031.1, read as the reverse complement.
GTGTATATGTGTGAGATGTGGTGCATGCCCTGCCTCGCCCTGGCACCCCATGCACGGAAAACCCCACCACGCAGCCCCACTGGCATGATGCACGTCACCCGCATCATGGCAATGGCACATATGGCATGGTGGTGCAGGCTCATGCATGGATAGTCCATCAGACTGGTAAAGAGTGCCAGGGGGGTTGCACACAGGGCACATAGGGGGCAACCCTGACATGCGCAGCCACACCCGCACATATGTGGGTGGCAGGGGCAACAGCTAGCAGTGGACACACAGGACACAGTAGAGGCAGCCACCTGCTGCACACAGCTATGTGTGTATTGCATCAACTGATGGCCATAGATGCCTGTCCCCTAATGATCCCATACCCTGCTGTACCCACAAGTGGAGAACCTTCACAAGAAGGGACGGGAGATGCGGGTGTGATACCCCAGATTCCTGGCACGGGTGCAGCGGGAGCAGCAGGTCCAATGTGACGGTGAGTGATGCAGCCCATGCTATTTGCCACAGCACGTACCTGTGGGCAGGCAGCCTGTGGGCAGGCAACCTGTGGGGCTACAGGACATGTTTGCATGATGTGCTAAATGCATGACTGTGGTGGTAATGTATGCCTTTCCCCCACAGCAGATGCAGGTGCAGATGAGGGCCCAGCAGGGCTGGATGCCGGACCCTTGCAGCCAGCGCTGGCTGCGGAGTGTGAAGAGGATCTGGAGGTGGCTGCCGGCGGGGAGGCAGAGGAGGAGTGGGAGGCTGGAAGCAGAGAGAGGGAGGAGGGGGAAGGGAGCAAGGAGGGAGAGGATGGTGCATGGGAGCCTGGGGTGGGGGAGGTGGGAGAGGTGGGGGAGGGGGGTGGGAGGCTGGGGAGGGGAGGGGGTGGTAGGGGATGGCAAGGGGGAGGGGGTGTGTGGGAGGGTGTGGCAAGTCCTGAGCAGCACAGGCCACCACAGGGCACTGGGGGCCCCTGCCACCTGCCCCACAGTACCGGGGATGTCCCCCATCTGGGCACTGGGCCGGCACACATTGCCGCAGGCAGCCAAGCCGTCCATGCATCCACACAGACAAGGGGTGAGGTGTGTCTGTGCGGGTGCATGTGCGGCCTATGCCTGGCTGTTGTGGTGCGTGCCCAGGCACACACCCAGCGGGAGCAGACCCACATTGTGGGACAGATAGTAGTGGCCATGGGCGTAGTGGCTGACCAGCTGCGCATGCTGTGTGATGTACTCACGGCAAGTGCAGCTGGTCAGCCACCCAGCCAGGGCAGCCCCCAGGGGGTGTGAGTCACAGCCAGACTAATGTCACCCCTGCCCTGTGCCGTCTTGTGCCCCGGGACTGCCAACACTGCCGGGATTGGGGGTGGCAGGGCCAAAGCCCACACAGGCCCACCTAAAATTTCTGTAACCCCCCAATAAACATGTAACTATTTGTTTCCACATTCACCATGGTCATGTGTCTCATTTTGTGACATGGCAGTGGAGTGTAATTGCCAGTTGTGAACATGTCCCTGTGTGTCTCCTGGGGGGGGGGGGGAACGATACCAGAGGATATCCCGGAGGTGAGGATAGAAAGGCTGATGGCGAAAGGGTAAGAGAATGGCCCAACCACCAGTGGGAGGGGGTAGGATCAGCGGAGCAGGTGGACCTGCAGGTGGGAGCACGGACCTCAGAGGGTGTAGAAAGAGAGATTGGTTCAGCTGTGGACCAATGATGGGAGAGGGATGGGTGGGAGGGATGATAGGGGGAGGGAGGGGTGAAAAGAGGGGTGGGAGAGTCACCAGTGAGGGCGGGGAGAAGGGAGGTGATGGCAGTGGACCTTGGAATGAATATGGTATGCCAAAGGTACAGGGTCAGGGATAGAGGGTGAGGAAGGGGGTAGGTGGGACGACTGTGGAGCGTGGAGAGACTGGTAGGTGAAGTGCAAAGTGTGAGAGGAGACAGCAGTGGAGGTGCTGAGGTCAGAACACTAGCTCTGTTCAGCAAGGTGCATAAGGGAATGGTAGCAATGGTGGGACAGATGGACGTGAAGCAGATCGGAGTGACAGGGATGTCACCGCCACAGATGCTTTGCTTGGCAGAGGTATCTATGGTGATGGAATGGGCCAGAGTGAATCCAGGGTTGATGGTAAGGCAGTGGGGGTGACAGCAAGGGTAAGGAGGAGGAGCAGGAGTGTCAGGGGATGGGGCATCCACACGCCAATGTCAGGGGGCTGAGGATACATGTGTGAGGGTAACAGAGTATCTGAGGTGGAGAACTGTGTGTGTGTTGTAGCAGTGATACAACAGGGGAAGGTGGGAGGAGCAGGGCCAGATCATGCTGCAGGGGAGGGGGTCAGAGGACAGGCACAGGGGTGAGGGTGAGGGCGGCAGGTTTGGCTGGTCCAGAGGAGGGATATGGGTATAGGGAAGGCAGGGGGGAAGGAGGGGGCGTCATGGGGGATCCAGGGTATGACCAGCAGGGTGGATAGGGAAGGAGACAACCTGAGCGAGCAGAAGGCAAAGGGCATGTGCCCAGGGTGACCACATGTGGGACAGGGGGAACATGGGGCAGTCAGCTGCAACAATGGATATGTGGCCACAGGCTGTACCATTTCAACCACCATTTATTGGGGACATCTCACCCCCCCCCCCCCACAACTACACCCTTCCCCTGCATCCTCTTCCACACCGGCCACATCCCCGCGCACCCCGTGGAGCGGCTGCTACTGCTGCTGCTGGTGCCGCTACTGCCGGCTAACCCATTCGTCCCGCCATGGCCTCCTGCACAGACACCATTCTGGCCACGCTGGCTGCCATCGACTCAGCCAACACGCGCAGGTCCCGCACCTCACGGAGGAGGCCAACCAGCACCAGCCTTTGGTGTCGCGCCTCATGTCGCTGGCGATGCTGTTCCTCTGCCACCTCCCGCAATGCCATCTGTATGCCTGTGGGTAAGACACGGTGTGAGCCATGAGACATGGGTTGCACATGCTACCTGTACACATGCAACAGCTGGCCAGACAGGTCAAACACTCACCCTCTGTGTCTACATGCGCTGCTTCCGAGTGGGAACATATCTCCCCAATCACCTGCTGAATGGCTGCATGTGCGGGCCATGGTGTGGGACCCAGGGCTGTTGGCCCAGTTATACCCCCAGCTGCAGCCTCCGCCGTAACACTGCCATTGCCTGACTCGACACCCGCCCAGCCATCATCTGACAGGTGGGGTGCTGTTCTCCCCTCCACCTCCTGCGCTGCCTCAGACTCCTCAGGCACCTCCACATCTGGCGAAACCTGGGGCATGGGCCATGGGCCGGACACTGGGGGCTCCACCCCCTCCACCACCTCCATGGCATGTATGTCACCTGCGGGGGGACAGGGTACTCAGCTCAGGTGGTGGGTGGGAAGTTGTCTCCACATGGGCCAGGAGTTGGGCATACATGTCTGGAGACTGTGGGTGTCAGGTCCCACCATGCATGGCTGACAGGGGACTGCAGTCTGGGGGTGGGGTGGACATGGTACAACAGGCCTCTTGGTTCCACCATATGTGGTGCGGGACTGGCTAGGGATGTGTATTTCTGTGTGTCCCCTGAGATGGCCCCATCCCCCCTGTGTCTGGCCCTACATATGCTGGGGTGTTAGCTTTCACCAGAACATTTTTCCATGTCATACCTGCACATGGGTCCACTGTATCCAGCTCGGGCAGCAGGCCGAGGAGGTAAATGGGCCCCAGTCTGTCAGCTAGCTGCTGCTTCAGTGGCAACAGGGCGGCTTGCTGTGGTGCACCCCCACCTATCGCATGGGCGTGGTGCCTCTACTCGATGATGCGCACCTGGATTGAGTGCTTGATGTCCCGGTATCCCTTCCTGATGCTCTCTGAGTCGCGGCTTGGGTCCCCTGCTGCAGCCACTGCTGTCGCGACCTCCTCCCATGCGCTGTTGCACTCCGCAATGGTGGTGGTGCTGCTCAGATGCCCAAATAGCACCTCATAGTGCTCCAGGATGGCTGCCAGGAGGAGGTCATTCTCCTCCTGGGTGTAGTGGGCTGCCCTCCTGGTGTCGGCGGGCACTAGCCTGCGGTGGCGCTTGCCCCCTGGCACACCTCCACACTGTTCATGTGGCTGTTGGCTGTGGCCAGATGGACCTGCCTCCTCCCCCTCAGGCTCCTCTGCAGTGACGACCGCTGATGACTGCTGGCTGGTCACAGTGCCCACACTCATCTCACCAGTTTCACGCTTTGTCATCTCATACACCCTTGCCATTGCGAGCATGATGTGCCCATTTAAGTGCCCAAGATGTGGTCTAACGCGCGGTCAGATTGTGCAATGCGCATTCCTATGCATGCGTAAGGGGCTACTGCACATGCGTAATGCACATTACTCACTACTCAGGGCGCGTGTCCCATTTGTTGTGCAGGCATGCATTCCCTCTGTGTGCCACCTACAGGTGGTGGCATACATCACATGCTCCATATGCATGCAGGGACACGGCTCGCGCAGGTGTCACGACATGGTACATGGGCCCTGCTCCTCCCTCACACATAGCTCCGCGTCTTAGGCACGTGGTTACATCGTGCGTGTATTGTGTGTAATGCGCGTTCCTACATGCACTATGCCATTACGCATCCATGTGCTTACCTTTCTGTATGTTCAGACCTATTGATGTCACTGCTATTGGTGTCTGCTCCTGCATCCACAGGAGGTGTATCCTGGCCCGTATTATGTGCCACACACCTGCCATTTCAGGTATGTAGTTTTGCTCTGTGTGATAAGCTGTACCTACAGCGCTCTCCGCCATGCATAGGTAGCCCACGCAGTGCATCTAGTGCTATGGTACGCGCGTTCGTACGCGCGCTACAACGTTGCGCTTCTGTATGCACTGTTCAGTTTGCAATACTGGTGCTGGTGTGCGTTGCTGCGTCTGCAGCTGTGTTATATTTGTTCTGATTAGTTGCCACTCCCCATGCCATATTCAGCATCTGACATTGCTCTACCTGATGTCTATCATGGCTCAAACCAACCATGTGGGTTGTGCAGTAGTGGCGTTGCTTGACTTGGAGGAGCTGCGGTTGCCTGATGAGGGATATGGTATCCTTGGGACTGTGGCACTGTGCATGGGTACAGTCCCACTGCAACACAGACCTGCAGCTTTGGAGGCTCCACAGGCCGAGGTATGTCCAGCATGGCACTGTAGGCATGCCGTGGCACACCCTCACCTGCCTCGCCTCTACAGGCCCAGACCCATGCTCCAGGACATGCATGAGGACCAGGTCATCTCCCTCTACCATCTGAGCATGGGGCTATTAGGGAGCTCTATGAGGATCTAAGACCTGACCTCGAGCCCTGGACTGCCCGGTCACATGCCATACCGGGATTGGCCAAGCTCCTGGGTGCCCTACATTTCCTTGCCTCTGGCTGTTTCCAATCCTCGGTGGCCACAGTGGGTGGGATGAGCAGGCCCACCTTCTCACGCTGTCTCCACCAGGTACTACGGGCCATGGTCAGCCGGGTTAGGAATTACATTGCCATTCCTAACAATGGGCAACAGTGGGGGGCCATGGACCAGGCATTCCAGTGGATTGCAGGGATACCACACATGATGGGAGCTATTGATTGCACACATGTTGCCCTGGTCCCTCCCAGAGACAGGGAGGTAGTATTCCGCAACCGCAAACACTACCATTCCCTAAATGTTCAGGTTGTTGGTGATGCAAATATGCATATTCTGAATGTGGTCGGCAGTACCATCTCTAGCTGTGGTCAACATGCACTGTGCTCTGTGTTGTGATAGTGTCCTGGCTGCATGTCTGAGGTCTCATTATGTACATATTGTGGTTTCTCTCTCTGCATTGTGACCTTATGTTGTGTGCAGCATACCATGACCTTGTTTCTCCTCCTTTTGACACAGGGCACAGCCAACACACACAGCACCTCTTCTACACTGCATCTGCCGTCCCCATCACAGTACTGTTGGTGGACAGGGCACCTCCATGCAATGATCCCTGGGAGATGGTGCCATTGTGTGATGGGCCTCTGCGAGTGGGAAACACACCTATGATGGACATTATTGTTGGACTGATACTTTGTGCAGAACAAGGATGACCAACACACCGTTGCTGCCGTGCTCTGGCCGTATGTCATGGTCATCGCAGGTGACACACAGCACACTCTGCATTACTGTGGCACATTGAGATGTCACATGTGACCTTGCATGCCCATGGATCTATGACAGTCGTAAAGGGACATGTGGGGTTGCAGACGACATTTGCACTGTGGACACTGCATATTGGTCTGTACATGTAAAGCAGGACATCACATACTCGCTGTATGTTGTACATCCATCTGACATTGTGTTGATGTGTGTGGGCATGTGTGTGACCTGCAGCGCAGTATTTCCACATATGTTCGGGTCAACAGGTACAGGCAGCCATGTGTGTGGCACAGGAGGTACATTCTGTATGTCCTGTTTCTTTGTCTGGCTACCTTACACTTGGACATGACACGCTGTTTGCCACCACTCCACTGTGATACGTGCCACCATCTGTGATTGCTGTTTGACCCCTGCAGGGGGTGTTACAGTTCATCTGGGGCAGCACTCTGTCATGATTCAACATAAACGGTGCATGTGCATCTGCCTGATTCTGGTTTTGCACCAGTGCATGGGCCTACATGGATTCTGTGTGGGTTAGTGCACCATTGTAGACCTTTCATTCTGTCTCCACGTACATGTTATTGTGTGTGGTTCCTCTACAGATGTGCTGCTGTACATTGATTTACTTACTAATCAATGCATGTGTGCACAGTCCTCTTTATCACATGGCATTGTGCCACTCACATTGCACCATTAACTTAGCTGTGGGGCGGTGGATATGTCCTTTTTCTGGCTCAGGTTATGCATTCCCTGTACATTGGCATATATGTGCTGCTCCTGTATCCACAGCAACCATTGCAGCAGGCCTTCTGCATGGTGCTACCTCTATGTCTGTGAGGTTTGGCTTTGTTTGTTATTTATTAGAAAAAAAACCCACCCCACAAGGTAAAATATCAAAGAAAAGACTGAACCTCGGCGTGACCAAAAAAGAACCTCTATCATTAATTTTTGTCGGAGTGACCAATTCAAAAGAGGGAGGAATGGAAAACCTTCCCCTCGCTGTGGCCACTCCTTTTAATTAATTTAGAAAACAGTGTATCAAAAAACACTTAGCTTATAAACTTTACGTGAGCTTGAAAGAATTCCAGAATTTGTGATGAACAACGTGACACGTTTCGGATCCAAAAAGGGGGGAGATGTTTTGTACAGGGCCCACCTGTGCTCACATCCTTGAATGGTGACAGCTGTCTGTGTGCCATCCATTTGCCACCTCACAGGGTGCTATGGCTTTCCATACACACATCCCATTTGGTGGTACATATTAGCACTGTGGTTGTTTGGGATAGTGGTTAGAGACATGCATTGGGCCACCATAGGTTGTGGGTTTGATTCCAACATGTTCCATTCCTTTTCTTTTTTTGTGTTCTGCTATCCTTACCATGCAATGGCTGCAGCTTCGTCACCTCTCCGCACATCCTCCCTTCTCTTCACTGTGCACCACTATGTGCCCTCTATGCAGCCTATCTGTCACATATTAGCTGTTACATATGGTCCTTTTCATTGTATTGTCTAAGCGAGCAGTTGACTTGGGGGATTTGTATTGTTGTTGTAGAGCTGGTGTTGAACAGGTTGGTGTGCAGGTTAAATTCTCCCATGCCCCTTTTTGTTTCTGTTCCCTGTTTTGCCCTTGTCCACAGACCATCCACACGGCTGTCCTCTCTGCCGCCCCTTGACACCTTTTCTATTTGGGATCTTTGCTGTTTGGCATGCTGTGTTCACGGCATACCATTTCATGGTGTGTGTGCATATGTTTATCTGTGGCTCTTGTCCCAATTACAGACTGTGATATCAGCTGTGGACATCTGTTCTTCATTTGTGTTGCATCATGGGTACTGGTGGGGTTGCCCTATCCTGGCACACAACAGGCATTTTGTGTAGTGTCCTGCAGTGTTTTTGTATGCAGCCATTGCTGTGGAGCTCAACATGGTGGTGTAGCCTATTGGTTTCTGCACTGACATTCTGTCCACCGGTCATGGGTTTGTTTCCTCTTTGCTCTCCTTTTTTATGCCTGTCCTATACAACTACTTCTCATTCCTTTTGGCAGTCATATCTCTGCAGATCTGTGCTGCCAGACCATAGTACCCTCATCACAGTTGCCACCCATTCTTCTGTCCGTTTATCTGCATCTGTCAGCTGTGTGGCATCCTGTCTTCATGTGCAGGCTGCTACCCCATGTCCTGCACTGGTACCCTTTTCAGCATTGCGGCTCTTCATGCTTGCCTCTCCTGTGTCTGCTCTGTATGGCACTACTACTCCTCTGTCCTCCTATCATTGCACTTGTCTTGCCACCTCTACCTCCACTGGATCCCACATGTATCCCCATCTTCTGCCACCCACTGTCATTGTAGCACTTTACATTGCCAACACCCTGTGCATCTGTACAGCTGCCTCCGATATGTTTGTTCACTTTACCGGCTGCCACATAGGCTGCACGCAGACTTGGTGGGTCCATCACTCTCTCCTCTCCTTCCTTCCATCACTTGTCCATTGCCTTTGCTTGGTGCTCTGTGCGGTGTTAGGGTTACATCTGGTTTTAAGCCTTACATTTCATGCTTGTCAACTTGGGCCACCTTACTGCCCTTACGGCATCATATCTTGGGTCACCTTAACATTATTGTGGCACCTGGATCTGGGGAACCTTAGGTTAAGGCACCTTGAGGGGCGTCTTGTAGGGCGCCTTAGGCTAGGTGCCTTGTATGGCGCTTTGTAACACGTGTTAGCCTAGGGCGCCATGTGCCGTGTGCTACCTGACATGGCTTGCCGTGATGATGCACCGCCCATTCCTTTATATGGGCATCCGGGGAACCTAATGCGAGGAACATTACCGCAGTTTAGTAAACATACCCCTTAATGTCTGATCCTACTCCCACCATACAAGCTGAAATAGAGAGTTTACTGTCCCTGGGATCTACCGCTGGTTATATTACTTCATGTGAACTTTCTTTCCTACAGGTTAACTACTCTGTAATACATATGATTTATATTTTGCCAAAAGTGCATAAGTCTATGACAGTGCCTCCAGGTAGGCCAATTGTGTTAGGGAAAGTTTCCGTTCTAGAGCTTTTGTCAAAATTTATTGACATGTTCCTATGTCCTTTTGTTCCACTTATCCTATCCTATGTGCAAGATTCGGCAGATATCATCAATTTTTTAGACCCTTTTGATGGTGATACATCAGGTCTTGGACCTTGAAGGTTTTTGTAATAAAGGCTTTTTTAATGACTAACACCAGTGGTGTGGCTGTGCTTACCTCCACATTTTGTGGACACAGCTTTGATTGCAACAGTCTTTGATGGGATCACTAGTGTCATGTTTAGCATGTGATGGTCCGACCAAGGTATCGGTGTGGAAGTTGGAATAAGTGGATGGGGGTGTTGGTTAAGTAGGGTATTAGGAATATAGATGAGGTCCAAAGTTGCTCCTTTTCTATGTGTTAGGCCATAGATTATTTAGGTTCAATTTTTTTATTTCTTTGTCTTTTTTAGCTTTATCCTGTATTTTTCTCTGTGTTCCTCTTTTTGTGATTTTCTGAATTTTGTGAAAGCTGTGGTTTTGGTCATTATTTGCACAGTCACTTCTTTGTAGAAACACATAGGTTTCCTTTTCCTCTTGCTTTTATTTACTTTCCTTACATGTAGATCTGTTGTCCCTTTTATAGCCTCTTTCAGTTTGGTCCACTGCCCTTCCACCTCCCTTATCTCCTCCTACCCTGCCAGCTCCTCCTTCAGATACTTTCTCATTTTACTGAAGTCAGAGTTTTCAAAATCTAGGGATATGTTTACTAAATTGGGATAACGGTTAACCCAGACTATCTGCAACTAGGTCCCATGTTATTCAATGGGACCTAGTTGCAAATAGAATCCCAGGTTAACCTTTAGCCTAGTTTAGTAAATATATCCCTAGGACTTTGAATATGCTGTGTTTGGACTCTGCCTAGGCTTTTAACTTAAACCACATTATGTGGTGATCATTTTTGCTCACATGGGCACCCACCCAAGCATTAGACACACTTTCTCCATTGATGAGTACTAGATCCAGTGTCAGACTTTCCCTGGCTCATTCTATCACCATTTGTCTGAGAAATGCTTCTTGAAAGACATCCACAATCTTTTTACTTTCTTCCGGATTTGCAGAAGGCATATTCCAACCCATGACTGGTAGATTAAAGTTACCCAGTATCATCACCTTTCCCAGTAGAATTAGATATTTTTTGTTTAGATAGTTGTTATCCCTATGCTTTTATGTTATAATTTAATATATGTTCTTGGAATTCACCTGGAGCTGTAAGATTATGTTATGTTTATTTATTTATTTTATTTATTTATTTCAATTTTTTATATACCGCATTATTTATAATCAGCGCGGTTTACAGAGAAACACAAAGACCAGAACAACAGGTTGTTCGGTGTTACATATAACAGGAGTATAAACTTGGATAACATGGGAGAACTATATACATAGAATATATAATTAATTATTTCGATATCATGAAAAACTATTTACATAAAATAGCAGTAATGCTAGGGTCAGGAAGAGATTGTGGTTAAGTTTGTGGTAAGGCTAATCTATTGCACTTTATGTAGGGTAATATTTGATAAATGTTATGTTATGTTTATGTTTATTTGAATTTGATATACCGCTCAGGCCGAAGCATTAGAGCGGTTTACAATAATATATCATTTGTGGAAATATGAAAGGAACGCCATTTGTAAGATAGGAAAGAGTAGAGGACAGAAACAGTCAAAAGGATAGGCAAAGAAAAGAAAGGGAACAGCAGGTTACCATAATATAAGCGTATGACAATCCAGACCACATATTCAATGCTCATTTCAGGACAAACGCCATGGACCAACGCCTAAGGGCCATGCCAAAGGGCTCTCTGGCGAGGCCCTCAGGCGCGGGCCCGCCGGTGGAATGGCGGTTTAAAAGCCGATGGAGTGGGCAGTCTCTGTGGAGGGAGGTGGAGCTCCCGCTCTCACCTCTGATGCTGGCTGCTGCTCTCCCCTCACAGAACACGCTGGTGGAATGGCGGTTTAAAAGCCGATGGAGTGGGCAGTCTTTTATATTAAAGAGGAATATAAATGTCCATACTGTCCCAAATCGTGTATCGTTTGCCTAGCTCTTCCCAGTTTGACTATAAGTGCTTTAGGCTGAGAGGGGCTTGAGACTATTTGATTTACGCTAAGGATTTCTTTTAACCTAGTGGTTAGAGCAGTGGGCGGGAACCAGAGAAGCCAGGGTTTGAATCCCACTGATACTTTTTGTTCCTTGGGTAAGTCACTTAACCCTCTGTTGCCTCAAGTAGAAACTTAGATCATAAGCCCTTCAAGCACATGGAAATGGCTCCTGTACCTGATTCTAACTCATCTTGAACTGCTAGTGGAAAGGCATGAGTTAAAAATATAAATAAACAAAATAAAATATATTTACTTTGTACAGTATAGAGTATACCATCAGATCCATGCAACTGCCTGATGGTGATATTTAAAAAGAGCATTCTTAAATATGGCTGGCCCAAGGGTATCAACTGCCCAGCAAACTTTTAGCAGTAGGTATCTCTGCTACCCTAACCTTACAAGACCAGCTCCCTTCTTTCTACTATTTTTGACTGTTGAAGCCATGGCAGAGCCTCCATTCAAGCATGCTGGAAGCCCCTGTTAGTCCCACCCTCTTGTGACATGCACTATCTGCTGCCCTGGGGGTGGGACTGGCAAGGCCTTTTAGCAGCTTTACCTTTTCGAAATCAACATTCAGAAATAGGAGGAAGAATGGAGATGGAGGAGGGGAGGGGTTGGGTGGGAGGGGGAGTGGCAGTCGCAGCAGCTGCTAAGTTGGCTGCCTTCTGCCCCTCAAATTGTGCTGCCCTAGGCATTTGCCTAGCTTGCCTAGTGGCAGGGTCAGCCCTGCTCTTAAGCTTATCTGAAATGAAATTAATATTGAAACTGAGGAGAGAGGTCTTAATGATTGTATGTGCTTTAACCATCAAATAATTTCTGTGCCCTTTTATTTATCCATCTTTCTTTCTTTCTTTAATTGTGCTGGTATTGCTTCTAAAAATAGCTGTGTCCTACAACTTGCAGGTTGATTAACCACTGGGGGAAAAATGTAAAATTAACAAGTCTAGAGATGCTTTAGTAACAGCTATATACAGTTTTTGAGAAGCATATCCTGCCTTTAGGACAGCTGGGGACCATCAGTGAAGGGGTATGTTTGGGTTTCCATGTGGCAATCGTATGTTTATAGAAAAGATGAGACTTGTAAGGAATTGGTTTACACATCTGCCGGTCCCAAAGGATGTGATTACCAACCCTAAGACATTTGAACTGCTCCCCCTTTCCAGAATCCCTCCTCTAAACAGTCTGTGCGTTGCTATATCTATGAAACCTATAGATATATCATTACAAAAAGAAAAATTAAAGGGGACAGAGGGATAGGAAACGAAAACTGTTTTCTAAGAGGTCATTAGCTAAAGCAAAAACAAATAGAAAGTCTGACTGAGACTTAGTTAACAGAAGGGGATTAGAGAGCAGAGCAGAGAGTGACTGGATTTGCAGCACTGCTGTCTCTTTAGGCAGTGATAAGATACAGGCAGGGAAGTCAGGAGCTCTCCAGATGGCGAGGGAAAGTGTTTGTCTTGGGTTACTGTAGGGCAGGCTGGACTCCCAAAGCAGACAGCCTAGGGAAGGCATGTTAGAAAGCAACGTCCATGTGCAAGCACTGGAATAGGGAGTGAAGGGGGAGGGGGGGGGGAGGAAGCAGGCAAAACGCCCAGGAGGGACCGTGTTTGCCTATTGTTAACATATACTTGACCCCCTGTGACCTCCTCACGACACAGATGTCTGCTACCTCTATCACCTCCCACTGCTCTAAGCCCTCCCACCCTGCACCTGGGTAGCCGAGCCCGCCGTCTGCTTGCAGTGTGCTGTTTGACTTTTGAGAGGTGGCTCTCAGCACAAGGAGACAGCGAGAGGAGGGGAGGGAGCAATCGGAGCCTCGGAGAGGGAAATCGTGCGCCGCGTTCGTCTTCTCCATGACAGACGTCCGCGGGCTTTCGAACGCGTGTCTCGCTGCCAGTGACAGCCCGGGCTGCCGGCACCCCGACGCGATCGCTGCCTAGGAGCTCGTGCGAAGCTGGAGTCGGCTGCTGCTGCTGCTTTTCCCGTCCGAAGAGCTTGGGACTTTCTGGACTGGGACTAGGAGGGCAGCTGCGGGGCTCTCGCTCTTGCGCTCCGGCACTTTGGGCTGGATTCTCCCGCCGAGGACGAGGAACTTTAATTTTGCATCTGCAGGCCCGTAGCGAATGGTGGGGATCTCAAGCCCCTTTCAGTGTGAGTACCACGGCATGCCATTGAAACCTGTAAAGTAGCGTAACTGGTATTCTTTCTGTGTCACTGCGATCGGCGGGGAACCCAGTAGGGCTGGAGCTGCCGCTTTCCCGAAATGAAAAGTATGAAGGCTGGGGGGTGGGGGGGGGGGGGGGGGACATTTCCACTCCCCTTCCAAACGCTGCTCTTTCATGTAAAGCTGGGGGTCCAAAAACCAGTCTGTGCAAGATTAAAATTACAAGCTCGGGTATAAAGAAAGCCAGAATATCTGGGCCACTTGCCAAACAGCTACATTCCACCGAGTTCGATAGCCCTGGTCGATATATTGATGAGCACATTTTATGCTCCTTTTCTGATCTTAGAACCTCATCCTCAAGCGATCTAGCTCTCTGCTCCATCTTTTTGATCTGAGAGATAATAATCATATTCCAACATGACTCAAAATGTTGATCACAATAGTAATTAGCTTACACTTGGCAGTTTACCTAAAGATATCCCTAACTTTTATTCCTGTTGGTTAGACATCCGCCTTTTCAGCTTGTCGGGGAGAGGGAGAACTTAAGCCACCAGGACTCTAAACAGAGGGGCTCAGTTTAACTGAGGGGGCAAATGTGTGTTCTGTTACACACTTTGTGCTCACCGTCTTCCTTCCAATTTCGTTTCTACACGTGACGATGGCAGTGGAAACCTAAAAAAAAAAAGTTGAATTAAAGAAGTCGTTACATTTAGCCTAAAGAGCAGAGGTGCTTTTGTTCGGAGGGTTGCAATTTCTAATCCTGTCGCCCAGGGGGCTTTGACTCTGGCCTGACCTTGGATCAGTGATAAGATGGTTTCTACTGATTTCTGGAGTCCACGTCCCACCTTTTCCTTAGAGGGATCTCGGCATCCCATCCACGATTTCCTTGTAGCTCCATCAGATTTCCTTAGGAAATCCATTTTGACAAAGCAGTTTCCTACAGCCAGGGTACAGATTGAAGAAAGCCAAGAGCCCATTGGCCTGTTCAGAGACACTTTATTTACCACAGCACTTTGTTTTAGGTTTAGTTTTGAGCTATATAGCTGTTTTTCGGAGTGCTTTGAAACTCGGTGAATCGTTAGGAAACGCTTAGTTCTGTGTTTCTGGGAAACTGCAATAACTAAACTAAAGAGATACGCGACCTCGGAGGCTATTTGGAAAGTTCGGCTTTATGCTTGCAGATCACAAACGCGATTGCGTGCAGTGGTATTCCAGGTCTGTTATACTATACGTGCCATTTTTTCCCTTTGGCACAGGCTGCTTGTCTCTCACAGTATGTGATCAGATGAATGGCTAAATAACTTGTTTACTGTGAGCAAATATCTGATTATTACCCGGCTTTCTGTGCCAAGCTCACAGAACAATACATGTGCAAAGCAACATTTAACCCACCAAAGATTAATAAGAACAGGGAATATTCAAAGCAGCAATTAATGAACGTTTATGATTTGGTCTTGCAGTGCATAATAATACTTCATTTTAAAATAAGCAGACGCTGTGTTTTAAGTGGAATGCAGACTGTAGAGTTTGATCATAGGCTAGAAGCCATCGCCTGCAGCACTTGCATTTCTCTATATTCTTTTATTCTGCTTCTTTTTTTTAAATTTAATATACAGAAAAAAAGTGGTTTTCAGCACGGTGGTACAGGCTGCAGAAGAGACAGGCGTTAGCAACGCTGCATTCATTGGGGTGGCGCGTGATAAGTAAGGTAGCCCACCTGAGGTGCTGCGAGTCCGGGGGCTACTCGGCTGCAGAGAGCTGCTTCCCCTGTCAGATCGCCTTTCTCGTTCCCCTGTGACAAACCTCTGCTGACAGGCGTTCAATGCAAACCTAGCTTCTTTCAGGCTCGAAGCAGACGGCTGAGTTCTTCATAGCAGGGAATGCAAAAAAAAAAAAAAAAAAAAGCTGGCATTTTGCAGTGTTTGCATTAAAAAAAAAGGGGGGGGGGGGCAACCGCAATTGTCAATTTTATCTTTCCAAATCCATTTGCCGAAGCCAATTACTATCAAATCTTTAGGTAATTGAAAAAGGGAGACATTAATGGATTATTTGGTGCTTCAGGTTTTAATTAAAAAAGCTTATTCTTTGCTCTGTGGGAACTTGTCATGTGTCAGGATCAAGTTGCCTTATCAGCTGAAATATAAAAGGTGAACTTGCTGTTTTCTAAAGGTTATTTCTCACGGTTTGGTTAAAAAGCACGCAGTTAAGTCCTCGGTTTCTGTGGTTATGCTCTACAGTGAATCTTGGAAATATTTACTTAGATATGCTTCCCTGGTATGTACGCTCATTTCTCTATTTCCATCTCACAGCTCCAATTTGCTTAAATTATTTAGGATTACGTTATGAGGATTACTGTGAGCATAGAGTTCTTTACTTGTGAAAGGTACAAGGCGAGGTCTCTGTTTCCATCAGGCTAGAAATATAGCGGATTTAGATTCGTATAATGAAGTCTGTTCAAGATTTAGTGGAAGAGAGAGGGGTAATGGATAATTTCATTGTATTGTATCCAAGATGTACTTATGGACAGAGTACATACACTTCAGGGGTTGAATATTAGAGTCCTGTATACAGCACCAGTATGCCTACAAAATCTGCTGTTCATTTGCAAGTTCAAATGTATGCACGTATATATGTATATACTAGTGACTCTTTATACGTCTTCTTCAGAAATACACGTATGCCTTAAACAGAGATTGATTCCAAAATAAATGATTAACTATAGACCCTCGGTTTCTATTACTATTACCTTTTCTTGTTATATATTTCTAGATCCAGATCTAGATGTATAGAGTACTGCCCAGATAATATTTAGAGAACAGTGGACATTTAATTAAAGTAAACATTAGTTCCGTTTAATGGAGGTAATTGGAAGTGATAAGTGTAGAACAGTTTAGCTGTCTGTTGTTTAAACAGAAGGAGCTACTTTGCACCGTTTCCAGTAGCCATCTGTAGAAGAGATGGGTTTGCACCTGTCTGTCCACGCTAATTATAGATCAGGGCCAAAGAAATGAAATCCGAGATAATTTCTTCTGCTAATGAAATTCATACTGAATGTATTGCAAACGTGTGTTAGGTACTAACATAGCTAGGGGTGGCTGGAGAGAAAAATGAATGGACCTGTAGGCTTGGATCACTTTAGTGTCTACTTCTGCTGTACTTTGAAAGGTGCAGTGGTTTGTTTTGACTGGAGCTCATAATACAGTTCTAAATAACATTTCCCACGGCCTTGCCAACCCCTCCCCTCCCCCCAAATCTAGATAAGCCTCGGGCCTGTTTTTCTTTAGTCCTTCCCAATTCATTTCGCTGATTTTTGCCCTGTGGAAGAGGCCCTGAAACCCAGGAAGATGGGAGGAAACATGAAATGATTCAATTTCTTAAAACAACAAAATACGAATATTAATCATAAACATTTCTTTCAGCAGTTTGAGCTGATCTCTCAACCCCAAAATGAGTGCGAAATTCGCCAGGCATTAAAAAGGTCACATGAATTTCCACAACATCTGTTTATGGTAATTATGCACATAATTAAGAGAAGACTTACAAATGAAGTAATGACATGCCTAGCAATGAGATACTACGCCTTAATGGTCATATGTTGGAATGCTCACTGTATAAGCACAGTGAAGAGCGCGCATTCAGCGCAAAGACAATAATCTTAGATTGCTCATTTATTTCCCTGCGTCTAAACTTATCTGCCTGCGGTCAGATGCACTCCTTTTTGCAGCAGTACGGTAACCCTATCATTAAGAGATCGCTGAAATCCGGATTTCTAGCCTGTAGGCAGGGCTTTCAGACAGCTGTGGGGTAATGGGACTTAGCGCCTGTCACACAACTGCGGTGTGGTCGAACGTGTTCTACTGCGCTGCTCTCTCTTAAGCGCGTGATTTATATCCGTGCTAGATCTTTGTCACAAAAGCTATGTATAATATTCTTTATAGATGATTTCCGCAGCCAAATGGATAAACAGCGTTAACCATACTGGTGAACAGCTGGTTTCAAATATTTTAACTTCATGTCGTCTTCTCTGTGTTTAGACTACGGCGCTGGCCTGCTAACATCTTAAGGAGATTCCAGCATTGCTTCCAATTGCAGAATTTATCCGGAGCAGACACAGAAAGTCTGCTTCAGCATTGCAGCGTTCTTTCCAAACTATCCAGGAAGTTTGTTCGGGGCAGATGGATTAAAAAGCACATTGTTCAGCTTTTACCGAAGTGAAAACGACCATGCCATCTTTAAGCAATTAAACCCAGTTGAGGTCATTATGGTTTGATGTGGGCTTTTACTGACATTCGAAGCGATATTTGTCTTTAATTTCGACGACTATTACTGTAAAGAGGAAGGACTTACTTTTTTAGTAGAAGAGAGAAAGAAAGCGTTAAAAAACAAACAAAAACATGTATTGTGACGGTTACAGACTTTGTGCATTTGAGATCCAAACAATTCTTGGATAAGGAGACGGACAAATCGTTGGTATTTGGAAGGCTTCATTACTTGAAAGATGTAGGCAGGTTCTGATCCCTCTCTCTAGTTTTAACCAATACAGTGTTACTCCTTTGGCTTATGTCTCACGGATATCTAGAGACTCCGTTCTGATCAGCATTCATTGTAATGACCAGACTTTCACACACACGCCCTTCCCCCATTCGTGTTATGCTTTTCACTTTGTGTTAGGCATGAGACCTTCTTTTTTTTCTTTTCTGGTGGAAACCGCTAAATTCTCTTTGAGTGCTTGGAGGGGTGCCCTTTACCAAATAATACCTGCCTTACTTCTCTAAAGGGGCCCCCTTATGAGTTTCTCAGGCATCACTTTGTTTCACAAATATAATGGAGAGCCTTCATCTACTGTATTTTAACAAAACGCAATTTACAGCTAGAAGGTGGCACCCGGCGTTCACATTCTCTCATAAGTTTCAGGCACCCACTCTCTATTCATTTTTGTTTTGCTAGGAATGCTTCCTTTTCTTCCTGCAACCAAGGAAGGATTGCTTTGCAAAGATCCCAGTAAGCAGGTTTCTGGAGGTCAGGGCTTCCATGACCTGTCCTGAGGTCCCCACAGCCAATCTGAGGGAGAGGGTGTCAGAATATCCATAATAAATATGCATAAGGTTATTTTTACTCTGTATCCAGTGCATGCACCATGCACCCCCCATCACCCCCTGACATCTGATCCCCCTCCCAACACTTCTGACATCTAATCCCCCTCCTTACATTGATCTCTCCCTCCATTACAGACCACACCTCCTGACAATCAAAACTCCCCTGAGTGGTCCTCCTCCCACCATCAGGCTTCATGCTCCCCTGAAGAGCCCCTCAGCAGACCCCACCACTCTGATCCCTTCCCCAGCTCTTACTGCAACCCCTGGTAGTCTAGAAGAAACAGGGGTTACCCCCAGCTGATCCTTCTCATGACCCCATCAGTAATCTCATGGTACTACTACTAGAGGTCAAGCATTTTGCCCTTATGTGTCAGCTTGCAAGATTACGACTGGGGGTCATGGGTGCCATTTTGAAAACTGGGCCAGCATGATCAGGAGTGATTAGGGGTCACTTCTGTGGCCACCCGACTATCGGGGACCCCAGTAAGAGCCAATAATGGGGCTGGAGTGAGGGTGGGGGGCCCGTGGGGGGCATTGAGGGGTGTCTTAATGCTAGGGTGTCAGGTAAGGGGCTTGAAGCCAGGTAGTGGGGGTTGGAAGAGTCTTAATGGGAGGGGATAGAATGACTGAGAATGTTGGGTGGGGGATCGGATGTTAGAGGTGTGTTAGGAAGAGGAATTGGATGCTGGTAGGGTGAGGGCCCAGCCTCTGCCTTTACATCAGCTCCTTCAAGCAGGCACTTATGTAGGCAAGTGTAAATGCTGATGTCTAGAATTTTTAATATCAACATGTATTGCCCTTGCAAAATTCGGAATACACATCAGTATTCTAGGCCCATTCACACTATTCCATCTTCACACCCTAACCACGCCTCCTTGCCTTCATACATGCTCTGGATCCCCACATGTATGTAGCTGTTTTCTAAAATCTCTCTTTGCATATGTAGTGATCAAAACCTTTAAATAGGGCCAGCCCAAAGGTTTCTGCCACCTTAGGCAGCCCCTCCTGTGTCACCTCTGACCCAGCATGCTGCTGCCACTGCTGCTTTGTCACCCCCTCCCCGGGTGACGAGAGCAGCATGGTGATTCCTCTCTATCTAGCAGCTGCTTTAGCGCTGTAGCAAACTTTAAGGCAGCCACATGCATGCTCACGGCCTGTCACTCCTGCCCCGTCCAATGCAACCTCATGTCAGAGAGGGCAGGAACAGCATGCTGTGACTGTAGGCACATGTGCCGCTACCTTAAGTCCTGTTGCAGCACTGAAGGAGCAGCCATGCCACCCACCAGGGTCTGTCACCCTAGGTGACTGCCTAGTTCATCTAGTGGATAGGCCGACCCTGCATTTAAAAACTGATATGTACATATAGCAATGCTTCTAAAATAACTCCCATTGTCTCCTGTTTTTGCCCAGTCATAATATGAAAATGGATGTAGTGTAGAAATGATTTCATAATATGATCTTGCTTCCTTATTAACCGAGAAGGTGAACTTGTCAGATGACATCCTGCTGCAGGTAGTTTCCAAGCAGCCCTTGAGCTTTTCCAGGCAGAGACCATCCATTTATTCCTTACTATTATGAACTAGTGCCAAGAGTGTTATAAACTCCAGATCTGTATCTTATATGAGTTTTTGTGATGGGATGCTAATTAAAGAGGACATTATGTGCTCCAAAGGTTGCACTCTTTGATATTGCCTGACCAGAATGCTGCATTTGTGTTGAATAATCTGTCTGTGCTGGGGAGATACAGATTTGCAATGTGTGCTCCATCCTACTGCTGAGTTCTCTGAATATATCTCCCCCTATCTGTGCTTAACAAAGTACCGTATCTCTCACCTGCGTTCACAAGCCCCTTCCTCTCTGTGCCAGTCCTGCTGAATAGTGTGATAGTTCAGGTCTACATGTTGGAACCAGTGGTTCAAGTCAGGAGAGAGAGAATGGATGAATGGCCAAGCACTCCATCCCTCTCCCCTGGTGCTTTATTCAATTCTGTGGATAAATCTTTTTCTCTCTATCCTTCCTCCAGGTTTTCTATCAGAATCAGCTGCTAAGAAGCTGGCCCTCTCTCTCTCTCTTTCTCTGTCATCCCCCCCCCCCCCTCCAGCATCTGGGCCTGGCTGATACTGTAATCACCCAGTGGCATATTGGGCTTCCCCCTCCCTCAAACAATGTACCATCCCAGCGACAAGCCTTTGCCTTCAGATAAGCTGAGTTGAGGCTTAAAAGAATACAAAGAGCTGCTGAACTCCCAGAAGGTAATCTCCAGTGCCAGAGGGACTCCGCCCCCTCTCTCTACCCCCCCCCCCCCCCTAAAACATTCAGAAGTTGCTAGCACCCCAAGTGAAGCTGTGAGCTGCTATCTACCCATCCCCTCTGCAGAGTATTTGCATAGACAATTAATCTTGAAAAAGGAAGAAAGAAGGGGGGGGGGGGAGCTGAAATAAGGGAGAGAGGGAAAGGGTGATAGGGAGAGAAATCTCAGCCTTTTGTTGAGAGTTAGGCATCAGTCCTGGCCTTGATGCTATCTGCCATCACCTTAGCTATTCACCCAGGACTTGGAGAGGTGAGATTACCTCGGGCCTTATCTCTTCTGGCCTCACTTTGCCTGCCTGAATGGTTTAGGAACAAGTGAACAATAGCTTATTTATGGACAGGACTTGAAAACCATTAGATTAAGGAAGAAAATAAGCATCATAATGATTTGATTAGCTGTTTTTATTAGGTGAGAATGGGTAGAAAATAGTCTCTCTTCAGGGAAACGCTTCTGATTGATTCCTGCAAAAGCTAAATGGTTTATCTTCTTCACCCCACATGCATGCTCAGTGTGGAAGGAAGAGAGCAATGTCTGCACACACTGATAATTTTGCTGTGCTGGAAGCAGAGGAACACGGAGTGACTGAAATAACATTTCTGGTGCTTGTTTTCTTCTTTTTTTATCCTGCTGAAACAGTGCTTTGGGATATAGTTAAGTGCCTTCATCCTAAAGAAAAAAAGTCAAAAGCACGTTATATTCATCTCTGATTTGAGAAAACATTTCTTAATTTATGGGGTGATCTGAAAAAGCTGTTCCATAGAACAGAATTTTTTTTTAGGGCTTTTTTTTGTTTGTATCCTTACGTGTATCAAGCTATTGTTTTGTTTTGTTTTCAGTAGCTTTTTCAGATCAGTATAAATGGCATTTAATGAGGATATGTCTGTTGCCACCATGGTAGTCGTTCTCATGCTTTTAAGGTGGAAGGCATAAATAGATTTGTATGCCATGCCAATGACCTTTTGGTATTCCCTTTTTTGTATTGTTAAATGAGGAGTAAACTGTTTGCACTGTACATATGTGTCAATATATAGATATAATCCCTTAACTAAAAGCCTAATTAAAATTTGTTTAAAGGCAGGGTTATGCATCCTCGCTGACAGCATATGATCAATAGGGCAAGACAATAGAGCCCCGTTATTCTGCTTCCATTGACTGAATCTATTGACATTTTGGGGTTGTGATTGCCTCAGAGAGCTTGACGAAATACTGAAAATTACAGCCCAACTGGCCGAAGTGGCACGTATATTACTGTATGACATCTCTGCCGTTGGTTGCCTTATCACTGTCGCAGCATCATAATGGAAGGCAGCAGGGTACTTCGGGTGATCTGGGGCTCTATCGGGTAAAAAGCTGGCACGCACTGCAGGTCTTACAACCGTCTTTAATTTCTCCTTGCACTGTGTGCAGGAAGAAAAGGGACCCATTTTTCCTCGCTGCTGCTCTTCAGTGTGCAGACACAGAAGCAGAAGAGATGAAAAGGCAATTATGTTTTGTAATGTATGCACAGCTGCAGTCACGTTAAAGTTGAGAATGGAATCCGTGCAGGGATGCAGGCGCCTAGCAGACGAATCTATAGTTTGACTGCGCATCATAGAGGGATGTAATCTATTAATGTGGCGTGGAGGAGTAGCCTAGTGGTTAGGGCAGCAAGTGGGAATCTGAAAGGCCAGGGTTCAAATCCCATTGACTGGCTTTGGGCAAGTCATGTGACACTTTATAGTCTCAGATTGTAAGTCCTTTGGGGACAGGGAAATGGAAAGATGCAATTGTGTGTGTGTTCAATGGCATGTGAACTATTAGCTACATTAAAATGAAGTAGTGCTGGGTGGGGGGAGGGGTGTGGGTTGGGGAGAGGGAGGTGAGAAAATAACCTGCATGCTTACAGTTTTTAAAAGCATGTGTGTCATTTTGTGTCTACCCCCTCCCCCCAACCGTACCATCTGATCAAGAGCAGATACAAAGAACTCATGGGAGGTGCAAGGACAGTTAGAATGTGCAGACTTTGCAAAGAGAAACCACACAGGTAGTTTTTCTTTGAACATTTTCTGAAAATGCATGCGTTAAAAATATTTGCAATAAGATTGGCTACCCATTAGTGCAATTCACATTCACGTTTTTGTTTTTTTAAGTGTCGTCAAGCCAATGCTTACTCCCAGCAGCCCCTGAGTTTTCTTGGCAAGGTATGATAGGAAGTAGATTACCAGGCCTTTTCTTCCAAGGCAATGGAGGGTAAAGTGACTTGCTCAAGGGGTGCCAGTGGGAATCAATCCCTGATCTTTTGGGTACTAGGCCTCCCTTTAAAACAAAATTGTGCACGCAAAATTGATTTGCACATGTTAAAAACTTCTAATGTTCGTGAAGTTCTTATTAAAACAAATATATGAAGCAAACTGAAAAAAAAAACCCCACCTGAAAACTGAGAAAATTTCTGATAAATCCAAAAATGAACTAAAATTATTTTATCTGTTCACATCCCTAGTTTGCAACTGCATTGGGCTGTTTGAAAATTGCAGCCCACGAGGGCTCACTTTCAGAGTCTGGCATAATGACTCTTGATTGGGAGGCAAATTAGCACCCATATGCACCAAGGCATGTCAGTTTTTACAATGAAGGAGCATTTTAATCCTACACAGCACTTTTGAGGCACTCTTTAAAAGGAGCTGGGTTTGATGCTGGTGCTATTTATAATTCTGGCATAGGCGTTCGCTCTGAAGATTGCAGATTGGTGGGAAAATGCCTTTTTCCCACCAATCTTTAACCAGTGAGGAAACCTGAAAAACTGCCCCAGGATGGAGAGCTCTGCAGAGCAACTGTCAAACTTTGCAAAAATGTAAAGATTTTCAAAGCTGGAGAATTTTGTTTTCAAAACCTTGCAACCAGACTTTCTCCTGTTGTTCAGCAGTACAAATAGTGGAGGCAGGGTGCTTTAAAAAAATAAAATATAAGATTACATTGCCAGTTCAGTTCATCTCTCGTGCTTGTAATGTTAAAATCAAGGTACATCTGGAAATCATACACTTTTCATTGTTGTTTTCCACCTTCTCTTAATAAAAATGTATTTAAAGCAGTAACTATATTAGAGCAACTTGAAAATTTACTGTCATTTTCTGCTTCGGGGTTCTTGCCTTAGTCCAAGGCAAAAGCTATAAATGCTCTCCCCCCTCCCCCATGGGAAGAATATGTGTAGTATATATAAGTACTGTTAAAGATACTAAATTGGATTTTCTGTTTTGCATAAACATAAGATCTGATGTACTGAAGGCTTTTTCTGCCATGTTGTGTTTATGTGGAAAATACTTAATACATCAGGCCCATAAATTGATATAGATAGAAGGGTAATACATTATTGCACATTTTTTAAGTGTTCCCTTCTTTATATCTTTAAAACAAAAAGCCAGCGACCCTACCTACTAGATCCTTATTTTAAATAGGCCATGAAAAACTGTCCCAGTGCGGAATGGAACCAGGCAAATATCGGTCAAAAAGCCAGGGGGAAAAAATAAGCACATTAAAATCTGAGCAGAGTCAAATAGGAAAACACTGCTAGTGATTTGACAGTTTTTCCAAAAATAAGTTTAATGACCATATATTTTAAAAATATACCCACTAAGTGGGCCATGCACATACCAACTGTTGCCTTTAAGCGGAGAGCTGCTGCTCTCCGAGACAATAAGAAGAAAGCGAGCCCGCCTTCTCAGTGCTTCTCAGGAAAATGTTAGGTTTCTGTTTGATCAGCAGGTGCTCCGAAGATGAAAGCCATGTGTAAATTTTCAGCAGGCCAAGAGTGTCAATTCAGAAAGGGAAAGTGATAACAGAAAATGTAATCACGTTCCCTGTTTTTCAATTTGTGCAGGATTGGAGGAGCTGTTTTGTTAAACTGCTGCATCTGCTCCAATATGAATATTGAGCTACTTCCACTAAAAATAACAGCCTATAATTTGGAAGCGCTGCAGTCTTTTGTTAATGCAAGTGCTTTATTTTATTTATTTATACAAAAAAAAAATCAATTCTCTATTCTGGAAAACCTTGTGCCTGATGTGCATCTTTGCTTTCTGGCACTTTAATCTCTCGTAGATAAAATGGCATCGTATAATTAGAACGTTATCTGGTTTTCCTATGCAGTGGGCATTGACAATCAAAAGTGGCTTTATTGCTCTGGTGAATAAGACTTCCTAGGTCACAATTTAAAACATTTGTTAGCCTGGTGAAGGTTTCTCCAATACACAGCCAGTTTGCTGGTTTCCTCTCAACAAATGAGCTTGGTTGGATTGTTCAGGCGTTCCCTTTTATTATCTCTCAGTGCATAAAATCTATCTAATGTTCTTAACCATCAGACAAAGTGGGGGAAGGGGGGTTAGGACAACTGATCCCCACAGGATAAACAATATGTACTTACAGATATTTTGTTTTGTTGTGTTTGATAGTCTGTCTGAAATCTTGTTTTTGTGCATTTATCTCACCGCTGCTCTCATAAATCCAACTTTTTTTTTACTAATCAAAGATATTTGTACTCTGTCAGAACACATTTTTTTTCTATGTAAAGTAAATGATTGAATTATTCCAGCAGTGCTTGCAGAGAAGATCATTAGCCTGCATTGTGCTCTTGATCAAATATGTTTTTCTTTATGGCCATGGAATACATTAGGGGAAATTGGTAGATATTTTAGTGGTGACATTTCCTGAAAACTTTTTTGTTCCTTTTCAATAGTCAAATGTAGCCGATTTTGTATCATAAAAAAAAAGCAAATACCAGCATGTTCTGCTCCATCTACAGTGAAATAAGGAGATGAATGCAATATTTCCATTTAATTACAATAGATTACCTATTACCAGGCGAGCTCTGCTCAGCTACAGCCACTGTTATTGTTGTACAGTTTCTTTACAGCAAGGTCTCGCTTTAAGCCATTGTTGCATCTGGAGTGTCTGAGTCTGAAGGAAGTCATCACAGTGGTGTGGCCAAGGCTATACTACTAATCCGTTTCAAAGCATTGGCCTAGAGAATACTCCCCCCCCCCCCAAGTTATTTTAAAGAAATATCTATTTGAAATACCCAATGAATGAAAAACAAAATACCAATTTAACATGTATAGGGTAATATTCCATTTTGGCTAACACATTCCTTATAGTATTTTTTATACATACAGAGAGACAAGCAGATAGACTGCGAAGTCACTATGGTTATTGGTGGGAAGGAAGGCAGCAGATATTTCAGCCACATTTGTTCATAACTATCAGCATCTGAATGGGAATGGGGCAAAACACAGTGGAAGAAGCTAAGCTGAGGAAGATTAATTGACTCTCTCACAAGAGTCATTAAGCCAAATTTTAGATACTATGTGGAGACATAGAGACAAGGTCAGGACGTAGAGAATTCTGCTGGAATTTTAGAAAAGGCCCTGCCAAATGTGGAGCCTCTTGTAAAATACATACAGTATAAGGATATGTGGGAGTGAATATGTATAATACATGCCAATACATAGAACCACAGGAGCTGCTTTACAAATAGACACATGGAAATATCAACGGGGGACTCTGTAGTTTCTATGTGTAAGTTGATATTTTACAACTTACACATGTATGTCAGTCGCTTTGCAGACCAATACATATAAATATCACCAATTACATACAGAAGTCACAATCAGTTTGGAGGGGGAACAAACAACAGGGATTATGGCGGATAACTCCCTTAATCCCCCTGTCGAGGGCTGTCGAAAATGAGCACTTTGTAAAAACCTATACATTCTGTGAGCATCGGTCTATCCTGATATGGAAATTTTAGGCCTTAAACACATATTCCTTTTATGAAAGGGGGAATACACATGTAGATTCTTGACCTGCCCAAGCCACATCCAAACCATGTCCTCAACAGGCTCTCTTGAAGTTTCTACATATCAAAGATATTCACATATACATTTAGCCCTTTCTGAAATTGCCATTGCCACATGTAATTGCTGAAATTCCACATGGAAATTGCAAATAAGGCTTCGGAAGTAACCCCCTGAATGTGACAAAATGTGGTGGGACAAAAGCGTGGGCTTGCAGGTTTCAAGTTCTGTAATACACAGACCACCCTGTAATACCACTGAAATACTCTGCTATTTAAGAAGTCATTGTTTAAGGCTAACTAATGCAATGCTCAATTCTCTGCAGCAAAATATGTTGAAAAGGAAACGTCTTAAGTTCTAATTGAGGTTTATGCTTTATTTGCTATGTACAGAATATGAAGGTACAGACCAGCATATTTATTAAAACGTGCTAATTGCTACAACAGGGTTTAGTGCATGGGACTATGTGCTAAAATCCCACATTAAGTGGTTAGTGCATACTTGGACGGGGACTGGGCAGGTTGGGGCAGATCATCGGCCTTGACAGGGCATCACAGTTAGCCTGGGCATCTTTGGTGCGTGCTACCCGTGGTTGTTGCCATTAGAATGGGCACACTTAATGCCACCTCAATAGGGTAAGCAGGACAGGTGAAAGCTCAGAGCAGTCAACAGGATACATGGAAGTGGAGGCGGGGCTTCTGAGCATAAAGCAAGAGAGAACAGCAGTTCTCCTTCATATACTGGATACCTTCGAGGCACTGTATTTGCTCAATGAAACGGTTTACAATAGTACTTTTCTATGTGAACAACAGCCGGTTGGTTACCCATTGAAAGTACTCTGAGGAATATTTACTGTAATGGTTCAGGTTAGCCACCTCTGATTTGTTGGCTAAGGAAGAAGGATAGGAGATGAAGAAGAGCGAGTGGCATATGCCGGGATACCAGGGAAACTCAGTAAGGGGGGGTCATTTTGGAAGCCCTATTCATGCTTTAGACATCCAAAACAGGCTTAGAGACATCTCCGGAGCCATTTTAGAAGCTGGCTCTGGGGATGTCTGCAGCATGAGGACATCCAAGTCTGGATGGGAGTGTGGAAGAGGCAGTGCCAGGAACCTGGAGGCGTGACTGGTGCATTCATTCCCAGGATCCTGGATGTCCCTGTCTGATCTCAGAAATGTCATGGACATCCGGCATCATGTCTAAGATTAGACCTGCTCCTGGCATGAAAAGTGGAAAAACATGCAGCGGGTATAGAGAAGAGAGCACCCCATCATCCCCAGTATTCACCAACAACAGCAGTGGGATTTCAACTCTGGCTTGCCCTCTCCTTAACCCACTATGTGAAATGCGGCTTTGGGGACGTCTATGCAGACATCCATACTGGGCACATCCACGTTTATAAATCCCATCTGCACCTGGATGCACATGCTTTTTTCAGATGTTCTGGCTTCGACATCCCAGATTGCATTTGGATGTCTCTTCTAAAATTCCCTTCTAACTTTACTACACCTATATCTAAGATGTGGAAACACACGATAATGGTAATATTGTTATTAGCCTTAACCTTGTCACTTGTGAAGCCCAATTCTGTATACATCATCCAGATAGGAAAAGGGACATCCAAGTCACGAGCTTCAAAATTTGTAACATATTTTTCAAAAGGCCCGCTGAATGCTTAGCTTTTTGTAAAGTACATATAAGGCTGCAGAAAACTATGGTGGGGGGGGGGGATCACTTAACACATAAATAACACCAAAGCCATGACATGATAGGTGCAACACCTCTGTGTTAACTGTTGGGGTGTGGAAGCATTTCCCTGGCAGGAAACATGGAGCCCTGTCCCATAGTGCATGCTGCATTACTGTGCGTGCATCAGATGGCAGCTATTGAGCTAACATATTGGTGTGAACATAGCGCTAACTGCGCCAAGCTCCCCATGCCCGCTCTCCACCCCTACCCCACCCACAGTAAGCACGGGAATCATCCTGCGCTCTCATGGCCCTGTGCTAGCTAGTGATGTGCACCCCAGTGCACCTTTAGCATGCGTCAGAACATGCGCTGCCAGCTAGCGTCCATTAGAAAAAGACCCTCTGTGTGTATTTTTTCAGTGCGCGCATACAGCAGGAACAGACATTTTATCAAAAACCATGTTCAGAACAAAAGAGGCATCACTTGGGCTTTGTGAGGGTAATTTTATAAACTTCCATGCAGTAAGCATGCATTTCCATGCACACATTTGGAGTTTATTTTTTACAGGCATACTTTATTTTATAAAATATGAGTGTACTGATGCACCTCAACCTAGTACAGCAGATGTAAGTGTGAATACCTAGATTGGGTGGAAGTGCGCAATCAATAGAAGGCTATAATTATGCTCTGCCCCATGCACACTTCAACCGAAGGTATGTATACAATGGGACTTATATGCACTTTTACAGAGCAGAGGCTGCCCAAATCACGCACGTAACTGCTCATTTATGCATGCAAGCCATTTAAAACAGGGACTTGCGTACAGAAATTGCAACGTGCCACTTATAAAATTGGCTGCTGTACTTGTAAGAAGGAATACTTGCATGCCCAAGCTGTAGATTTTGCTACCTACACTTGTAAGTGCCACCATTATATGCGTACTGTAGTGGCCAAAAAATTAAGGCAGAGTCCAAAATATCAGAATTTTATTAGAAATGTACGTGTTATTGTCACTTTCATGGTCAAAAGCTTTAAGAACCAAAGATATATATGTCATTTTCAAATTTTTATTCAGGAAACAATATATGTGTCAATATTTGATAGGATGACCATGATTTTTCAGCACAGCCTGGACTCTTGTAGACATACTGCACGTCTACGGCCACCTGATTTCAGAACATTCTGAACTGCACACTTTGATATATACAAATGTTTTGCAATAGCACATTGCGACTATCCTTCAGCATGGAGTGTGACAACTTGCCCCTTTACAAAGCCATTAATATCACACTTTCTACCCATCTTGATTGTATATTTTATATGTAACTTTCAATCTTTTCCTAGTTGTAAAAATTCAAAACTTCATCCAAGAAACCCACTACAGAGTGTAAGTAAACTAAAATGGACGCCAGACGCATGGTGTGACTAATCACCATGC
Source organism: Ichthyophis bannanicus (assembly GCA_033557465.1). Taxonomy (NCBI): domain Eukaryota; kingdom Metazoa; phylum Chordata; class Amphibia; order Gymnophiona; family Ichthyophiidae; genus Ichthyophis; species Ichthyophis bannanicus. The sequence continues at coordinate 1,623,487,940 of CM066031.1, read as the reverse complement.
TGATTAAATAAGTAAGCACGTGTGACATCTCCACAGTATATTATTTAACAATAAATTGTAGAAAAAGATACCTGCCTTAATTTTTTTGGCCACTACTGTAAGTGGTGGATTTTGCAAAACTATATGTCCAAGAGTGCTAATTAAAAAGCCAAGCTCCAAAACTCCAATGTTTTGCTTTTTCTGTTTTGTTTTGTTTTACACCAGAGACATAAGCACAATTTTCCCCCAAACTTCTCCAAACTCCAGGTCCGAACGAGCTGTTAGCTGGCAGTGATGCCCTGGTGATATGCATTCTTTAGCAGTCATTTGGTTAGTTAGTGCATCTTAAAATAATCAGTACATGCTTAACCAATTTAATGTGTGTTAATCTACAAATGAACTCATGGTAAACCAATTAATGCGTTAAATTTTTATCAATCTGAATGTGTAAAACAAACCAAAACTATGCCTGAAAATTAGGAAAAATGTTTAAATTGGCCCAAAATATTTTTGATGGAAATTCTAATAGTGACTTTTTTTTTTAACTATTGAGCATTTCCACTACAAAATAATAGATGTGCACAGGGAAAAAAAATCTGTTCATTTTAGGACTTTTGGTTCGGTTCTGACTTATTTATGTTAATAAACTGTTTTAAAGAGCATTAGCACTTTTTAATATGCACAAATCAACTTTCCATAAGTTAATCCAATTTCCGATACAGTAAGGAGCATGTTTACTAAAGGTTAGCATGCATTAACATCCCTTAGCAAGCGCTACGTTCTGCTCTGGTCCGTTTTATTCCTATATCCATAGTGGCACTGAAGGCATGCCCGCAGATGTTCCTGTGCATTGACTTCCAGTAGGCATGCCTCTCAGTTTATTAAGGTGCTCTAGCAAACCAAATTTGTACCAATAAAAGTAATCCCTGAAAAATAGGGACTGCACATAAACTTCCAAGGTCCACTCAAACCATGTCCAGAAACGGAACCCTTCAAATCTGAGTGTGGTGGGTACTCATATATAAGCAGCAACTCCTTTCAAACCATTTGGGTGAATATTCAGCTGCAGGGTTCAGCAGTTTTAAAGCTCCTGGCTGCCGCGGCTAAAACTGAAACTGTATATTCAGTGCTGGAACACAGATATCCTCCTGTGCCGAATATCTGTGTTCAGTGCTGACTACCATTGCTCTCTGGATAGCTGTGATAGTCAGCCACTATCTGGAGAGTGAAACTGCATGATGTTAGGACAGTCTTTCAGGTGGCCTAACTTTAAGCAGGACGTATCCGGTTAGTGGACTGAAAAATGCAATAACTGCATAAGTACTGTGCCCACCCTCACCCCATCCACAGACCACCCTGGCACTATCCGGATAGTGCCAAGGTAGTCAGAGGGGATAGTCAGCGTGGTTTATCCGGTTAGCAGGACCTGACTGCATATCAGCCTGTTTACACATATATGTCCATCTCCATGGGTAAATCTACCTTTTACATATCTAAATACGACTTCACCCTTCTAAAAGCATCTCATTGAGAACAGAAGCAAAGGCTAGGCAGGTAGAAAATTCTCTGGACCAAGAGTGATTGCATTTCAATTAAATGGGTCAAATATGTTGACAAAACCCTCTAAAGAAGAATCTCTGACTAGTCTGAGCAGTGCTTTCAGTTGCATATAGATAAAAATCTGTAGTTGGTTTAAACAGCTCTCTGCCTCACTTGGGGTTAAGAACCGTCTGCATAAGTAGCCATTATTATCATCCATCCTGCTTTGCCCCTCTTTCACTTTAGCTGAAGTGCTGCAGCTACGGTTCTGTTTGACTGATGGGAATCACCAACTTCCTTTTTTCTCCAGGTGGTGGTTGAAATGTCATGTTCCAATTCACTAGGTCAAAAGAGCTTTTTCTCCCCCTACAATGGTCTCGTGCCTGGCTACCCTGCTGTCTCTTGTGAGAATAATTCCCCAACCTACCTGGTGGCAGCAGGAATTAAGCTGCTGCTTTATAAGTGACAGGATTGAATATTAAGTAAAACAAAAGCCTTCCATTCTAAAGAGGTCTTAATATCTTGTGCTATGAACATAAGACAGGTATTCTTTGTCATCAGTGTGATATCACATGCACGGTCTCATACTGATGCAAAATGAAAGCCTTTATTTAGAGCAAAAGGAGATGTTTATTCCCACTTGGAATGGACCGGTTATTAGCCTAAAAAGTATTTTAAATAGTATTATTATGCAATCAAAAGGCACTTTTGCAATAGAAATGTGAAAGCAGGGCTGCCATGCTAATCAAGGAAGAAGACTGTCAGGGAAATACAGGTTTACTACAGCTGGAAAAAAGATATTCGGAACGCTTCCCAAGGGAAACATTGTGATACAGTTACAAAGGCTGGTCGGGCAGTGTGTTCCAAGGCAGATTAAGAGAACGGAGAATGCTCCAGTCGACATTCCTGTGTAACTCTTTGCCAAGAAGATTAGGACTCATCGCTGCCAAAGACCTAAATGGAAGTTTTGCCAAAATGTTTGTGGACAACAGCACCGACGGCTGGAAGAGAATACAATCTAACAGAAGGGAAGGGCTTGGCAGATTTTATGATAATGCTGCAAAACCTATTTAAAGAGGTTCAGGATAGTTTCAACAGACAGCTTCAGCCAGCCTAAAGCACAGCAGGTGGCCTAAAGCAGGGAACTAGCCAAAAGTGCCTGATGTACAGAAAGGTTTTCTTGCACGTTCGGTGTCTATGGGAAAAAAAATGCTTAGTAGATTGGCCGTAAAGAGTAGCTTCATGTCCGAGCTGCCAATAAAGTTCAAGGGTAATCTTTCCAGAACCGCTGGAAAAGATCTCTCACAGATGTGAAACCCATCAGTGGAAACAGAGTAACAATGTAGCATGTGAAATGAGCAGTCAACATCCCAAGGGAGCCTCCAGGGAGGGAAGGGCTGGAGCAAGCAGCATATGAATTGAGCTCGGGTCATATCATATTTTCCCACTCAAGCAAGGATAACAAGCCGTGGTCATTGAGCGTCATAGACTTGTTTGGTTATGAGAATGTTCGCAAGGAATGCATATTAGTCCCTTTATTGTCTGTGGTTTATGGTTAATTTACGTTATGGTTGATCTGAAGACTGGACCTGTTGTTTGTGGCATTTAAGTGTTGGACTTAATCTTCCCTCTCATAGCCCTTTTTTAAGCGAATAAATGTTTCAGATCTTATGGCATACTCCATTCTGTCACGTAAATGATGTCACATGCCTGCTTCCCTTTAAACATGTTTATGTTGGCTAACGAGTAGTTTTCCCTTCATAAACATTTTCAGAATAAAAATATTGTAGATGTTTATGTTTATTATGTTTATGTTTATTAAAATTTGATATACCGCTCATTCAAAAAGACCAGAGCGGTGTACAATATAAAATCATATAAAAACTTTGTAAAAACAGTCAAAGACAGTAGCCAGAAAAGAGGAAAGGAAGTTACAATCTCAAATTATAAAGCGGGGGAGCTAAAGAACACAACACAACAGTTAAAAAGAAGGAGATGACACAAAAGGGGAGGGAAGGTCCAAAGCAAGGGAGAAGAGATGGGTTTTTAGGTTACACTTAAAAGTGGCATGCTGAGGCTCGAGGCGGAGGGAGGGAGGAAGAGAGTTCCAGAGGGCAGGGGCTGTGAAAAAGAAAGCGGAGGAGCGGGTAGACTGTAGGTGGGCCAGAGAGGGGGAAGGGAGCGTGAGGCGGTTGAGGTGAAATGAGCGGGGAGTGCGTCTGGGGGTATGATAGATGAGGAGGTCAGCCAGGTATTGCGGAGTATTGGTATGAAAAGCTCGATGTACCAACGTGAGCAGTTTGTAGTGGAAGCGGAAGGGTAAGGGCAACCAGTGGAGACGAGAGAGTAGAGGTGAAACATGATCGCGAATAGAGGAATGAGTGGCAATGCGAGCGGCTGTATATTGAATACGTTGAAGACGGTACAACTGTGACTTAGAAAGACCAAGAAAGAGGGAATTGGCAAAATCAATACGGGATATAACCAGAGAGAGAAGTAATGTGGCAAGTGCAGAGGAGGTAAGAAACGGACGGATAGCACGAATTTGGCGCAAGAAAAAGAAGGACGTTTTAGTGACATGAGAGATGTGGTCTTGAAAAGATAGGTGGGAGTCGAAAACAACGCTGAGATAGCGGAAGGAGGAGACCAGTGATATGGGAGAGCCTAAGAGAGAGGGGGCCAGGAGGGGAGGGGAATCACCACAGGAAAACCAAATAGCAGTGGTTTTTGTGAGATTAAGATGAAGACAGTTTTGTGACAACCAACTAGCGACCGTGGAAAGACAGGAATTAAGTGGGGAGAGGTCGGGGTGAGAAGGGGAGGTGTGGTGAAGGAGAACAATATCATCAGCATAGTAGAAGGCGCTGATCCCAGTTTGTTGAATCTGAAGGGAGAGGGGAGCTAAGAAGAGATTGAAAAGAAGAGGGGCAAGAACAGAACCCTGAGGAACACCACATACCAAAGGAAAAGGGTCAGAAGCTGGGATAGAGGGGGAAGAGGAGAGGACGGAGCAAGACCGTGAGGACAGAAAAGAGTGAAACCAGTGAAGTACCATGTGGCAGAGGTCTGCCTCTTGGAGACGAAGAAGAAGGAGAGAGTATGTATGGCAGGTCAAGGTAAAACACCACCCCTCACTCCAATTTGGTGGTCATCTTAGAAGCTTTGTTTGTGATTTGGATGTTTGGAAACTGGCCTTAAAATGTGAAAATCATGAAGACGTCCCCAGAGCCATTTTAGAAAGCTGAGTATATGGATGTCTTCATGACGATCATGTTCATTTGCATGGGGGCATTGTGGAGGCATGTTCAGGGTGTCCCAGAAAAGGTACTGCACATGTGCGCACAATTTCAGAAACAGCAAGCATGTCTCAACCCACCAATGGTAACGTCTATGTCTACTCCTGCTCCAGGGCATGAATTGGTGTCAGAAAAGCTCTTGTTCTGCCACCAAAATACCTGCAGGGTGTAGCAAAGAAGATAATCTGATATCCCCAAAACCTTTCATGACCATAAAGAAAATGGAAGGGAAATGAGGACACACTGATGCACCTCTTCCCTTTCAAAATTGCAGGCAGGGTCATGTATGCAACGCGGAATAGATGTCCCCATCCAAAATGTTTGTTGCAGGGACGTCTATGTGGCTGTGACTGCCACCTTCCATTTCAGGCACTTGCAAATTTATAAAATCAAGTTGAAACTTGCATGTGGCTGGACTTTTTTTATGTTTTGACCTGGACATCCCAGATTGCACTTAGATGTCATTTCTAAAATGGGTCTTGTATTAGGTCCTAATACTGCTGCACAAATCAACCTCAACCTATTATTACTACTGCTGTCACTACCTCGTCTACCATTCTGTTCTTGCTTTACCATGGACATCAGTTTCAAACAGCTTTTACTTCCCCACTTCCTTCCCTCCCTAGGAAGAAAGCGTTGGTTGAATTTATTTAGAAAGTCAATTTAAGTATGATGCTATGTAGAAAAAAAATCACAGGGCTGAAAAAAGCAGCTCTCATTGCTCTTATCCCTAGTTTGAGATCTGCTTAGATTTACCACCACTAAGTTCAGGGTCCACAAATGGTCTTAAACAAGCTTTGAGAGTTTCTTAAGAGCAATACGAACAATGCCTTTGCTTTTATTTCCCTCATGCTATTTTCCTACCGGCGCAAAGTGAAAGTGTATGCTGTCGAGTCAATTCTGGCGCACCAAACTCCTGTTTTGTTTTGTTTTTTGGCAAGGTGCAGCTAGAAATAGATTGCCCGGCCTTTCTTCCGCACAGCATTCCAAGGTGGTCTCCATCCAAGTACCAGTCAGGCCCAACACGGCTTAGCTTCTGAGATCAGCCAAGATCAGACTCATTCAGGACAGTAAAGCCATAGCATTCTGCTACTAGTAAAATCTCTGAACATAAAAGGACCCCCTGCTTGCCTTGCCTCAGTGATAGCAATGCTCAGGGGTGATCGCTGAATGTTGAAGGTGTTTAAACAGGGAAGGCAGGAACTCCTACGGAAGAGGACTGACAAGATAAAAGCTCTGGTGGTAAGGTTTATCCCAAGTTATCTAATAAAGGCAGACATTAGGATGACAATTAATAGTGGAGATCCTATCACCTTTAACCCTTTTTTTTATTAAGACCAATGTTCTGACAATGTCAATGTTTTATTTTAATGATGCCATTAATTGGAAAGAAATATAACTTTAACGAAAGAAAGCAAGGAGTTCTATGAGGTATTTAGTAAATCCTACTTTCTGGGACATGTATGTATTCATGGATTCCCCAAAAATACCACAAGCAGAATCTTACAGGACCCCCTGACCTGCCTAAAAATGCAGCATGGAGAGGACACAAAAGTTACTAGGGGAAAATATGTGCAGACAGCCACATAGTGATCTCCTAGACATTGATCCCTTCAGAAAATAGGCTAAAAGAGAAATAAAACAGTACTACTCATTACAGAGAATGTGAGAACAAGGTATACTGTACAAAGTTGTACAAAATATATCAGATGGGTTACAAAAGCTATTCCAAAAATAGTTGAGATATTTACAGTTGGACTCAGAGAGGTTAACTGGCTTGATCAGGATCTTGTTATGAAAGACAGCACTGAATCTAGACTCCTTATTAAAAAAAAAGTGGGGGGGGGGGAGGGGAATAAATGACCATTACCCGGGTGTTGAAAATGAAAACCATTCTCGAGTCTGTGCTTGTTTCTCAAAGCAGTCCTGCTACACTGACTTTATTGTAGTCTATCATTCAGTAGTTGTTTTTTCTCCTGAGGTTCATCTTCTTGTTGAGAAGAAACAAGGGACACTGAAGACTCCAGTTTTTTGGCTACAGTCAGAGTCTAACATAAAACTGGGGTGTGTCTGCTTTTTCTTTTTTGGAACAGGCCTTGACTGTTTCACTCCCTCAGTTGATTTTGTAACGTGTGCTATTAATTAGTGCCATAAAGTTTCTAATATCTTCAAGATGTGAAAGTGAACCACTGAGTGCCAAGCTGTCTTGTGCTCATACTGGATTAACCAGTAGCATTGATGGTGAATAAATATACAAATCTCAAATGTGAAATTTAGGGTCATATTTACTAAGCTGCAATAGGTTTTTTCAGGTATCGCATATTGAAAGTAGAAATCAAGGACGCTTCTCTTGTGCATTTCCTGGATATTGTTGCTTAACCTTTAACTTACTGGCTCCCTTCACATGTGTGACTGCACATCAGCCTGACGTCGCTTAGGAAGGGCTATAAAGATCAAGTTCCGCTGCGGGAATGTGCGGATGCTTCTCTTGTACACTTCCTGGATATTGCTGCATAGCCTTTAACTTACTGGCTCTCTGCACCCATGTGACTCTGCATGCCAGCCTGATGTCGATTAGGATGGGTTATAAAGATTTAGCCCCACCATGGAACGTGGCCACGAATGCATACCCGAAGGGGCATGTCCAAAGGGGCAGGCACTAACCCTTTGGAGCCCCTTCAGAGTGCGTGAGGAGTTGGAGTGGAGTACTCCTGTTTGTGATGGGGACATGGAAGAAGTGAGTGCCTCAGTCGTCTTCTGCGAAATCTGCTAAGGTAATAGGACTGATGGACTCTCTGTTAAGATCCTATCCTTATCAGCGGGGCCTCTGTCTTTTGCATGATTGATAGTTCAGGGTCCATGAGTACCCTTTTGCCTTGTCTTCTGTTCTTACTAAGGGCGATCAAACCCCGCCCGGTCAAGGTGCTGCTTTAGAGGAAGAATCTGTCACTTTAGAAATGGCGCATTGGATGTCTCCGGTTTCTCCTCCTCTGCAGTCTTCAGTGATTTCTTTGGACACTTCAGTAATGTTACGGACATGTCCATTGTCAAGCCCGACTGACTTTGACTCTACCTGATAGATCTGCTCCCCCCTCTGATATTTCTCTTAGAGATATTCGGGAAGCTATTACTCATGTGGACCTTTCTCTTCAATTTTCTTTGGGAAAAGTCTCTGACTTTTCCAAAGAAGTTGTGGTGAAACTTGCTGAACACAATATCAAGTTTACTGAATTGCAAAAATTTTCTCAGAAGGTTGATTCTCAGTTCAATGTTTTACAAGCTTCACTAGCATCTGTTGTTTTGTGGGCAGGTGATACAGGTATTTCCCGATATCACTAGATCTACTCAGAATCAAAGGAAGACATTTTTAGAGCTGCAGCAACAGGTTCTGGCTCTTGGTGCCTCCTTCATGCTTAGATTTCCTTGCAAATGTTTTCCTATTTCTTGGAGGTTAGTCAACTGGAGAGTTTCTTGCAGAGGAAGGGTTAGATTGTTTTTCTGATTTATTGTTTTTTTCACTTTGGTATAGTATTAAGGGTGTATAATATGTACCTGTTTCTCTGAAGTGTCCTCCCTATTGTGGCCTATTTATAATATACCAGTGTGTATACTATCTTTGTATTCATTTTCAAATGCATATAAAAATTAAAATAAAAAACAAAAAAGAAAGCAGAAATGTATGCACGTTACATGCAGCAGTAGTGTGCTACCTGTTGGGGGCATGTACCACATGGCCCCAGCAGGTACTGCACTGATTTGGACTCTAATGAGCACCAGCAACAATGACGCTTAAGGCGGATGCATTTAACGGCACTCACTGAGGTGGCGTTGTGCTCACGCTAACTGCAACAATGATGGCGAACAAGCTCTGTCAAGCCCTGCAATAACTGTGCTGTGCAGAGACACCTTTGCTACATACCTACCCCACCCATTTCCCTCCCCATTGCATGCTAAGCTGTCTGCTCAGTGTATGCGCTGTTAGTATAGTCCATTAGTGTGCGCTCAAGTACACATTAACAGCTAGCACAGCTTACTACAACTACTACTCCTAGAACTTATCATTTGTATAATGCTGCAAAGTGTATGCAGTTCTGTACAGAGACATGTAAGAGACAGTCCCGTCTCATGAGAGCTTACAGTCTAATCAAGACAGACAATACAACAAGTGGGAACTAGGCTATATCTAGGGCAGGAGACTCCAACTTTGGTCTTGGAGGGCACCAAACCAGTCAGGTTTTCAGGATGTCCTTAATGCCTATGTATGAGATACATTTGAATACAGTGGGGCAGCATATGCAAATATATGTCATGCATATTCATTAGGGATATCCTGAAAACCTGACTGGTTTGGTGCCCTCCGGGACTGGAGTTGCAAACCCCTGATCTAGGGGAATAGTAAGGAAAGACATAGGAGGTGAACAGGAGACTAGGGGGATCAGGATCCAAAAGCAGTCTCGAAGAAGTGAGTTTTTAGCCTGGATTTGAACAGGGTCACAGATGGAGCCTGACGGACTGACTCAGGAAGTTTGTTGCAGACATAAGGAACAGCAAGATAGAAAGATCAAAGTCTGGAGGTGGCAGATAGAAGGGATCTGCCAGAACAGCGGAGCTCTTAAAGAGGGGTGTAGGGAGAAATAATAGAAGAAAGGTAGGTAGGAGCAGCTGAATGAAGGTCATTAGTGGAAATTTGAACTGGATGTGGAAATGGAGAGGGGGACAGTGAAGTGACTTGAGAAGAGGGGTGACATGAGCATAACGACACTGGTGGAAGATTAGTTTAATAGACATGCCCCTTAATATAGAGCTTGGGACCAAAATAATTTCACCAAAATATTTAGAAAATGTGTAGAGACTGGAAAAACCTGGAATGCTCAGTTGCCCAACCATCTAACATATGGGCCTGGTGCCAGACGGATAAAATTGGCCTTGCCCTATGCCAGACAGAATCATGTCAGTGCCCAGACTGGAGACAATTTTGGTGACTGCTGGGTTTACACCAGTGAGAGTCACAGAGTCTAGTAGTAACACGTCCCATCCAAGAAGAATCATATCAGCTGATGGTAACTAGACCCTAATGCTAAACCCATTGATAGAAGCTGGAGGGCTAGTGAGGTGAGGTGAGGTGAGCAGTAGAATGCCTGGAGGGAAAAGAAAAGGGGCTGCAGAGAAGGAGAACGGGGACTTCAAAGATTGGGAAGGGAAAGCAAAAAAAAGTAAAAAAGTGAAAAGACGCATAGAAAGAAAAATGATAAACTAGAAATAGCCTAGAAATAGACAAAAACTAATAAAAAAACAATTCCATGGCTCCTAAGAATTTTTCAACCTGCTCCTACATTTTCAAAATATTTCTCTGCTTCCAAATAGTTACTTATTCAGCTGTACTACGTTAAAACATGAAGTGGTATTTTAGAAAGTACATCCAAGTCAAATTGGGGACATCCAGAGTGAAGCGTGCAGAAAAATGGCCGGGATGTCTATGTCTCCAGCTGATTTTAGGAAAATAGATATCCCTCACATGGACGTCCATGTCAGCAGCCACATAGACATCCCCTTCGGAAAGCATGGGACAGGAACGTTCGTCTCATGCAAGCCAGCATAAGGGGACATTCAGCGGTATAGCAAAATGAAACCATGAGCCCCATTCCCCTTCATATTCCAAAATAAATGGGGTATTAGTGTAGCTCCTTCTTCACACACGTCAGATGTTTGTCTGACAAAATGAGCTGTTTCCTGATGCCTTTCATACCTGGAGCAGGTATAACCTTAGGCACAACTCCAGACATCCAGGACATTTCTGAGATCAGGTGGGGATGTCCAGCTTCTTGGGAACATTCTGTTCACGCGTCTACCTTGCCCCTGTTCAGACTTGGATGTCCTCATGTCCACAGGACTGGCTTCTAAAATGGCTCTGGAGATGTTTTTGCGCTTTGGACATTTCTATGCCCATTTTCAGACATCCAAAGCACGAACAGAGCTTCCAAAATAACCTTCCTAATGTGTAAATACATAGGGACTGATCATTGGCAGTAGCCAACCTGAGTAGAGTGGCTGGCTGTCGCCTTTTTAAATCAGACCTGTTTGTCTACATGAAGTTGACATTGGATGTCAGAGGGGATGTAAGCAAACACCCCTTGGCGGCAAAGTTTTTTGGTAAGAGCCACGGGGCTATTTGTGGCCATTGCCGCTGCTGCAGGTTCTGAGAGGGGCGACAGCTGTGGAAATGGGCACGCCTGTAGAGCCAGCACTCTAGGCAACTGCCTAATTCACCAAATGGTAGTGCTGGCTCTGTATCTGGGGATTTCCATAATGCAAAATTTGGCAGCCAAACTTATACTAAAAGGAAAAATATGTGATAGGGCAACACCTTTTCTTATACACTTATATTGGCTTATTTCTTTTTACATGGTCTCTGTGGTTCATTTTATCATCTCTTCTTGGGTGGTAAGAAGCAGTGCCTTCTTCCAGGAATTTTAAATAAAAGTGATTTTTGCTTAGATGTTTTAGCTATGTTGCAGGAAATTTTTATTGATCGGATAAGTTCTTTGTTATGATGCTGTAGGGTTTTTTTGTTTGTAATGGAGTAGCCTGGTTTAATTGACTTATTTTGTATTTCTTGTAACCTGCTTAGAACTATTTATGTATAGGCGGATTATAAAATTAAATTAAGGGCCCTTTTACTAAAGTGTGATATGCACTTAATGCCTGATCTGGCACATGTTCATCGTGTGCCTGGGCCTATGGGTAGCAGTTAGCCATTGACACATGCTACTTGTGTGCTAATTGCTAGTCATGCATTAGGATGCCGAATGGGTGGGATAGGGCAGAGTGAGTATATACAGAGTTGAGCCAGAGAGATGCTGGCACTGAGCGCTGAAGTCTAAAGTTGTAGGAAGCCTGCCTCACTGACTCCCAGCCATGCACCTCCTCTCCCTGCCCCTGCAGGCTGTGGTCGCATTAATGTTTAACACAGCCTAGGAAGCATTTTCCTTCACTCCCCTGGCTGTGTTGTACTGATGCAACCAACATCTGAGCATTTTTAGATGGCAAAAATGAGCACTTCTTGTCTCTTGCAAGAAACAGGAAGAGCTTATTTTTGCCTGCTAAAATTGCGGCAGTGCTGGCAGCTTCAGCACAGTACAGATGTGGGAGCGCAGGAAAGTGCTCCTGTGTTGTGTCAAACATTAATGCAGCCACAGCAGCACGGGGCGGGAGAGGAAGGTGGAAGTGATGGGGGAGAAGGTAGCTGGTGGGATTGATGGGGGAGAGAGAGGAGGTGGCTGTTTAGATTGATGTTGAGGGCTGATTGGGGGGGAGGCTGGAACTGGAAGGGAACTGTTGAAGGGTGGGGGACGGAGGGACTGCAAGTGGGCTGACGGTGATGGGAGGGCTAGGAATGGAAGAGGTCCAATGTTGGGAGGGGATTTCTGGGACTGTAAATGGGCTGATAGTGGATCTAGGAGGGCTGTATCTAGAAATGGGCTAATGTTGGAGTGGGGAAGGAAATGGGCTTATGGTGGAGCAGGGCCGCACCAAGGGCTCTGAGAGCAGTGAGGCCACACAGGGCACAAGTACAGAAAGGACACTGATATCATCAATGGATTTCCAGGAAGCTCAAAAAGAATGAATTGCTAAATGTGGCTGGGGCAGAGGGGGTGCCAGATTCGGTAGTCACAGAGGACGGTGCATTTCTAGCTTGCAATAGTCCTGTGTTGGAGAGGGGCCAGGACTCGGAAGGAATGGATGCTGATGGTAGAAAGCTGGGACTGGAAGGGGATTGATTCTTGTGCCTGGTACTGAAGAAGGGACTGATGCTGGCAAATGCGGAGGAAAAAAGATGGAGATTCTGGGAAGTAAAAAGGGAGAGAAAAGACAGTATGAGTGTGGGGAAAAAGCAAAGTCATAACCAGGGGAAGGTTGAGAGGGAAGGATATAAGAATGGATGCTAGGGTAAGAAGTGGGAAAGAGGGAGAAGGAAGTAGATGCCAGGGAAGGGGACTAAGAGGGAGGATGGCAGTACTGGGGATATGGGGGAGGTGGGAGTGCAGGGACTCAGATTGGGTAAGAAAACAGAAGAAAGATAGGCTGAGTATTGGGACTCTAAGTGGGAACTCAGACAGACTTGGGTAGGCTTGTCAGTGAAAATTCTGGGACTGGACTGTGTAAGAGTGGGAATTTACGGTCAACTAGAAGGATAGAGGGGAGCAGGAAACTGAATAGAGATTAAGAGGACAGCAGAGACAAGGTGACTGGGTGAGGGATATTAGTAAGGCTGTGAGACCAAATGCAGAAATATGGGGAAGGGAGAAGGTTCAAAGGACCAGGAGGGGTTGAGAGGCAGTTGAAAGGACACAGTGCTATAGAGTGGGTAAGAGACACAGGAAAGGACAGGTCTTCCTTGAAGGAGGTGAGAGAGGGTAGAAATGGGGGTAGTGAAAGGGGAAATGGAAGCCCGGATGGGGATAAGACATAAGAAAGGATCTGGAAGTAGAGAGTGGATGAGTGATAGGTAATGAGCTGGGGCTGATTAAAGGATAAGAGGCAGAAGGTGGTAGAGGAGCTTGGGGAGGAGATGAGAACAGAGGAAGAAAATGGGAAATTAGGAAGTGAGTGAAAGACAGGGGTATAGAAGGCTGGGGAAGGAACGATACAGGTGGGGAATGGAAGGACTAAGAAAGTAAGATTCTGAAATGGAAAGCTGGTATTTAGGTGAAAGATGAAAAAAGAGGTTTTGGAGACTGAAGTAGGGAGAAGAAGAATGGAATGAAGCTACAATTAGGTAAAAAGGCAGATAAGAGAAATAGACAAATGAAGGTGAAACAGAGGATATGTGTCGGAGAGAGATGTATGGAAGGAAAGGATGAAGACAGACAGTGTGTAGAAACAGAAAATGGAAATGAGATCCTGCAAAAGGCCTTAGAAGAAAACCAGCAAAGGAAGTCATAAAAAAGATCAAGACCAACCCAATTATAAAAATAAAACGATCAAACAACAAAGGAACAAAAGACTTCCAGTTTTTGGAGAATAAAATATGTCAGTTTGAAAGTGCACATGTCTTATTTATTTATTTACATTCTCTTATATACTGTGCTATTCTGCATCAGTGTGGTTTACATTGAACAAACTGAAATTACATTGAACAGGGCATTATAACTTGGAGATGACTATTTTACAGGGAACATGGGCTATGGAGGGTTAAGTGGCTTGCCCAAGACCACAAGGAGCACCTGTGAGACTAGAAACCCCAGTCCTTCCAGCCCAAGGTTGCTGTTCTCTAATGGGATTTGAACCCCCGACCTTCTGGCCTGAAGTACCTTGCCCCAACCACTCCCCCACTCCTAGTTCAGTAGGATGATGTTGCATTACTATTCCTCTTTCATCAGTGTTCCACAGCTCAGTATCTGTTTTTGAGGTTGTCCATTGCAATTTTTGTCTGCATATTCATTTCTAATTTGCAGTATCTTAGGGCCTGATATTGATTTGTGATGGCTATGCGCCTCTAAGGTGCATAGCCATCGCTGCTCAACTTTAACCCAGGATATTCAATCCGGGACCATATCCAGCCACTAGAATTGAATAACTGGGTCTGCCGCAACGTGTCCCAACAAGCCGCACAGCACAGAAGCCAACCATGCAGTGGCGATCTTCAGTCGCTGCCTGGTTAGCTTTAACAGCAAAAGAGGACAGCTTTGCAGAGGGGATAACTGGGCAGCTGCTGAATATCGCTATTGCCCAGTTGTCCCCTGGCACCACTCCTGGAACGCCCCCAACATTCCCCAGTGCTAAGCAGTTAGCATCAATGCATATAAAAGCGTTACTCTGGGATATTCAGTGGCACTAACTGTGTTAGTGACACTGAATATCCCACTTAGGCACATTTACATGGTTTATAGCTCTGTAAATCATGTAAATGCCGTGCAATATTGAGCCCTTATTCGTTACTGGGTGATGGTTTATGCTTTCTATAAGCAGTCCAGATGAGGGATTTCGTTAACATTTTGATTGCTTGTTTTTCTCTTTCCTCCATTGGGGATGGATTGATATTCTAGAATATTTGCAGTACTGACTTTTCATAGGTATGGCTGGAACAGTTTGAGTTCTTGGACTTTGTACTGGTGTGGTATGAAAAGCTTTTGAGTGTCTTTTTGCAGGGTTTTGTGTTATGATTCTAAGAGGCTGTTTCCAAATGGTGCACGCCAGGGCTGTGGGGATGCTTAAAATGTGGATGGGGCCAAATTGTACCCGATTCTGCAACCGTGGGAATAAGACACACCCGCAATTGTAGAATTGGGCAGCTAGATGTCCTGGCATGCACTGTATCCTGCTGCAGGGGACGTCCCCTGGGCTGCACATCCACACCACACTGCGCTCCAGCTGGCGTGCCTGTGCATTGGTGAGCTGTCGCCATGGCACTTACACATCCAGCCAGAGGCGCAGAATGCCTGGTCTGGGAGTGGCCACAGCACACCACTGTCTGACTTTCGGTAGTGGCCTCCAAGACCTGGATCAGGTGGTGGGAGCTGTCCTGCAGCGTTGCCATGGGGTAGAGGGGCTGCAGCCTGCAAACCCAGCAGTACCCGGCACTTATTCCACTATCGGGGTAGAATAAGTTGGGTGTCGATCTAGGTGCCAGAGTGTGTACAGAAACAATAATAAAAAAAGACTACTCTAATCCCCGCTTATATATTTTAAAATTTAAGGAGATTATAAATTCTACCTGAATAACCTAACTATTGCAAAAGACCAACATTTTTTTGTTGGATCGTTTGCCTTGAGAAATTACTCCCTCCTGTAGGAAACCCTACGATTTTGTTACACAACGCTGTGTTTCAGGCCACCGAAAGCTCCCGGCTCTTCATAATGCGTGCTGCGTGAACTGTTGATGGTTTGCCCTAATTTTATTGGCCCTTAATTTAAAGGTCCTAGCAGGTCTTGCTCAAGAATTGGCTATCAGCAATGAATCAGGTGCTGTTCTCCTCAAATCAGTCTCCACCAATCCAATTCCAAGTTTAACCCTGTCAGGAATATGGATCTTAGTCTGCATATCCATGCTTGATCAAGATGTTGTAAACAGGAAACACAAGCACCTCCTCTATCATTGTCAGGAACGTGATCTAAAATTCACCATCTTAACTCAACAAAAGTATGGCTATGTTCCCAGCACAAAATTGTAATAGTTAGGTTATTCAGGTAGAATTTATAATCTCCTTAAATGTTAGAATATAGGAGTGTGTACAGTGGCATGTCCTGAATAGCCTCTGTATGTCTCTGCACTTGGTCGCTCCCTCTGCTCTGCCCAGCACCACCCCCTCCCGCCACCTCCCGCCCCCTCCCACCCACGTACCGCGCTCCCTGCACAAATGCTGTGTATGTGTGGGGAGTGCTGGTGGCGGAATCGGGGCCTGGATCTGAGCGTGGGTGGAGCATCCAGCCCACATGTCCAACCCTGCTATTTGCGGGACAGAATGCCCCCCACAGTGTCTGGCAGTGGAGGGACTTGGAGGTGGTCATTAATGTGGTACCAAAATTTAAATAGAATCATTTTGAATGTTGAGCTGTAAAGTGAAACCCCCTACTTCTGCTCTGCACCCACTGTTGGGCAAGTTTTATTGTTTAGTATGGGAAGATTCCATATGAATGAAAAATTATATTCTCCGAGCTAGTGCTTCCATTAGATAAACTAGATGGTCACCTAGAGCGCCAACATTCTCTGCATTGACCCAGCAACTCAGCCCCCATTCCAAAGCTGGTAGGAGAAAGTTGCTTAAAAATGCAAGTTTCCTGTGCAACATAAGCAAGCATCCCGGCAGTTCACCTCTCAACCCATGGCCAGTATAAGAAAGAGCATGTCAGCTTCTTCTGTAGCGCAGGACCAGTCTTGTGAGACTGACCCTGCCCTGCAGAGGAAACTGATGCACCTTTTCTTATGCCAACTGAGGGATTGAAGGTTTAACTGCTGGCAGGGGCAGTGGAAAAGGGGGGGGGGGTCTCAAGCTCCACCTTAGGTGCCCCCAAGCTCCTCTTGACTCTGCCCCAAGCTCTGGCCTACTCCAGCTTAACTCTGCCCCTAGCTTCCCATGGCCTTCCCCTCCTATTCTGGCAGCTGGGATTCCATCTCCTGTGGCAGAAGAGAAGGGAATGGCCATGACAGCGGTAAAGACTCTTGTCTGCCTGTGGCAGATGAGAATCCCGCAGGCAAACAAAAGGAGTCTTTGCCGCAATCATGGCCATTCCCTTCTCTTCTGCCTGTGGAAATGGGACCTGTTCAGGCAGACATCTTTCATCAAGGTCGCAATTGTGGCCTTCCCCTCCTGTTCTGCTTGCAGAGATCTGATCTCCTGTGTGCAGACAGAGTCTTTTATGATCGCAACTGCTCTCTGCCTGCAGATGAGATCCCTGTGAGCAGAACTGGAGGGACAGGCCACAATCGTGGCCTCCATACATGTTACGGTTCGTGGGAAACATTTTGATGGGGCTAGGGTCTGTGTGTCCCACCCCGTTCCGATTCCTATGATTGTTGGGATGTTTGCATGTGCTGCAGCTTTCTTCTGCTGGCTCCTGAGCAGGGGCTGAGCTGCAAGCTGCAAGTGGAAGAAGCACTGGGGTGAAGATGGGTGAATGTGGCTAGGGTAGATGTGGGTTGGAAGAAGGAAGGTTCACCAAAGGCCAGGGCTGGCCCATCCACTATGTGAACTAGGCAGTCACCTAGGGCAGCAGACCCTGGTGAGTGGTATCACTACCCCAGCTCACCAGGAAGCAGCAGCTGAACTGCTACTTCAGTGCTGTGGTGGGCTTTAAAATGCCCATGCACGTGCACGCAGTTCTGGCCTGCAGTTCCTGCCCGCCCTCCAAGAAAGTTGCATGGGGAGGTAGGAGGGCATGCCATAAGCTTCATTGCAGGGGGTGCCATTGCAAGCTGGATAGAGGCACTGTCTTCTGGATGGGGTAGATGGCAGTGGCATGGAAGGGCTGTCTAGGAAACCCTCATGCTGCCACTGCCTGGGGCGTCTGATATCTTCGCACTGGCCCTATGTACCCTATTGGACTGATATTCAAAGGCAATTATGCATTCACTGGCAAACACATAATTACCTTATCTGTGTATTTTACAAAAAAAGTCCAGATAACATCAGGCTGTTTAAATTGTTAGACTGTCAGTTATCAAATGTATATTTGTGGGCCATTTTAGAGGAGGAGTGAGGGCAGGGCGAAAAAACATCCAGATAGTGGTAATACTCAGCTACTATACAGATGAGTTATGCGTTTAGTTCAGACCTGCCGAATAGCACTATTGGGAACATGCTGGTCACTCCCCTGACACTTATGGTGGAGGCTTTGCACTTAACGCATGTTAGTTTTTGCGCTAAATGTGCATTAGGTACCAGACACTAGTAAAAAGGGCCCTTAAATTTACCTTTGTTATTTTGAATTTCACATCACTAGAATTATTAAGGACAATCACAGATGAAAGAGCCCCCTGATAGAGTGACCAGACAATGGTCTCTTTCACTGGCTGAAGATTCTGCATGAATTTCATTGTAAGCATTTGGCAAACTGGTAAATCATGTTGATGTCATAAAAAGTCAATTGGGACAGCTGGAGAACATTGAGGAAATTTGATGACTATGAATCTTACAGACAAGAGGCCACACATTCTCACAACAAAGCAAAATTCTACAGATTGTTTCTACCTACATTTCTTGTGATGCTATCTATCTATCTTATAGCAGATAAATAACAGTAAAAGGTTTTCACTAAAACTGGTTCCGTGAATTTAACTAAAATATATAAATACCAATATGGAACGTTGTAATTCACAACGTCAGAACAGCACTCACATGGGCAATTGAGGTTTACTTTAGTGATCATCCAGTGACTTGGATCATTGATAATGAAATTTGCCATCAATCTGATATTCCCATGGCCTGCAAAGAGATTTTGTGGAGAATATCACATTATCATGACCAGTACCATGAGTCCCAACTATGCTGGAATTGTATGCCTTTGTATAGCAATACACACTTCTGTAGAAAATTACTCATCATGACATAATGTCCATCCATTAATGTGGTTCACCTAAATTTCAGCTCATGGAGGTTAAGTGGATCTTTGCTTTGCATTATAAACACTTCCTGTCTTAGCGACATTGATTGTTGTTAAGTGCCGTTGACTCATGGTGACCCCCTGAATGGTTGTGATAAACTGTGAGAAAGATTTATACTAAACAATATAGTATGGAGTAGGTTTTCTACTTACCTCTAAATAGTGATACTTGTCTTTACTGCAGAATGAAATTCTCATTAAAACATAACTGCACAGTAAAAAAAGCAAAGGAATATATTTTTAGTAACCCGCATAACAGTGACTTAGTAGAGTCACAAAGTTTTAGCAAATTTTCACTTGTAATTTAGACAGCAAGGTTCTGGATAAAATGTTTTGTAAATATAAGTGGCTAAAAATATGCCTAAATCAGAGTGGCTAAAAACAGAGCAAGCTAGATTTAAGTCATCTACTGTATCTCTGCATGCAGGGAAAGGCACGTAACATAGCTAGTGAACACTGAGAAGTATTGCTAACTGATTATGTCATCTCCTTCGCCAAACCCGCATTCCCAAAACTGTGGAGAGTTTGAATGGCTGTAAATCTGTAAAGGCTGATATAACTGTTAGCGTCATAGTTAGTATGGGCAGATTGGACTTTTTCATCTTCTAGGATTGGAGAAGTAGCATAGAGGTTAGAATGGCAGGCTACGCATCTGGGAAACCAGGATTCAAATGTTGCTTCCCATAGACTCTTCCCATGACCTTGAGTTAGTCACTTCATCCTTTATTGTCTATGGTGCAACTTAGATTTTAAGTCTACTTAAGACAGAAAAATAACTTTTGTGCCTGAATTTGTAACTCACCCTGAACGCGGATTTGCAAAGATGAATTATTAAATATCAAATCCAAACCTAGGCACTGGTGCTGCTGTTTCCTCCCTTCTCCCACTCCTTTTGGCAAAGAGGAGATCCAGTTTGCTCCTTCTGCCTCTGCCCAAGATTTCCAAATCCTCCAAGCCCCAAAAGAGACTTTGCTTTCTCTGCCACGTCTGGCCCTCCACTTCCCCTCTTTCTTCTCCCTTCCCTGTTTCTCCCATTTCCACTCATCCTTTGAAGCTAGACTGTTTTCCTCTCCTTCCTGCTACCTCTTGCATAAAATAAGGAACAGGAGGTGGGAATCAAATTGACTTTAGGTGTTGGAGAGCAAAGTTGCAAGAGGGGTGGTAAGATTTTAGGCCAGCATGATGGGAAGGAGGCAGAAAATTTCACACACCACAAAATTGTGCTGACCTAAGCAGAGAACTAGTATACATCCACATTCGGAGTACATCATTTTCTATATTTACCACTATACAAACTCATTCTACTAAAATGTACTAATCCTGGAGAAATCTGATGCAGAAATCCCATTTGCATCATCATTTTGTCATCTCTGGATGATCCATAAAAGAATTCAATGAAAGGTCATCTGGCCTACCAAGAATCCTGGATCCTGCTTAATTGAATGATGTGTGACACCTAGATCAGATGACTTTCTGGATAAAAGAATAAGGGGAGTAGTTACTAAAGAGCATTATTTTACCATAATGCATGTTAGTTTAAGGAAAAGCATGCAGAATACCTCATTATTATGCAAATCAAATAACACAGCTTGTCCTTAAATGCAGAGAAGGAGAGCATCCTTCAATTGAAAGAAAGCTTTGCAACAAGGGGACATAGGATGAAAGTGAAAGGGGATAGACTCATGAGTAATATGCAGAAATATGTCTTTATGGAAAGAGTGGTAGATGCATGGACTAGCCTCCCACTGGAGGTAGTAGAGACGAGGAAAGTATCTGAATTCAAAAAAGCATGGGACAAACGCAGAAGATCTCTAAAGGAACAAAAAAGGACTATAGCACTTGGTATGGAAGGGCAGACAGGATGGGCCATGTGGACTTTTTCAGCTGTCATGTTTCTATGTTTCCATATATTGTAGCTTGACTCCTAGTAGTAGTACTGCCAGACCACTGCTAGAGGTTGCAAACCGCCATTTTGAACCTGGAGCCACACAGGACAGGAGTGACTGGGTATCACTTCTGCCCTGTACCTGCTAGACCATTGACGGTTAGTAAGGTAGGTCTGGGAGGGTCTATGGGTGTGTGTGGAAGTCTTCAGGGATAATGGAAGGGGGGGGGCACTTCTTAGTAGGTGACTTCCTTGGGGGAGAAGAGGGAGATGGGAGGGCTTGACTTGTGTCTGGGGTTGGATTTCCAATTGGGGAGGAATCTTGATTGTGCACCTTCTTTTAAGCAAGCACTGGCCACTTTATGAAATCTCTCAAGGAGCACTAGGCCATGTGTTAGCCATTCAACGCTTCAGGGATCAGAATAACACAGTTTGCGAGGATGATCACAAGTTGCATTATTCATTTACCGTGAGAGTCACTAAGCTGTGGTACTGAGTTACTGAAAATTAGTGACTTCCATAGTAAATTAAATTGAATTAAAATGTGAAATTTCACTGTAGCTTTGTAATTTTCCCCCCTAAATGCATGTTTTATATCCTTCCAGTTATGCTGCAGTGCATGGATTTAGAAGTTCTGGTTAGAAGTCTCCTTGTTCATGATGTCATCAGATTCAGGGATGTTTTTAATATTTATATGCAGCAGTGCTCAAGCGAGAGCTCCAGAGCAAAATCTAAAATAGAATTTACAAGCCAGAGCTTTCCCTAAGGTTCCATTAACAGGACGTGGCAGATAGTTACCAAAGATGTGTGTCTTCCAGGTGTGTCTTGATTTAAAATCATGGCAGATCCTGCAAGCCGCTCTAAAGCATTATTTAGATTTGTTATTTCTCATAGCACCCTGCATCCTTGTTTTTGGAATCCAACTTTACAGTTACTCAACAGCTAAAGCAAAATTGGTTTCCAAATCTTGACAGAATTCCTCAACCTTGACTCATTTTTTTCCTTCAAGCCTGTGTGGAGGGTAATTTTATAAGGGGACACCTGGTTAAAGTGCATGTTAAGGCACCCATGTTAGGCCTATTTTATAAGAGGAATCAGGTGCCTAAGTTAAGGTGCTAACATCTATATTTTACAAGTATAGTGAATTATAGTCTTTCATCAACTACAAGGTGTGCTTGCATGGTCTGCCGAAACTCCATCCCTGTGCATGCCCACTGACAAAGTAGGCACCTTGATGCAAAAAAGCATATACTTTTACACTGGTCAGTAGTTTATAAGGGGTCATTTGAGTGAGGGTCCGATATGCTAAGTATACCCCTTGTGCATTGATTGTGGCAATTCTGAAAACCCTACTGATTAGGCCTGTTTTCAAGATGGGTTTGGGAAACACTGCCATAGAAAATTGCTAGTTAGATATTGATAGAGCAAGTCTAGCTTCTCCCCACCCCCTCAAATTCTAGGGATATACATTTGCGTATTTGGTTAATGTGCCTTAAAAATGTTAAGGTGCACAAGATCAATTTAATGTGTGTCACCCAACACAAGTCAAGTTGATGAATATGCATTATAAAGCTTTAGCTAGCATTAAATTATTATTGTTAAAGCAAATGTGTGAAACAAATGAAAAAATAGCTGAAAATTTGGAAAAAAGGCCAAACTGAAAATGAACTAACAGGTTTTATTCTGTGCATATTCCTACCAACCAGTAGGGTCAGTGTCAACACTATAAAGAGGATCAGCATTGGACTCGGCTCTTTCTGTTTAAAACTAATTAAGAATACAAGAATACAATTAAGAATATAAGATACAGGTATGGCCAGGCGACTTGGTGAGTGCACTCATTGGCTTTGAGGGTCATTTGAAAATGTGTAGTGGTCTGAAGATGTGCACATGGACATCCTCTCTGTGGCTATTCCACAAATGATGTTTGCAGATGTCTCCGGTGCAGGGACATCCAAGTAGGCAAGGGAGTGTGGCAGAGGCATGTCTGGGGAAGAACAGTGGACTTACACGTCCCTGTTCCAGCTCAGAAATGCCATGTTTTCACCTTAAAACATGCAGAGAAAAGAGCAAGTTGAGTGACTAGCCTTAGATCACAAAGGTCGATAGTGGGATTTGATCCCTGGCCACACCACTCTTAAGCTAGTACTTCTAACTATTAATCTATTAGACATCTTGGTTTGGAAATGCTTGCCTGATGATGTCTATATAGACATCTGATAAATGTCCATATTGGGCAAGTCCACATTTCCAAAATCATGCCTCCTGCACATGCCTGCTTTTTTTCAGACTTTTGGCTTTGACGTCTCTGATTGCACTTGGACGTCCCATTGTGAAATGTGCCTCATAGTAAACATATTAGACCAGGTGTCTTAGTTAGCTCCCCTATTAAAATATTCTACAGAGCATGAATAAATACAAATTTACTTAAGGGCCTATTTACTAAAGCGCTTTAGTTGCTAACGTGGTGATAATGTGGGAAAAGTGGTAGCAGCCAATGCAGGCCAAATGGTGATCGTGCAGTGATTTCCGGTGCTAGCTGCAGATTGTGCAGTAGTTGTGTGCCTGGGTGGAGAGCGGGAGTGCCCGTAACGTGTGATTACTGCAAGCAGACAGCACCCAGTAACCGCACGTTTGGCAGACATTGTGGATGAAGCTAATCACACCTCAGTAGTGGCATTAGCCGCATCAGCAGTGCTGCCGCCCTGTGATTCCTGCAATTTCATAGCATTATCTTCTAAGGAAATGCTGTGCACTCCTCCAGCAGATAACGCGCGTCTCTTGCAGGGCTATCTGCACTATCACCCGGTGTCGGCTGCAAAAGCCTGACACACTTTAGTAAACATACCCAAATGGCTTAGTTTTGTGCATACCATGACAGCCATTAACCTCACTTCTAAGCCAGGTCATGTATGTGGAGTATGATCTCAGTCTCTCAAATTTACTGCTAAGGCTCGGCGTAGTACTTGCATCGTGCCAAAGAGCTCCTCCTTCTGGAGTTCGTAAGATGTAACAGGTATGGGTAGCTTGTCAAGATGTGCTTGGAAATTCCTTTTTATCAAGCCTGTCACTCCCAGTACAATGGGAAATATTTCTGTATCTTCCTGCCACATTTTCTTGGTCTCTGACTGCATTTCTTGGTACTTCAGGGTCTTCTGCCTCTCCACGCGATTCACAGAATACCTAAGTGTGATGACTAATTTTCTTCCAAAATGTAGTGACTATACAACAATTAAGAAAGCATTGCACAGAATGGACTTAACTCTATTTAATTAGTGCCTTGGTTCCACTGCATACAGCTATTTACTGCTTCCTGATCGCCCACATCAGGCAGTAAATTCAGCACCTCAGCATACTATAGTGCAAAATCAACCTGTGCTCGGCTGCTTGTGTGCACAAGTGTGTGGGTGAGTTGCACTGATGTCCTGAATAAGTCCACCAAAGCTTGATCTACTTGATCAATGTTACCTAATTATTAACTCAGAGGATGAAAAGTGATTTCATTTAAAAATAAAATATAAAAAGAAGTTGGACTTGAACCTGGAAATGATGCCACTAACACCCTTTTCTATCTGATGCTCAGAATGGCAAGAAAAGCAAAAGGAGAGATTGTATTTCAAAGTATTAGTACTAACTAAAAATTAAAGGCTTTGGGCTTTTTATTTTCTTTTTGTGGGGGTGGAGAGCAGATCAGCTGAAAAGCAGCAGCAGCTAAATTGTATTGCAGCTGGGCAATTACAGTAGGCCCTATGATCTGTGACTCTCAGCCATGAACACAGATGCCTTCAAAGTTCTGTTTCTTTTCCATATGGAAGTCATTGGCATAGAACAGATGCCTTCATTTTGGAGAAACCAGCCTCTGGATATAATTGGTTCTCTCTTCCCATGTCCTCTAGGGACAGTCCCTCTCGCAGATGAAATTAGATGAGGAAAAAAGGCAAAAAAAATTACACAAAGGAAGAGTTTTCATGGTGTTCGCTCTGGCTTACTATACAGGATTTGAAGATTGGGAGGTTTTCTTCTTATTAAATGACTCTTCATCTTTTCTCAATGATGCAATGAGTATAGGTTAAATATATCTATGTTATATCTAGCTACATCTAGCTATTGGATTGGCATTTTCGAAAGATTACTCATAATTTTGAGAAGTATTCTTTATTATATAGATAAGGCACTGTACAGCAAGTATATGGACATTATTCAGAAGGACAAAGAGCATATCCCAGTTTCAGCTGAATTAATGTAGTACTTCAGGGCTTTATTTAGGCTAGTTTTCAAAATATCTTTAACAAAATATGGCTGCTGAATTTTCCATATCCTTGAAAGATCAGATGTAGCAGGCAAAATGAAAAAGCCAGGTTGCTCAAATAAGGTTAACCTGGCGATCAATCCTTTTGAATGTTTTATTCTAACACTATTCAGAAAAAAATGAACTTCATATTCTGAAATGTATTCTTGCAATACTGCTGCTGTCTGGTTACAGATGAGAAATGGTGGCATTGACATATTCATTGTACAATACAATGACATTTAGCATGTTGCAAAATGCTGTGTTTCTTTGCCTCTTGCCATAAAACTTCGATATTTCATTAAAAGCTACGCACATGTTTGAAAAATAAAACATCACCATAAACAATTGGATGGTAATTCTGAAAGAATATAAGTTTAGGCATTGCATTCAAATTTGATGGACTGAATTTTTTTACCTAACTGAAATGTCCACAAGCTTCCCTTATATTGCCCTTCCTGGATGACCTGTGTGTTCAAATATACCTGTATGCATCCACGTTAAGATGGTAATTTTAGACATTCTATTTGTGATTTGAGATGAAGCTACAGGGTGATCTATTTAAGACAAATAAGAGAAAATATTTTTTCACTCAACGTGTAATCAAACTCTGGAATTTGTTGCTGGAGGATGTAGTAAGAGCTGTTAGTGTAGCTGGGTTTAAAAAAGGTTTGGACAAGTTCCTGGAGGAAAGGTCCATAAACCATTATTAAAAAGGGACCCAGGATATCAATGCTTGACCCAATACAAGCACTGTGGAACCTGTGTCTCTTGGGGATACTTCTAGGTATGTATGACCTAGATTGGCCACTGTTGGAAACAGGATACTGGGCTTGATGGACCTTGGTCTGATCCAGTATGGCATATCTTATGAGACGTATACATCACAAAGACATTCACGGAGCCATTTTAGAAAACCTGAAGATACACGTTTAGATGCGATCACCTCCAAATCAGCCATGGGTGTGCCTGGGGGCATAGCAAAGACGGGTCCATAAAGATACATGTGCACACATGATTTCTGAGCAGCACTGCACATCTGCTATCGCCAGCGGATATCCATGGCTATAACTGATCAAAGACAGGAACAGGATTCGTAAAGATGCTTGTTTCAGCAGTATGATGAACGGGGAAATGCCCGTTCACTCCATGCATACTTTTCGCTCCTTCAAAGATACTCACTAGTTTGTCAGACATGCATTTCTCCAGACACCCGCTGAGCAACATATTCCCATTTGCAAAATGGTAGCCAGGACATGCAAGAGGGAGAGATCCACAGCTGCGTTCTGTGATAAGGTGGTAGAACATCTGTGTATATACAACACATTCATGTTTCTAAAATGCAGAGACTTCCTACATGTGGCTATCTCATAACTCTGTGTGTTCCCATGTTTTCTATACGTGGCAGACCCGTATATCTTTCAGGGTAGAGAAAGGCAGGTTTTATAAGGCTCTTATACATGATCACCTTCTCGGCTGCCCCTCCCTCTACATATTGCAGCCAGACTTCCTTTCTAAAATGTGCTCTCAAGAGGCTAATTTTATAAACAGGCGCCTAGTTTTAGGCACCCAGAATACACCTATCTTGAGACAATTTTATAAAGAAGAGTGGGCACTTGCTTTTCTTTATAAAACAGGAGCATACGTGTCTGAAAATGTGCATTAAATCTAGCCTCTATATCGTTCCATGGTGAGACCGCACCTTGAATATTGTGTGCAATTCTGGTCGCCGTATCTTAAAAAGGATATAGCGTTATTAGAAAAGGTACAGAGAAGAGCCACCAAAATGGTAAAGGGGATGGAAGGATACTCCTATGAAGAAAGGCTAAAAAGGTTAGGGCTCTTTAACCTGGAAAAGAGACAGCTGAGGGGAGATATGATAGAAGTCTATAAATTAATGAACGGAGTGGAACGGGTAAATGTAGATCGATTGTTTATGTTATCAGAATATAGAAAGACTAGGGGACATGCAATGAAGCTACAGGGTAAACTATTTAAGACTAATAAAAGAAAATATTTTTTTCACTCAACGTGTAATCAAACTCTGGAATTTGTTACCGGAGGATGTAGTAAAGGCTGTTAGTGTAGCTGGGTTTAAAAAAGGTTTGGACAAGTTCCTGGAGGAAAGGTCCATAAACCATTATTAAGAAGGGACCCAGGATATCAATGCTTGACCCAGTACAAGCATTGTGGAACCTGTGTCTTTTGGGGAAACTGCTAGGTACGTATGACCTAGATTGGCCACTGTTGGAAACAGGATACTGGGCTTGATGGACCTTGGTCTGACCCAGTATGGCATATCTTATGTTCTTATGTTCTTATGCATCAGCACTAGAGCTTCTGTTAAAGCCCGCACCTAGATTTCTAAAGAAGATGTGCAAGTTGTAGTATTTTACAGCTTACACAAGGCAGTTTGCACTCTGCCCACACTCTGCCCATCTGCAGGTCCACAGTGAAAGTCCACGCAATCGGTCTTACACATATAGAGGAGGATTTTAGAAGGGACGTCCAAGTGCAATCTGGGATGTTTGAAAAAAAAGAAGGCACGTCCAGATGCAGACATGATTTCACAAACATGGAAGTGCTCGAGATGGACATCTGCAGGGGCGTCTACAAGCAGATATCCTCGGAATTGCATGCCTGCCCCCAGGCATCTAGGACTAGCTTAATGGTTAGAGCAATGGCCTGGGAATAGGGGAAACAGTGCTCAAATCCCACTGCTCCTGTCATTGAAGTTGTGCTGAATGCTGTGGATGATGGAGTGTTTTCTCCTCTAAACTCTCTAGCTTTTTATTCAGCCAAAAGAAGCATTTTTCAAATGCCTATTCCTGCCTCGAACAGGCCTAAACTTAGATGCCTCAGACTCCGGACATTCCTGAGATCAGCCAGCGACATCTAGATTCCTGGGCACATCCTAGCCACACCTCCACCACGCTTCCACTCAGACTCGGACGTGTTCATGCTGGAGACATCCACAGAGCCGGCTTCCAAAATGGCTCTGGAATCGTCTCTATGCTTTGTGCATCTCTCTGCTCATTTTCAGACATACAAAGCATGAACAGGGCTTCTAAAATAGCACCCATAATGCCCTTCTAAAGTATATGCATAAATGCCCATTCACGCTCACAAGTCCTCGAAAATAGATGATTTACAATGTATAAATGGCACATGTCTTTATGCAGCTTCTTATAAAATTCTCCCCAAGGGGGAAAAGGCAACGCTACATGGCAAACATTAT
The DNA here is from genome assembly GCA_033557465.1 of Ichthyophis bannanicus. Taxonomy (NCBI): domain Eukaryota; kingdom Metazoa; phylum Chordata; class Amphibia; order Gymnophiona; family Ichthyophiidae; genus Ichthyophis; species Ichthyophis bannanicus. Next base: position 1,623,459,615 of record CM066031.1, on the reverse strand, counting down.
TTACTGCATTATTTAAGGCTTTATATGCCCTAATCACCTCCCACTTCCCCTTTTCTGACCCTCACAGAGTCTGTCAGAAAGTTGCATTCTGCATTCTGATAATTTCATCCTGTGGGTAGATTGTAGTAGGTACAGCAGAGCTAAAGAGCCCCCCATATCACAGAGAAAATAACTTTTTATTTGAAAGGTGGGTTCTAAGGGGGTTGATGCTTTTTAGAGCTTATCGGGCATTATCTTTTAGCATCATGTACTCAGGGATGGGAGAGCAGATTTTCAGCATCAGTCTCAAATACCCCTTTCCCGCTCCTTTAACCTATAAAACTATTCCTGCAGTTGTAAATAAAGTGTGCAGCAATCCAGGCTAAGTCTATTAGAAAGCGCCATTCCAATAAATTAGAGCTCGAATCATTTATTAGCAGAGGGCCCTTACACAGGAGAGTTGCCAGAGGAAAGAAGAGAGAGAAATTCTTTTCCCCACTTGGATCCTTAGTGGTTTTGCTAGAATTAGAAGTAAATTTGGTGCATTGTATAAACTAAGAAGAAATATTTTCGTTTTCTTGAGCCAGTCATATGGGGACATACAGGTGCCAAGATTTTACAAACTGTCTCACCATAATTATAGTGTCAAAACACGCTTAACCCGTTTTGGACCAGCGTATGTTTTGCATACATAAGGTTTCCATACTTACTACTCAACTGTTTATTAATGAATGGTTATAAATTCAATGGAACTATGTTTAGCTATTATCGTTATGTCAAAAAGCGTTATATACAGATTTTTTTATCTGAGATCTAGTTAGTTTAATAGGTATTCGAAGTTCGCTGATTTTGACGGTACTGGCGGCTCAACATAAAAAGATCACAAAAAATAGTAAGTAGCTTATAATGCTGTAATAGCTACTATTTTGCAAATAGAAGTATTTGTAGACTTTAGAAAATAGGTTTAGATAACTGTAAGTTACTTAGTGTCAGAGTTATTGGTGTGTATATCGGCCTTGTATGTTTTTCATACGCTGGGCTAATATGTTGTCAAAACGAATTGCTGTCAAGCATTCTGTTCTAGGTGTTTCAATGGTGCAATATCGACGCACTGCATCAGAAGTGTTTTCACTTGGATCATATTCCACCGTCAGAATGGACTGTTGACAAACTATATTAAATCATAATAAAGTGTTTTAAATGAAAACTGCAGTTTCAATAGTATCATACATTATGTTTATGTCAATGAATATTGGAACTGAATCCTATCTTTTCTGAAAACAGACAATATACTATATTGGACCAGTGTATGAAAAACATACACTATGTGAAACTTCTATTTTCTGCAAAGTTTTAGTATTTTTTATTATTGCCGGTATTTCATAGTTGTTTGAGTGTAACAAATCTAATAAATCATCCAGAACAGAGAAAGAATATGTGAGCTGCCCAAAACGGGTTAAGAAAACCAGCCTAGGTACTCTGCTTTCACACAGCAGTCACCAAAGCCATACCCTGCCAAGAGGCCTTTTTGAAGGTTATGGCCTGAATGTCCACGTAAAAGTGTAATTCTCAAGGGTTTTAATAAATTCATGTTTTATACTGTAACCTTATTAGTCTTTTAGAAAATCTTCCCTAAGCTATCTTGGGAATTCCACAGCATACTGGGTTTTCAAGATATCCACAGAAAATTTGCATAAGGCCAACTTGTTTCCACAGAAAAAACACATTTTACAAAGGACATCCAATGCAATCTGGGACATCCAAGCCAGAATGTTAAAAAAAAAAAATCAGGAACATCCAGGTTGGGGCACGATTTCAAAACTGTGGACGTGCCTGAAATGGACGTCTGCAAGGCATTCTGAGACATGCAGTAGTGGTTCAAACACAACAAAAGTTATCCTATCACACTTGAGATATCGTAGCAATTTTGAAGAGTACCGGGGATGGTGAAGTGCATCTTCTCTATACCCTCTGAAGGTTTAATGACCCAAATGAACACTTTATTTATTTTATTTTATTTATTTACATTCTCTTATATACCGCGCTATTCTGCATCAGTGCGGTTTACATTGAACGAACTGAAATTACATTGAACAGGGCATTATAACTTGGAGATAACTATTTTACAGGGAACATGGGCTATGGAGGGTTAAGTGGCTTGCCCAAGACCACAAGGAGCACCTGTGGGACTAGAAACCCCAGTCCTTCCGGCCCAAGGTTGCTGTCCTCTAGTGGGATTTGAACCCCCGACCTTCCGGCCTGAAGTACCTTGCCCCAAGTACTTTCCCAAAGTCTATGTCTGAACAGGTCTAAACTTGGACAGAATTGCAGACGCCCCCAATGTTTCTGAAATCAAATAGTCTAAGTCAGTAGTACCCCCCCAGACACACCTCCACCATACCTCCTGCTACTTGGATGTCACCATATTGGGGACACCTTTAAATGCTGTTGGCAAAATGGCTTCATAGATGCCTATGTGATTTGGATGTCCGCGTGCCTGTTTTTGGACATCCAAATTGCAAATAAGGCTTTTAAAATGACCACCAGAGTCTCCAATACTGTAAACTGATCTCATACATATTCATTGTGGATATCTTCATAATTCAACTGACTGTGGAGTTCCTAGGACAGGTTGGGGAACCCGTGTTTACAGACTAGCCCCCACTAATCCATTGAGCCCATATACTGTTGTTTTTAAATTCTGTGCAGTGCTCCCCAGGAAAATACATACATAAATGTCAACACACTAAAGAGGCAGTTCTATAAGGAGCTGCATCAATTTAGCTGTCATTTACTTGTGTAAATCGTAGCATTGCAGGGATTGATGCATGGCACGTACTGTCATTGTGGCTGTGCGCATGGGTGGAGCTTGAGTGGAACGCGCATTTACATGCTCATGTATAGAATGTGGGCATAAGCATGTACGTTTTGTGCTGCAATTTGTACCAGCTCTAGAACAGGGCTAAGTGAAGGTGGCGTAAGTTTACATGCGTTGCAGCCACTTACACTAGCATTCTGCAAAGCCAAATCTGCATGGATTCGACTTTACGAAACAGGTGTGATTAATGCAGGTAAAAATGTGCGTTGACTACATTGGAGCTTATAGAATTACCCTCCGTGCATGCACTAAACATGCAGTAACTGCAGAAACCTATATTAACTATCGGGATGTTTCCAGACGCTTCTCATTCATCTAACGAAGAAAAATACCTTTTTAGTGCACATTAACTGCATTGCAGATAACAAATGAAGTCAGTTATACTTATTCAGGTGGTGTTAAATGTTATTTGTCACCTACCTTCTCCATGTTAACTGAAAGGTACAGTCCCCGATCATTCTCCACCTATTCTACTTCCCATCCTAATAGAGAAATTAGCTTACACTCATTAATTAGTAGACATTAATTAATTGCTGCTTAGTAAATGGGGCCCCAGGTATGTTAATGTTACTATTCTAAAACAAAATAAAACCCCGTACATCATAGGCTGAAGTTATCAATGTTATTTCCCCTCAGCACAGACGGAGGAGAAACCTTTTGATAAAGCAGACCCTAGATATGCAGAACAGAGGGAAAGAAAAGAAGCACATGGTGATAGGCTCCCTTGGGAAATGTGTTTGTGTGAGACGGAGATTCCTGGCACTAACTTCAATGCATAGTAATGGGTGACTGTGCCTGATTTCTTTTGAGGTTCATTTTGATATGTGTAGCCTTTACAGCCTGCTAAACTTTTGAAAGATAAACTGATACAGAAATGGCTTGGCAAGGCCCGAGACTCTTCCTTTCAAATGCTGGCCCTAGCCTATGTTTGGAGGGGGGGGGGGGGGGGTGGCGAAGAGAGAATAAGATAAAAGCACCAGGAATATGAGGTTAACCGAATTCAAATAGAAGTCTTTCTCAAGTTATTGCATTCCTTGGAAAAGAAATACATTTCACATATGGTTAAGATTGATCAAAAAAGTCTTCTGTATGCCAGTGATTACATTCCCATCTGTGATTAAGGCCTTCTGCCTGCATCTGGTTTTCACATTATATTTCTGTAAAAGAATCCTTTATATGACAGAGTTCACTTTCTGTATTTCCTATTAGCTGCAGCTTCAACTACTGCAGGGATTGCAGATTTACACATGTGGCTTTCATTACTTCATACCATTGAGAAAAAGTAATATTTGTTGGGGTATCTATGTTGTCCACAATTTCCATGGCAATGGAACATGTTGAGCCCTTTTAATAACACTTGCAGAGCTACAAATTTCTTGGGGCATTGTGTAAATTTCAGTTCTGAGGCCGCCCCACACTTTTACGTTTTGATACCATGGGTTACAGGAGGCTGCATGAAACCTGTAGCTCTAACTGTGGGGAGACACATGACAGTCTGGTAAAACATCTGCCAAGATTGAATGAAATCCATTGGCTGATAACGGAGAAGAGATAGTGAGCCCTATTTAGTGGTGTGATCCTGCAAGCATTGCTTGGTATAAATCTATCATTAAACACTGCAATAAAATTACTAATAATCCTGATTGTTAGACTTATCTTTAAAATAAATAGGAGCTTGAGGATCTAATGCTATTTATCCCACCCCTGAAGAACTTGGATTCCCAAATTTGTCTTAAAGACTCCATAGCCAGTCAGGGTTTGCAGGATATCTACAGTGAATAAGCATGAGATAAATCTGCATACACCAGAAACCCCAAAAGCTAGTATATTCCAATTTATTTCATGCACTTTTATTGTGGATATTCTTCAGGGGGTACCCCGGTTTGAAAAGCCCTGATCTGGTGTCGTGGGGGGGATGAGATAAGATCATGGAATGGGAAACTCTATCACAACTCATGAAACCACCATGCAGTGGAGTGGAGGAGTGGCCTAGTGGTTGGGGCACAATACTTCAGGCCAGAAGGTCAGGGTTCAAATCCCACTAGAGGACAGCAACCTTGGGCCAGAAGGACTAGGACTTCTAGTCCCACAGGTGCTCCTTGTGGTCTTGGGCAAGCCACTTAACCCTCCATAGCCCATGTTCCCTGTAAAATAGTTATCTTCAAGTTATAATGCCCTGTTCAATGTAATTTCAGTTTGTTCAATGTAAACCACACTGCTGTAGAATAGCACGGTATATAAGAGAATATAAATAAATAAATGCAACTCTTATTTACCAAAATATATAATATAAAACAAATTTCAGCCAACATTTAATAAAAGGGTATCATGACACAGTCAACTCAACACAGAGGAGAGGGAGAGGAAGAGATTAGCAGTTCATTTCATTTATTAAATTGTGTACACTATGATTTTGGTAAACCGTCTGGGGACTGGAAATTATCTACTGTACCTGAAAGTAATTTGCCTAAAACTTCTAAGAAAAGCTATGAGCTAAATCCAATTCCCTTTCCCTTGAGTAAAAATCAAAGCAGTTTACAATTTAAAAATCAAACAAAATTTGCCGTTAACAAAATCTTCTTAACTCGAAAAATAGTTCACAAACTCAGCCCATTCCATTAAACCAACACCAATAATAATTTTATGCTATTTTCTTCTTCAGTGCCAGATAGATGTTACGTATGAACTATTAACTATTGCCCTTAGAATTTACTTAAGGAATAGTATGGTCTTAATTTGCTTGTGAAATACCAACAGTGTGAAGTCACATTTTAGCAAGCCCATTTCTGTAGCTGCAGGCAATGTCCAAGTGAAAACGCCTGCAAATCTATGTCCATTCTAAGAGAGAAGGAGGGTACATGTAAGTCCAATCTAAAATCCACACACCTCCACCCTTCATCATAGATATGTGCATTAAGTTAAACCAGGAGGCGTAGGCATATATGGGGATGGGCATCCATGTGCAGCGGGAGACTCATTTTATGAACACGTGGAAAAAAAATCAGAGGGAATCCCAGCAACTTGCACGTGTCCAGTAAGTGCCAGTATTTCAGAACCCGCATGTGCAAATGTCGTCATGCGTGCATGTATCCTCCCATTTGGCAAAGCTACATGTACTCCTGCCTACTGATGTAATATATGGAAGGGGGAATAAACATTGAGGGATTAAGGGGGCTATCCCCCTTAATCCATCCTGTAAAGGAATGGCCAGAATTAGTATTTTTAAAAAACCTAAATGTGCCAAGGAGCAGGTGTGAATACAGTTGTGGAGAATTTCCATCAGCCATGTACAACCCCTATATGAAATCAGAGATACACATGTATCTTTCTGCCATGCTAATCACAGCCCAACATGCCCCCGTGTGACTTGCATATGATCGGTGCAGAAGTGTAAATTTGAATATTCTAAAATGGTAATTTTGGCATGGAAGTGATTTGCATATGTGAATAATTGCATTCACATGTGGGGTGGAGGAGTGGCCTAGTGGTTGGGGCAAGGTACTTCAGGCCAGAAGGTCAGGGGTTCAAATCCCACTAGAGGACAGCAACCTTGGGCCGGAAGGACTGGGGTTTCTAGTCCCACAGGTGCTCCTTGTGGTCTTGGGCAAGCCACTTAACCCTCCATAGCCCATGTTCCCTGTAAAATAGTTATCTCCAAGTTATAATGCCCTGTTCAATGTAATTTCAGTTTGTTCAATGTAAACCGCACTGATGCAGAATAGCACGGTATATAAGAGAATGTAAACATGTGCAAATCACAAATAGGGTTTTTAAAATAGCCCCCATAGTCTCCAAATGCACTTTGGGACAGGTACTGAGAATGCCCATCCTCCATTTTTTTTTTTGAAACTTTTATTTTCATTTTGCAACAAACAAAAGAAACAACACACCAAAGGAAACAATACAATTATACAATAAAGAAAAGTAAACCCAATTACCCCCCACCCCCACGCTTCTTCTCTAGCTGATTATGTCAGCATGTGAGCGCTTCCAAACAAACGTGATTGTACAGCAAAACAATCAAAAGAGTATCTGCGATACAGAATAATCATGAGACAAAGATATATAAATTTAGACAGTCAGATGAGAGCATTGAGCAGAATGTACATAGTCATTGAGCATCTTCCATTTAGACCGATGATGAGGAGTCTGAATGGGGGAAGCAAACATACGAGGTATTTGTTCATATTTACTGTAGAGACAGACATGATTCCACCATTCATTGGGGCTCAACTGGGAGCTATTTTTCCAGTATTTCGTAATTAGGGAAATAGCAATACCTAGCATAAAGTCCAAAAGGAAGTAAGCCGTTTTTGGAAGAGAGGGGATCCCCGCTGCTGAGCGAAGTCCCACTATCCTCCAAGAAAGGGGCTCTTGAAAGTGCAAAATAGACTGGATACGGCCCCAGACCCGACTCCAGTAATACTGTAGTGCGGGACATTCATACATAACATGAGGTAGTGAACCAATGGCCGCATGACATGTCCAACAATGATTGCCCTGAGCAGTGTTCCATTTGGCTAATCTGTCAGGAGTGTAAAAACACCGGTGGGCTAGAAAGAAGAGTGTCTGAGTGAGTGAGGCGGATCGGGAGACCCGCGTCACTCTACTCCAGACAAGGCTCCATTGCTCCGGGGTCAAAGTCACATGCAGTTCTCTCTCCCATGCTTTCTGCGCTATAGGGGTATCCCTAGTTATAGCATTACATAAGGTTTTGTAAAAATTGGATGCTACACCCGGTGAACTACCGATAGATCGGATAGTCTCCAACCAACCTTGTGTAGGGGAGGCCGATGGCGGGAGCACCTTAGCACTCCTAAGGCAATGCTGAAGTTGCACCAACTGAAAGTAGTGTTTCGCTGGGAGACCAAATTCAATTTGCAATTCACTAAAAGTTTTCCAGCGACCTTCATGGAACAATTGGCTAGGAATCCAAATGCCCCTAGTGTACCAGGGGCTCCACGCCATCGGTTTATTTTGTATTCTAAATCGAGTGTTGTACCAAAGTGGGAGTTTGTCTAACGGACAGAGTCGGGAGTCTAAAGATTGCATGAGAGTATTATAGGCACCTAAGGTGTCTAAAAGCATTGGTGGGAAGTGAGAGTCTGATGGAAGAGTCATACCAGGGAGAAAAGTAAGAGGAATCGGTTTGCAAAGGTCCTCTTCTATGTCTAGCCACACAGGTCTACTCGGTACTGGATCTTCCAGCCAACGAGCACCTTGTTTGAGAAGAAAAGATTGATGACACTTCAGGAAATCAGGGAATCTGACACCCCCATATTCCTTATCTGCTTGCAGCTTATGTTTCGCTATCCTAGGTGTCTTATTTTGCCACAAGTATCTAGTCAGAAGGCCCTCGATATCTTTATATATACGTCGAGGGAAGAGACAGGGCACCATTTCTAAGATATAATTCACTTTCGGAACAATCATCATTTTTATGGTTTCTAATCGGCCCCACCAGGTAAGCGTTAAAGGAGTCCAGCGGTGAGTAAGCGCCCGGACTTTAGAGGTTAAGTCTTTGGCATTGAAGGAGATAGTATCTTCCAAAGGAGAACAATAGTGAACCCCAAGGTATTTGACCATGCGAGGTTGCCATAAAAAGGGGAAGGATTGCATATCTGCCTGATGAAGCAGAGGATTTAATGGAAAGGCTACCGACTTGGTCCAATTTATCTTATAACCGGACAGTTGTGAGTATTTACCAATTTGCTCTAAGACAGCCGGTACTGAGTCTATAGAGACAAAGAGCATAAGATCATCAGCATACGCTGAAATTTTGATTTCCCTATGGGTGAAGGGGACTCCATGAATCTCCTCCGATTGCCGGATTAGTAAAGCCAAGGGTTCGAGTGCAAGATCGAAGAGGAGTGGAGACAGTGGGCATCCCTGGCGAGTGCCACGTTGAAGGGGAAAAGGATGAGACTTTAAAGCATTTGCACATATACTGGCTGTAGGCTGAGCGTACATGGTGCGAAGACAACGGAGAAAACCTTCCCCGAATCCGTACCAGCGGAGGACTGCAAACAGGAAGGGCCACTCTAAGCGATCGAAGGCCTTCTCAGCATCAAGTGAGAGGCCAACAAATGGGCGATCAAGATTAACTGCGGTAGTCAATACATGGCATAGAGTCCGAGCATTGTCAGCAGTCGATCTACCAGGAATGAAACCGCATTGATCTGGGTGTATTAAGGTAGGCATCCTATCCGAGAGCTGAGTAGAGAGAATGGTGGCAAAGATTTTATAGTCCGCGTTTAGGAGGGAAATTGGACGATAATTAGCTGTTAGTTGCGGGTCTCTCCCCTCTTTCTCAAAAACTACTACATTTGCCATTGAAAAGGACCCAGAAGGAGAACCCTCCTCGGCCAGAGCAGAAAAATAAATTTTCAAAACTGGAGCTAAATCAGCGTGAAAGGTTTTGTAGAATTCAGCGGGGAGACCGTCTGGGCCTGCGGCTCGACCTGAGGCACATTTCTTGATAGCAGAATGAATTTCTGAGACAGTAAATGGTGTGTCTAAGGCCACTCTATCTTCGTCAGATAGGGTCAGTCTTTGTACTCCTGAAAGTAAGCGTTCAAATATATCTGGCTCAAAATCACATTCAGATTGATAAAGCCGAGTATAAAAGTCACGAAAGAGTTCTAAGATTTCGGTATCTTTAGTGACCAAGCCCCCCCCTGACGGATTGCGGAGGGCGGTAACACGCTTGGCTTCTTTTCGACCTTTTAGGGCATTTGCTAATAATTTGCCAGCACGATTATTTTCCCGATAATAAAGCCCTTGTTGTGATTCAATATTTTTAACAGCAGCAGTGTGCAAAAGCTGATTGTATTGAAAACGCAAGCGTTGTAAACGGAGTAAAATACATGGGTCAGTACGGGACGTGAGGAGACGCTCCCCAGCTTGTATCTGCTGCTCTAGAGTCAGTAAAAGCTGCTTTCTTTGTTTCCCCTGCAGAATTTGATAGCTAGTTATAGTGGCACGGATAGATGCTTTAAAACCCTCCCACCAAGCCCAGCCCGCTGTATCATGGGGTGAGTTAAAATGAAAATAATCTTGGATAGCGGCCTTTATATCGATCTGAAAATCTTTTTGACCCAGTAGGGATCTATCAAAAAACCAAGCTCGGGGAGAATCGTCCCGCGCAGTGACACGTAATGATAAAGATATGGCAGCATGATCTGAAATATGGAGAGGATGAGTCCTAGTCGTGTCTACTTGAGAAATCAGTGCTTTGGAAATGAGAAAGAAATCTATTCTAGATTGGGAGTGATGGGGGGCAGAAAAGAAAGTGAACTCTAAGTCGGAGGGGTGAAGCAGCCTCCATATATCTACCAGCGCAAGATCTTGCATCAGAGCTGTAAGGGTAGCAAGACTCTTGGGTGGACTACTCGTTCTTGGCGGCTGTCTATCTATCAGAGGGTCTAACACTTGATTAAAGTCACCACCAAGTATTAATGGAGTATTGGCAGAGGCCTGTGCCAACTGCGCAATACTTGCATAGTAAGCAGGGTTGTCCACATTCGGGGCATAAATGCAAATACATGTGAATTCACTATCTCCGACCTTAAGATGTACTCGGGCCCATCTACCCTCCTTGTCAGCGCTAGTATCAATTACAGTAGCTTGCAAAGATTTCTTAACCAGGATGGCAACCCCGCACCGTTTAGAAACGGCGGGAGAATAGGCAGCCACCATGTAAGGCTTAACATTGAGTTTCAGTGTTTCAGCAGAGTTTAAGTGCGTTTCCTGAAGAAACGCTAAATCAGCATGCTCATGGCTAAGATAGCTAAGGATTTTCTTTCTTTTGATTGGACTATTAATGCCCTTTACGTTGAGTGATAAAATTTTACATAAAGCCATTCAGACAAGTTAAAAATTCTGAGCATGATAGCGCACCTAATTTCACAATGTCCCTCATATTGACTGTATCAGGCTGTACATATGGCATAAAAGAAACTAAGCTTAGATAACATAATGAAGCGCCCCACATTAAAAAAGAAAAACCGCAGCGCGGTAGAGAAGAAGCAAAACCCCAAAAATTACTGGCGACCATGTGTCTGCGGGGAGAAGCCCCAGAGAAGGCCAAAATTGAAAAACACATAACCTGTAGGACTGTGCGTGCTCCGAATCCGACCGAGGCACACATCATGGAGGGAGAGGAGACCACAAAACAAGAGTCATAGAAAGAAAGAAAGAAAGTCCAGGAAGTCTCTGTGCTTGACTATGACCGCCGCATCGGGCCCTTCAAAATGGCGGACAGAGCCGGCGAATAAAAGTCCACGTCGTTGGATTAGCGCATCTGCTCTGCCTCTTTGGAGTCTAAAAATGTTGATAGTAGATCAGGATCTTCGAATGTCCTGGTTTGGTTGTGGAGAGTCACTCGGAGTTTCGCGGGATACAACAGGCCAAAGCGAGCCTGTAGCTGTTGAAGTCGAGGGCGAAAAGCAAGGAGTTTCTTCCGTCGGTCAACGGTAGGCTTTGCCAAGTCAGGGAAGAAGGAGACTTTGTGACCTTCAAATTCCAAATGATGGTTCGCCCGGGCAGCATTTAAAATTTGTTCCACTTGTTGATATCGTAGCAAGCGAAAGATAATAGGCCGGGGGGTCGTTCGGTTGAGCGCCATGTGGGTAGGAGCACGGTGTGCACGATCGATTTCCAATTCTTTATGAAAGGTGATCTTCAGCAAGGAGGGAAGAATTTTGAGCAGGAATTCTCTCATATCTCCCGCTTCCGCCCCCTCCGGTATTCCAATGAGCCTCACATTGTTGCGACGGGCTCGATTATTGCTATCTTCTAACTCCTTTTGCAGATTCTGTATCTGGCGCTCGGCCTTGTCCAGTGCGCCCAAGCGCACCGCGTGCGAATCGAGGACCCCCGCCATATTGTCCTGCCGTAATGAGAGTCCTTCAAGTCGGTCCTGGAGCACTCCAAAGTCTTCTCGCAGGGCTCTAAGCGCTTCTCCATTGGACTGCACCAATTCCTTCACGCCGCGTAGTTCCTCCAAAATCTCCAGGTGCATTTCGGGGTTTTCACGAAATGGAACCATCTTCTGTGGGGAGGACACCTCCGTTTTGGAGCGTTTTCCGTGAGAAGAAGAAGGAGACCCGAAGTCCAAGCGCGCTGGTTTATGGGCCGCCATCCCCCCCGAGGTACCCCGGTCAACCCGGAGCGAAATAGTAAGTTTGTATAGGTATTAAGTCAGGATTCTAAGTAGGCCTCTCGGGAGCTTCAGCGCGAAGCGTCTTACCCGCTGGACATCAGGCTCCGCCCCCGCCCATCCTCCATTTAACCAATCACACTCAACCTTAGGAGGGAGAGATATGGTATGGATGAGCAGATTGCATAGGCCATATGGTCTTCTGCATCATTTTCTATGTTTCTTTAACACCTTTTAGTTTTTAACATTTAACATTTTCTTCAAAAAATAACAGTACACAAAATTTATCCTCGATTATTGTAAAAATTGTTAAATATACGTATGTTCTGTTCTCATTAAGCTCTCTTTGAGCAAATCAATTCCAATCCATCAAAGACTTTCTAGTTAATTTTGTTCAGAAATGTGAAGCGGGAGTTTGCAAATGTCTGAAATCATACTTCACTATACATCATTCACAAGTAGTTCTTCTGTTACAGATCAGGGTGGAGACCAACTTTACCCTAAGCATGCTATTACAGTATTTTTTTTAAGCAGAAGCCAGGGGAGAGGGATGGGGCAAGAAGATTTTAAGTTTGGGATGGAGAAATCTTAAATTAAAGGTTGCCTGGGGGATATCTAGTGAAAGAGATGTGGTGGGCTACAAATCATGGAGCCAAATTGGTAATGGTTGTAGTTTGTAAGGCCAGAGAAAAAGAATTAGGGTGATAGATCTAGGGAGATGAGTCACAGCAGCTATATGACTTGGGCAGAAGAAGTCTAGTAGCTGACACCAATTAGCCCGATTTGGGGAGATGTTTCAAGGGACTCCAGCCAGTGGGATCCTATTACTGCGCTGTGAAAAGGAAGAGTGGCGGTGAGCCTAGGGGAAAGGAGATGGCAGTGATGAGGGCAGGTGAAGTGTGGAGGAGAGAGTGCATGGAACAAAGTGTAGGAAAGAGGAAGACTTCCAAAAAAGGAGGAAGAGTCCACGGAGAAGAGGTAAGAGTAAAAATGACAAACATGGAGTGGAAGAGTAGCCTAATGGTTAGAGCACTGGCTTGGGAGCCAAGCAACCAGGATTCAATTCCCACTAGCACTCCTTGGGGCCTTAGCCAAGTCACTTAGCCCTCCATTGCCTCATAATCCAAGTTACCAATGTCCCTGTTTAATGTACATTGCCAAGTTTAAGCTATAATGCAAACTGCTTTGACTGACATGATAAAGCAATATAAAAAAAACCTGATAAGTATTAAGGGCGCGGGCAGGGTCCCGGCGCCCGCGCGTAACCGGGTGCCCGGCCTGGCGCGGGACCCTGCTCGCATCTCGGCTGGGGGAAGGGGGGGTTGCACTGTGCTGGAGGGCACTCAGGCCGTGTTGCGCTGTGACGTCTGGTGTGTCTTTTGAACTGATTGGCTCTGCTTGTTGCTGTGTGCGAGCGGAGCCAATCAGGGGCGGTTTCACCATGTGCTCCAGCGTGCGCGCAGCCTGGCTGGAGCACATGCGGCTGGTCTGTAGGGAAAGTTGATTGCTGCGGTTTTTAGGGCAGGTTGGTTTCAGCGGTTTCGTGGTGGCATTGCCTGAGGATCATCGGTCGTGTTGGAGATTCGGGGCGGCAGAGAGGTCGGTGGCGGTTTGCAGGCTCTGTGATCAGTGACAGGGCGCTCTTCTTTCCGGCGTTCAGGCGACGTGACACTCTTTCCGAGGCGGTCCATTCACAGGTGCTGTGCTGTGGGTTACTGTTAGTGGGTCTTTCTTCTATAGCCTCTATCTTATACCTTGTGGGTCCAGGGGGTGGGGGTGTGCGGTGTGGGAATTTTTGGGGGCTTCTTGATTGCCTTGGATTTCCTGTGTTGGGTTGGGTTGTGGGTCTGATGGCTGGTAAGCAGGCAGGTAAAGGTCGGGGGGCTGCAGAGCTGCTGTGAGTAGTCAGGTAGGGAGACAGAGGGGTCTGGGTTTGGTCAGGGGGCGGGAGGCTCGGGCCGCAGTGTGTGGGTGATGGTTCGAGAGCTCACAGGGGAGGGCGGCGTGCTGCCAGGGATTGGGATAGGCTTTCAGTTGCTGTGAGGAGGGCGCTCAGGGGGGACACTGCACAGGATAGGGGGGGTATTGGTTCAGCAGGGCGTGGGGCGGGCAGTGTTGTGGTCGGGGCTGAGGTTGGGGCGGGGCACAGGGCTGAGGTTGATCAGGGGGATAGTGTAGGCCTTGTGAGGGAATTGGGTGGGGGGGGTTCAGCCTGGGGGGGATGGGGCTCCGGGTGTGGGTTACGGTTGGGGACCTTCTGGTGGGAGCATGCCTGGTGGATGTGGCAGGGCGGGGGCAGCTGGCGGGTTGGGAGCATTGGTTGAGTGGGGGTCAAGGCTCTTCCAGGTCAGATTGGGCTGGGGCCTGGCATCCGGCCTGGTCTTCTGCTTTTCCCCCTTTTGGTTTTTCTTTTGTGTCTCCGCAGGTTCCTTTTCTGTCCACACCTGGAGGTGTGTCATCTTCAGTGCTGTCTCTGGCTGCGTCGCATATGGATTCGGGAGCCTCTCATTTAGGGGGTACGCCGCGGGACGTGGATCGTGGTCAGGGATCCGTTGTGGTGCTGCCGTCTGCTGCTCCTGGTGTGGGTTCACCACGTTCTTCGACAGTGATGGCCGCGGAGGCCAGATCAGGTGAGTTGCTGTCGGTTGAGGGGGGGAGTGTGCTGGGAGGGGGTCGCGGGTGGAGCGTTTGGGGTCAGCGTGCAAGAAGCGGAAGTACGTGTGTCGACATCGGCGGAGTTCTGATTCGTCCTCCTCCTCGTCTTCCGAGTCGGCTGGGTCATCACCGGGTGTGGTCGCTGGTGGCGAGTCGGTTCCGGGGTCAGGTTCTTCTGGTATTCCTTCTGGCTCTGGGTCTTCATCTTGGGTTGCGTTATCGGAATTGTGGGAAGGCGTTCCTAAAAAGTTGCGACGGAAAATTCGGAAAAGGAAGTACATCGATATTTTTCGTTTGCTGGAAGGGCGAAAACGTTCAGGAGAGAGTAGAAAGAAACGCAGGGATGACGAGAAAGCGGGTTGTCTTTGGAAGGTTTCTAGGAACGTTGTCAATTGGATGAGAGCGTTTTTGCGGCTGGCGAGCGTGTGGGGTCAGCATTTTCTGGATCAATACGGTATGTTGTTGTCCTATGCTGATTCGATTTTGGAGGCTTCTCAGGTTCACGAGGGCTGGTCCTGGTTGAATTATGATGAGAAGTTTCGCGACAAGATGGAGGAGAACAAATTTTTGTCTTGGGGTACGCAGGACATTAACCTTTGGCTGACTCAGATGTCTGCCAAGGGTGGAGTGGTTGGAGGGGGTATGGGAAAGTCTGGATCGGCTGCTGCGGCCGGGGTGGGTCGTTCCTTTTGTGGTGGCGTTTCCCCGGTTCAGTCAAGACCTGTCACCGGTGGCGGGGCGACGTGTGCTGGTGGTTTAACAGATCAGCTTGTCCCTTCACAGACTGCAAATTCCGCCACGCGTGTTCGAACTGCGGCGGTTCCCATTCCGCAGCTAAGTGTGTCAAAAGAGGGGCCTCCCTCCCGCCCGTCCCAGGTACCAAGTAGGTCTTCTCTTAATGAGTTGGCCCCATCTCCAATACGGGTACCAGTATTGCGTAGCTGGTTGCATGGTTATCCGCGCAGACGGGATAGGATTACTTTGCTGTTGGGTTTTCAATTCGGTTTTGTTGTTCCGATTCGGGGTGCTGTAGGGTGTTTGTTGGCTCGTAATTCCCCTTGTGTTCGGAGATGGGCGTCGATAGCTCGCGAGAAGCTAGCGGTTGAGTTGTGGTTGGGCAGAATTGCTGGCCTATTCCGGCATCCTCCTTTTCAGAATTTTGTGGTGTCCCCATTAGGGCTTGTTCCTAAGAAAGAACCGGGGAAGTTTTGTTTAATCCACAATTTGTCTTGCCCTGCCGGGGCCTCGGTGAATGATTTCATACCGCGCGAGTTCTGTACGGTTCGTTATGCCTCATTTGATGGGGTGGTCGATCTTGTCCGGCGGGCTGGGCGCGGTTCCTTGATGGCGAAGGTGGATATTGAGTCTGCTTTTCGCTTGTTACCGGTGCACCCGTCCGCTTTCAAGTTCTTGGGTTTCCAGTTTGAGGGAGAGTTTTATTTTGATAAGTGTATGCCGATGGGTTGTTCGGTGTCTTGCTCTTACTTTGAGAAGTTTAGCACTTTTTTACACTGGCTAGTAGCGTGGAGAGTAGGGTATCCGGAGGTCGTTCATTATCTGGACGATTTTTTATTCATCGGCAAAGCTGGGTCTACGCATTGTGGAGAGCTTCTTGACGGTTTTGTCAGTTTGGCCAATGAGTTGGGGTTGCCTTTAG
This sequence comes from Ichthyophis bannanicus, assembly GCA_033557465.1. Classification (NCBI taxonomy): domain Eukaryota; kingdom Metazoa; phylum Chordata; class Amphibia; order Gymnophiona; family Ichthyophiidae; genus Ichthyophis; species Ichthyophis bannanicus. The sequence goes on along the minus strand of CM066031.1, from coordinate 1,623,443,286 downwards.
CTCAGGATAAAACTGTGGGCCAGACGACACTTATCACCTTTTTGGGTGTGGAACTGGACTCGAAGCAAATGGTAGCGCGGTTGCCTTTGGAGAAGGTGGAAAAATTGAGGGTTCTGGTTGCTAATTCCTTAGCTTCTTCCAAGTTGACCTTGCGGGAATTACAGGCGTTGATCGGATCGCTTAATTTTGCCTGTAGGGTAATTCCGATGGGGAGGGTGTTTATTCGGCGATTGGCAGCGTCGACGGCTGGAGTGCGCAAACCGCATCATCGCATTCGGGTGTCTCCAGTGATGCGAGACGACTTGCGGATTTGGGACATCTTTCTGTGGGAATTTAATGGTGTTTCTGTGTTGCGGGATGTGGTGATCTCCAGCGAGGACTTGCAGTTGTATACGGATGCGGCCGGTGGTATTGGTATGGGTATATATTTTGGCGGGGCATGGTGCGCTGATAGGTGGCCACAGACATGGGTGGATGAGGGGCTGGTTCGCAATATTACTTTCCTGGAACTTTTTCCCATCCTGGTGGCGCTCGAGTTATGGCCAGATAGGTTGGCTAACCGTAAGGTGGTTTGATGGTGTGACAATGAGGCTGTGGTGTCGGTCATTAATCATTATTCCCCGCACTGTCCGGAGGTAGCGTCCTTAATGCGACTGGTAATTCTTGCATGTTTGCGTTTGAATGTGGACTTGAGGGCTCTCGATATCCCTGGGGCGTACTAATGATATCGCTGATGCTCTTTCTCATTTGCAGTGGGAGCGATTTCGGTGCTTGGCTCCGGAGTCGGATGAGGATGGGCTCGTGGTCCCTTGGAGATTGTGGAGCTGTGGCCGACTGAGATGAAGAGCCTACTTCAGAAGTCGGTGGCGGAGCAGACATGGGTCGCATATCAGGGTGGTTGTGAGCGGGTGTTGGACTATTTGCGATGGTCAGGATGGGATGGGGGGGATGTGCCGGAGTATTTGTTGGGGGGGTATGTTGGTTGGGCTAAAGGGCGCGGGGTCGCCAGATCGGCTGTGAAGCTTCATCTGGCTGGGTTCGGATTTTTTGCCAAGGCAGCGGGTTGGGGATTCGGTGGTCGCGGATTTTTGGCGCGGCGGCTGTTGCATGGCTGGGAGCATTCTCTGCCAGGGCTGCACGATCACCGGCTGCCAATTACGCATGACTTGTTGAGGAGGCTGTGCCAAGTATTGCCGGGGGTAGCGGCGTCACCTTACGAGGCTACTCTTTTTCAGGTGGTTTTCTGTTTGGCTTTCTATGGTGCTTTTCGGGTTGGTGAGTTGGCCGTTGAGTCGGGAACTGCGGGCTTAGGCAATTGCTTGCGCCTCCAGCATGTGTGGTGTGAGCATGGGCTCCTGCGTGTATTGTTAGCAAGATCCAAGACGGATCAGAAAGGGAAAGGGTTGTGGGTGGTACTTGGTGCGATTGGTGGGTTCACGTGCCCGGTGGTTGCCATGGAGGGCTATTTGGGCGTGCGCCCGGCGGAGGAAGAGGGGTTGTTTGTGCATGGTGATTCCCGCGCGCTGACGCGTTTTCAGGTGACGGCGGTGCTGCGCTTGGCATTGCGCCAGCTCGGGGTGGATCCTCGGTGTTTCTCGGCACATTCATTTCACATCGGTGCGGCAACTAGCGCAGCAGCGGCGGGATTGTCTGGGGCTCAGATTCAAAGTATTGGTCGGTGGCGGTCGAAGGCTTTTAAGGGTTATGTTCGCCTTTGAGACCGCTCGTATTTCGCTGGGGGGGGGGGGATATTAATGTTGTTTTTTCTGTTTCAGATGTGGGGTTGATAGTCCGGGGATGTTGGATCTTGGGGCACTCCTATGTGTTCTGGGCCAGCCAGCGGGCGGCAGTGCGGCCTATTGGGCTGAATCTTGGACTGGATCCTGCCGTGGTGGCGGTTTCATGGCTGGGCGAGCGTGGGCTACGCTGGCCTATGCTTATGCCTTTGCTTCGTCATCATCAGCGCATCCGGGACGTGCCAATGATTATACTTTTGCATTTAGGGGGCAATGTTCTGGCGGATTGGTCCTGCAAGAGGTTGATCAGGGCTGCCTAGAGAGACTTTGCTGTACTGTTACGTATGTTTGTGGGTGTTATCTTGGTTTGGTCCGATATTATTCCCCGCCCGTCTTGCTGGGGGCAGCGAAGATGGTCTCAGGGAATAACGAAAATAAATCGGCAGATTGGGAGGTGGGTTTGCAAGCATGGGGGGTATCAGGTGCAGCATGCTTGGGTTGAGGTGGCCTGTGCTGGTTTATATCGGGCGGATGGTGTGCACCTCTCTCCGGTGGGGACTGACTTGCTCCTCAACGATTGGCAGGAGGCCTTGGAGAGGGTGTTGCAGGATCAGACATGCTGGTCGCAGCTTGGGGGGAGGGCGGCACAGGTAAGGTTTGGTGCCTGTGCCGGTGGCGGGATCCCGGAGGTTTCCGGGGTCCGGAGCCTTAGGCGACTTGGGACGGGGGCGGGGTGTCCTCGACCCGGACTACCCCTGGAAGACTTTTGCTACTAATATGGCGAAGTCGGATAGGGGTGGTTGGAACGTTGCCGGTGGTGGGACCGGGGCTGGAGCAGAGGCGAGGTCACCTTGCTAATGGCATGGCTGGTGACTCATCGGGCCGCTGGGGGGTTTGTTGGATTCCTGTTATTGTCAATTATGTTGTTTGGAAATAAAGCTGCGACCAGTTGTTACCACAAAGGTTGTCTGTGCAATTTGTGGGATGGGGTGGTGGAGGAGTGAACTGATAAGGTTAAGCTCTAAAGGGGGAGCGTCGGGTCCGGCTACCCAGTTAATGGAAAAGAAAAGAAACAATAAAAACAGAACAACATAGATAAGAATAAAAAAGCAAAGCCAAATACAATTTCCCTGATTCCAGAAACTTGTGCCTAAGTTTTCTAAATATGTTCTGAGTCCTGGTATAAGTGATTAAGATTACTTTCCAGCCTGTTTTCCTTGGGTTGAGTTGGTCAGTGTGACTATATGATATTCTTTTCCCTCCACTAATAACTCCTACCGTATGTGACTGAATTTTGAAATGTTCTCTCTGTACTTCTTGAGCTCTGTTTGAAATTGTGGCCTCACCTTCTGAGTCAGTTGCTGCATCTCTCAGCCTGGAGACAGCAGTCCTAATCCCAAGAGTCCTCCTTATGAAATCATGTTGTAAGCACGTCTACTCAAGATGATAGAGCAGAAGCAATGAGGGAGCCAGTAAACGTAACTTGTTTAACTAAGGAATGAGATCCCACAAGTGGTCAAACTTCTATGGCTGACAGCTTAGCAGTGCAGAAAGGAGCAGTTGCAGACAAATGAGCCAACTGGTCTTTATTTTTTGTTACTATATAACTGAATTTTGGTTTCTTTATTTTTGTTTTTCTAGAAATAAATGGAACAGTATGTTAACAAGGTGTCAATAAAAGCATGTGAAGTGAAAATAAAATGCTAGTAAATATAAAATGGACATAACTGATTTGATTCAGTGTTACCCAGTTTAGTCACAACTATCCACAGGGTCACCAGGAGTCAACAGACTAGACAGCACACAGCAACAGCATACCCCAGGGTGCTCTAATATCTGAGGCTGGTTGTCATGTTCCCCAACAGCTTACAAAAAATCTTGAAATGTATTTATTTTCTAATGGTTCTTCATCGGTAGCTTAAGACAAGTTAATTTAAGTGTAGAAGGCATTTCTCTGTCTGCAAAGACTTTATAATCTAAGGGCAGGGCTTATTAACGTGTTAACATACATTAATGCATGCTATTAGCAAAAACTCGTTATTGTAAATGAAGCCTATTTACTACCTAAGTATATAACTCACAAACATAAAGCAAGCCCTTACTCATCAAAAGCATCAGTGGGGTTTGATCCCTAGCATCTAGCCTGCTGCTCTAGCCACTAGGCCCCTCTTTCACTCCAGCAAGTTCTGCAGTTTTGGCTTTCAATAAAGAGCACAGAATAGATACAAAATTTTCCTATAACTGAAAAAAAAAAAAAAGAAAATCAAATATGTCTTGCAACTATGCCTTGGAATGCTCTTATGTTTTTTATTGTACTATAATGAAAGTATTCTTTTTTGTTTGGCTTTCCCCAAATTTTTGATAGCATGTTCAAAAAGAGTTATGCAAAAATTTCAGTTCAACTTTACTTTTCTCAACTGTTCATAATGCTGGATACCATTTCCATGACTTTTCAAACAGAGAATATCTTATAAGATATGGAGAGGACAGTGTGTCACTATCACTAGACAGGAGTGGCATTATTCTAGATCAGTGATTCTCAACCAGTGTGTCAAGACACACTGGTGTGTCACCAAGAGCTGGGAGGTGTGTAACCATAGTTTGACAGCAAGCCCATTCTTTCCCTAGCAACCATGTGTGTCTGCAAAGCAAGGAGCTAAGTACTTGAAATCCCTATAACTGCTCCCTAATTCTGCTACCCCCCTCCAATTTTCATTGTTGCTGCCAGGCCTAGCATTATTTTTAGCCACAACAAAATGATATTTGGTTTTTTTTGTTCAGTCGCAGACTGTAGCATTCAATGTGTCACGCAAATGACTATGGTCTGTCAGGTGTGTCGCAATAAAAAAAAGGTTGAGAACCACTGTTCTAGATTACCCATGCAGGGGTTCTCAACCCAGTCCTCGGGACCCACCTAGCCAGTCTGGTTTTCAGAATAGCCACAATGAATATGCATGGAAGACATTTGCATATAATGGAGGCAGTGTACGCAAATCTCTCTCATACATATTCATTGTGGTTATCCTGAAAACCCAACTGGCTAGGTGGGTCCCGAGGACAGGGTTGAGAACCCCTAAGGCTCCAAGAATTCTTTGCTCCGTTTTAGTGGAGTAACGGAGTAGATTACAGAAGATAAGGATTAAGGGACATGTTTACTAAGCTGTGTTAGCTATTAATGTGGCAATAGCGCAGGAAAAACATGCCGCGATAACAGCTAATGAGGGACAACATAAACCCTAGAAAAGAAAAGAATGCCAATAACGGATAGGAAAGTGGGGGAGCACAAGACAGGAGAGCAGAGATTAGGGGGAGAAGGTAAAGTGGGAAGGGCAAACACTGATAGAGACCACTAAATGTAGCCGGATGGAATGTCAAAGGCTATACAAAATAGGTGGGTCTTGAGTTGTGCCTTGAATTTTACAAAAGAAGGTTCTAGACAGAGGGATGAAGGGAGGCTGTTCCAAAGGGAGTCACATGAGTGGCCAGAGTATGAGCAGAGAGTGGGTTTGCCTCTAACATGTGGTAACTGCATGTTTTGCAGACAACACAGGTGGAAGAGTAGCCTAATGGTTAGAGCACTTGCTTGGGAACCAAATAATCAAGGTTTAATTCCCACTAGCATTCTTTGGGCAAGATACTTAACCCTCCATTACTTCAGAAGAATCCAACATAAAGTAGCTAAACAGGTAGAAAAGGCAACGACAAAAGCTAGAAGGATGCTTGGGTGCATATAGAGAGGAATGGCTAGCAGAAAAAAGGAGGTGATAGTGCCTCTGTATAAGTCTTTGGTGCAACCTCATTTGGAGTATAGTGTGCAATTCTGGAGACTGCACCTTCAAAAGGATGTGAACAGGATGGAGTCGGTGCAGAGGGTGGCTACTAAAATGATTAGTGGTCTTCATTATAAAGCAGATGAGGACAGACTCAGGCAGGGATCTTAATATGTACACCTTAGAGGAAAGGCGGGATAGAGGTGATATGATTGAGATGTTTAAATACCTCCATGGCATAAATGTTCAGGGAGAGAGCCTTTTTCAATTGAAAGCAAGTTTTGCTACGAGGGGACATGGGATGAGGGTGAAGGGAGATAGATTCAGGAGTGATATGCGGAAATATTTCTTTACGGAAAGAGTGATGGATCCATGGAATAGTCTCCCAGTGGAGGTGGTAGAGATGAGGACAGTATCTGAATTCAAAGTAGCATGGGACAAACACAGAGGATCTCTAAAGGTAAAAAGGGGATTGTTGTAGTTGTTGAAATGGAAGGACAAACTAGATAGGCCATGTGGTCTTTTTCTGTCATCATATTTCTATGTTTCTAACTTATAAATGTCCCTGTTTACTGTACATTACCAAGTTTGAGCTACAATGTAAACTGCTTTGACTAAGTGATAAAGTGGTATAAAAAAACCCCTGCTAAATAAATAATGCTACCCCAATGGGTGGTGTGTGATGCTGCTACATTGCATTGTTTTATCTGCCAGGGAAATGCTGTGCATGCCCCTAACAAATAACATGTGGCTGTTGCAGCTAACTTGGCGCTATTTGCACTAACATGCCATGTTAGCTGCAAAAGCCTAATGGGCCTTAGTAAATATGCCCGTAAGTGACCCATTCAGATGGTTCTCCATGATTTTACATAGATGAGCATGCAAATTTTCATATTAAAATCCAGAGTTACACATATACTTAGAATGCCTGTGTGCCAGTAAAATATTTTTGAGAACTCTGAGTCAGGAATAATGTATTTCCCTACTTTTTTTCTTATTAGCTTTTTTTCAAATGTTGTTAATTTGCTTGCGATTTTGTTTGGCTTTCTTTTTCCCTTGCTCCTTTTTGTCTTTACGTTTTCTCTAATTTTTAGTTTTTATATTTTTTATTTCTCTTTCATTATTTACTTTTGTTTTCTTGTATTTTAGGCTTCATGTGCCAAATTTTAGCAACCCAGCTCTACCTAAATCAGCACCAACTGCCCCCCATGTCCTTTGTCTAACCTCTCAAACCTGTTCCTATCATATTTAAAATCTGTTGCCAAGATGGCTTCCAACACCTCTGCTTGTAGTCCTTTTCAGGCCCTGTCGTCTTTTTTTACTTCTTACAAATCCCATACTTAATCCAGTACCCTGACTTTCCTCCATTCTTGCTGCAGCATAGTTTGTACAAGGCAAACTATTTATTGTACAAAGTGTCTGAAAAACCTTCAGTTCTGGTTGAAATGGAATTAACATCAAACCTCTGTAAATTGTAAGCTTCCTGATTATTAGTCTATTAGTGGACATTCTGGTCTACAGTAAAGAATTCATTTCATTAAGTATATGCTGTATGAAAAGTGATGCTTTCATTGTTATGAGTGTCGTAAATTGCACCCAAGCACCCCTATGGTGCAGGGTGGTCCAGAGAAAAAGGGAGCCCATTTATAGGTGCACCCATATCTTCTGAGATGGATTCCACCCCTACTCCAGGGGCCCTTTTAGATAGTTTGTTTGAGGGCCCTCTATTTGAATTTTTGCAGCTGATTCTTACTGATGATGAGGTAAAAGGCAGAGCATTTTGTTGACAAGTGCTTGAATCATTTAAAAAAGAATATGCAGTAGAAAATAATAGGTTTAAGGGACAATGAAGTTTTCTCCTGCAACAATCTCAATTTCCATTCTGGAAGGTGATTTGTGAATAACTAATAATAATGAAACAGATGTCTGATGCTAACAACTTTATTTTTCTAAGCTGTACAACTTGGGCTTCTCTCTGCTTTCTGTAGGCAGCACTTTCCTACCTGTGTATGACTTGTTGATGCACCAGATCCAATTAGTTCAAAATGCTGCTGCATGACTGATAAAGGGTAGCAAGGGGCATGACCACATCACACCATTCTTCAAAAAACTGCACTGGCTAACAGTACCCTACAGGGCCAAACTTCAAACTCTCTCTGATTTTCTAGGCCCTCAGATGAAATGGGCCAAAGTAACTATACAAACCTTTAAGGCCTTCTCAAGGACCATCCCTAACTGTGCCCTTGTCAAAGTAAATCACACGATGTGACATTTGCCAGCGAGCTTCCCTAGAGCAGCCCCCACACTCTGGAACTCACTAACAGGGAGCGTTACATCTACCTCAAGACTACCTCTACTTCAGGAAACATGTGAGAGCCTGGCTCTTCTCCCAGTCCTTTATTGGTTGCAAAGACCGGCTATCCAATCAGGGTGTGGCAACATATCTGTTCAGATATGCTGTTTAATAAGATGTTTCTTTGCATGAAACAATTGAAGAAACATAGATAGAAAATAACCCATCAAGCACCATACATGGCTTAAAACAACCATAATATCACAAATGCCCCATAACCTCTCAAGAAGCATATTCCAGAGCATAGATGTCGGAATGAGATGGGCCACATGGGCTCTGGCCCCACCAAATGTTTGCCCGTTAGCCGCAGAGAGAAGAGAGCAGATCTGCCTGTAGGAGATCAGATCCCTGCGGACAGGGATAGAAGGTCACCACAATCATGACAAAGACTCCTCCTATCTGCCCACAGGAGATCGGATCCCATGGGCAGACAGTAGTTTTTGCCATAATTGTGGTGGTCTTTCCCTCCTGCCCGCAGGGATCCAGTCTTCCAAGGGCAGGCAGAAGGAGTCTGCTGAAATCACAGCCAGTACCTTCTTTTCTGCCAATGGGAGATGGGATCTCTGAGGGGAAAACAGGAGGGGAAAACCATGGGGATCTAGAGGTGGAGTTAGGGCGGATCTTGGTGTGGAGTCAAGGAGAACCATGGCCACCCCCCCCCCCCAATCAAAGAGGCATTCTGCTGCTCCTGTTCCAGAGCATTAGACCTATGCATGAAAATACACAATGTTTAATTTCAACTAGATTTATCTCCCTGGATTACCAATGAGCCTGTTTTCCAGAGCACAAATACCAGCTAGAGAAATATTGACATAGACAAGCAGCCAGAGGGTCACGTAGCAAACCACAACACATTTTAGAAATTGATCCTGGACTCAATGGGCAACCAATGAAGCCCCTTCAAAATAGACTGAATGTTGTCTTTCCATTTGGTGGTAGTAAGCAATCTTGCTGCAATGTTCTGCAACAACTGCAATCTTCTAATATAACATTTGGACAAATCAACATAAGGAATTTCAATAATCGAGTCTGGAGGTCATCCAGGCATGTACTACCATCATAAGGTCAATCTGCTCAAAGTAGAGGTGCAGGTACAAGATATTCCATAGGTGGTACCAACATTGTTTTCCTACTACAGCAATTTGTCTTTCCATTTTCAATGTGGAATTATCAGATTGGTTGTGCATCACGTTCACAATCTCAGTATCTGCTAGAAGTTCCATTTCTTCACTGGGCTAGGTTATCCAGAATAAGAAGCCATGTTCTCTCATTCATAGGCCCCAAGTTGTGGAAACAATTATCAACCTCCCTTCGGGACCTGTCTGAAAAGTTTTATTTTAGGAGGTTGGTTAAGGCGACACTTTTTAGGGAAGCTTTCGATGATGATTAGTAACATTATAGTTACTCTTTTAGAATTTCTGTTTGACCTCATTATCTGTTTAAATTATGTATGTTTGATTTTAACTTGCAGAGGATGTGGGATTGGCAGGATATTTTACATAAATAAAATAAAATAAAATCCAGCACCAGCTCAGGAACTTTTAATTCTTTAACCAGATTCAATACAATGTCTGATAAAGCCACTTCTGAACAAATGTAGATAACATGGGGGCTGGTGAAGCCACAGTAATTCTTCTTTAGAGTGGTTTAGTTTCAGTTTATTACTCCTCGACCAGCCCTTAAGTTCCATCAAAGCCTGACTCTGTGTCTCTTCATCAGATTCATCAGTGAACATACTAAAAATTTGGGTCATCAACATGCTTAGAGTAAGAAAGCCCAGGGAACACGACCTGGGAGAATTCCTGATTTGTATGTGCAAAGGTTTAATTTGATCGGGTAATGTGTGTTCTCATTTCTTGTCCTGGAGGAGCTTTTGTTTTGACCTGCAAGTTAAAAATGGTTTCTATCCTGAACAAATGAAAATATTTGCTGAAATAATGTGGAATACATTCTGGCATTCCAGTGTTCACTTTGACTAACAGATCTGGTTTACCTTCTTAAAGAGATGATCATTTTCATTCTTTGTTGTTGGCTCCTGCTATTATTTTCAGCTAGCTTATTATTCATCCTTATGCAAAATGCAATGTGGGCCTTTGAGTTAATGCTGACTCCTGGCGACCCAGAAGCTCCTGGGTTTTCTTGGCAGTGTGACTAGAAGTAGATTGCCAGGTCTTTCTTCCGAGGTAATGGAGAGTTAAGTAACTTGCCCAAGGTGTGCCAATGGGAATCAAACGCCAGTCTCGTGCTGAAAAAGCCAGTGCTCTAACCACTAGGTGTTTCTTCCATCTAGGAAAGCAAAATCCAAGTTTGTTGGTATTAGAACATTTGGCATTCTGTCGATTAAATTTATTTAGGTTTGGCTCTTGCCTTTCCATCGGCAGCTAAAGGTGAGTTACATTTAGGTACAGCAGGCCTTTCCCTGTCCCTAGAGACAGGTCTGGATTTAAACACATTCAACATAGGCAGCTGCCTAGGGTGCCACACTTGAGGACAATACCAAGGCCAAGATGAAGCCTGCTCTTCTTTAGGCCATATGCATGTGCTGCTTCAAAGAGGTGCCGCGGTAGCACTAAGACCTTCCTCTGTGCCTCTTCTGGCTATCAGATCTTTGGGAACTCTGATCCTCCCCCCTCCCCCCTAATCCCTCTTTCTGAGATCTACTGTCTGGTTTTGCCTATAGGTGCTCAGGACCGGCCTCAGAGCTGGTGCAAGGTTGTTGGCACTCTAGGCAAACCTTTAGCCTTACACTCTTCCCCCACCCCTGGGATTTTGATAATTAAACTCAAGAATCACGATCATCTGAACACCATCCTTCCAACAACAATTCAGTAAAAATGCATAATTTGTTTTGTATGTGTGTGCTTGCTCTTCCTGCAGGTAAAATAATATGCCAGTGGTTCTTTGAGTTTACGGTGGCCATCAGGATCTATTGATTTGCCTTGACTGCTGCTGCTCTTTATTGCCCCTCCAGGAACCTTTGCCCTAAGCAGCTGCCTAGTCTTACCCAATCTTGCCCAGAGAGTTTAAAATCTAACTTTGTACTTGAGGCAGTGGAGGGTGATGTGACTTGCCTGAAGTCATAAGGAACATCAATGGCATTTGAGCTCTTGCTTCCTTGGTTCTTGACCTATTAGGCTACTTCTCACCAGTTGTATTTTTTATATTATGTATACAAACAAGTAGACATATAGCAACCTAAACTGTATCTATATCTATAGATTTGCTAATTTTCAATTTTTATCTTGTCATTTCATAAGACCCTTGTTGCAGTGTACAAATTAAAACATTAAACCATAGTCAAATCAATTAAACCTATCTATACATCAAATACAATCCAAAACCTCCCTACCAACTATTATTCAAGACTGCAGCCAGATAAGTCAAAGGCAGGATCCAACAAAAGGGCATTTAGGAACTCCTAAGCTGCAAGTGGTCATGCTCCTCACCTTTTATGGGAGGCCGTTCCACCATAAGAGGGCAACTACGAAAATCCCTCCCAAAAACACTGCAATCTACTGTACATGCCTCGGGAGAAAGGGCACACAGGAAATTAGCCACCTTGGGACATAGGCAGCAAAAAGGCAAACACTCTTACAAAGAAAGCTATGGATCACTGGCGTGGAGATAAAAACACTGCTAAATACATGCAAATTAAGTTTTCCTTTTAAATGTATTGTGCAAGAGAGATGAGATTAGAAATGGATATGTAGCACATTTAGCCAATCAGATTTTTGTATTATCTGATGTGCTGCAGCCTCACTATGGATATAATTGTGCATCTTGAGCTGCATTTGTGGTTGACTCTGGGGCCCTTTTACTAAGTCCTGGTAAGATTGTGCACTTACTGCGACGCATTTTTAATGCATGTTAAGCGCCAAGTTTCTGTGATAAGTGTTGGTGTGACAAGCATGCTCCCGGAAGTTAACGTATGGATGCATATGCTAACATATGGCACAATTAACGCAATAGCACCTAACGATACCTATAGAGGTATTGCTAGGCATGCCCCCGCTAATTGCCACCTTGCCACTGAGCATGCAACAGTAGCCGTTGTGCTACTAGCAATGTGCTCTCTACAGCCACACTCCGCCCGTAACCTAGTGCATGATGATCAACTAACGTGCATCTTAGCGATCACTCGCTGTCATACCCCATGCATTAGATGCCACTGTGGACAGCAGACTTTAGTAAAAGGGTCCCTGTGTGGAAACATTTAGCTTGTAAGTTTTTTTTCTCATTCTGCAAAATAGTTTCAGGACAGTTCAATGGGTATTCAGCTTCATCGCCCAGAGATTTACTACAGTGCATACTTTTAGTAGACCTCTGGATTTCACAGAAAAAAACGTTTGCGTGAATAGAAGATACCATAATGAAAGTTTAACTTTCTAATAGTGACGTCTTTCTGAGGAATCTCCAAAGAGTTTTTAAATAGTCACCAAACATTTTCTCTAATGTCCTGTTCCCTTATACCTCAAAAATATTCTATAAATGTAACCTTCAAGACTGCATATATATTTCTATATCTGTGTAGATATTAATAGTTTTGGCCATGGCCTTTTTTGCTTGGCTGTATCCCAGCAGAGAGAAAATTGTAGAACGCAGATTCCCTAAGAGCTGCTAGTGAGGTCAGAAGAGCACCAAGGATAAGAAGGAGACTAATACATGCTAGAGGAGAATAAAGGAAATAACCTATTTAAAACAATTATACTTGTTTTTTCCTAAAAAATGGATTTAGTGTTCCAGTTCAACAGTTCAATTTAGCCGAGTTTTTGATGTGTTGAACTGAAATTTTTCTGTAGGCAGCTCAACTTTGTGGCAATTTCTTAATTATATACATGTGTTCAGTTTTCAAAACGAGTTATTTTCCATAGCGGCCTTCATGAATTGATACTTTTCTCTGAGAACTGGTAGAAAACCAAGTTTTTAGCCAACGTTTTGTCTCCTGAGAGCCATATTTGCTGGCCTCCTTGGGTCTTGCATTACACTGCATGGAGTTGGGAGTGCTTTTTACCCCTGCACACAGATCTCAGGTCAGTGTGATGCATGAAATCAATTGATTTGAATCACTCTTCCTCTATAGAAATCGGACAGTGTTCCAGTTGTTTTCATTTAACATCCTTTCTGTTGACCATAGACAAGCAAACATGCTTTTAGCTTTGTCTTTCTTGTGGACTCTTCCTCTCTTTCCGTAAGTATTCTAATCTGTGAAGGTTCAAGAAGGAGATAGAGGGATGGGTGATGCCTTTTTCAGAATGAGTCTGATAAAATGAAATTGAAAAGAAAAAATACATATGCAAATGATTAGCTTGTTTTTCAGGGAGGTTCTGCATTTCATTTCAGCAGAACAAGGCAGTGTTAGAGAGTAGCTAACTCTGGATTATCTTTTCTTAAAAAAAAAAAAGAAAGAAGAAAAGAAAACAAAGCAATGCATTTATCTACAGTACTCCTGTCCATAATTACTTAGACCAAAAGGTCAAGAGAGGAAATTCCATCTGGAAAAAATGATTTGGAGTGCAATAGGAAATATGGTCAGGGCACATGACCATGTAATGTCTCCAAGAGGAACAATAACATCAAAGAGAAGATACAATTGATGTTTTATTTAAAAAAAGAGCAGCAAAAGCATATTCAGTCAAAAGATCATCTAATACTTATTGATACTAATATGATTGTAAGATAGATGGCAGATAGAGACCAAAATGGCCCTCCAGTCTGACCAATAAGGTGGTTAGAGTTGTACCTGCTATTCCATGCCTCATTTGGGATTGCAGTGCTGTTCCATGCTGTCTAATCTCTTCCCCCCATCTCCCAGAAGCAGAAAAAAAGTTATTTGTGTGCTGTTTTGAGCTGAAATATCTGGTTCTTCGTTTCTACCCTCTTGCAAATAAGAAATCTTTTGTATTTATCCCATGCTTTTTTTGAATTCTATCATCACTGTTGACTTCACCCCCTCCTCTGGAAGAACATTCCAGGCATCCAACATGAAAAACATTTACATAAGAACATAAGATATGCCATACTGGGTCAGACCAAGGTCCATCAAGCCCAGTATCCTGTTTCCAACAGTGGTCAATCTAGGTCATACGTACCTAGCAGTTTCCCCAAAAGACACAGATTCTGCAATGCTTGTACTAGGTCAAGCATTGATATCCTGGGTCCCTTCTTAATAATGGTTTATGGACCTTTCCTCCAGGAACTTGTCCAAACCTTTTTTAAACCCAGCTAAACTAACAGCCTTTACTACATCCTCCGGTAACAAATTCCAGAGTTTGATTACACGTTGAGTGAAGAAATATTTTCTTATTTGTCTTAAATAGTTTACCCTGTAGCTTCATTGCATGTCCCCTAGTCTTTCTATATTCTGATAATGTAAACAATCGATCTACGTTTAGCCATTGATGATGCTCCTGAGTCTACCTCCTTGCAGCTTCATATTATACCCCTTACTTCAACTTTCTTTCTTTTAGAAAGGGTTTCTTTCTTGTTTATTTATTTTATTTTATTTACATTCTCTTATATACCACACTATTCTGCATCAGTGCAGTTTACATTGAACAAACTGAAATTACATCAAACAGGGCATTATAACTTGGAGATAACTCTTTTACAGGGAACATGGGCTATGGAGGGTTAAGTGGCTTGCCCAAGACCACAAGGAGCACCTGTGAAACTAGAAACCCCAGTCCTTCCAACCCAAGGTTGCTGTCTTCTAGTGGGATTTGAACCCCTGACCTTCCGGTCTGAAGTACCTTGCCCCAACCACTAGGCTACTCCTCCACTCCACTCCACTCTTGTGCATTTATACCTTTCAAGTATTTAAACATCTATATCATGTCTGTCTGTATCACCTCTACTCTAAGGTATATTGATCTAGGTCCTCAGATTTGCACCTCATTTATCTTTAGTGCAGATCATGCACCATTTTGGTTGCTTTTTCTCTGGACCACCTCTAGCCTCTTATGTCTTTATTGAGATATGAACTCCAAAGTTGAACACAGTATTCCAGGCAAGGCCTTATCAACATCTTGTATAGGGGCATCACCATGTCCTTTTTTCTGCTGCTTATAAAGCACATTTTAGGTAGTATATGGGGATTGGAAATGAGACATCAAGGGCAGGATGTACTTACTTCTGATGTTATTTTAAACATAGTGCTACTAAAGGTGGAGCTGTTTCTAAAACAGGGCTTGACAAAATGTTCTTCACATCTAGGAACCAGCCTAAAAATCTAGAAGCCCGCCACCAAAACCTAGGTCACAGTGCATACCCCCGCTCCCCAAAAAGATGTATCACGGTTAGCTTTTTAGAGTTTAGGGCCTGATTTACTAAGACTGTTTTCCCATTTTCTGTGGGAAAAAGCTTAATAAATCATGCTGTTAATGGGCCGCTGCACAGTGCCAATAGAAGGTAATGGCCCCACTGACCTTTTAAGCTACATGTGTGCGGTGTGTGTGTGTGCAGTGTGTGTGTGTGTGCGGTGTGTGTGCGTGTGCGTGTGTGTGTGTCTGCGTGCATCTGTATGAGATGCCTGTTTGTCTGTGTGTGTGTGGGTATGTGTGTGTGGGTATATGTGTGTGGTGTTGGAAACAGAGAGTTAGGGTGTGGAGGAGCGACAGCAGGAGAGGAGTTGGAGTGGAAGGGTGAGAAAAGAGTGCAACGTTGGGGTGTGGTGCGGTGCTTCACCCTCCAAGAGCTTGCACTCTTTTCTCACCCTTCCACTCCAACTCCTCTCCTGCTGTCCCTCCTCCACACCCTAACTCTCTGTTTCCATTCCCAGGCTCTCTCTCCTTCTCCCTTCCCCCTTGAGCACACCCCCTGTCCTCCATTCCCCACCACCAACCATTCTTTCTTAAATCAAGCCTGCTTCCCCTTTAAATTTCTTCAGCCTCTGTGCACTCTAACTTTAATTTTTGCAGGTTCTGGTAGAACAGCACTTCTGCCCACGGGAGATGGGATCCACACGGTGCCGGTCTCGGCCACAGTCCTTTTGCAGCACTTCTTCCCATGGGATCCCATCTCCCATGAGCAGACAGCACCAGTCTTAGCCACGATCACAGCCTTTCGAGGCCCCTCTGCCCACATGTGCCCTGAGCCCCAGTTTCCAGGTCCGATTTTTCAGTCACTGTGGCAACCTGCTGCCTGGGGTTTGTCAAGTCCTGTTCTAAAGTAAGAAAAAGAAAGTTCAGGAACGCAGGGGGACAGGCACTAGTATGCAGCAGGAGGCAACATTTCAAAATTGACATGTCAGAAAAATTGACGGAGGAAACCTGTCAACTTAAGACGTATAAATGTCGCCACTTACATATGTATCTGAGCCATTCTGCAAACCTAGAGGTGCACATGCTTTTACTGACACAGAGGACTCTATCTTTACCTCATCCCAATTTGGAAAGGGGACCTAAACAGTGGGGATTAAGGGGGCTTCCTCCTCCCTTAAAATATGTATTAAGTTAGTCCAATAAAATGGCATCGCCTTATATTTGTTTCTTGGCTTCGTTTTATTTTCAGTCAGTATTGCTCACTGACTCTGGAGCAATCCACTACTTACCTTTATCTCCTCTGTGTGAGTTTCATTTTCCACTACCTCTGTCAATCAATTCCTAATCCAGCCCACCACCTTGGAATCCCCCCTCCCCGGCTGCTCAGTTTATTCATGAGCCTCTTATCTGGGATAATATCAAAGGCTTTGCTGAAATTCAGACAAACCACATCCAGTGCAATCTAATCTTCTAGACATCCAATGTCTGGATCATTTTCCTGCTTTTCCTGTAAGATTTAGTTGTCTGTTACCTGTAGCCTGATGTACACTTGAAAAGCAAATGAGCTACTCGTGAAAACCATATTATAGATTTAAGAAGAGCGATGGATGTTTAAGGTGATACAAGCAGGCATTTTGATGCTGGATATTGCCAGAACTGCACATTCCCACACTGCAGAAGTGGAATAGGGAGAGCATGTTATCACAGAGTATTTGTTTGAGAGATTGGCGCTGGAAAGCTTAGGATTCTGTCCATGCTCCAGGCAGCTCTTGCGGAAACTGATATGCAGCACCATGGAGCCTCAGGACTGGGGTCAGGCTTGAACACAGCAGCCCCACTTCCTTGTGTAATTACCTGACGAGAAAAACATCCAGGCCGAGACTGTGTGAAAACGCAGTATCTTGGGCCACCGTGTGCTGCTCTGATATCCTGCGAGGCCAGCCCTGTCTGTCCGCAAACGTCAGGGCTGGTTCCTGACAGCAGGCTATCTCTGTCGGGCCTTGGTTCCTTTCATTCAGGAGGCATTGTGTAGAGAGGGCTGGGCCAGGAATCCGAGGTTCCTGCCAATACTGTTCTCTCATTCTCCCAGCCCTCTGTACACTGACAGATATGCTTGATTTCTTTTTATTTTTTTATGGATTGAGAAAAAAAATTGGCTCCCTACAGCCTTTCCCCTTTTAATTCAGGAATTGGTGCTACAATTTCTGTGGAATAACAACAACAAATTGTTAACCAGCTGCTGACTGAAATTGCCCTGCTCATTTTCTCTAGATTTGATTTGTATTGGGGTAAATGTTCAAAGACCTAGGTGCCTTTAGCAGAGGTACAAATAGACAGGCATGATTTTGATCATGTAGAAAATTTGTATTCAGAGTGGGCATTTGGGGGGAGTGGGTATTTTAAAACCATGATTGTCTATTTAATTTTCAAAACACTTATTTGCATGAACTTTATGTGTACTTCTATCCACAAAATGAGTCGAGATTCAGAGAATATCACATGTGCGTGCAAATTGACTACCCTGTGCGTGCAAATTGACTAGGTTTGTGCAGGCTGAAACACATGCATGTATATTGTCTCTTAGGTACCCTATTATTATCATCATGATTTGGAGAGTATATACCAGTATAATGGGCAATCTCTGCTCCTTGAAACTTACAATTTAGTGGGAATGGACAAGACAACCAAGGGGGGGTGGGGAGGGAAACCAAATAGGAGGTTTTGAGAGAAGATAGCAAGGCTATGACTGAGATTTAAAATGGGTAGAATAAGATGAGAAGGGGTGACTCTTAATGGAGTATTATCAAATATGACATTTGGGGTCTGAAAATGCTTGAAGGTGAATACTGCTGATGAAAGTTGCAGCTAATCAGCCCTTTTTTTGCATTGCCCATTCTTGAGCACAGTCAGGGTTAGATTATGGCATAGGCAAATTAGACACAGGCCTTAGTGCTAAAATATTTAAGGACCTTACCAGCTGTGATAAGTCAACTGTTCCTCTGGCAGATTTTCACTCTGGTAAGCCATTGCTGCCAGCCAAAGTCTGTCTGTCCTCCTCACCCCACCCTCTACATACTGTCCTCCAGTCAGCAGGGGGAGCTGGCGAGTAGCATTTTTTTTTTACCTGCCACCTCTTCCTACACCATTTTTACTCTGCAATCTGAAACTTGCAGGACTCGGTAGTTTAATGAGACCTACTGGCCCCAACAGTAGAGGAAGAGGCAGCAGTAGGTAAGAAGCACTGCTCACTGACTCCTGCCTGGAAAAGTGATGTGATTATGCCAAGGCAAGGGGTAGAGGCTAATACACTGGTGTTTACATTTATTTAAGGGTACTAAAAATGTATTTATATTACAGTGGTGGGGAGGGGGGAGAATGTGCTTGATTGCCTAAATCTCAACAAGGGGTTAATCCTGCCCTGTGCTCAGTATGAGGCCATGAAATACATAAGATTAATTAGGAAAGAGGATGAATAAAGTTGTAAGGAGTTGTAGTATTGAAAACTTACCTGAGAATATGAAATGTGAAAGTAACATTACAAAAACGACAGTGGTTTTGAATGCCAACTGTCATGCACACATGCAGAATGATTTCTTTAGATTTCACGCAAACTGCTTTTCTGATAGATGCACCGGCCTTTGAGCTTGCTGAGAAATATTTTTTCAAACATTTCTAAAGGTGTTGCAAAGCGCCTTGTTCACTATCGTTGGGGGGGGGGGGTCATTTGAGAAGCCCTATTCATGAGTTGGATGTCTGAAAATGGGCACTTAAATATGCAAATCACGAACATGTCCCCAGAACCATTTTAGAAAGCCGTCTCTGGGGCAAACACATCCATGGTGCATGCTGGAGGTGTGTCTGGGGTGTTACAGAAAAGAAACACATGCTCTCCACATTTCAGAAGCAGTGAGCATGTCTAAACCCAGTCGCGGGAATATCCATATCTCTTTCTGCTTCAAGGCATGAACAGGCGACAGAAAAGCTCTCCTTCTTCCACCAAAACATCTGGAGGGGGTAGAGAAGATTCTCTCATATTCCTATAAAGCAGGTAGGAACATGTAGGCAGCAGGGGATAGTCGTCTCTGTCCTAAAGGTTTATTGCAGGGACATCTATGTGGCTGTGGCCACCACTATCTATTTCGGTATCTGCACGTTTCTGAAATCAGACCGAAACATGCATGTGGCCAGCTTTTTTTATATGTTTTGACTTGCACGTCCCAGATTGCAGCTAAATGCCATTTCTAAAATGTGCCTTCATGTCACTAACTTTATTATTACCTTGGGAAGTGCCTATGGTATCTAAAATACAAAAGGACACATAACCAGCTGCTGCAAACATAACAAACACGGTGGGAGCACGTAATCGATGTCTCGGGGCATATCCTCTCTAGGGTAGCAGTCTGCTAGTTCACTTACCTCAACAAAGGTTGCATTCATTTTGATATATAGCACTGAGATGTGGCAGATATATTGGTCCTGGAGTTCATTTGATCCTTCATGCTGGCCCGGCATAAGCATAGTGCAATCATTTAGGATCACACAGATCCCTATTCCAGATCACGGGACTTTGTATCTTGAAAGCCCATGTGTTCTGCAAGTTTTGGCTTATTCACACTTGGGGGCCAGCAAAAGATACTGTAACCTGCCAAAAATGCAGTGACCTATAGAAGCGGTACTACTGCTAGGGTTTTTCATTGCCAGTTGCAAGATACAGTAATTCACTGCATAACTTGCCAGCCTTAAATAAGGCGACACCGACCTTTTACGTGTAGAAAATTGTATATCAAAACCAATCCTACTGCAGTAAATCTGGGGGAAAAAGAAATTGTGATGAGATCCTGGCTTTCTTTTCGTATCACAGTGAGTTCTGCTACGTGGTCTTGCAGTTTATATAGCTGTGTATTTGCTCCACCTGGTGGATTTTACAGAAAGAGTTTTGATAACAAATCAATTACAGTACTGACAAAAAACTACAAAGCAGAGGCATGAAATACTCACTGGACATCACCTTTTCAGATTGTTTTCAGAGCTGAGAATCAGTGTACCCAAAATACAGGCATGTGACAGGGCATCCATCTACCTCAAGCCCACTTGGACTTAAAGCACACAGAAGGAATGTTTAATTTTGGCTGTGTAACTTAATGTATCACTGTTAACATAGATTTTCATTGAAAAAGAAAACAGCCTTAGATAAGCTACTTAAACCAAGGGCCTGTATTTCAGAGCGTGAAGACTAAGAAGCCCAGTACAAGCTGCCCAGCTAGACATGGTGGGAATAATTAGGGTAGGTTGCAGTTGAACTAATTGTTCTAGTATCAACCAAGTAAGACAGGTCATCCTCTTATGAATAATGACATTTATTTTGGCTGGAAGTAGTAGGATTTGATGCCCTTTTGTGCTGCTATCTGATCATTCACACATTTCATCAGGTGGCCCAGTTTTAGCAAAAACTACAGTAGGAGATACTCAAGACTATTTCAGTATCAGTGTCAAAGCACCATGGTGATTGTCTACTCAACTAGGAAGACACCAATGTCAGTAAAACAAGTTGCAGATGACACCTTTCTACCTATCCTTCATCACACTTATATACAAACCTGGTGAAGAAAACACAGCAGGTAGCTTATGGATACACTAAGGCAGCCTAATGCTTAGAGATAACTTATAAACCATTATCACTTATTGGTCGGAAGCTACAGCTTGGCCAAAAGACATAGCCCTGCTGCAGTGAAGTAATGGCATTAAGCCCTGGCACAGAGATGGAGGCTAATGCAGCTACCTTGCAATAGAGCCCACCACATGGTTTTCTAACGCAAGCCTAACACTGAAAACTAGCTCCCCAATGTTGTAAACCAAAAGCATTCAAATGGGCTGTGTGCAAAAACGTGTGCTAACCCAGGAAAGCATGCACAGACCCATGCACATATAAATCTGTGCGATAAGCAGCTGCATTAGCACTGTATGGTGGGATGTCATTCTGCATATAGACATTTTGAAATATTATTTTTTATGGGAAGAATAGCATTCCATTATATGTGTGGATATTGCGCGCATGCAACTTTGAAGTGCCATACACACTTCAGCACTTCAGAGCAGAACATTCGTGCAAAATAATGGACTGCTGTTCTGCACACAAATAGTAACACTGCAAACTTGTTATGTGCAGAATAACCTCCCACCCTATGTGCACAGAAGAAACAGGCATAACCTCCTCAGTGGCGCTGACTGCACAACTACCATCGACTCTACACATCTTCGGACCTTGCGCTTAGCTTTCTGGCCTTCTGCACAATTTTCTGCATCTGCACTGCATAGCTAATTGCTTCATTACCATCATTTAAATGCATTTTTAATGCACCGTGCACTGCCGTCTCCTTGAGGCTTTGTGCATAGATAGCTCATTCACAAAACTTGTTCTTGCATTGGTAACGCACAAAACTGTGCGCTAAAACTGAGCTAACCTGTGTCCAAAGCCTAGCACACTTTTCTGCATCACCCTGATGGTCTGTCCTTTTAGTAGGTTCTCTCTTGAAATCATAAACACTCTGTTGTGCTTTGATCTTCTCATTGTTCTCCTTTGGTTGTATTTCTTTTTCCATAAGATTGTAATGGCTCTCTAACAGAAGGTGAGGTTTGCAAAACAGTGTCTCCATATGCAAGGGATTTGGAGACCCTTTTATTGTCTTTAAAAATGTCATTCTGAGTCCTCATTAGCATTTATTGTTGCAAGCCTACAAGCAGAAAATGTGAAATTGGTATGTCATGAATAGCTCCACAGAGCTCTAGAGCCCTGAAATTTTGCCTGCAGTGTGGTGAGGGGCAGGCATTGAGAGAAAACTGTCCAGATGGCTGCCAGCGCAGAGCAGAGCTGCAGGTTTTTGTCTCTGGTGCTGAGAGGAGGGAAAGTTCACTGAAGCATGTGCAATCACCCTTGCATTTTAACAAAACTAACTTGCCATCAGTCAAAATGGGAGGGAGGGAGGGTGGTGGTGACATTGAAACAAAGGTTTCCAATATAATGTTACAGTCCTTGTTAAATGAATAAATGATGTTGAGTTCATATGTTACAGATATAGAACAGTAAAGCGACGTTACCAGAATTCAGTTCATATTGTATGTGTGTGTGTTTATGTGCATAAATATAGAATCTTTCCATTTTAATAGTCCTGTTCATTTTAAGGACATTTAGAAATATTGGTGGTCAAAGTGAAAGAAGTTAATATACCGACCTAGACATTTTTGTCACCCAACCGGAATCAGCAATTACTTGGAACGGTTTGCTATTCTTTTATGTGTGTGGGAAAATTGGGAATTCAGGAACCTCAGAAACGCACGGAGACTTGGAAATCTGATCCCCAGGGAAGCACATGGTCACCTGTAATATGATCCAAACTCATCTGGCTGCAATCATTCTGTCCACATATTGAAGTAGCTCATTGTCCGTTTGTGCACTGGCGGGCATTGAAGAAGTGGGCATTTTTACTGCATTTTCTTCTTTGCTGGTGATCCTCTTTTAATATTGTCTAATAAAAATGAGCATATTACTACTTGGGAACAGCAATGTTGTTGTGAAATATCTGCTTGCATAT
This sequence comes from Ichthyophis bannanicus, assembly GCA_033557465.1. Classification (NCBI taxonomy): domain Eukaryota; kingdom Metazoa; phylum Chordata; class Amphibia; order Gymnophiona; family Ichthyophiidae; genus Ichthyophis; species Ichthyophis bannanicus. The sequence continues at coordinate 1,623,420,579 of CM066031.1, read as the reverse complement.
TCTGAATAGTTGAGAACAAGAGTCAAGTCCAGCTGAAGAATGTCAGATGTCCTCCCTCAGTCGCTAATATGACAGCTTCCGTAGGCCACTACTTAGTCCTTTAGCAGATTATTTTATGATTAACTGTGTAAAGTTATGAGCCATCAATACATGTCAGTCAGCTATTTTGAATGACTTACGCATAAGGATGGGCACTTTTGTGCATAGTTTAGGCGGGTGCTATTCTGTATGTATGCAAGTGAGGGCAATGGCGCATATTTTGGAGTGGGCGAGCAAGGCCATACTAAGGGGCTTCCAGGAAGCTTAAAAAGAGTCAGCAACTGCTCATGGCTGGGTAGAGGAGGTCTCCAGATTCATTAGTTACATAAGGCACTTTTCAAGCTTGGCACAGTCCTGTGAGTGATCACAGGGGTGGGGCCTAAATTGGCATGAATAAACTAGAAAATATTATAACTTGTGCATGTTTTCTACAGATTTAGGTGCGGGCATTTGCACCAAGTAGAAAGCTGGTGTAAGTGGCCACACCTAAATCTGGTGCATTGTGCCCCTATTTTATAAAAAATGTGCATCCTTTTACCTTATAAAATAGTGCAAAAGATGCATGTGACAGTGCAGGTTAAACTAAGTGACCCTTGTCAAATGACCTCCTTACTGGGTAGTTAATAGACCTCACTCAATTACCATTTGCTGGTGAGAAAGACAGAAGCTGGTGGCACCTTGTTGGCATGTGTTGGTTGTTTTGCACTTAATAAGCAGAAAAGGCAAAAGATCTGTTTTGTTTTAGCAAGCGTTGTCAGATGTTGTGCTTTATTCATAAAGCTGTCATGGCTATTAGTGTACAGATTCAAAGTGGAACACTGTCAAAACTTAGTTTGCTCCATTCGCTAAACAGGATAATATGAATGTTAATATGCTGTGCAGAATATCATGGCCTCACACTGTGTTTACTGGCTGGGCTACTTGTCTTTTTGTAGAAGAAGCTATGTATAGGTGTGCCTTTGGTAGGGAGCAAGACATTTTGTTTCTGGGGGAGGGGGGGTTTGTGTTTTTTTTTCTGTACTCTGTCTTTCTCCTTTCCAGCAGACTGGGGAAAGCAAACTATTTTCTTGTGGGAATTATGGCTGGTAGCCAATGTTCCCTCAAATTTTCTGTAGGCTGTGTGCGCATAAAATATCAGCTGTGCAGCTTTTGAAGGAAGGTCAAATTTTTGTGCGCCACATAACGACACTCGGAGTTATATGCTTTAAAATTTGACTACACGTCAGAATACAGTATGTACAGTACACCTCATTGATTTTAATCAAATTAAATGAAAATAGATGATTACTAAGTGAAGCGGAACATTTCTAGTAATTGAAATCAGAATTTTAAAATTTTAAGACGTCTGTGTTGTTTTCGGTCAGAATCAGAACCGTAATTTTTGTGCGCTCTGTTGTAAAGTATGTGCGTGCGCACACGCGCACAGCTTAGAGGGAACAGTGCTGGTAGCCCCCAATAACAGCAGAAGGTAAAATACAGCTCGCATGGCTGGTGGTTTGATGTGGTTCTAGATGTTCATAAGTGGTAACAACAAATGAATCAAAATGTTTGTCAGGTGTTGTATGCAGTTATCTGTCAGATTGACAGAAAGTTAGGAAAGCTTCCAAAAGAGCGCTCTGTCTCCACCAACCCTACTGCTCACACATTAGGTGGGTTTGCCCTGTCAGTGGGATGCCTTAAGAAAACACTAATAGCTTCCAGCTGGGTGGAAAATCAAAACCTTCGGGGTCTGACAAAACAAGCAGATTAGAATATGAAAGCACAGCTTGTGTCTCCATGTTATTTGTTAGCCTTGGCCCATTGAGGATTATTTTCCAAAATGCCTGCCTCGACTGGTGGCCTGTGGTCCGAGAGCCAAAGTGGAACCAGCAAACAGAGAAATGCGGACACTGCGGAGCCCGCCCTTGCTGCTTGCTGGAAAAGCCCACCCCTAGACAAGGGGTCCCCAGCACCATTCATCAAGGTGCCTTTCCTGATCATTGAGTGCTTTCTCATTCAGTTTATCAAGTCTTGCACATAAAAAGTCAGAATGAGCCTTATTCAGCTTTGTTAAAGCCAACGAGGAGTAAAATGCTCCATTTGAACCCACTTTGCCCTTGCTTTTTCATTTTGTTAATGTAGTCCCGCTTAAATGAGTGTCTTTATTGGGTCGGTTAGAATATCTGAAACTATTAATTCTCTTGTATTGAATAGCTGGTGGCAGACCAGAGCAGATGGGGTAGAAAAGTATTTGGTTGGGTGTATTGCTTTCAATTAGAATCAATGAGGTTTCAGCTCCTTTGAATTAACTCACTTAATACCCACTGTGTGAAGTCATGAATTCACAATGTATCACAACAGTCGGCTGTAAGTAGAGGGGAAAGTTAAGACGACGTACAGAAAAGCTTTGAGCTAAAAATTCTTACCTCACTGCTAGAGGAGCTTTCAATATCTCCACAGATGCATTTCAGTCAATTCCTTATCCCCGTTGGGAAGTTCATGCGGAGCCTTAAATCGTAAAGGCAATACAACTCTTTAGGCTTAAATAAAAAGACTGAAGCATCCTGCCCAGTAGCGCCGCTCTGAAATTCCTCTCGGCTCCTTCCCTGCAAACATATGTTTATGTTTTGGTAAATCTGACTGAACGCACTCTAGCTGTGCAAAGACGTGCTCCTGGATTCTGAGGGAGTTGGTAAACCCGTGTAATAAAGAAAGCACGGTTGTATCGATATTGATGAGCTTCTAACTGGGTTTTTGGATGGATTGTGAGTGATCTTATCCGAAACTGCTTCAAAAGTATCGGTTTCCAAAGCATAAGGGTAAGAAAATTTGCTAGGTTTTTATTTATTGCTTCCCATTCTGAGATGCAATTTGCCAGACATGCACCCCAAGGTCATTTTTTTGTACGTGTACAAAGCAGTGATGTGCTATAGGAACTTGTTTCATGCTACAACCCTTCTCCCTCCCCCCCCCCAAAAAAGAAACAAAACAAATCCTGAATATATCCTTTTCCTGTTACAAGAATAGGCCCTGGTGATTTTTAAAAAGGCTATTACACTATTTCAAATTCTACAATATAAACTGCGTACTGTTTCCTATAGTTGTGCCATAAAACAGCCCTGGTCCTTTTTCGTGAAGGGCGTAAGATTGGTGCAGTCTTAGAAAGCATAATCAGGGAATATGGATTGAGGGAGGACTGGCAAATGGGCTGGAGCCTGACGGAGTGTATTAAATATAAAAATGAGAGACAGGGAAAAAAAATCTATTCATGCAGATGGTTGCGTAAGAAAATGCTGAAGTAGTCTAAGATGTGCAAGCATCCTGTCAGTCTCATCCACAAGCAGCTTCTAGGGGAGAATCTCCAGGGATCCAGGTTCTGTTGACGTGGATCAATTTAAAGTGGCAATTACTCCAGTCAGATAACAGCTTAAAAAGCCCTTTTTTAACACATGGAAAAGATACATAATCACACAGCATATGGAAGTTCAATTTTCTGCGCTACGGTTTGGGTACTCTCAACGTACTATGCAGGGGATCATCCAGTTTTATTGAAACGTCTGGCACTTCGTTTTTTTTCTTTTGTGCACTATTTTCCTTTCTCCGTCTCATTCTGTGCACGTCTTGCTAAAAGGTTGTAATGGTGAGCGGTTTTTCTTGATGCTCCAGAAGACAAGAGAACCAGAAGCAGCAACAATAAGAGCACCAATAAAATAATGATGATAATGACAGCAGCCCTTAATAACTACAAGAGGGCACCTTCTTTGGTAGGGTGTGAAAAATTTGAGTTCCTTAAACTTTTTGCTCTCGCAGACTTAATAGATTGCTGTACTTAACTCTCGCTGGAAAGTGTTCGGTCCTAGGGTTGCTCTTTGGTTCTCCTTTAACTCCACTGGCATCCATTACAAGCCAGACAGCTGATCGGCCTCGTCAATAAGGTGCAATATAATATACCATTAGGGGCGTGATCCTTTCAAGAACTGTGATCTGCTCTTACCTTGAGCCCCACAGTAGTACACTTTAAAGGGTTTAACTGTAAAGGGTGGGCCCTAGGCAGGGCATCTGGTGCAAAAAGGCTGCCTGCCAGTTTCTCACCAAAGACGATGATTTGTTGAAACGGCACCCCTGTATGTGGTAGGGGGAGGGCTAGGTGGATCAGGCCAGTTTCTCCCGTGTTTAGACATGGATTTCATCAGTGGCATATGACAGCTACGAGAAGAGAAAAAAAATCATTTCAGCTGACGAGTGCTGAAAGCAGAGACATATGTTAATCATGTGTAGTGGAAGCAGACGAGAGGTGCTCTGCAGAACAGAATTAAAGGGACGGCAAGAGTTAAGCATGCAAAAGGAATACACCGAGACTTCCTGAAGCTTTGGGACTGAGTCATATCTAGATCTTTCTTGAACTGAACGGCGCCTAGGAAAGTTGCAGCAGGGGGTCCAGCAGGAGTGGATCATACGCTGCAAAGGTGTTCTGCAAAGAATAGGATGGGTTTTGCAAATGTCAAATTGAAGGAGTTTTGACTTTTTTTTAAAACATTTTTTGCATGGTGCCTGGCCTTTTGAATAAGCCTGAGTGTCATGTGAGTCAGGCGTGTGTTTCTCCTATGAGGTAAGGATATTATACAAAGGACTAAAGAAGGACCGCTGAGAGGAAAATAGGCAGCCTCAGATAAAGCACTATAACAAAGGCGCGCAGTTTTATGTATCATGGTGTCCATTAAGGCTTATTAGGAAAGAGTGGCTACGGTTCATCCAGACATATGTTATTCAGGCGAAGGATAAACATTTACGAGGGGGTACAAAAATGAGAAATTGGGAGGACACGATTGTTTCTCTTTTGTAAGGGCTTTGCAGGGAAGATTTTTGTTTCCGTCTCCCAGGGATCACTATGCAAAGGTAAACGCGTGTAAGCAGCAAATGTTTGGAGCATATCAATACAAGATTCCCAGGGGGTTAAAAGCACTGTGGTAGAATAAGTGGTCTGCTTCTAAGTGTGTACTATTTTATACAGACTACAGAGAAGCTGACAAAAGGCAATGATTTGGATACTTTTGTTCACCGAGATAAATTGGCACATTAAAAAAAAAATCATTAAAAATGTGTTTTCATACAAATTTTGAATCCGCCAGCCAAACAAACAAGCACAGTTTTACCAAGTAAAATAGAGCTGTTAAAAAAAAGAGTGAGAGAATTAGTTTTTTTTTCACTCTTCTTACTACGGACGTGGGGAAAGGGAGAGTTCCGAATTTCATTTGTAAGGCAGCCGGGCATCAGAGAGATGATTTATGATTCTTTTTTTTTAAGACCGCCCGAAATAATTCGCATTCCAGCGTTGTCTCCTTTTGTCGCTCCCTGTTCCGCGGTCCCCTGGAACTTGCTGCTAGAGGGAGAGTTAAGGCGCTTGTGATCATTTACACACACACGCACACACACGCGCACGCACATCTCCCCCCCCCCCCCCCCCGCCATTGTTCTGCCTGAAGAGCCAGGGCTGGGTTCAAGGCCACATGTGCTCCTGTCATCATTCACATTTCTGCTCCGAGTGCGATCCGGAGTGGCAGCTCTCCATCTGTCTTGGCTCGGCGGACGCACGCGCCGAGCCTCCTGCCTCCAGCTACGCGCTCGAGGCCTCCTCGGCCGCCTTCCCAGAGCGGGAGCCCCTCAGGAAGCCTCCCTTTAGGAGCGAGCGATCCACCGGCAGCGTGGCATATTTGGGACGAGGATGCCTGGTGAGTTCAAACGATTGCATCTCTTTGCATTGGAACGGGGAAGGCTGATTATTGTGTGACTGTTCATGAAACTAATACGTACGTTCCGTGCCGTGGTTGGTACAAGTGTATATTGATTGATAGTAGAAACTAGTGGAACAAAGCTTCACAAAAGGGGTTATTTGTAGCAGTAATAGATGCCCCACGGTAGAAGAAAACACCTGGAAGGCAAAGCATCCCATTTTGGGTTGCAGCTCACTCCGGGGGATATAATTTAAGTGAGGAGAAAGAGCTGCTTCTGTTCTGGCTCTCTAATGACTGTCAGCAGTAGCTGGTATCCGCACACGTTTCATCGGTCGCGTTGAATTTTCAGACGCTCGGGCTCTGGGCTTTACGCGTCTCCCGTTCGGGAGCTGCGTATTGCCTTAGAAGTAGAGGGAAGGATTCATTGCAGCCGCGATCCATGTGCCACGGCGCTTAGCTGCCTTGAATCGAAATCGCTGAAACGATTTGATCAAAACAAGCGATCAAAAGAGGAGAAGAAATAAAATCCCGAAAGAAGAGAAAGCACGTTCTGGGTGGGCGAAATTGCCGTAGGAAATATCACCCTCGGATCGATGGCCACTCACCTTAATTGATAAGAAGTGGTGACAGTGTAAACACTTCTTGTCTATTACTGGGTGGCTTGCCAAAGGTATTTTTTTTTTTATTTCTTTTGGTAAGAAATCTGACAAACTGACTGGATGCGTTTGCTGTGTACCGTCTGCGAGGGACTTGCGGTCATGTGCTTGGCTGGGGCAGCCTATCTGCTGAAGAAGCAGCCTGCAGGAAGGGAAGGGAGGAGAGAGAGAGAACCGTCCTGGGGGATTATTTGGGTAGGAGTAGGACAGGCTTGGTCACACAGAGCCCGTGCACCTCCCCAGATGGTGTTTTGAAACAGTATTTGTCAGCTTGCTGGGACCACAGTTGTGTTGTAGGCATTACCAGTTGTTTGAAGAATGTTGTTCTTTGTGGGTAGTATGTGGTGAGTTTCCTCCACTGATGTGTTGTTGATTCGGGGGCTGCAGATGTGACAACAGAATCGGAGTCCTGCTCTCTCAAAAGCACAATGCTAAGGGATTTCTAAGGCTATAGGGTGGGAAATTAATTTGCACAGATAACTGAGATTTGTTAAAGGTCAATGTACCCTTTAACCTTTAAATTTGATTTGCATGCATTGTTCTGAAGCTGTGTTCTTCATTAGGTATAACACAGGAACCCATTAATGTGAAAAAGTACAGATGATACCATTGCACATTATGCAAACTGAATAAGACAGATGTTTGGCATACATTTGTATAAATTTACACTGTATAGTGTGGTTTGCACTAGAATCTGTCATTTTGATGTTGCAAATGAGAAGATTTTTCGGTTGTATTTCATCATGACATTTAAAGAGCTCGGTACCACCATCAAGATGAATTTATGGTATCACACCGTATGTATTTTGACAGTTTACAGGCTACTATATTGCTTAGTTTTAGGCACATCCTTTCAAGAACATTCTGACAGCCAGACCTTAAACATCTGACTCTTAAATTGCTTAATCTGTCTCCATACTCTCACTGGTTACATTTTCATGCATTTTTAATCGAAATGCATCGATCCGTGTTTAAACATATAGTATCTGGAACAGCGTTCTATCAGTATTTTATGCAGATTTCTCCAAGCAGAAAACATGTTTTGAATATTGGCTCGGTTTGTTAGGAAACCATGTACTCGGGTAGACAGAATGCACTAACAGCTGTGACTGGCAACATGTGCCAGAGTGGAGATCCTTGAGCAGAACTGACACTTGGCTATTTTTGACACCCATCTGCACTTTTTCACTCTCCTCAGCGATGAACGGTCTCAATCTGTTCAGAGCATATATTCTTCTTCTTCTTCTTTTTTTCTATGAGCAAAATTAGGCAAATGGAACTGCTTCTATATTGTAAAGCACATAGTTTATGAATAAAAGATGAAAAAGATGTATATTTATGAGTAAGTCACCTGATATGAGGTAACCCCTGGGTTTTACGATTTCACTTGCCCTAGTGTGAAATATTTTCTGTGAATTTGGCTGAATTTGCCTTTTTTTAAAATATTGCTTAGGGAAAAAGAAACAGATCTAGGTTCAGTTTTGCCTAGAAATAAGTAATTATTGAAGAAGAAAAAGTAAACATCCACTATCTGGACTCTGTTCGCCCCAAATCCTTTGCTCCTTTTATGCCCATGGAGAAAATCCTGTGTAAATAGTGAATACTGTTAACAATGTCATTGGCTTTAGACCCTCTCACATTTCTTTTTTTAATATCTCACAGTCGGCGCTTGAAACTTAAAAATAAATTGCAGATGGAACTGTGAATCTCTCTATGCCAAAGCAAGTATCAAGAGGGCACTGTTAAGGAATGAGCTAAACTGAGGACCTGCTCAGAATACCTCCTTCCTAAATTTCCAGTGCTCTTGGGCAGCGAAAGATCTTTAATGCCGGGTCTAAGCTGTGTGCCAGTGGCAGTTCATTTCGGATTTAACACGGCACATTTTCAGGATTTGCAGTTTACTCTAGACCCTCCATTCTGTAAACATTACGGAGATATCAGCCATTGTGCAGTATTTTCAAAGAACAGATGTTGGCCTGCAAAACGATTCATGATTTTCCCTGGCAGGATTCGGGACTGTTTCCTTAAAAGGACAATTGGTGATCATGGTTACTAGAGCCCAAAAATAATGTGCTTCTTTCAAAAGATGGCCTGGCGTTAGGTCAGACCACCCCCCTTCTTTACTCCTGCTTTCCAGATGTGACTGCAGTGGATTTTTTTATGTTCATGTTTCAAAAATGGATTTGTTTTCAGAATCTGGTTCTACTTAAGACATCTCCATCCTGGAGTGCATTTTATAAATTGCCCACATATTTTTCTTAGCAGAGAACCTAACTGGCTGTAATTTTTAACATATGGCCATGTCATGTGATTATTTTGAAAACACTTGCACACAGGTTTAAGAAGGTCCCAGCAGAAATGATCCATCATCTCACAGTCAGCCTATTTTTTAGCAACATATTCTGCATTTTCCATTAAGCAGAGCAATATATTATTAGCTTAGATTTTAAGGTAGTAAAATAGCATATTGATGATTGTAAACCATAAACTTCTTTATTATCTGCTGAACATTGATTTGGCATTTATGGCCGCCGTGTACTAGACGGCTGTTCTGTTTTCAGTATTAGCACTAGCAAGCCACACTCAAGAGTACAAAAAATCAAATTGCAACGGCCATTTATCTGCTATTTTCCCAAGTAACTGGATGTCTAAGTGATCTTTTTATTTAATGCATGCATAACTGTTATAGCAGTCCAAGAACAGAATCATCACTTTTATTTTATCTTATTTTGGCAATGTTTATGTTTAATCACACTTTTAAAAATGAGTTTTCTGCCAACCCTGAAAAAGGCAGATCTGAAGTCTGGAAATATTTAATGGATGTGCCATTCACCCATCAGCAAGCCTGTCTTTTTATACATTGTCTTTCTCTTCAGGTCATTTGTTTTTGGAGGATGATTTAATTCCTCTACTCTCTCATTCCCTCTACTATGGGCTTTTCATTATGATTCCAATGCCATCTGTCTGCCAGAATTTGTGATGATTTCATGGCATGCTGTAAAGGTAAACGGCTCTATTAAAGGTAAATCACATAAGGCCATTGCCCTAAAAATGGAAGTTTTTAAGTTGTAACACAGAGAAGTCAACTGATTTCCTAAAGGTCAGAAAGGGTTATGGAGAGAATATTGAAAACTCGGTCTATAGGTTTCAAGGCATTATATTCCCTACAGTAGAACAAACTGCCAACTCCTTTTTCCTCAGGCTTTGCTACTTCTCCAGAAAAAAAACGGTGTGTTTCATCAGTAGGAAGTGGTGTCTTTAGATTAAAGCATAAAATACCAGGATCTCCCCTCCTCCCCCCAACTATTTTACGATTTGCTCATCTTCAACCAGGTGGAGTCGTCTTTTCTGATACAGTGGACTTTCTGGTAGCCTGACACAATTTGTAATTAATCAGAGCTTTCTCCCGTCCCTCCTTCCAGTCTGGTTAGTGCATTGATTGTCAAAAGACTGGAAGTGACACACTAGGGGTTCTTGCAGAACCTTGAACCATAGATGCTAAATCCAGGCACCAGATGTCACCGTTGATGACTGTGTCTCCAAGTTTCCCTCCATGAACATTGCCCTGATGGTGCCCTCTTTTCCAGCCGATCAGAAATGAGGAAGACCCATTTAAAGGGTGACTTAGGCAGTGTTATGCACCTCCATGTTGAAGGCCCAAACTTCATTCCTTATTTTTCTCCTTTGCTTTATCTATATTTAACACAGAATGCTATGCTGTGCTTACGAATGGATAAGCATGGTTATGCACTCCCTTGCCTTGCCCCGTTCAGATCGCTGTGTTTAATTTTCTTCAAGATTGATCTCTTCCGTAAATTATTTAGTCAACTTTCCTTGGACTTATGGCATTAACTTCATCCCTCTTCTAGCCATGAAAAGTTATGTTGAGATAAGGGAAGGAAGAAATGTAAAAATCCATTCTTATGGAAGCCAGACGTTTATAATTGCACATCTGAAATTTAGCTGCATGGATTATGTCAAAACAGTGGTACATCAGGATTTGCTAGTTTTTACCATCTGTACAATGGCTCTTTTAAAGTCATATTTGCTTCAATATATAAACCACATCAACCCTATTTTATTAATTAGCATCAGGTTTATTTACCAAATTTGATCAACCTGGTGTCTCTGTTACACCCTGTTCTTGGTGATGTAAGTACAGATACATTTTGAGAGCCACCTCTTGCCCTACTGGTTCCACAGAGGATGTTAATGAAAGTTCTGTGCAGTGATTTGGATTCTTAATACTGTAGATCTGACAACTACTCAGGGCCAAATTTAAGCCCTTGGCTCCCTTTGGCACAACGTTTAGAAGCATCCCGTTTGGTGGGGGGAGAGACAGAGTTTGTGCAAGTTACCTTTCTCCATACCTACTGTATGCTTAGGGTTGTATCTGTCGCTCTGCGCAGGTTAGCCCCCTCTATTTTATGAAGTGTAAAGATTATTTAAGTTTGCTCTGATTCAAAAATTAGAGGGGGCTAACCTGTGTGGGGTGGCAGGTACAACTCTAAACAAAAGCATTGATGGATCCTGTCTACATGGAGCAGCAAATACAACTCTAGTCTCCTTAAAACTAAAACAAAACTCAAGTAATGTGGTTGGGGCAATGGGGAGAAACCTGCACAGATTCTGCCCCTTCCCCCCACCAAGAGGGGTACTTCTAAATGTTCTGTCTATGGGAGCCAAGAGCATAAATTCAGCACAAGGGAGGGGGTGTGTTTGTGTGAAGAAGAAAGGACTCAAGTTTTTCTTTGTATGGCCTCTGTCGCAAGGAACGATTAAATAATTAGCATTTTCTGAAGAAACCACTGACTCAGTGCCTTCTAAATCTTGGCAGCAGAGGCAAATGCTGCTATTGCCTATGCATAAATCTGGGCCTGCAATTATTGTGGGTTTCTTGCAGATCTTAGAGGGAAGCTCATAGAAATGTGCATTTGATTTCCAGTTCATACATTTTTTGCAAGTAAAAAACGCACGAAACTGACTTTACTTGCATAAAACAAAACATTGAGACTTTTTACATGAATTAATCACATTTTGTTAAGTTGATGTTGATGCCATGCAACCCTATGGATAGTTGTTTATGTTGTGACTATCCCCTGGGTTTTCTTAGCAAGGTACAACTGGAAATAGATTGCTAGAACTTTCTTCAGCACAGTAAGCCTTCAGCACTCAGTATTCCAAGGTGTTCTCTCATACAAGTACTGACCAGGCCCAACCCTGCTTAGCTTCTGTAACTAAACAAGATCGGGTGCACTCAGAGTGTCATGGTTGTGAATCAAATTTTACATACAATAATTTCTGAAACAAATAAAAAATGTCTGGAAATACATAAGAATATCCACAAATGATCTGAAAATTAATAATTTCTTTCTTTGCCTGCTCCTAAAAGCTCAATATCCTTTTGTTATTTTGAAGGTTAAAAACTATCCAGCTTGGAAGTTATACCAATGTTTGCAATTTGACTAGAGGAAAGAATCGATCATGTAACAAGTGACTGAGAAATGTTCTGGAAGCTTGCATTGTATTTTGCAGAACTTGTAATATCTGTAAAGCTTTGGATGAGCTCATCTGAGTTTACAAACCAAACTGCAGGACCATTTTACAAAAGTGCATTTTGGTTCTGCAGTTATCGTGGCTTTCACACAAAAATTAACATGCGGTAAGTGCCAGGCCCATGCTGTAACCATCGGGGGCTTAACCAGCAGGCTCCCCATACTAACAACAGGGATATGCCCAGTGGTGGGATTCGATGCTGCCACTTACAGAACTGAGCGGGTGGCAGCACGGCATATATTTGTGTTGCCAGTGCCGCACACACAGGCTGCTGGCTGCCACCGCAGAGCAGCAACTCCCTGGTGGCCCAGTGGCGCGATCCCTCCACCCACCAGTGGTTTGATAGCATCAGGGCTTCCCCTAATGCCACGGTCCTCTGATGTCAAACCACTGGCAGGTGGGGGAATTCCCTCCAGTGCAGCGCCAACATTGGAATGCCATTTTCAGCCTGGTTTGGTGAATGCGGCCCATAACAGGAACTGTTTTGCACAAATTGGCCCAAACCAGCCAAATCCCATCACTGGATATGTCCCATAATGTGCTTTGGACCCATGTATAATTACCATGGGTGCTCCTCTCTCGTCAGCCTCCACCCATCAACTGAGAGGGCATTGGCTGGATCCCCAAAGGTCTTGGGACTCTCATCGTTACCGACCTGAAAAAAAATCTTTTTTCCCCTCTGCTTCTGGGCTTCAGGCTTATTTTTAGTTCTTTCATGGGGCACATAGGCCCAGGAACTCAGTCCCACCCAGAGGAGGACCCTCCTGGACTGCACAATGAAGATTTGGGGACCCTTTCCCCATTTTCTCTAGTTGGAGGCAGGCTTCACCTTTTCTTTCAGGAATGGTTCTGAGTTTCCAAGGATCATTGGGTGCTAGACACCATTCAGTTCGACTATGTCCTGGGATGGAAAGAGTCGATTCCTGATGTCTTCATCATCTGCCCTTGTGGGTCTGCAATTGAAAGTGCCACAGCAAGGACCACCTTAGACAAATTGCTGTGCCTAAAGATAGTTGCACCCATCCCGCCGGATGATCAGGGCAAGGGCAGACACACCCATCTATTTTGTGGTGCCAAAAAAAATTCCTTCTGGCCCATTCTGGACTTCAAGGGGGGTCAATGAGCATTTGTGTGTCCTGCGCTTTTGGATGGAAACCTTGTGCTCTATGATTCAAGCAGTGCACTGAGGGGAGTTCTTGGCTTCTCAGGATCTGGACAAGGCATATTTTCATATCCTGATCTGGGAGGATCAGCAAAGTATCTGGTTTTTGCCATGCGTGGTTCTCACTATCAGTTCACTGCCCTCCCTGTCAGGCTATCCACCACCCAAAGGATGTTCTCCAAAGTCATCGTGGTGGCAGTTGTAGTGCTGTGGTGCCGAGGGATCTGTATCCATCCCTTTTCGGATGACTGGCTCATCCGGGCCAGTTCCCTTTCAGAGGGGCCTCTCGTGGCGTACTGAGTGGTGTCCTTTTTGGAAAGCCTCAGCTGTGTGATCAATCAGGGAAAGAGCCAGCTGTTGCCTTCCCATTCCCTGGAATTTCTGGAAACACGTTTCAGCACTCGAGTGGACAATTTTCCTGTCAGAGGAGAAAGTCAAAGACTGTTGGATTGCCTGGCACTGTTCGGTGCGCAGCGGACTCCCAGAATCTGGGATTATCTTCGGTCTTTGGACTGATGGCGGCGACCATAGAGATGGTGCGGTGGGTGCGTCCTCACATGCCACCGCTCCAGCGATCCTTTCTGGATCAGTGGTCCCCGAGTTCTCAAGAGTTTGAGCACAGGCTCCCGCTCCCATTGATGGTGAAGTCCAGCCTGCAGTGGTGGCAGCAGCCCTGTCATCTGAGGAAGGACATGCCGCTAGATGATTTTTCCTGGATCCTCCTGACAATGAATGCCAGCCTCTCAGACTGGGGAGCCCATAGCCAAGACCATATGGCCCATGACTGTTGGAATTGCAGGGAAGCGGTGTGGTCCATCAACCACCTAATGGACATCAGGTTGGCTTTTCCACGTTTCTGGAGTCTGCTCGAGGGCCGGGCAGTTCGAGTGTTTTCAGATAATGGCAAGGCAGTGGCTTATGTCAATAGGTAAGGTGGCATGAGGAGTGCCAGGGTAGCTCTGGAGATGGATCTCCTGTTTGCCTGGGTGGAGAAGAACCCCCTAGCCTTGTTGGTTCAGCACATTGCCAGTGTGGACAATATAGAAGCAGACTTCCTCAGTCAGCACTCTCTGGATCCTGGAGAGTTGGAGTTGAGTCATGAGGGGTTTCAGTTGATTCTGTGCTGCTGAGGTCGCTCATGTCTTGGCTCTTGGAAGGAGGCAGCTAGTATGTAAGGGCTACTCTACAGCAGTGGTGTCTATTCTGCTTGGAGCCCAGAGGAGGTCTACTAAGCTAGTATACATAGGGATCTGGTACCTCTTTGAGTGATGTTGCGGTGCTTGGCACTTGGCTCCTGAAACGGCCCTCTCTGTTTGGCCTATTTACAGGGCAGCCTGGAGAAGGGCCATTCCTTTAGCTCCCTGATAGTTCAAGTAGCAACTTTGGCCTGTTTCCGAGGTCCAGTGGTGGTAAATTTCTAGCCTTGTACTCAGATGTCTCACACTTTTTCCAGGGGGTTTGGCATTTGTGTCCTCTGCCTCCAGTCTATGATCCCTTCCTGGGATCTGTGTCTGGTGCTCAGGGCCCTGATGGCAGTGCCTTTTGAGCCATTAAAGCATTCTACCTGCAAAGATTTGATACGCAAGACAGTCTTCTTGGTTGGGATTTGTGCTGCAAGGTGGATTGCCGAGCTGCAGGCTTTGTCTTGCTGAGATCCTTATCTGTCTTTTCTAAGGAGGCTGCTTCCATTCGGCCTGTGCCTTCCTGCTTGCCTAAAGTGATTTCTCTCCTTTGTGTGAACCAGGTGGTCTCCCAGCCCTCCTTCTCTAAGAAACAGTGTTGGGGGAAGGATAAGGATCTTTGCCTTGTGGATGTCCGGAGGGGGCCTCTTTGGTACATGGAGATTACGAATTCCCTTTGTACGTCTGACCATCTTTTTGTACTGTTTGCTGGCCTGTGCAAGGGTGACATGGTGTCCAAGTTGGCTTTAGGGCACTAGATTAAGGAGATCATTGCCTCGACATTTCTGTTGCGCAACTGGCCGGTTCCGGAGGGTATGCGCACCCATTCTATCCGAGCACAAGTTTTCTCATGGTGGAGTGGAGCTTGATAGCCCTGCAGAGATTTGTCATGCAGCAGTGTGGACATCACTTTTCACTTTCATCAAGCATTACTGCTTGGATATTCACGCGTGGGCAGACACAGCCTTGGGCTCAAGGGTTTTGCAATCTGCTGTATCTTCTTCCCACCCAGTGAAGTCATAGATTTGGTATGTCTCACTAGTCTGGATTGGCCTAACAGGATGATATGGAAGGTGATATTTTACTTACCAGTTAATATCTTTTCCTTGAGTCCTGCTAGACCAGTCCAGGGACCTCAGCTGAAACTGTATTTGCTTTGGTTTTTTTTTGCTGTGGTTCACTTGGGTCCACTATGATTTTAATACTTGGCTTTCTGTTTATGCTTTCCTGTACATAGTTCTCTATTATTGATTACTCATTGTTGCCCACGATTGAAGTTGTGTGAGGCTTGCCATGTTTCTCCCATATACTTTGGGATGAATACTGAAGGGACCTCTGGTGGCTGAGTGATGTCATTGAAACCTGGGATTTTCATTGGTTCTTTATCTCCACCATTCTGCTGATAGGGGAACACAACCCAATTGTCTGGACTGGTTTAGCAGGAATCAAGGAAAGGACATTAACTGGCAAGTAAAATGTTACCCTTCTTTGCTAACTTTGGTCTTAAAATGGATAGATTCAGAAGTAATATTAAGAAACAAAATCTTTACAAAAGGGGTGATAGATGTATGAAACAGCCTCCCAGATGAGATGGTGAAGGCAAAATTCAAGAAATCCTGGGGTAAGAATGGAGGTTCCCTAGTGGCTAAGATGTCCTATGAAAACCAGAGGTTAGCAGTAGGGATGTGCATTCATTAGCATACATTGAGTTTGTTGGTGTGCCTTGTGTGCTAAATCAGTTTAATGTATGCTAACCTATTAACATACATTAAGTCAATTTAGCACACATTAAAAAGTTCTAACACTCATTGAAATGTTTTTACATAAATGAATGTGTGAAATGAACTGAAAAACAAACAAACTCCTGATAATTGGGGATAAAAGCCCAAATGAACTGAAAACGAGCTGAACTATGCACATCCCTAGTCAGCAGTAGCTTAAGGCATGCAAAAGGAAGTAAACTGGGAAGACAGATGGGCCTTAGTCCTTATAGAAACATAGAGACATGACGGCAGAAAAAGACCATGTGGCCTATCCAGTCTGCCCTTCCATATCAACTACTATAGTCCCTTTTTTTCCTGTATAGATCTCCTCTGTTTGTCTCATGCTTTCTTGAATTCAGATACTGTCCTCATCTCTACTACCTCCACAGTGAGACCATTCCACACATCTACCACTCTTTCCATAAAGAAATATTTCTGCATATTAACTTCTATGTCTATCCCTTTTCATCCTTATCCTATGTCCCCTCATAGCAGAACTTAATTTTAATTGAAAAAGGCTCCTGTGCATTTATACCATGGAGGTATCTAAACATCTCTATGATATCTCCTCTATCCCGCCTTTCCTCTGAAGTATACATATGGAGATCTTTAAGTCTGTCCTCATATGGTTTATAACAAAGAACACTGAACATTTTGGTAGCCACCCTCTGCACTAACTCCATCCTGCTTGTATCCTTTTGAAAGTGCAGTCTCCAGAATTGTACACAATACTCCAAATGAGGTCTCACTAAAGACTTATATAGAGTCATTATCAGCTCCTTTCTCCTCCTGACCATTCATCTCTCTATGCACCCAAGCATCTTTCTGGCTTTCATTGTTGGCTTTTCTACCTATTTAGCCACTTTAAGATCATCAGAAACAATCATGCCCAAGTCCACTCTTCTTTTGTGGATAGAAGTACTTCACCTCTTATATTGTATTGCTTCCTTGGATTTTTGCATCCCAAATGCATGATTCTGCACTTTTTAGTGTTAAATTTCAGCTGCCAAATTCTTGACCATTCTTCAAGCTTAGCTAGATCACTCTTCATGTTATCTACTCCTTCCTGTGTGTCTACTGTATTACAAATTTTTGTATCATCCACAAAGAGGCAAACCTTACTCGACAGCTCTTTTGCAATAACACTTACAAGAATGTTAAAAAGAATCGGACCAAGGATAGATCCCTGCGGAACACCACTGGTACCACCCTTCTCAGAATGAGCTTCATTTACCTGTACCCTTTGTTGCCTCCCACTCAACCAATTTCTAACCCAGTTATTCACTTTAGTTTCCATCTCTATGGTGTTCAATTTATTTATAAGTTGCCTGTATGGAACGATGCATCTTTACTGAAATCTAAGTGCATCACCTCTAGGGCTCTCCCGCAGTCCAAGTCTCTGGTCACCCAGTCAAAGAAAAACATCAGATTTGACTGACAAGATCTGTCTCTAGTAAACCCATGCTGCCTCAGATCCTGCAATCCACTGGACTCCATAAACCTTACTATTCTCTGTTTTAGCAGTGTTTCCATTAATTTACTTATCACAGAGTTCAGATTAACTGGCCTCTAGTTCTCAACCTTCCGCTTTTGTGTAAAGGGACCACATGTGCCTTTCTCGAGTCCTCTGGGACATCTCCTGACTCTAAAGAAGCATTGGAAAGGTCCAACAGTGGAGCTACTAGTATTTTTCTAAGTTCCTTCAATACTCAAGGATGTATCCCATCCAGCCCCATCGCTTTGTCTATTTTTAGTTTAGCTAGTTCCTTGTGAACACAGTCTTTCAAAAATCATTCAAGATCTCCTTTATTTCTGTTCCTATTTGTGGGTGTTTTCTGAGGTCCTGCTCTGGGTCCGTCATCCAAGAACACAGAATAAAATATTTGTTAAGCAATTCCACTTTATCCTCATCAGCTTCTACATATTCCTTCCCTTCACCCTTGAGTCTGACAATACCACTTTTGCACATCCTGCCCTTACTAACATATCTAAAAAAATGTCTTGTCCCCACATTTTATTGAATTGGCTATTTTTTCTTCTATTTTGTATCTTTGCTTTCCTGACTGCTTTCATAGCTTCTCTAAGTTTTTCCAAATATTGATGCTTGTCTTCTTCTTTCTGTGATCCCTTGTATTTTATGAAGGCCACCTTCTATTTCTTCACTTTTTCAGCTACTTCTTTTGAGAACCATAATGGCCTCCTTTTTCCTTTTACATTTATTTACTTTTGTAGCAAAAAGGTTTGTTGCCCTTAAAATATCCTCTTTCAGTTATGCCCATTGCAAAATGCTTAGAATAACACTGATGTTTCGCTGCCTCTTCTAGCTTATTACACAGAAATGGTTGGTATCTCACATTGAGATCCTCTTGATTTTTGGACTCTGGGAGTGATACTGAGGTCTTTTTTCTCTTATTATTCAGCTTTATTTGGTCAGTTCAATATGGCCATGGCGTCTTTTTAATTCTCAGCACCCACCCATTATAAAAATCTTAAATGGCTAGGAGTCCATATCTTGATTGAAGCAGCTTGCAATAGTAGCAGCCTTCTATAAGGGTATCCGATAAAAAAATATTTTGAGGACTGTTTGTATGTATGGGATATTGATAGAGTCCCACAGCTTTCAATGGCATAGCACATGCTGTTCATGTTAAAGTACCCACATCTGATCACTATAGTATTGGGAAAGCCAAAAACATATAAAGGTCCTGGACTAGTCAATATAATGATGTATTGACAAGTTCACAATATCTTAGATCCAAATCTTCCATTCATATACCCTCTTTCAAGGGGTAGACTTGAGATAATGAGACACACTACCATGAACTCCTACCACAAAATCAAAGTGTGGATGAAAACCTGTCTGTTATGCCTTGGCATTTAGTGGGAAAGATCTGCTCTGAGTGCCCCCTCTCCATTCCTTTTGTTTCCATCCTCTCTCTATCACTTTTGTTTCAGTGGTTTCTGCCATATTGTTCAACGAGTGCCGTGCCTACCATTCTTGACAATTATATTGTAAACTGCTTTGATGTCCAGTAGTGAAGGTGGAATACCAAGTGCACTAAAAAACAGAGGAATAATAAATATAACTACTTTAATGTATGCTTTTACACAAAGCAAGTAGATTTCCTGAGCTATTTAAATCTTGATGAATATATACAAATAAATAAAAGAATAAGAGATGATATCTTTATTATTGAACTATCACCGTATATGTTTGTGCGTTTTTGTTTTGTTTTTATTTATTAACTTTTAAAGTGGGCTAATTCAGAAACCTCCTTACCAGCTTTAGACTGAACCTAAGACCCAGTTTGCTTAAAAAAGAGGGATGGGTAATAACGGTGTCAGAAAATAATTTCTGTCATGATCATATGTACAGTTTTCCTTTTTTTTCCCCCTGATCATCATTTTTTTTCTTTGGAGATTGGGGAGTGTGTATGAAGTTTCAGAAACTGGTTTCTTCATATATGGGAAGGACAATTTTCAAAGCAAGTTGCCTAGGTAAAAAACATTATACTGGCACTAATTGTCTGAAAATGCCCATCAGTGCAGTCAAACAGAGCTTTAGCTGCATTGCAAAGTGTTCTAAGGATGTGTTTAGGCCAACAGAAACAAAAGTTTCCATGTGAATGGCTTTTACAGCAAAATTCTGCTTAAAGAAATACGAGGTGCAAGTGGCAATGCAATTTACAAAGTGAAATTGCATATTTATTTATTATTTATTTATTTATTTATATTTCTTATATACCACGCTATTATAATCAGTGCGGTTTACAGCAAGAACAAACGAACTACAATGTAATGGCACATTGAGCTTACATAGAACAGGATATTCAAAATCTTGGAGGAACTAGGGGGGAACTATATCCAGCTTATGTACATGTTACAGTAACGATTACTCTCAGTGGGTATGTAAGGAGACTGTACGAGTTCTAGTACACATGTGGCGGGTGGGGGAGGGGGAAGCTGGTTAGCCATTATCAGTGAGGGGGTGTTCAGTGGGTGGGGTTAGGTGGGGGGGTCCGAGGGGTGGGTGGGTGCTTTTCAAACTGGGAGGCCGGGTAGTGCTGCATGAACAGATGGTGTTTTAGGGCTTTCCGGAACACCACCAGGTTTTAGATGGCTCGGAGTTCTGCTGGGAGGGCGTTCCAGGCAATCGGTGCAAAAATAGAAAATGCTCTGTTGGCTGTTGACTTTGTACATTTTGTTAGAAACTTGGGGACTTCAATTGTGTTCATCTGCGGAGTTCTTCTTATTCTGTTGATTGCATGTTTGCTTGGAAAATTGTATGTCCTATTTACATGTGGACATTGCATCAATCTTTGATCCAATGCTGTTGATATCATGCTCTATATTGTGTGTTATAATATAAAATTACATTTCACATTGAACTGTTTTGCTAAAAATATATCAGTCTGCTATGATACCACAATTTTTTAAAAGTTGTCTCTGCTTCATTTTGCTGCTATGTCTGATTTTTGGTAATAAGAAAAAAGTCTTCTTTTTTGGAAGGTTAAGTGCATGTTTGTTAAACATGTCCCTTAATGCATGCCTATCAGAGTAATTTTTTACAGGTGGGAGTGAAATAATAGTCATTTTTAGGTAGATCAATCCCCATTCACAGAAATAATACATACTGGAAAACAGTGAATTTGATTTTATGATATTTGTTTTCCCTAAAATCGAGTCAGCCTGAGATTCATTCATTAATCTTGTCCATGAAAAATGTCTTTCCGGTTTTCAAAATTGTTAAAGTGTACAAACAGTTTATATTTTCTCTTTTCATTTTTCAGTCTGCTCATTCATAACAGGATGCTCGCAGCTTTTATTCTTAAGTATATTCTCAATAATTGTGCAAGAGCTGAACAGAGATCAGTGCTCCCTTATCTTCTGTTATGTTTTACACAGAGTAATCCTTCAATGAGCACAGCCTGACCTGCCATGTCTTGTGTCCTTTACTTTGGGGTGATAAAATAGAACAGAAGGATATTTGGTACCACCTAGTGTGGATGAGGCAACCCTGGAGAGCTAGGCTGCAGGACTAAGTGACTGAGTGCTAAGAAATGAAGATGAATAAGGACACAAGCAAAGAACTGCAGTAAAAAAGAAACCACAGTGCAGGGGCATTAATATATCTTCCTGAGGTTTGATGGGATACGTACTGCCTACTATTCCATCTGGCGCTTATGATAGCATGGCATATTAGCATGCTGCAAGTTCATAATGTATTCAGAGGCATCCCTTGCATACCAAATAAGGTATCGTCTTTCTCGGTGCTGCCTTTGAATTGCAATGATGTTTTCTCTTCTTCTACTGTACCATGACTGAACTCAACATTTCCTTTCTGCGAGGAATGTATTAGCTGGTGCATAACATAACTTCTCCAGTTGACTCCAAATTAGCTTTTTTTTTTTTTTTCAATCTTCTGGTGCAGTATAGTGAAGCTGTTTTGACTTTGTTTTTTTATCAAACCATGCCACTAGAGGATCAGATGTGGACCGTGAATTCTGTTATTTCATCAGTAGGACAACAGCGCTTTGTTAATTGTACATTGTAGATGTGGTGGGCTAAGGGATTCGGCCAAGTTCATAAGGGGGCATCAGTGGGACTTGAACCTTGACCTTCTTGGTTCTTCGCTGGCTCTCTGCTCTAACCATGTGTCTAGAATCACTCATTATCCAAGCATTCTTTGCTTAGTGTGCTCTGCAGTTAGAGCAGGTCTTGGCATGTGGAAGCCATGCACTGTGGCATGCATTAACTGTTAGCAGTTAAATGCGGTGGCTTTGCGCTTAGCATGTGTGAATTTTCACGTTATTAATTTGCTATGTGCAAAACCAAACTGCACTTTAGTTAAAGGGCCCCTTAGAACGTTACCATCTTATAAAAACGAAAAGAATATTTTCAAACATATGTGCTTAGAATTTTCAAACAAATTGTCTGCGCCTTTTTTGTACTCTCATCCCAGGCTGTTATTTTTTCATCTGATATATATTCTTCTCCTGAGCTCCCACAGTAACATATTGACAGCTACAGGAGATGGCCTATCTAATCTGACCATTTTCCTTACCTGTTACAGAACTACAAACCTTTCTTTATCTCCACCTTTAATTTTGCTGTCCCTCAGCTAAGGAACCCTTTGTGTTTATCTCATGATTTCTTGAACCTTAGAGCCGTTTTTGCCTCTCTCTTGCATTGCAGGGCTGTTTGACATTTCCAGCATCCTTTTGGTGACCTATTTCCTTCTATTATTTATGCATGTGTCTTTTTTAAACCTGCTTTTAGAACTTATTTTTTAACTGAAAACATGTTTTCTTTCTGTATAATATTTGTGGTATTTGAGGATTTCTCTTATACCCCCATTCTCTTCTCACTTCTAAGGGTGTGTTCTGAGTGTGTAGATATTTAGGTCCTTAAGGGATCTTTTACTAAAATACGGCAAAGGTTTTTTGTTACCTTGTGGGGATTGTCTGAATTGCCATGCAGTAACTGCAAAGCCTGTGTTAACGTTGGGGGCCTTCTACCCATGCAACTAATACAGAGAAAATACACTTAGCACACGCTAACTGCACTGTAGAGAACATGGATGGCTCACTGCCACTTGCTGAGATGGTGTTAAAAGTTCTGTGTTATCTGTTCTGTTAGTAGTTAATGTGTGGTACCACACCCGTGTTAACTGTAAGGCACAGTCCCCCCCCCCCCCCTTTTCCCTGCCCCATTCTGCATTTGTCACTTAATGTGGGGGTTAAGTGACAAACTCATGCTAAGTGTCAAGCCACTGTATTGCTCATGGGTGTGCACTAACAGCACGTGGTCATTTCCACATTAACTGGTTAATGCACTTTAGTAAAAAGGCCCCATAGAGTCTTACTGCCTAGGGCTTGTGGTATAAATACTACGCCAGTTTGGTAGCTCTCCCCAGACTGCCTATACTCTATCTATATTCTTTTCAAGATATGGCCTCCAGAACTTGGACATAAGATTGCACAGGATGTTTCATCATTATGTAGCTCCATTTCATATTCTCATCACAGACAGAGGCTCATACCAGAAATCACTACAGTCCTGGGGTTTGTTTCAAATAAGAGGGCAGCAAATCTTTAAGGTCCTTAGGAATATTTCTTCATGGAGCATTACAGACTCTATCCCACTCTCAAAACAGCAGGCTGTCTTCCAACTAAAATGTATTTATGTATTTTATTATTAGCTCACACATTTTCAATGGTACCTGAAGCGAGTGACATTTATGTTAAGTCAGTATTTCCATGTCCCCACAGGGCTTACAATCTAATTTTCTACCTGAGGTAACAGAAGGTGAAGTGACTTGTCCAAGGTCACAGGGGGACATGTTTACTAAAATGTGCACCCATAGTATGTGGTCTGGATGCAAAAACAGCACAGAGGTCCACACCTTGAGGAATTGAGTGCATCCATCCCCTTGCCACTGGTGCGTTCCTAACACTGCACCACAGTAATTTGGCATGCAGGTGCACCTAACGCCACCCATTGAGGTGTGCCTGTGCTAATGGCGACAGTCATGGTCAGTGTGCTAAACATGATGTGCTGTCAGTACCCACTTTCCACCCCCAACCTTCCCTTCTCTGCTGGTTTACATGCTAACCTGTTAGCGCAGGAGTTTCAGATTGGAGACCCGTGCTAACTTCTATTATGGCGTGCTTACCCCATGCTGAGCCCCACACTAGCAGTTAGTGCAGTTTAGTTAGCATGCCTCTAAGAGCATCAGCGGGATTTAAACCCCGTCTTCTCTGGTTCTTAATCTGCTGTTCCAGTGGCAAAATATCGAATTAATGACCCTCAAGAAAAATATTGTGCTGGGTCCCCACAGCAGGGAGGTTTAGGGGCGTGCACCACCCAAGAAAGTTTGATTTGTGCTCCCTTAATACATATTTTTCATAATGTGGGGAATTTTTTCATGTTTTTTTTTACCTATTTGTTTTTCGGCTCATGTATGCAAGCAGGAACTTAAAAATGCACATAATAGATTATACATGCATCTGTTTGTAGGTATACACATCTACAAGCAATTTGCAGGCACACTTTAAATTTGTAGACACCCAAATGAACCAAATGCATGCACACGCCTAGGGTGGGTCTACCTCAGAAGACATGGAATGGCTGTAAGTAGACCCCTTATTTCTTGGGCCCCCTACACTGTGTGACTGCGTGGGTGGAATATATACCATTGGGTTAGTCCAACTTTGAAATGTGGCCAACTGACAGATCCTAGGAAAAAAAAACATTTAGGGCCCATTTTACTAAAATCCATTAACTGGTTAACGGGCATTTTAATGCATGGCTACAGGCAGTCGGGAATGCTAAAGCCTGATACTGTCTACCTTTGCATGCTAAAATGCACGTTAATCGGCAGTCACTGGATGGGGCGGGGAATGGGTGGAGAGTGGGTAGGATAGTGCATTGCCAGTAGCACCACGGCAATTGCTGCATGCTCAGCGACAATACAGTTCCTAACATGGGTTCACCTAATGACTTTTCCATAGGAGTCGTTAAGTGATCCCAACCTAGTGGAGCGCACATTAGAAAAACCCTTCTCACGTTAGCTGCCGGGGATCCCAATAGCTTACCTGCGGTCTGCATATGATATTGCCGCGTTAATGGCAAATCCATAGCGGGCTTTAGTTAAAGAGCCTTTAGGTTTTTGTGCTCCAGTTTTATTGGATCTAATTCCTTTGGGACCCAGGGTAGAATCTAGCTATTTGTTGTTTACGAAGAAAATAAAAACATGACTGTTTTACTCAACAGTTTCAGTCATTTTAAGCTTAGTTTTTTAAACAGTATTCTGCTTACTCTGTTAGCTGAAAGTTTTTCATTTCAGTCTTCTTCGATTTTATCGTACGGATGTTATGCTTTGGTTACTTTATATGTTGTGCTGCTCTATTTTATTTATTTATTTAGCAGGCTTTTTATACCGCTTTATCATTTCAGTCAAAGCAGTCTCCGAGTGTTGTTTTGTTGTGAGTCAAATGGAATATCAAAATTACCTAAACACATTTGTTCTGTAAAGATGATTTGACAAACGGTATCTTTCTTAGAGGACAAATTGGCAGATTTCATTTGTTTTGCATGCACTAGTTGCACACTTTCATAGGATCCCTGTAGCCTTGCTTGCAGGAACACCTGCTGGAATTAGCTATTAAGATCCTTATTCTTAAAGGCACCCTTAATATCCTTTTCAGTGTCCCCCTCCTCTCTGTGGATGTTGTACTAGCCAGGAATGCTCTTTTTTTCTCTTCCCTCTCTGGAACCAAGCTTGGTGCAAGTGTACCCATTGGGCAAGCTAGTGAAACTTCCTTCTGTCCAGAAAATCTGCAGCAGACCACTAAGGTTTCTGGAGAATCCAAAATCAGGAGAAGCGAAAAAATCTGGAGACAAAACTCACGTGAGCAGCAGATCGGTAGCAGTGTTGCTGGTCCTTTTCATGTTCCAGGTCCTCTGCAAAAATCACAGAAAACAGGGAAAGCATTCAAAAGCTGTTTCATTTTCACAGGAGCTTCTGGGTCGCCAGGAGTCAGGACTGACTTGAAGGCACACATTGCATTGCATTTTTGCTGCTTTCAAGACCCTCCGGCAGGTCCCTGCTTCTTCTCCGACTGGTTCTTCTGCTGAGTGAACGCCTTGCACTCTGATGCTGGAAACCTCTCGGGGTCTCCGCATGGGATGCTGGTCGCTACATTAAATGCTGGAATGCTCCAATGTCACACTTTCCATAGTGGACATCTTAATAAATACTTCTGCTGTCACACAAAGATCTTGATTATAAGAAACATTTTTTAGGGACCACCAGATCCGTAGAGAGAGGGTCAGTTTTTCAAAGACAAACCATGTTCAAAGTGATTTCAGCACTTCAGCACAGATATCAAGTGAGTGAGACTGAAAGCCAAAGAGTGAGATTTTTCAGGCAGTCTGTCCAGAGCACAACATTGCTCGGTAAATAAAGAACCACTGCCCCCCTTGGCTCCCCTGTGGTATGGGACCAGGTGGCTCTCCTGGGTCCTCGATGGGGGAAGCAGATGGCATTTTCCAGTTTCTGCCAGAGGACTGTAAACACTGCACAGAACCCAGCTGCCGAGGTCTTTGCAGGATGGTCACAGAATCCAGCAGCTTGTCAGGTCGCTCACCTTTCGGCCAACTGCCTTGTCTGTCTCAGGTTTCCACAGCAGTGAGCTCTGGGTCAGAGAGGGGAGACGTTTTGCTCAGGTGTCCCGGCATCCCCTGCCTCCGAATTCAGGGAGCTCTCTATGGGTTGCTTCTTGCAGGGTGGAAGGCAGATGTCATTTCCATGGCTGTGTAAATCTCTGGCAAGGGGCAGGTTCAAATTTTATTCTTTATTGATACACCGTGCACTGGTTTTAAATGATAGTTGCAGAGCGCCAGGCAGTTTGGGAGACAGTTGCAGAGGGGGCCCTTTCAGTATTGAGGGTCCCACCTGGCCTGATGTTTTAGGCCTTTAAGGCAAAGCAGCTGTGAAAGAGAACAGAACTGCAGCAAAGGTTGCAACAGTGGCCTCTGACCACCAGAAGGAAAAGAGCAGTGAAGGCCAAACTGTGCATCTGTCTGGTGGCCGCAGAGAGCAGTGTAAGCTGGCAACAGGTGGACGTATGAACAGCTATCTGTCTTTGAACTGATTCTGCTGTAGCTTTTCTGGGATGGGATGGGGAGGCTGTTGATTGCAGCCCCTTTTAAGCCTAGACAGGGACACAGACATACCTTCTGCAGCCTCCAGCTGCTTAGTCGGACAACTGCTGAGCCCCTCTGGTCGAAGTCATGTTTCAGAAATTGTTTCTGCCTCCCAGAGTCTCTTGCTATTCTTTAGTCTTCTCTCTAACTCCTCACGGCTCACGATGGTGCTATGTCGGTCCCCTTTTTCTCTCTGAGCAACCC
Organism: Ichthyophis bannanicus; assembly: GCA_033557465.1. Lineage (NCBI taxonomy): Eukaryota > Metazoa > Chordata > Amphibia > Gymnophiona > Ichthyophiidae > Ichthyophis > Ichthyophis bannanicus. The sequence goes on along the minus strand of CM066031.1, from coordinate 1,623,393,597 downwards.
AGAGTGTCTGAATATTTTAGAGGAGGAATTCTTTGCATGACGGCATAAAGTCCCCTTCAATCATATGTATCTCAGCCTCTCTAGTTCGCTCCATCTCTGTAGAGTTACCACCAATATGTAATCTCCACAAGAGACACACAGCTTAGTAAGAGATCCAGTGGGTTCCTATAAGTGATTTATGCAGAAACATTATTGCTGCTTTATATTCTGTTGGCATTAATAACTCTACAGAATCTTGAACAAGGATTGGTAATAATTGTTTGGAATATTGATGAGACCCTACTTGTGAACCACATTATAGTTTCATTGACTCCTTACAGTAAAGCTGTTCAGAAATAAAGGCATGGAGGTGGCGGTGTTGTTAAGTGCCGTCAAATCAATGTCGATAGTTGTCCATGCTTGTGACTGGGTTTTCTTTGCAAGGTGCGATTGGAAGTAAATTGCCATGCCTTTAGTAGCCGTGAATAGTACGAGATAACATTTTATAGACAAAGAATGGGGTATCTGTGTCTGAAAGAAGTATTGGGGACAACTATGGAGAAAGTATGTCATATGACTGAGCAATATGAATGCAAGGGATGGGTAAAGAGAATGTAGATGTAGAGCAGAGGAAATGATTTGGGGTATAGATGTTAACAAAAATCTTAAATATCTGTGAAAACTCATGGATACCATATCGAGCACCAAAAATTCAGGATCTGCTGCATAGCAGAAAAGACACTGCAGTGTCCAGACTGAGATGTGGAAATCGGGGTTAGAATTCTTTGTACCATGTACCTGCTAAAATGTAACGGGAGCTGGTGTACTTCATTTACATATGTGTGCATGCAGATTTTTAACATGTATATGGCAACTGCTTGTCAGACCAGTTTAACGTGCCCACTAGGTCTTTTATGCATATCACGTTATTGTGAGGACTGAACAGTTTAAGACCCTATAGTTCACACATAGACCCTTCTACTTCTGGATTGCTCAATAAACGTTTCAGTTCTGGATTAGTTAGGCAGGTTTCACTCCCCTTTCTATTCATGCAGATTTAATTCAGCATTAGTTAGTTCAGGAATAGCTAATTCAGGACTACATCTACTTCCCAGTAAAGCATAGTTAACACAGCAATAACGAAAACACACCCACTGTTCAATCTCGATTGTTAATGCAAACAGGGAGTGAGTCTAGGACAAAACTGCACTAGGACCAGAATTAATAGACTGTGTGAAAACAGTAATAGAGTTTGGACAGAAATATCAGCTTTTCTTTTGATAATAAGTGTAGGGTTGAGAAGTTGTTAGTACACATATGATTCAATTAGTGCATCTTAACAAATTTAAGGAGCCATTTACTAAAGTGTGGTAACATTTAGCAGTTGATATGTATTAGTTACAAATATCTGCCTAGGTAAATGCAGGGCAGACATTTACCGCACGGTAAATGCATCAGCCAATAGTACAGTAAGGACATCCACACTATCTGTATGCAGTTAGTGTGGCCTGATGCATAAAAAAAAAGATTCCACCTCCATGAATATTCTTTTTTTAACTTTATTTCTTACTGAGAAAAACAGCCTCATACAATAACATCTAAAAGGAAAGCAAGCAGTGATTACATCTTAATCCCCTACCCTCCTCCCCATCCCCCTTAGTGACCTCATCAGCTGCTCATCCAATATTCTGCACAAGCACACTCAAACCCAAAATTCTTATCCCTCTCCTTCCAACCACTTCCACACCACCTTCTGTTGCCTTCTCCCCTTCTCCAAAGTGCCCTTTTTAGTAGCTGTAAGGAACTGCAGGGCACAAAAGTCAGACATACGCTTCATGAAACTCTCCACTCTGGGCAATTGGGGCTTATTCCTGTTCACTGCAATACATTGATTCAACACCCCCTATCCATCTCAGCCATCCCTGCAACCTGCTTATGTAACAAAAAATACAGCAGGGCATCTCGGGATGTATGACCCTCCCGGCAACCCCACCACATATGCTGCAAAGTGCCTACCTCCTCACACTGCCTCCAGCATCTTTCCGACTTCACCACCCCAGCTTTATAGAGCCATACCAGTGACAAGTACCACCAAAAGAGAACCTTGTAACCATTCTCCACAATATTAGCCCCAAGGGACAATTTAGAGATCCCCTGGATAATTCCCTGCCAGTCCTCTTCCTCCCATATTACCCTTAAATCCCATTCCCATTTCAACATATACTGTGTTTTGGCCTCCCTCTCCCCCCCTATCAAACCCTTGTACAGCTTGGATAATGTCCCTTTCCTGGAGGAAAGGTCCATAAACCATTATCAAGAAGGGACCCAGGATATCAATGTTTGACCCAGTACAAGCATTGCGGAACCTGTGTCTTTTGGGGAAACTGCTAGGTACGTATGACCTAGATTGGCCACTGTTGGAAACAGGATACTGGGCTTGATGGACCTTGGTCTGACCCAGTATGGCATATCTTATGTTCTTATGTTCCCAATGCTCCCAAACACTGCGCCACAAACGAAGATCTACCGCAGCCTAAATCCTCTTGAACACCTCTCCGCTGCAGAAAGTGTTGAATTTGAAGATACCCATAAAAATCCCTTCTCTCAACTCCAAACAGATCCCTAAGACCCTCAAAAGGTGAAATATTCTCCTTGTGTTATCTGCGATAGATAAGTCTTTATTCTCCCATCTCCCCAGAAGTTGGGATCCCAGATCTCACCATCCCAAAAACAGGTGTGAAGTGCGATCAGAAGCAAGAAACCTTTCCCCACACTAATTCCTTCCTATATTTAAATCACATATCTAGGTTATGTTGGAGAAAGGGGCTGCCCGACACTGTGCTCTTCTTTTCCCATAACAACACCTCTAAATTGTCCCCCTCTCCTCCCCGCCAAGCCCTTTCTAAGCCCTGTTTGTCACCCTTCCGGATACAGGGTGGTGACAAATTCCCCCATAAATCCCCTTTAATTGCACCACTATATAATATTTCCCTAAATCAGGATGCCCCAACCCTCCCTCCCTCTTAGCTCTTTACAAAAACCTTCTGGCTACCCTTTAGTTTTCTTCTGGACTATCTTCAGAATCTTATCTGGCACAGTTATTGGCAGTGCTTGAAAAAGATAAGGAAATTTCGGGGTGAACATCATTTTGACTGCTGCCACACATCTGAGCCAGGACAAATGCTTGTGTCTCCACTCCCTCAGCATACCATCTACCTCTCGCAGCTCCTTCTTGTAGTTTAGATCAATTAATCTTTGTGATTGCTACCCAGCTGAATCCCCAAATATTTAATCTCCTTCCCTGCCCACTTGAATGGGACGTTACTCCTGAGGTGCGACTCCAGCTCCCCTGAACCATTGAGTTCAAATTTAATACTTTCACCAATTTAAGCAAAACCCAGATAGTTGCCTGCATTCTTTCATTTCCCACTTAATCAAGGGTAAGGAAATTTGTAGTCGGGACACTGCCAAGATAATGTCATCTGCAAAAAGGGAGATTCGGCACTCTGCCCACACATTCTGATATCCCTAATATCTCTGTTCATCCTGATGTGCTCCACCAAGGGTTCAATTGAGAAGGTAAAAAGCAACAGGGACAGTGGACATCCCTTCCTCACCCCTCTCTCTATCTGAAAAAAATTTAAAATACCTGCCATTTACCCAATGATAAAGAGCACCTATCCAACCCAAAACCCTTGCTCGAAACCCATCTTTTCCAACACCCTAAACATAAAATCCCTGGACACATGATCGAAAGCCTTTTCCACATCTAGGGCCAACAGCAACATTTGGTCCTCCTTCTGTCTCGCTGTCCAGATAATGTTCAAGACTTTCCACACATTATCCGAGGCCTGTTCACCAGGCATAAAGCTCACCTGATCTTCATGTACAAGGCAGCATACTACTCTATTCAAGCGGGTTGCCAGGATCTTTGCCAGCAATTTCACATCCAGATTGAGGAGCAATATGGGGTGGTATGAAGCACAATCTCGGGCATCCTTCTCTTCCTTTGGGATATCCACCAACAATCCCCCTTCCCTTCACTCATTAAAAAGCTGTATCAGGGGACCAACTAACAAATTCTCAAACTTCTTATAAAAATGAACCACACACCCATCCAAGCTGGGACTTTATCTAATTTAAGAGACAAAATTTATTTATTTATTTATTTATTTATTTATTTAACATTTTTTATATACCGTCTTTCTACAAATCAAGACGGTTTACATAGAACGTTTCAAGGCAGTGTGTTTCAACTGTTTACAAAGAACAAAGTAACAAGGATACATAAGTGAACAATATGAACTAATTACAATGATCAATGATCAACTATTTACATATGTATATATATAGAACTACAGATAGTTGTATTATAGGGTTTGAGGGAGCATGGGTGGGGAGGTAGCTGTAGAGGGTTAGGTACTAGGGTGGTAGGGAAAAAAAATATTGTGCCCAATATTTTCCCACCTTATTCCCCCCCTCAGAATATTCCTGTTTTAACATCTTCATCCTATAATAGATGTCGTCCATGTCCATCGCATTTAACTGGGATCAGATTGCCAAAACCAGCCCTCTTCATCTCCCACTGAAGTCTCTGACATCTGCGTCCTCCAACTCCTGCAGTTGCTTCTGCAACTACCAATGCTTCTCCCCTGTTTCCTCTTAATCCCTGCTCCCCACTTACACTGGAAGACCCATTGCTTCAGGGGCTCTGCTTTCCGTAGGACTTTTTTCCAGTGCACAAGGCTATCAAACAGATGAATGATGCCGAGTGGGAGCTGGGGTGCAGGGGTTCGCGCTATGTCTTGCCTATACCCTCTTGCCCCTGAGAAGAAGTTAGTTGCTCAAGCTCCAAATTAGATGCTCGGGTGATGGCAGTCACCAAGAAGACCACCATTCTGATGGAAGGTTGCGCCGTGCTTCGGGACTTGCAGGATCGCAGGCTGGAAACCATGCTTAAGCAGACCTTCGAGGCGAATGCCCTCAATCTGCAGACCTCAGTTTGTGGTCCTTATGTGTCCTGGGCTTGTCTCCACTGGGCCCAGGTACTTATGTCCTCCGGGGCTGACTCAGATGAGATCCTGTTGGAATTGGGGGCAGCCTATTTGGCTGACGCCTTCACAGTTAGCATGGAAATCGGCCCACGCTATATGTCATGGCTCCATGCTAGCTGTCAACACGTGTCCCAGCAAGCCTTCAGCACATACTAGAAAACACTCTGACAGATAACACCCTTTAGTAAAGATCCCCATAGTCTCATCAATATGGGCAACACATAAGATTATAGCAAAACTGTTGGAAATTAGATACAATAATTTGGACATTTGAAGATAATTTTATAAAGGGGGGGTGTATGTTTTTAAGCAGCAAGTATGCACCTAAACTGGGGTTATTTGAGTCATTAACGCATGCATGTGGCTACATAGGCATATTAATAACTTCTTATAAAATACCGACCAGTATAGCAGTACGTCATGCTCTGTGACATGTATTTTGCGCACAGAAGAACACACAAAGGTTATAGAATTCGTTAACATAATGAGTTCTTGAAAAATTCAGGTAAAAGCATTTACTAGCTCTGTGGTTAGTGTAAATACCTGGCCTTAAGGTGGGATTTTTGCAGCATGGACTAGTATTTTACAAAGATAAGTAGGCATCTGCTTGTTTTTATAAAATAGGCTTAAAACAGACATCTTCCAAAGTGTTTTGACTAGGCATCCTAATCAAAATTACCCTCCACAGTTCTGCTTTTTATGAAAATTTACAATGGTCAGGAAATTCATGATTATATCTAGAGATTTCTGTTCTTCATTGTTTATAAATTGTCAATGTAGGTGTTTGTTTTCTGACTAAGTAGGGATTCTTTGAGGGTACAAAAAAAGTCAATGTTTTGATGCACTGTTGCTGCTTATCTTCTCCGGTGAAATCTGGTATGTATGCTTGTGACACATAGAACCCAAGTTTTAGCGGCAACAGCTAGCACCATTAGAGTGGATAGCTGTTGCTACTGAACACTAAACTTTGATATTCAGTGTCCGGGTCATATCCAGCCACTGACATTGAATATCCAAGTCAACCGTGTAAGCAGGAAGCTATCCGGACAGCAGTGATGTTCAATCGCTGTACGGTTAGCTTCATTAGCAAAAGTTAGGAGAGCCTTTGCTGCGCCTGACTTTCACCACCGCAGGATAACCGGGCAGCAACTGAATATCGCAGCTGATCGGTTATCCCTGGGTACCGCCCATGGAAAGCCCCCAACATGCTCCAGTGCTAACCAGTTAGCACCGGGGCGGGTAGCGGTGGTACCTGCAGATATTCAGTGGCACTAACCATGTTACTGCTGCTGAATATCCCCCTTAGCGGCATTTACATGGTTTGCAGATCGGCAAATCGTGTAAACGCCTTTGAATATCAGGCTCTATCAGTATAAGCCACAAAAACCCAAGTGAAGGATACAAGATGGGCCAGGGAGGAATAAGAGAATAGAAGCGGAAATAGTGTTTTATTGGGACTTAGTCAGTAAACACCTGTTTAAATATTTGTGCATTATGGTGTGTTTTTCATGTTTACGGGTTAAAACCTTTAATTAGCAGCTCTACTAGCCCCGCTATCAAGAGTCAATACTATTTTGCACTGCCACTAGAGGAAAAAGAAAAAAAAATGACAAATAAAACACCTCACAATTACCCAAAATAAAGAAGGAAACATTTTTTTCCTTTAGACTTGAAGTATTTACAATTTTGGTACCCAGTAACATTCACTACTGCAGCCTGAGCACTAGACCTGTCCTCTCAGTCAGTTTTATCTGGGCTTCTTTCTCGTTCTTACGGGGTTAGTTAAATGCTTCCTAAATATTATTAAAATGTGATAAAAGTTTGCAGTTACCTCATAGTAACTGCAACACTTCTGCATTAATTATTGGGGCCTTCATCAACATTGATGCAGAGAAAATGCAAGTAGTGCACATGAACTGCACTGCAGACAATGTAAATGCCAGTTTGGGGTAAGACTTTGCTGGGGAGCTGCTCAATAAAAGGCCTCATTAATGAAAAGAGAATGAGGCTTAATTGGGGGTACGCAGGGATTATTGGTCCACTACGGATATGGAGTTCCCAGGTGGGGGAGGGGGGTCTTGGATGCTTGTCAAGGGTTAGGGCAAGAGAATAGGCTCGCCTATGGTAGAGGAGGTCTTGGACATGGGTAAAGTGATCCTTTTAAGAACCTGCTACCTGTGGTATTAGTTTCAATGAGGGGCCCCAAGCCAAATTTTGGGGACGGCCCCTCATTGTTGTGACAGCACTGGTATGCCCTCTTCCCTGTGATGTGCCCCCCCCCCCCCCGCATGCAATGCCTCCCCCTGCACAGTGCCCCTTCTGTGGTGTGTGCACCCATACAGCAAACTCACTTTGTTTCCCACGCTGCCTACGTCCAGGTCCAGGGGTTGTTCTCTTCTGGGCCAAAGTCTTGCTGTGCAGCCGTTATTGTAAGACTCTGGCCCAGGAGTTAACAGTGCTGGGCCTGGAGTGAAGACAGCATGGCAAAGAAAGTAAGTTTTATGTGTGCTCATGTGGGAGGTGGCACGTGGGCAGGTGCAGATGCAAGCAACGATATCATTGAGTAAGTCTCCTTCCCGCTCGGGGCAGCCCATATTGCGGGGGCTGTTTTACTTAAAGGTCCCCACAGATTAATAAACTCGAGTAATTAATAAAGTCGAGTAATTAAATCCCAAATCCTAATCCACACCCATACGCAGAACATCGCTAAAATGAAAATCACGGTCCTCATTTAAAAGCTGCCCTAAAGATTTGCAGTTAGTGTTAGGAGCATACCCAGAATTTTGCCGTGCAGTTAACAGAGAAAATTGTGTTAACTCCATGGCAGGTAACGCAGCGCAGTTAGTCGCAATACCTCTTGAGCTGATATTGATTGTCCTGCATCCTCTGTCACAATAACTGTTAGTGCGTGCTAATGACCTCACAATCCCCACCCATTCCGTGCCCATTCCAATTCCACTTAAGCATTAGGGTCCTGACAGTGAAAGTTGAAAGTTATGCTCCTAAATCGTTTATCGTTCATTCATTCTTGATATATCGCCCTTAGTGGAGACATACAGAGTGGTTCACAAATACAGTTTAAAAGCAGATATAGAAAAGAAATTGACCTCTTTAAAAACTGACCAGGCTAAGTGCCTTCATTTTTATTTAAAATTTCACTAAACTCTTATAGGAGCATAAAAAGTGAGTGGCAACAGGGGCGGATTTAGGGCGGGGAAAAGAAGTTAGGCGCTAAGCACTGATTTTCAACACTAGGTAACTAAATTAGCCTCATAGATCTAGGCAGATGAAAGGCAGGCCTAAATGTTGGCGCTCAATGTTTTTTGAATATCGGGCCCTAGCTGTTTAATGTGGAAATCACCACATGCTGTTAAGACACTGCATTAACTGTCCAGCACAGCATTCCCTCCATTCACCAATGAACACGGCATAGTAAACTGGCCTCCATATGTACCACGGTTTGTTAATATGAAAGACATTGTGTTTAAATATGAATGTCAACCAGTCGTCAGCAGGATCCAAAGTCCTTTTCTGAATGATCACTAGCCATACGACATCCTCATATTAGAAAAGCCCTGCCTTTGGACTGGCAGTACTTAGCCTACTAAATGATATAAGCAAAAGGGAGCAGGTACTGTTCCGACACTGAACTGCATGGTACTAGGCAATTACTATGCAGAAGCAATTTGGCTTTCCTTGAAGAGTGTCATGGAAATAAAGGCATATGCTTTCTCGTGGCTGTACATTCCATTTATCTACTTGATTGGGATGCATCTAATGTGTTCGCCGTGCTTTGAAGCCTCCGAGCTTGTCAGTTCAGAATGATAGCGTTCTTGAAAGAGCCTGATCCAAGTTTACCAAGGGTTTGTGTCATCATAGAAAACGAGTGCTTTGTAAGCGAAAGCCAGCTGCTTCATTCGGAGTGCTGATTTCCCCCCTCCTTTCATATCCTTGCCTAAGCGCAGCTGTACTAAATGTGACCGCTCTCACAAGATGTGCAGATGTTCACAGTTCTGTAGGACATCATGAAACATTTCAAGAATCTTGTAAGTGCTGACTAAACTTGGTTGAATTACCCACACCACCTCCTCCGCATTCCTACTGAACAACATTAGCGAGCCCAAACGCGCGGAAAAGCAACACGCTTGTCTTAGTAAGAGCTGTAGGAGGGGCAGGAGGAAAACTAATCTTAAATCAAAAACTTGTAAAGATAAAACCAAAAAGAACTGAGCCTAAAAAGGTCATCATTACTATGCAGATGGCTGTAATTGGAACTGTAAACGGATGCGAATATGAAGAAAATTCACATTATATATCAAAAGAAGTCATTTTCCTTTTCTTTGCTTTCTGAGACATATCTGAGATTAGCTGAAGAATTGCACTAAACTAAGAAAAAGGAATAAAGTTAACACTCAAAATTAAAATAAATTTTCCAAAGTGCTGGTCCACTCATTACATCTTATTTTTATAGTAATTAATTTAGATGCATAATTAATCATTACAACTGATAAGTTCCTATGAGGATTTCCTTCAGCAAGTGAAATTAGATGCCCAAAAAAAGTTTCACTACGGGTACCTCAGCAAAGTGGTCCTTCATGCTAGCTCCTTTTACAAATACTGAAGTCAATTTCAAGCAAGATGAACTAGATTTACAATTCTGCTTTCCCCAAACCCTGATGCACTCGTGAAGAGGCAGCTCAATCCCCCTTTATAATGTACTTGGCCTTAGGGTGATGTCGGTCTGGAAAGTGGCGTGTGAACATCAGCATGCATGTGCACCTTGCTGTGAACACCTGACAAATGTGCAGGGCCAAGGGGCTGTGTAGGGACTCCTGGTGGTGCAGGGTCATTTGGCTGTAAGGCCCAGCAGGAAGGAGAGTTGGGTAGGACGAGGAAATGGGGGGGGGGGGGTTTGCACAATTTTGGTACAGTTGGAAGTGGAAGAATGAGGTTGCTAGGCTGGACCAGACGCTAGAGTGGGAGACGGCACCGTCTGGGAATAATTTTCTGGGGTCAGACTTAGATAAGGGGACCCACAGTGCCTATGGGGAATTTGCATGCATACCAATTAATCAAGTTTTAATAAATACTTCTTTGACTTTAAGCAATTTATATAAGAATTGTCCAGGTTTAAATTAGCAAGTATACATGATTACTAAACAAAGCATGCAATAACAATGCACCTTTTGTTGATATTTGACATTGTAATTCATTTTTATATTATGAGTCTTGGGTTCCTTTTACTGAAGTACATTAGGTTTTTGCAATTGATGCACATTTAGTGCAAAAAGTAATGCATGGCAATTGCATCCACTGTGCAATAACTGCCTGGAGCATGTCCAGCATGTGCCCTGCAGTTACCACATTGAATGGTATCCTAAAGAGAGGCAGCAGCATTCAGAATTAATGTGAGTGCACTTATTCCACCTATTGAGATGGCATTAGGTGAACCTATACCAATTGCAACACTGACAGTTAGTGTGCGATATGTACCCCTCCCTATCTGCAGTGTGCTCACCACACCCAGGCTTTGCCGTTAACCCACTTATTCCACACTCAAATGCGTGTTTGCCAGATAGGCACAAGTTTGCTAAATTGTGATCCACTTTTGTAACTAATGGCGGAATTAGTATAGGTAGCACCGTGTCGCAGTATCTGTTGGGAACATCCACAGCATTTCCCCAGCAGATACTGCAGTGAAACTGCAGGGATCGTGGTCAGGCAACACCGCAGATGCAGCCTTTGCCACCCATTGAGGTAGCATTCAGTGCACATGTGGGGTCTGCAACTTTGGAGATTATTACGTGATGTTGACATCCGCAGTAATCACACATTGCAGGCATGCCTACTCTCCATCCTAATTCCATCCACTTCCTGCCCAAGCCTGCAGCTACTACACAAAATGCAGACTTTGCAGAAAATCGCTGCGATATCTGCATTTGGCCCGGGTTAGCTGCTACCATGGTGCACTTTTCCCATATTATTGCAGTATTAGTAGCTAACATGCTTTAGTAAACATACCTCTTAGTAGACAATTGGCCTGTTTTAAGAGTCATGGTCTCATGGTATCTATTACTGCAAGTCTGAGCATGCAGTTAAAGAGCGCCAAATTGCACGTTAACTGCATAGCACACTTTAGCAAAAGAGCTCTTATGGGCCCGATTCCAAGACGCCACTAGCGGGGCTGTATGTCCCGGTAAGCTGTCCGTGCTGCAGGGAGGACGTCCCCCACAGTGATTCAGGGGCACACCAGGCCATTTCAGTGGCCAATCCTGCAACCGCGGGAACATCTAGCTCCCACGGTGCAGAATTGGGTAGGGTCAGAGCTTGTCCTGTTTTGGGACATCCAGACGGCTCAGATGTGCCCCTTCCTGAATTGGGCTCCACATGTATTGTTTTGATCAAATATATTTGTCTCAATGGTACTGTATGAGATTGTACTCTTGTAATTGCATACTACTAAGACCTTTTGAGAAATTCATAAATTCTGCCATTTTATTTTACAAATAGAAATATTCTATATACCATGGATGCTAATTACCAGAACTATACATAGGTTATTCAATATATAGTTATTTATATATTTATCCTCTTAACCAAGACTGAACATATATTTTGAATGCTCAGGCACCTGTCAAAACTATTTAGGGTCCTAGCACCTGTTACTAGTAACATGTTACTATTTAGTTATACCACATCTGTAAATAGTCTGTATATAGTTTCCCCGTTTGATCCAAGTTCCTTCCCTTGTTATCTGTAAACTCATGCATGTTGATTGTACTGAGATTTTTGTTCGATGTGAACCGCGCTGATGCCGAATAGTGCGGTATATAAGAGAATGTAAATAAATAAATAAATAAATAAGGGAAATGTTATTTTTACTTTTTTGCTTTTATTGATGTTGCTGTTTTTCTTGTTGCTTTGTTTGCCTTATTTTCTTATTTTGCTCTCTTTGGTCTTTATTTATAAAAACATAAAATACCTACTCTTCTTGAGTATAACTCGAGTTATGAGCTATGAACACAAAAATGTGAGCTAAATCAAAATAGATAAAAAATAACTGAATTTTCTTTGCTTGGCATTCTAAATTACCTCTTTTAATCTGCTTTTCCTTTCATCTTTATTTCTGTTTTGCTTTTCTAAATTTTAGGCAACATGTGCCAAATTTTAGATGCCTCGGTGAACTTCCTTTTAGGATATTTCAAATTCTGTCTCCTGATGTATATGGTTGCTCAAATGACTGTTTTAACATGACAACTACTAGGCCTACATATGACTTGTTAAACTTCTAATAATGATCCTGAGTGTTGGTACTGATTTATAAATATCCTAAGTGATGTGCATATTACTAATCGTCCAGACTCATGTGACGTGAAACACAGCAAAAGCAGTCTATGAAGGAAAATATGAAAGAGGCTAAAGTTTTATGTACAGAAAGTCTAAAATAAAGAACAAGGGGAAGATCACATTTTTTCAATCAGTATATCATTTTTCATTAAAAAATGCTTAAAGGTATCTTATATCAGTTATATCAACATCATATGGTAAAAACCATATGGGATCTGCAGGCTATTTCCTATTGACCTAAATTAGCCACTGTCAGAGAAAAAATGCTGAGCTTGATCGACCTTTGGTTTGCCACATGCATGTTCCCAGTATAAGGTCTACCGACACTCAATATTTTAATCATAGACACCAAAGACCTGATATTCGAACATCACAGTGGTCAGCTGCAGTGCTTAAATATCGCCAAGATATTCAGCAGCGGTGTCTGGAAAGGAGCTGCCTCTGGATATCTGGACTGAGCAGCGCCATTCAGATAAATGGAACAGGTAAACGTAGATCGACTATTTACATTATCGGAATATAGAAAGACTAGGGGACATGCAATGAAGCTACAGGGTAAACTATAAGAGAAAATATTTTTTCACTCAACGTGTAATCAAACTCTGGAATTTGTTACCGGAGGATGTAGTAAAAGCTGTTAGTGTAGCTGGATTTAAAAAAGGTTTGGACAAGTTCCTGGAGGAAAGGTCAAAACCATTATTAAAAAGGGACCCAGGATATCACTGCTTGACCCAATACAAGCATTGTGGAACCTGTGTCTTTTGGGGAAATTGCTAGGTACTTATGACCTAGATTGGCCACTGTTGGAAACAGGATACTGGGCTTGATGGACCTTGGTCTGACCCAGTATGGCATTTCTTATGTTTTTATGTAAATGCCGGAACCTACCCAGCCAGCACCTATCCAGATTGCTACTTAGGACGGCTTTTCTTGAGGCCTAAGCTGCCCAGATAAGTACCAACTGAAAATCCAGCAACGGATTAAGTTGGCACTTACACGGATTGCGCCAACACTGCCCGCGCTCCGCCCACAGACTAATCGGATAGTGCTGGGGCAGTCTGTGAAAATATTCAGCAGCACAATCTAGATAGTGCTGCTAAATACTGCATTTGGTACCCTTAAATGGACAGCCTCCCTTTGGCCGGCCAGTTATGGATTCTGAACATTGGCCCCCAAAATATTTTACAAAGCAATTACAATGAATTCCAATAAAATATATAGTCCATAGTTTCATAAAGGAAAGTCCTATTTAAGTAAAAATCATTACAAATCATATCCTGTATCTTTAAGGGGCTGGGGTCTATTTACTGGGCCCCTTTTACTGAAGCCTGTAAACTGGTTAACATGCATTTTAACATGTGGCAACTGGCAGCCAGGAACAGTAGCGTGGGTGCATGCTAGTCGCTGCACGCTACAATGCATGGGATGGGGCAGAAAAGGTATATACATGGCAAGTACATTACTGCGAGGTGCCAGAGCAGTTGTCATGCACCCAGCGGCGACATGGTTCACCTAATGACTCCTCTGTGGGTGCCAGGAACATACTGGTCATGGCCGTGACAACTAACCTGGAGGCTTTGCATTTAACATGTGTTGGTAACGCATGTTAAGTGCAAAACCTGAATGGACTTTAGTAAAAGGGCCCCTAAGTTGTCTTAGCTGTTGACTTGTCAGTTAATACACACTGACAGCATAGCCACCAGCCACCTTGTTACCCTTGAACGGGCATTATGGGGCATGGTCACTCAGCTGCTGTAACAGTTGGCATTTAGCATGCACTAAGTGTTCTGCAATAACCGTTACCGCACACGAAATATGTGACTGTACTAAGAATCCCAATCTAACTACTCAGCGCAGGTTGGAGTGGAAACTGAGAAGTTGTGGGGTGAAGTGTGCACATTGTAGTTAACGCAGGCTAACCATCAATATTGCCCTTAGAGTGGGTGCCGTTACCACCACCTCAGTGGGTGGCCTAAAGTGCACCCATAGTGATAGCGGCAAGCTGCTTAGTATGGAGGCAGCATGGAACCTGCACTAACTCCTGGGGACATGCTGAGTATCTATAATTCAAGGTCCAAAGAGTCCCCGAAACATGCTGTGTTTCAGCCAATAAGCCAGACGGTCTTGTGGCAAATGTTTGGCAGCAAGCAAAACATATACAAAAATGATAATTAAATCACGAGTGTAGGAAAATGTGTTGAGATACTGAATGTAGAGTTGTTCACACCAAGTACTATTAATGGTTTCCACCTCAAGTCTAATGCGCTGGCAGACTGCCACTACAAATTAAGAAAATCCACTAAAAATGTTGTTTAACCCCACTTCAAATCACATGGTGCAGCTCATTACCAGTCCCAAGGAACACATTTCTCTATCAGAGCCTTCTAGAAGTCTTCATTAAGCTAAGGCCGGAAGGAGCAGCCACACTCATTATGGAAATCCACTGCTGTCCAGTTTGTAGTAGGGCTGTCCCTAGATCACCTCCTCTCAATTTGGATCCAAGTTGTTGCCTAACCAGATAACAAAGCTCATCCCAACTGTCAGAAATATAAATGCCAGAAAATTGTAATTACGTTTGAAAACAATAATTTTTGGTGTCTGTTATGACAAAATTGAATGCCTGTGGTATAAAATATGATTGAGATGAAACTTCTTCAGATATATTGTAGCAAAAGCTGTATTCCTTTTAATATCTATTGCACGTATTCCTTTTTCGTAGCAAGGACACTGACAGCTTGGATTGTGGCATAAGGTCAGAAATAGCTAAACATGTGCATGTAGCAAAATAGAATGTACAGACGTCCTAACCAATGTTCCTGCGACGCTGCGTGGGAGTTCTCTGCGCTGCCGCTGCTGCGATACCGTGCTTTTAAGTGTGAGGTGCAGACAGTGCAGCACTGGTAGAGGACTCCCACGTAGCTTCGCAGGAACGTTGGTCCTATTCAGGGCGAGGAGGCAGAACAACCTAAGTGGCCTCTGTGGGTTGGACATCTTTATATTAGTAGTATGTTGTTTAAAAAGATAGAGGGTCATTTAAAAAGGTCTAGTTGTGATTTGGACGTCTGAAGACGTGCATGCCGACATGTCTCTGTAGCTATTCCACAGATGTCTCTGGGGCAGGGATGTCCAAATAGGTACGGGGGTGTGATTGAGGCATGTCTGGGGAGGAGCAAGGGACTTAAAGGTTGCCATTTGATCTCAGAAACATCCTTGCTTATACCCACTCCAGGCATGAATAGCATCAGGACAGTGCTTGTCTTCACCTTAAAGCATCCAGAGAGTATATAATTAAGTGACTGGCCTTAGATCGCAAAGACCTGCCCTGGGATTTGAACCCAACCAGCCTGCTCTTATGCCATTTCCCTAACCATTAGGTTATTAAACATCTTGATTCTGAATTGCTATCCTGGGGATGTCGATATAGATGTTTGCTATATGTGCATATCACTATTGCTTAGGTCGAATTTCCAGAGGGTTATAACTAACAAACAAACAATGGATTCCCTCTAATGATATTGAGAGTATGCTGATGAACTCTGCACTTTTTTTTCTTTTTTTATATTATATAAAAAGGTGAAAAATGGTCTCAGACTCACATTGGCAAAGCCTGAAACTTTCAAAAGCAGTGTGCCTTATCGCATCAACGACCATAAATATTCACTCTTTTGTTTTAGCAATGTCTTAGAAAAATTGTGCTTTTTCCATTCAACAGACTTTTCTCTAATCGTTAACTATTTTCATGAAACAGGTTTTGTATAATGAAGATTGTGCTTATCTTAAATCTGTTGGTATAGTTCCCGAACGCCACCAAATGGGTACCGCTTTTGCATTTCGAATACTTCTTCAGGGGGGAATTTTAAACCAGCACGATCTACAAATACATACACGATCTACAATATCATTAGAGGGAATCCATTGTTTATATGTGCATATCAGGCAAGTCCACGTTTCCAAATCATGCCTGAACATGCATGTGCCTGCTGTTTTTTCAGACATTCTGGCTTTGCCGTCCCAGACTGCACTTGGATGTCCCATTCTGAAGTGTGCCTCATAGTGTTCATGGCCTGCATTTTGTGGTTATTAGGTTGTTGTTGTGCCTTAAAATAAATAATTCTTGAAAAAAAACTACAGAGCTGCTTTTGCTATGAATGTCAGTAGTTAGTGGAAATCTTTTATCGCACCATTTATAATAAGACAGAATATTCAAGGTGTTTGCTCACATATGCTTACCAAGAGCATAAAAAGTACAGTCAATCCCAAGACCCTGTTTCAAGTAGTGGCCAGTCTTAATCACTTGCAAGACATGTCCAGCAAATCCTGCTGGAGAGAGTTCCCTCTTTCCTGGCAGTAAGAGGCGGCATTCCGCAAGTCGACCAGACTAATAGTTGTTAATGGACCTGTTCTGAAACTTGGCCAAACCTCCTTTTTTTAAATCCAGTTATGCTACTTACTTTGACCATATCTTCTGGCAACATATTCCACTGCTTAATTGTATGTTGACAAACAGAACACTTCATTAAATTTGTTTTCAGTTGTCTAGCTTCTTAATTAATTTACTCAGAATGGATTATTCACCCTTTCCAGAAAGAAAGAAAGAAGCCAAAAAGCAGACGAAAGCAAAACAAATAACAACAACTGAATACTTGTATCAAATTGGCAAAAAAATAATAATTCTAGTGAATCTTTTGGATTAGTAATAAAACATACGGTAGAGGAAATCCTTCATGTAAATGATGCAGTTAGAACACATCCTCTTTGCTTCTTGCTTACGTTATATTTTTATTTTTTTCATTTCCTACATTTTTGACACCCCTGAATTGTATTTCTCAAACAGTGACCATGAGCTCATATGATTTAACCGCCTTTCTGCCTATTCATATGCAAAAGCTTCTTTCATAGGGCTGGTTCAATTATTGTATAGGTCACATCCCTGTTTATTTTCTAATTACTCAGCGATGACAGAATCAGAGAGACAGTGATCCATTGAAAGGGAGTGGAGAACCAGAAAAGCCTTTCCATTGCTATTCTTAGGGGCCCTTCTACGAAAGTGTGTTAAACTTAGCAGTTACCATGCATTTGTAGCAAACATTAACCTGTGATAGCTGAAAGCCTATGCGGTAACTATTGAGGGCGTGCCCAGCATCCTCCTATACAGTTATTGCACAGAGACAAGCATTTACTACATGTTAAGCGCATCGCGGCTAACATAGATACACATAACACCGTTGAGTGATCGTTGTTATCCGTCATGGTAGCAGTCAGCATGCGGGTTATTGAGTGTTAGCAGTAAGGCACAGATCCCGCTCATTAACCGTCCTTTTCCACGCTAAGCATTCAAAGTATGTATTAGCAACAATCAGGTGTTGAGCTAGCACAGCAACGATTACTGCGAGCACTTGCAAATAGCATGGGTTAATTCACACATTAAGGGGGTCATTCTGAGCAGCGTTTAGCGGGAATGCACATCCGGTTTGGACATACCTCCGTGCTAAATGCCTGGCCCCGATGACGGATCCAAAGCTCCCTGCATGCGCAGAGGAGATGTGCGGGGAGTTCTGGATGGGGGCGGGAGGGGGTGGGCCGGAGCAGGAGTGAGGGCAGGACGGAGATGGGACACTCAACCCAAACGTACAGGGCCAATTTCGGTCACGGCCCTGTGCATCTGGGGGCTGGAAGTTAGACAGGAACTTATTCCAACTCAGAAGTGGAATAAGTTCCCTCGAAGTTTGCAGCAGCCATCAGTGGGACTCCGTGAGGAGGTAAGCAGAGGCAGGGGGTTCTCCACAGCCCAATCCTGGCCGTGACATGCCTATCTGGTGTTCATGTGGCGGGGAAAGGGACAATAAGCAGCTTGTGGGCAATTGGGGCTCCTGCATGGCATCCTGGTCCCATGGCAATGGGACGCCATGGCACCGGGCTCCATGCAGAGACCTTGCGTGGCTTGGACATGTTCTTCCCAGTACGCCTAGGTCCTCAGAATCTGGGTACAGCCAGGCCTTTAATACAAGGCCACACTTTTGACTAGCTCAAGAGGAATTAAAGAGTAAGGAAACTTTGTATTAGAAAAATGTTTAACCTGTTTTTGAAATACATATCTTTGTAATCTTAGAAAATGTAAGTAATATCTCCGTGTTTAGATATGTAATTCATAGGGCTAAGAGTGGGTCAAGCAAGGTCACACTGACATTCTGTGTGACCTTGAAAAAATAACTTGTGCTGCCTCAGATACTCATTTAGATAGCCAACTCTTTGGGAAAGTGGCCTGTTATACATGAAAACATGTTAAAAAATGCCTTGATCTAAAATTGAGAAGCAGTCTATAAATACAAAATGTTATAAAGAAGTAAGGTGGATAATAAATTGCATCAAGACTGTCCGATGGCCTCTGCCTGTTTATGTATGAGTAGCTTAGTGGTTGACCAGCAGGCTCAAATCAGGGTTCAAATCCCACGGATGCTTCTTGTGGCCTTGGGCAAGTCACTTCACCTTGATTGCCTTAGGTACAAACTTAGAGCCTGATACTCAGAAGGGTTTATCTGATCAGTAGGACCTGTTAATTGGATAAACTATGCTGAACCCAATATCCCAGTGGCATTATGCATGTAGTGTCACTGAATATTCCCTCTAACCGCTGCAGCACTACCCAGAGGGTGCCAGAGCAGTCCATTGGTAGGGCAAGGGTAGTGCAAGCGTTTTTCTGTTTGTGGATAAGTGACTACATAAAGGCAGGCTCAGCTTTATGTGGTTTGGCTATTTGGCTAGCAGATGAATATCACCACTATTTGGGTAGTCATTGAGGGTCACCACTAAAACCAGATATTCAGCAGAAGCTGCTGCTAGCCAAGCACTTCCTCTGAATAGCCAGTATTTAAATAATGTGGACCACCATGGGCTGAAATATCAGCCTGTTAGATTTTAAGACCTCGAGGAACGGAGAAATCCCAGCTGGAAAAGCATGAGCTAAGCATAAGTATTAAGGCATCTTGCACAGATTACATTTCCTGAAAATAAAAAAAAAGCGCTTCGGAAATGAAAATTTCTTTTTTTTATTATGTAGCAACATTTAACAAATCTCAGTTGAATCAGAGGATTATTATTGAGGATTCCTGCAGTTCCAGACTTTTGTTCTAGTTCAAGGGGAGTTATGAGTTACAGAATATGGTGCAAATAAATGAACCATATTTCTGAAATCCACACTTATACTTGAGGACTTTTTTCACATTCTATGCCAGGAATTACTGTCCTGAATTGGGTTCTTTTTAAAGTTTCAGAAAATATAAAAGAGAGTGACTTCACAGAGGCGAGGAAATGTAGATAATTGGTTCTATCAAGTGTCTGATTCCCACTGCCTATTTCCTTTGTGAAAACGGTGCCTGTAAATAAAAACTATCAGATTTAAAATCTGCTCTTGCTTGCTTGATCATTGACACTCATATTTATTGAACAATTTACATGGGGGGAGGGGAGGGGATTAGAGAAGATTTGTACCATTGTGAATAAATTGCTGAATGAGGAGTTACTGCCCGCTTACGCCATTCAATAATTTTACCATTACATAAGGAAACCAGATTTGAATGTATCAGCCTGTGAGAATTATAGAACTGTTGCTAGTATTAATTGAACACATGGCTACTCCACAACTTTTTTTTGGGGGGGGGGGGGAGGGAGGGGCATACTGAAGAGCTTGACTATCTTTAAGCAGGTTTTCATGAAATTCACAGCCTTATTACTGCCCAAGATGAGAGACTGCGGCACATGGGGAAAGGCTCCAGATAGTCATGATTTGATGGTCTTGCTTTCTCCGTTTGCCTCAGTGTACCATCTTGTCCTTCTTAGCCACTGCCATTAACTTGGCTCGGTGGGTTTTGTGCTCAGTGGCTTGCTTCTTCCTGACAGAGTGCTCTGTGTCTGTAAATATTAGTTATTGGATTATCTGAAACATTCAAAATCGTTCTGGGGGCGTTGCAGGGGTCTTTTCTGTCCCTGCTGCTATTCAACATATTTTATCAGCATTCTTGGAGCTTTGAAGGTTTCATATTTGCTCAAAAACTCATTTTTTTCCCATTATATAAAGATAGATCTCAGCCACTCCTCCTCCTTAACCAAGGTTTGGCTGTGGATCAACACTTTGCTGTTGAATGGGCAGAAAATGAAAATCTTTTGCATTGGCTAGAATGGTCTACTATTACTATTACTACTGAACATTTGTATAGTGCTACAGGACATAGGCAGCGCTGTACAAACATGTAAAAGACGGTCCCTGCTCATCAGAGCTTACAATCTAGTCAAGACAGACAACACAGTAGCTGTAGAAATGGAATACATCTAGGGGGAATGGTAAGGAACCACAAAGGAGATCGGGTGAGTCAAGATCTGCCTTCACATCCTATTTCAATTAACTTAGATCTAGGAACAATTACTTCATTTAAAAGCTCAGATGTCCTACATGCTTTTTAAAAATTGTAGACGGTAAGAAAGCTTTGTCCTCTCCTCTCCTAGATTGAATTTCTTTCAGAATGATGTTCTGATTATGTCTATTTGGTCTATTGTAATATCTTCTGCTTTGACTGCCTTGGCCTCTCTTTGAGACTGTTGCTTGGGCATCAGACATCAGTAAAAAGGGTGTTAGACCAGTCTAGATAGTCGTCAGCGGCCCACCTTACTATGCCTCTTGCACTGGTTCCGTTTTAAAGTGTGCATTCATTTTAAGGCCCCCGTCACTGATATTTCAAGTTATATGGTGAAATAGCAGTATTTAAAGGGCAAATTGGATTGGTATATGCCTGAACATTGTTTAAGCTTGAGCCAAGAAGCAATGCTGATGATTCCTCCACTTAAATCTGTAAATGAAAATTCTGCAGTTAGTGCAAGGGTGCTTTCAGTAGTGCGTCCTCTGCTGTGGAACAAATGTAGGAGGATCTCATGCCATAATTGAATTATGGCATTTCATAAAAACATGAAAATTTCACTTTTGCCTTATAATTCCATTATTAAACTGTTCTAAGAATCAGCATCTTAGTGTGTCTTTAGTGCTGAAAATTAGTGTGTGTGGTTTGGCCAACCTGAACTAAATGTTGGGTGGGGGGGGGGGTGCTTCTGGCAAATCCCCATGCAGTTAGTGTCATGAGAAGCTTTGCACCATGTTTATGTTTATGTTTATTCACTTTATATACCGCTATACAATGACATCTTATATTTTTTATTCATTTTTATCTTATGCCTTATGTGTCTGTTTTATCAACTGTTTTTAATTCTACAGCATGTTTTATACACCATCATTTTATTATGTATAATTTTTATATGTGTTTTTGGGTTTGTTTGTTTTTTTCATTGTGATTCTGTTGGTTGTTATCTACTAGACCTATGACACAGGAGTTGTTTGCCGAAACTTGGCTAAGTCGTGTCCCCAATAAAGAGTGTTGATAGAAGAATCTTCTGGTGTGGCTGTGGTCCTTCTCTGTGGTGTCTGTTGTTTGTGAAGGTTTATCCCCCCATTTGTTTTTTAAGTGGTAATGGTGAATTAAACCCCATGCTAACTGTTAATACACTTTAGTAAACATGCATTTTTATGATCTGTCAGTTTGTTTAGTCAGCCTTAGTTAGGCCAGGGCAGTGGTCTATAAATCTTTTATTTTAAAAAACCCCAAAAAACAAGAAAACAACCAAGTTGATCTGCCATTGGTAGGATTTGTAGGGAGAAAATGAAGGTTTCAAGAATGAATGACTCTTTTCTGTAAGACTATGTTATGTCCTTGAATTGTAGCTTTACTACTGTGAAATGATTGGTTCCATAAGTTTTCTTCATTTAAGAGTTTCTATACTAAGTGACATTAACTCTGAGTTTCATTGCATTCATTAGGAAACATGGATATGCAAAAGCCCTAAATATGACTGTGTTGAAAATGATGTAATCACTTTAAATGGCCCTTTTACTAAAGTGTGTTAGGTTTTGGCCCTTAACGGGTTCAGCGCAAAACATAATGTTAAATGCAAATAGAGTCATTCTGAGGCACGAATAGGGCCATTCTGAGGCATGTCCTTTTGGGATGTTCATCCCTGCTCTTTGGGTCCTTGGGGAAGTTAGATGAGAGCGGGAAAGGGGCAGAGCAGAAGCAGCATTCGGGCGGGCAGTGGGCGGTCGGCGGTACCGGAACGTACAGGGCCAATTCCAATGTCAGCCCTGTATTTCTGCTGCCTGCTGCCTGTACGGGGAACTTATTCCACCTTTTGAGGTGGAAAAGTTCCTCAAGTTGGTGGGGGACAATGGGCCCGGCCATTGGAGGAGGTAGGAGGGAAAGAGGGGATTCCCCTCAGCCCGACTCTGGCCTTAGGAGGCCAGAATGGGGGTCAGGCTGCAGGGAATTAAGTTTTTTTACTGGCGGCTGGGGATCGTGACTCCTGAATAGAGCCATGGTGCCATGGCAACCGAATGCCATGGTGCTGCACCTCCATTCAGGAGCCCTGACTGAGTTATCCAGACAAGGCCTGTACATGCAGTCTGACCAGAATCGGGATCCCACTTGCACAAACAGGCCTGGACATGATTCTGATCCCACGGGGCTCGGCATGCCCCGCAGGATCAGAATCCCGGCTAGCTCTGTGTATCCGGTTGCGACCGGAAACACAGAGGGCTGTGACGTCCAGGACTGAATTGGGCCTAAAGTCTCTGTGAAAAACTGTCAGGAGTGTGGCCAACATACTCTCAACAGTTAACACCGACAAGTACCCTAAAGCAGGGCATTATCACCTCAGGTATGCTTAACGCCACCTGTTGAGGTGGTATTAAATGAAACAGTGCTGATGGCAACACTGACAGCACACGTTATGTGCCTTACACTAATCGCAATGTGCTCTATATGCCCAATTTTTGCCCCTAATCAGCCCATTCACCACCTCAACGCTCAACTGGCAGTTAGCATGTGAAGCAGCATGCGGTAACAGTCATGCCCCCATGCTAGCAGTTACTGCAGGCAATTGTACACAGTTACCATGTGGGATAACGTACATTAAATGCTTAGCGCTTTGAGTAAATGGGACCCTAATTTTTAATGCAATCATGCATTTTAAATATGCAGATAAATTTGTCATTAATCGTTACCTAAGTTTTACTAAGAATAATTAAATTTATTTCAGCAATATAGCCAAAATAAGTCTAAAGCTTGATTTTGCATAGATCTTCTAGGTAGGAAAAGGGATGCCCAAGTCTGCACATCGACAAGTTCACAAGTATTTTATAAAAGGCTCACTGAATATGGAGCTTTTTGTAAAATACATATAAGCAGTGGTGGGATCTAAACCGGCTAGGAACTGGTTTCATCTCAGCCCTCCCATGTGCATGACAGATGGGTTGCTGCACCTCGCGTGGAGGCGCTGCAGCAGCTGTACATTTGGGCCGCTGGCTTCCACTGAGGTGCAGCAACCCGGCCATTGCCCTGTGACCCGATCCTCCACCTGACAATGTTTTGATGGCATCGGGGGCTTCTCTTGATGCCACGATCCCGATGCTGTCAAGCATTGTCAGGAAGGTGGATTCCCACCATTGCAGTGCCGGTGTTTCAATGCCGTGTTTGGCCTGATTTGGCAAATGCGGCCATGGCAGGAACTGGTTCGCATGAACTGGGCCGAACTGGCCCAATACCACCACTGCATATGAGGATGTAGGAACTACAGGCCCGATATTCAGCGGTAGTGGCTAATGCTGATTAAGCGGCTAACCGCTGCCATTGAACATTAGATATGGATATTCATTGCTGGGAACACAGACAAGGAACAGGTGCACCAAAAGCAGTGGTTGATAACAAGCAGCTTTATTGGAGGAAACCCCAACATTTTTCAGTGAAACTGCCTTCTTCAGGGTGCACTGGCCTCAAAATAAAAACATAAATACATTAAAACATAAAGATACATCTCATATAAAAACAGTATATGCAATGTTAAGTTATACATATGAAGGTTTAAAACATAAAAATCCAAAACAGAAAGACTGGTAAACCATCCAAAAGGAGATGAATAATTCAATTTAACAGAAAAGTCATCATAATACACTAAGGCAGTGGTTCTCAACCTTTTTTGTACCGTGACCCCTTTTACCATTGGTCAACTTGTGATGACCCCCAATGATAAAATCAAATGTGTCTCTCTTCCTTTACCGTTAACGCATTGTCACTGTAATCATTTGTTGAATTATTAATATATTATAGGCCTTTGCATTATGTTTTTATTAATAAAATTTACTTATTTAAACCACAATAATTAATCCCAATAACAAGTAACAATATTTGATTTCAAAATTATTATGATTTTGTAGTCAAATCACTAATATGAAATAAAATTATTTTTTCTACCTTTGTTGTCTGACCAATTTATTCTCTGATCATGCTGGTCCCGATCTGAGGCTTCTGCTTTCCTGTCTTCTCTTAGCTCTCTTTCTGTGGTTTATGGTCCATCTGCCATTTCTTATCTCTTCTTTCGCTTTCTTCGCTTCTTTCCATCAGCCTATTTCCAGTCCCAGTAACCCTCCCCAGTATCAGCCCCTTTCCAGTCCTCACTCCCAGTACCTTCCAATGTCAACTTGCATTCCCATTACTGCCACTGGTGTCCATTCCCTTCCAGTCCCCCTCCTTCCCCACTGACCAGTCCCTTCTAGTACAAATACCATGGCAGCCCCTCTCAGATCCACTCCCTTCCAGTTCCATTCTCCCATCCCCTTGTATCAGCCCATTTGTAGCCTTAGACCCCAGTTTTCTCCCAGGGCCAGCAGCTCTATCCTCCCCTCCCCACAATTAGCCCATTCCCAGTCAAAGCCCCTCAATCAGCTCACTTCCAGTGCTAGTCCCCCCTCAACCCCATTACCAGTGCTAGCCTCCCCTAATCAGCCCAATACCAGTCCTACCCCCCCATCAACTCATTACCAGTCCTAGCCTCCACTAATCAGCCCATTTCCAGTCATAGCCCCCCCAATCAGTTTGTTTCCAATGCTAGCCTCCCATCAGTCCATTACCAGTCCTACCCCACCCCATCAGCCCATTACCAGTCCTAGCCTCCCCTAATCAGCTCATTTCCAGTGCTAATCCCCCCTCAACCCCATTACCAGTGCTAGGCTGCCCTAATCAGCCCATTACCAGTCCTACCCCCCATCAGCCCATTACCAGTCCTAGCCTCCTCTAATCAGCCCATTTCCAGTCCTAACCTCACTGATCAGCTTATTTCCAATGCTAGCCCCCCATCAGTCCATTACCAGTTCTACCCCCCTATCAACCCATTACCAGTCCCACCCCCCCTGGATCAGTCCATTCCCAGTCCTAGCCTTCCCTAATCAACCAATTACCAGTCCTAGCCCCCCCATCTGCCCAGTACCAGTGCTAGCTCCCCCATCAGCCCATTATAATCCTAACCCGCACTGTCTCTCCCCTTTGTCCAGCATTTATCCCGTCTGTCCAGTATGTCCCCCTGTCTCTCCCCTCTGTCCATGTCAGCCCCCTCCCTCCCTCCCTCCATGTCAGCCCCCTCACTCCCTCCCTCCATCCCTCCATGTCAGCCCCCTCTGTCCATGTCAGACCCCCTCCCTCCCTCCCTCCCTCCATGTCAGCCCCCTCACTCCCTCCCTCCATCCCTCCATGTCAGCCCCCTCTGTCCATGTCAGCCCCCCTCCCTCCCTCCATGTCAGCCCCCCCTCTGTCCATGTCAGCCCCCCTCCTTTCATCCATTCATCCATCAATCCATATCAGTCCCCTCCCTCCCTCCATGTCAGCCCCCTCCGTCCATGTTAGCCCCCCTCCCTCCCTCCCTCTCAGCCCCCTCCCCCATGTCAGCCCAGTTGCAGGTTCCCTGCCTCCTCCTCCCCTTCCCCATGTCTGCCTCCTTCTTCTGCAGCCGCGGCTCCTTGCCTCTTAGGGAACTGCGGCTATGCTTGTGAAGCCATTGCAGAGCCTTTCTGTCTCTAAAAGGGCTCCGTGCAGCATTGTCCCGCCTCCAAAGGAAGTGGTAAACAACTTCCTTTGGAGGCGGGACAATGCTGCACGGAGCCCGTCGAGAGACAGGAAGGGCTCCACAATGGTTTTACAGGCATAGCCGAGGTTGCCTAAGAGGCAGGGAGCTGCGGCTGCATTAGAAGGGAGGCGGTGAGTTTGCCACTGCCGAGAAGCGGACTCGGCTGCGGCTGCAACTTGTGCGCTTTTTAAATTTTTTTTAACTTGGCGGAGTGAGGCGACCCCTGCTAAATCCTGTGGCGACCCCCGTGGGGGTCGCAACCCATAGGTTGAGAACCGCTGCACTAAGGGATCTATTCTATCCCGTTAATAGCAGGGATGGATGTCCCCTTTTCTCTTAGAATGAGCATGTTCTGTATGCATATTATGTCTTCTTGATATGTCTTTACTGCAATTATCTGTCAGTCCTCCTTGCAATTGGATATTTTTCAGCTTTATGGATGTTTTTTCCTCTTGAGCTATGACTTAATTAAAACATACTCTCTTAATTTAGAAATCTTTATTCATTTGTGAATTCACATCTATGCCAACATTACATGGCCTCCTCATCCCTATATATTATGTTTTTGTTGGTTTACTGTATTATAATGACGTTTCCTTTAGAATGAATTATTCCTCTCCTTTTGGATGGCTTACCAGCCTTTCTGTTTTGGATTTTTATATGTGATGTTTTAAATCTTCATATCTATAATTTAAACGTTACATATACTGTTTTTTATATAAGATGTATTGTTATGTTTTTATTTTGAGGCCAGTACTCCCTGAAGAAGGTGTTTTTGCCAAAATGTTTTGGGGTTCCTTCCGATAAAGCTGCTTTTTATCAACCACTGCTTTTGGCGCACCTGTTCCTTGTCTGTGTTCTACGAAGCCTACAGGTCCCTTCTGCTCTCCTGTCGGACTTCTATTCAATACTGGGACCATATCCAGGCCCTGGTATTGAATATCCGATTGCCAGGATAGCGATGAAGATAACTGGACAGTGGAAATATTCAGCCGCTGCCTGGTTAGCTTCAGCAGTGAAAATTAGGCCAGCCTTTGCTGCAGCTGACTTTCACCGCTTTGTGATAACTGGGCAGTGGCTCAGTGTCGCCTCCAGAATGCCCCGATTCTAATCAGTGGCAGTACCCGCGGATATTCAGTGGCATAACCATGTTGCAACTACCATTACTTGTTCAGGTGAAAAAGACTACGACTAGAAAAACAATCATCTCATATTTTCAACCTCATAAATGGAATTAATTACCCGAAGATAGCCATTCAAACACAGATGTCTTTTCAGTTCATAACGCCATAACATTTTTTTATTATGATGATGTTATCATCATGATATGGATTAACTTGTCATTGTTGTGCTTTGTTTTGTTAATGGTTTTAATTACAGATGTGTCACTGTAAACCACACAGATGTGTTCAATGATGCGCAGTATATATATGCTCTAATAACAATAATAATAATTACAATAATTACTATTATTATTATTATTCTACTAAACAATAAAGCATGCATGCATTGCTGTTTCAAAATCAGAAATACCTGGATGTTCGTAATGCCTGCCCAAATTATGCTCACATCTTTTTTTCCAAAACTGTATGTGCTACAAAACCTTTACTATGCTACTATGTTACATTTGTAATAGTGGCTTTCTAAAATCACTATTCACATGAGTAAGGCACGTATAGGTTTCAATGCTGCTATTTATACATGTAAATGCACACACCTTCTTAAATGATCTCCTTAACTGACTAAGATAACATGAGGAGGGATCTAGCTAAGCTTGAAGAATGGTCTAGAATTTGGCAGCTGGGATTTAATGTTAAAAAATGTAAGGTCATGCATTTGGGCTGCAGCAATCCAAGGGAGCAATATAGTATAGGGGGTGAAGTACTTTTGTCCACTAAAGAAGAGCGGGACCTAGGTGTAGTTGTGTCCGATGATCTTAAAGTAGCTAAACAGATAGAAAAGGCGACGGCAAAAGCTAGAAGGATGCTTGGATGCATACGGAGAGGAATGGCTAGCAGAAAAAAGGAGGTGATAATGCCTCTGTATAAGTCTTTGGCGCAACCTCATTTGGAGTATAGTGTGCAATTCTGAAGACTGCACCTTCAAAAGGATGTGAACAGGATGGAGTTGGTGCAGAGGGTGGCTACTAAAATGATTAGTGGTCTTCATTATAAAGCATATGAGGACAGACTGAAGGATCTTAATATGTACACCTTAGAGGAAAGGCAGGATAGAGGTGATATGATTGAGATGTTTAAATACCTCCATGGCATAAATGTTCAGGGAGAGAGCCTCTTTCAATTGAAAGCAAGTTCTGCTACGAGGGGACATGGGATGAGGGTGAAGAGAGATAGATTCAGGAGTGATATGCGGAAATATTTCTTTACGGAAAGAGTAGTGGATCCGTGGAGTAGTCTCCCAGTGGAGGTGGTAGAGATGAAGACAGTAACTGAATTCAAAAAAGCATGGGACAAACACAGAGGATCTCTAAAGGTAAAAAGGGGACTGTTGTAGTTGTTATGGAAGGACAGACTAGATAGGCCATGTGGTCTTTATCTGTTGTCATATTTCTATGTTTCTAAGTCAAGGTATATAAAGAGAAATATAATTTCTTGTATCTTTCCTCTGGGTCACTTCACCCACTTCCAACAAAACAACTGCCCTGATGCCCAATAAGCCACCCCAGGAACAACCCTCCAATTTCAATCATCCACCATCCTTAAACAAGATCCCTTTCTTCAGTGGCTACCTACCTCTATCCAACACAACAAGCAAACATCTTTAATTGTGTCTAACCCATTCACTCCCAGCCTCAAACCTAAATGAAGAACGACTTTTCTTCCACTCACCCATCCAACCAAAGAATCCTCTACCTGTTTCTACTGTTGATGCCTGATCTCTAAATGGCAATGACATTTTGAGAGTAGGCCTAAGCTTGTAGAAGTACAGAAATATCCCTCCTTCTGTTATCTTGGTGGATAAGGAGATGAGCTTTGCATAGGGAGAGGTTCACTTTTCTTGAACTATAGCTGAGGGGATTTTGCTATTGATGGGAAGTTTACTTGTCTTTGGTTGGGATTCATTGGTGGCCACCTATGAAGTTTCAGTTGGGGTATGATCACAATGTGGAGGGAGGGTCTTGGGTCTGGAGGTAGGGTGGGGTTGAAAGGACATGCAACCTTATCTACTCTGCTTCCTATTTTAGGCTGAAATCAGGGGGCAAATATTTGTTTGGAAATGGGGAGCTCACTCTCCTTACCTTCCAGCTCCTTGAGGGGAAGAGGAGAAGAAAGCTTCACTTCAAGTCTCTATATTTGCTTAATACTTTACATGGAAGCTGCCCCCTTTTTTTCTCTATCCAGGCACTCCTCATTCATCCAAATTAAGTCTGTTCCTGTCCTGGGTTAGGCTGTATAATAAAAGAAAGTTTTTCATGGGTGATATAAAAACAGATTTATTGTTATCTTCACTGGCATGAAAAGGAAAAGACACTTGTAACTGTTCTTCTCTCTAGTGTTGGGACTTTTTATTACAGGCTACCAGTCCATAACTCTATTTCCTCCAGGTACTAAAAATTCTCTTCTTCACTCATTACTCAGGAACTCTCTCATCTGACCTGCAAGATATGTCAACATATTCCTCTCTCCCCTCTTACATCAGGAATTCTCACCATGGTCAACAAGACTCTCACATAAGTACCACCTTACAACTCCTTTCTCTTCACTTTCAGGGTCCTTGAACACAAGGATCAGGCATGGATGGTATTTATAAATGCTGAACAACATATGGTAGCTTATTTATTTATTTAAACGTTTTATATAGCGCTTTTCAAGCTTTCAAAGCAGTTTACAGAGAACAACAATTTGATACAGGGAACAGTGGGGGAGGGGTATGTTGGGAGTATTATAACTTTATAACTTTAAACCGACAACTTATATACAGAATTTCTGGAAATAGGTTGGTGTGGTGTTTGTGGAGTGGGGGATAGGGAAGCTGGGAGGTTTAAGGGTAGAAGTTTTAGGTGTCAGTTCCAAAGTATTCATGAAAAAAGAAGTGTTTGTAGTTTTTCCCGGAATTCACTAAGGTCAATGATGGCTCTTAGGCTGCTTGGGAGGGCATTCCAGTTTGGGGGTTCGTAGATTGAGAATGTTCTGTTGTAGGTAGACTGTGGGCTCTTGGTTTTGCAGATTGGTATGTTGAGTAGGTTTTGATGCATCAGTCTTCTTGTTCTGGTACATATCTGGGTTCCACTGTAGGAAAGTTTGTAGGTATTCTGATGATTGATTGTGAATTGCCTTGAAAGTGTTCATTATTGTTTTGTACTTGATCCGTGCTTGGATTGGCAGTCAGTGTAGTGTCTTAAGGCTAGGTGTGATGGGGTCTTGTCTTTGTATTCCAGTGACTAGGTGAGCTGCTGTATTTTGGGCTAGTAGAAGTGGATGCAATGCATGTTTTGGAAGTTTGTGGAGAACTAAGTTACAGTAGTCAAAGTGTGGAGTGACTAGTGCTTGGCATACTGTTCTAAGTGGTCGGCGACTAGCAGGGGGCGTAGTTTGTGGAGGGTAGTATCTTAGGGAGTCAATCAAAATCCTCCAACAAAAATGCCTAATAATGTTAGCATATTCAAGAGGCAGATGAAGGAGCCCTTACAAAACAATCCTTTATATACCAGTCATTACATAAGGAGAAAAAGAACTCAGGGTTGCTACCTTTCCCTATATACTGCTTGGAATAACTCACTTGTTTCAGGGGATATAATGGTCTTTCAAACATCATTGGTCTGAAAAAACTCCTTATACACTTAGAATTTTACTTAATTTTAAACTTCAAACATTGTCCATAGTCTATTCAAATATTTTTTTTTCTTTTTCAGTGTCATAAAAACTTTCATTGTAACAAAACTGGCACAGATAAATATCTTATCCACAATCCAAAATCTTTAAATTTATAGCAGAATGGGACATCCATCCCCGCTGTTCGGGCCCCCTTCTGACCCCGACTAACTTCCCTGCCCGTTGTACGGGGAAGTTAGATGGGGGTGGGAAAGGGGCGGAGCAGGGGCAGCATTAGGACGGTCAGTGGGCGGCTGCCAACACAGGACATACAGGGCCAATTCCAATGTCGGTCCTGTATGTCCAGGGCTGGCTGCCTGAATGGGGAACTTATTCCACCACTGAGGTGGAATAAGTTCCCCTAGTCAGTGGATCCGAAGGCCCAAGGCCCAAAAGAGGCGGCAAGGGCAGAGGAAATTTCCCACAGCCCGACCCTGGCCTTGGGAGACCAGATGGGGGGTCAGGCTGCGGGGAATGCATTTTTTAATCCAGCAGCCAGGGATCACAGCTTTTGAATGGAGCCATGCTTCCATGGCAACCGGACGCCATGACACCATGGCTTCAATCAAAAGCCCTGACTGAGCTATCTGGGCAAGGCCTGTATGTGCAGGCTGACCTGAATTGGGGTCCCAGTCTACATGTACAGGCCTGGACGTGATTCTGAGTCCGCGGGGCTAGATGTGCCCTGTGGGATCAGAATCCTGGCTAACTCTGTGCATCCGGTTCTGACCGGCGCACAGAGGGCCGGGACGTCCAGGTCTGAATCAGCCCCACAGTCTTTAATTACATCAATGGGTCCTACCCTACATGGGCTGTGTTTCAGCTACAGCCTTCATCAGGGGTGTAGGGACCATGAATGTAGCCCCAGAAATTGTATAATGTATAAATGATGAATTGTCGATAAATATAGCACTCATTGGTGCACATACAAAAACGCGGTGCCTATTAAACGCCATTCCTATACCGCTTTATCTAGAAATCAAAACAGTTAACAGATAACCATTTACATGCATTTCACATTGAACAATAAATCATGATTTACATATACACTAAAGTTAAGCCCACTTTCCTATCTCGTGTTTTCTGTAACCCCAGAAATGATGCAGTGTTAACCAGTTGCCAGTCTCCCGATCCTGTTTAGTAAATTAATCATCAGGTGTAGTTTCTTATTTCCTCTCTCTTTCTGCCCTTCTGGCTTCCTTATAAGATGAGATGCTCCCTTCTGCTCTTATGCTTCTCTTTCTCAAATTGAGATGAGCAGCTGGTTCTATTTAATATTTTCAAGCCAGCTGCCTGAAGCCCTCTGTTTTCTCCCACGGCCACAACTTTTTCTGTTTGCTTTATTTTTCTTTCCTTGGCCACTTCCTTCCTATCTCCTTTCTCAACAAAGCAGGGATGTCACATTTTCACAGTTTCTGAAAGACATGGGTATTTGTTCCTTTAGTTTTGTCTCTGTGAGTGGACAAAAATCTACAATTTGTGGTATCCAGCCAGATTACAATGACAAGTTCCAGGGAGCAGTCTTTTTTTGGCCCGCTGTCTTGTGCCATAATTGCCTTATAAGAACAACTTTCAGTTACTATAGACCTGCAGAGAATTGAACAATGTTTATTTATTCATATTTACATCCTGTTCCTCTCCAAAGGCTTGGGAAAAGAAGGCATAATATACATTAAAAAAAAGAAAACAAAATAAAAAAGAAAACATAAAATTAGCAAATTAGGAAGATAACCTTTTAACCCACTTACTATATAGGAATAAATCATAGCACAGCCCTAGCAGCCTTCTATTCTGGTCCTATTGTCCTCCATAGGCAGCAGATTATAGGTCAGTCCTTGTAATCATAGGCAGTCGAAAAGGCAGAAGCAAATAATTAAGCTTTTAATAAGCTCTCTAAAGGTTAAATAGTCTTTCAAGATCCTTAACCCTCTAGAAAGAGTGTTCAATAAAAAGGACCAGCATTAGATAGTGCCCTCTTGCACATCTTTGAATGTTGAATGCCTCAACCAAACGGTCATGAAAAGTGCTTCCTATGAAGAATGTAATGTTCTAAAAGCTGGTGAGGAGTCTATCAGTCAGATACTGGCAGCCCATATTGTTTATTGATTTTAAAATCAACGACGGCATTTTAAATTTACAGCTGGAACTTATTGGAAGGCCATTAAGCTGTTTGAGGCAGCTGGGGTTCAGTACTCTGAATTGATTGTATCTCTGACATTGTTTCTTAGGTAGACCTCAACACAGAGATTTACAATAATCGTATCTGGAAGTCACAAAAGCTTGAAGCATTGTGGCCATATCCTTTTGTGAGAGATAGAAATGGAGACAAGAAATATGTGGAGATGATAAATTTAGCTGTACGAGCATTCATTTTATTTAGGCAATTAAGAACAGTTTGGTGTCTTATAATACGTGCCTGTTGATTGATGGATGACACAATGCCCGCAGGTTACTGTAGGTGGCAAGAATGTCACGAAATGTTGTTTCTATCCATAAGTTCTCAGGTTTTATTGCATTTAATTTTATTTGGTGGTGTTCAGCCATCTGAATGTAGAATCTAATCATTCATTCCATCTAGATATAATCTGGTTGTTGCCTATCTGTCTCAAAGTGGGCCTATATATCACCCACAAATGTCTTTATATTTACTTTCCTTTATTTAAAATGTTTGTATACCAACTAATTACTATTCTAGGCAATTTACAACCACCCCATGAAATAATTCTGCCATAATACAAACAAGAAAAAAAGACAAGAAAAAGGGGAAAAAGCAACCTTTGTGAATGCCAATTGTTTCAATTCAATAAAATATTAGAGAAACAGCTTCCAACCTATATAGAAAAGCCTGAAAAAATATGTTTGACATTTTTTCCTAAAAGCCATTTAATGTATGAGAACTGAAACCAGCATTTATAAAGAGTATAGCAACTGGACATTGATGTTGAATAAGACAGGGGATAACCCTGACCCCTGGAGCACCCTTTATTGTAATTTCCAGGCATGAAAGAATCCCCCCCCCCCACACACACACACTTTCATTATCTTGGGGTTTCTGTCTTTCAAAAATAAATCTAAATGAGTTCATGAATCCCTATAATCTGTATGAGACTCATCAAAATAGAATGGGGTAATAATCCTATTAAAATCTTATTAATGATAAAATATCTAGATAGAAGCAGAACAAGTAAAAAAATCACCCAATAAATGATACTTTATGAGTAAAGATAATATTGCAGAAAGACTAGCAGTACTGTTAGTGAGTACTAAGAATCAAGAGGATTTATGACTGAATGGGGTGATATTAATATTTCTGCTTCTCTAAGATGGCCTTGAAGTCTTCTGGAATCAGAGATCAGCCTCCAAGACACTTCTTCAAGCAACCCTAGAGTAAAATGATAGGGAAGTCTCAAAAAGTGATACCAACTGGTGAATCGGGTTTATCCTGTCATCAGCTGTTTGTTCCATATATTTATTCCTGGAGACTTTAATCCAATCAGTATTTGTCACAGTTTAAAGAGAAAGATAACTTGAATAGGACATTCCATTGCCTATGGTGTAATGTTGGTAAGGTCAATGTTGAAGATATCAGTTATGTTTATTCATTTTTATTTATTTTATGATTGCAATCTTAAGAGATTGCAATAAAAACATTAAATTAAACATAATAGTTATACATAGACATCAGGTGAGACCCTGCCTAACACTGGGTATCAAGGGAATGCAAATTCTAGAAGGTACCTGGAGATTAGAATTGAGACATCAAGCTCAGGGCATTCACAATTCCAGCAGTATTTTAGAAAAGGCTCCACCAAATGTAGAGCCTTTTCTAAAATAGTGCAGGAGGGAATGCGGATCCAGCCTAGCCATTTTACAAATCTACACATAGGAAGAATCAACAGAGGAAATCTGGCAACTTATAGGTATAAGTGCCAGTACGTACATGTGCATGTGGGTCATTTTGCAAACCTATACATTTAAATGATGACAATTAACTAGAGAGACTGTTATCTTTAATTAGAATATTTTTTGGAGGGAGGTAGTAAACACCAGACAATTAAAGAGGATAATCCATCCTGTAAAGGGCTGGCGAGCACTTTCAAAATCCATACTTGCCAGGGAACAGCTGTAAATCCTGATGATGGGCAAGCTTGGCCATACATTTGCATTCCCTATATGAAATGGGGAATACACATTTAAATTTTGACTCACTCAGGCCATGTCCTAGCCATGCTGCTGACATGTCCCTTGCAATTTCTATGTATTATGGACACCCACATTTACATTTTGACCTTTTTAAAGTCACTATTTCTATTTATTTTATTTATTTATTTATTTATTTTATTTACATTCTCTTATATACTGTGCTATTCTGCATCAGTGTGGTTTACATTGAACAAACTGAAATTACATTGAACAGGGCATTATAACTTGGAGATAACTATTTTACAGGGAACATGGGCTATGGAGGGTTAAGTGGCTTGCCCAAGACCACAAGGAGCACCTGTGGGACTAGAAACCCCAGTCCTTCCGACCCAAGGTTGCTGTCCTCTAGTGAGATTTGAACCCCCACCCTTCTGGCCTGAAGTACCTTGCTCCAACCACTAGGCCACTCCTCCACTCCACTAGGCCACTCCTCCACTTGGATGCCATTTCCATATGTAAATGCCAAATTTTCCATGTGGAAATTGTGGATAACATTTCTAAAATAACTCACATATTGTGATAGTATACTATGTTTTTCCACTTTTAGTTAATTCCATTCAATTCTTAAAATAGCATACACCTACACACATTGAAATGAATTAATAAGTAGACTGCTTAACTAAAATTATTGTTAAGTGCCATCGAGTTGGTGTTGACTTACAGCGATCCTCTGGATAGTTGTCCTAAACTGTGTTTGGTCTTCAGTCAGGTGGCTCATTGTTGATAAAGTGGCACCTATAGCTGCTGTTATTGTATCAATTCATCACATTGCTGGCCTTCCTTTTTTGCATTGACCTTCTACCTTGCCAAGAATGATGTCTCTCTCTAATGAGCTTGCTGTTCGCATGATGTGTCCAAACTATGAAAATCAAAGTCTTGTCATCTGAGCTTCTAAAGAAAGCTTAGTTTTGATCTCCTCTAGTACTGATTGGTTTGTTCTTTGGACAGTCCATTATATACACAGTATTCTTTGCCAGCACTGTAATTCAAAGGCATTGATTTTCTTCCTGTCTATCTTTTTCCCTGTCCAACTTTTGCATCCATATGATGTTATTGAAAATACCATGTCTTGGACAAGTTGAATCTTTGTATGAAGAGAGACATCTCTGTTCTTGAGAATCTTATCTAAGTCCTTCATAGCCATTCTGCCAAGAGCAATGTGTCATCGGATTTCTTGACTGCTTGTCATTTCTTTATTGGTTGTTGATCCAAGTAGGTTAAAGTTGTCAACTATTTCAATTTCTTCTCCATCAATAATGAACTTATTGATTTTTCCAGTTGTCAGGATCTTTGTCTTCTTTACATTAAGGTGCAAGCCCATTTTAAGACTATGTTCCTTGATCTTGAGAAGCAAATGTTTTAGTTTGTCATGTTATTATCAGCATAGCAAAGGTTGTTGATGAGTCTTCCACCAGTCTTCACACCTCTGTTGTCTTCATATAGTCCTGCTTCTCTGATGGTTTGTTCTGCATATAAATGAAACAGGTAGAGGGAAAATATGCAGCCTTGTCGTACAACTTTGCTGATTTTAAACCATTCTGATTGTCCTTGTTCCGTTCGAACTGTTGCTTCTTGATCAATGTAAAGGTTATGCAAGAGAACTCTCAGGTGTTATGGTATACCCATGCTTCTTAATGTGGCACAGAGATTCTCATGGTTTACACAGTCAAAAGCCTTGCTGTAGTCAATAAAACACATAGAGATATCCTTTTGGTATTATTTTGTCTTTTCAAGGATTCATCTCACATCCGCGATGATGTCTCTCATTCCTTGCCCTTTCTTGAACCCTGTTTGGTAGTTCTCATTCTAGGCATGGCTATAGTCTCTGCTGAATGATCTTGAGTAGAATCTTGTTGGCATGTGGGATTAGAACGATTATGCAATAATTTCCACATTCAGTCAGATCACCTTTCTTCAGTATTGGTATAAACACAGATGTTTTCCAGTCAGTTGGCCATGATGTTGTCTTCCAATTTCTTGGCAGAGCCTTGTAATTATGGTAACAGCTGCATCTGATTGCTGTAATACTTTGATGGGAATACCTTCAATGCCACCGCTTTCAATGCTGCTTCATCTTCTTCTTTCCTCACTCTCCACTCACATGTGTTTTAAATAATTTAGGGGCCTTTTTGTTAAACATGGCCGATTCTCTGTTTTCCTTTAGTTGCAGGAATGAATAATATTCAATGCTGGGGCCATATCCAGGCCCCAGTATTGAATTTCTGGATGGCCTATATTGCAATTTTGCAATCTGGTCAGTGGCAATATTCAGCCATTGGCCAGCTTGCAAAACTGGTTAAAGTTAGGACAGCCATACCGCTATTCTAACTTTAGCCGGCTAACTCATGATGCTACCCTTGCTCCGCCCCCAGAATACTGCAACTCTAAGTGCTTAGCATCGGGGCATTTAGCAGGCCAAACGGGGGATATTCCTCAGCACTAACTGGGTCAGTACTGCCGAATATCCCATTGAGTGACATTTACATAATTTGCATTACTGCAAACTGTATAATTACTTTGAATATCCCCTCACCCTTTTGTGCTTTTCTTAAATGGACTGATTAATTTAAAGAAAAGATCAACTGAGGAGAATTAAGCCCTGATGCAGATTTATTTGAAACATCAATCCAGATCGCCATATCTGTAAGTGAAATCCACTTAGTACTCTCCCATTTTTAGGGTCCATTTTTCACATTAATATTTAAATTATTCAAAAATTCATTTGGGTGGTGAGTGAATTGATTGGATCTTCCTATAAAGGCAGCCTAGGTGCCTACATGTCTTTATAAAATAGGCTCCCAGAATTAGCCCAAGTAACACACAGATAATCTTGCACAAATTTACCGCTGCTCCAAAACAGGCACAGCTATGCAAATGTATTCTATGAATGTAGGGGTATATTATATAAATGCATATGTCGCAACTCTGCCTGCTTGCCACCCTCAGATGAGGCCCATAAATGTATGCATGTAAAACATGCTTTGTATGCAGAAAATGCTTTATAAAATTACGCTATTATATTGTTTGATGACAGCTCCAGACATAATCGGCAATCATTGGCGCGATGCATTATAAATAGACTGACAGTCTAATCTTGATTCTGTAGACTTTGGAGCTATGCAGAAATACATGCATTGAAATCAAGGTTTGCCGAACAAAACTAATTATTTCTTTTTGTAGAAAAATAAAAGTATTATTGGCAAAGTCTCCCATGTTAAAAGTGAGTACTTCCTAATTATAATGAGAAAATGGGGTCCATTCAGGTTCAACAATAATCTCTGGTGCCAAATTAATATCCTCACCCCACAGTGGCATTGAGAATACTGCAGTTAAATTACTTAAGGGGCTGAAGAACAAGTAACTTAGGGCTCGATATTAGAAACAATTAGCGCCGTTAGAAGGCACTAGGCACCCTGATGCTAACTGGCAAGCATTGGGGCATTCTGGGACTGAAGATCGGCAGTGGCGAAATTCAGCTGTTGCCCAATTATCACTTAGTGGTGAAAGGCTGACCTAACCTTTGCCACCGAAGCTAACCGGGCAGTGGCTGAATATCACCGCCGACCTGGATATTCAATGCCAGTGGCCGGAGGTTGCCCCTGGTCAGCTGGATAACCAAATATAACCACTGTAATCATGCTTAATATTTTATTCAGTTGCATTGGTTGCTGATATTGTACCGCATTCAAATTAAGATAATTCTACAGACCTTTAAGGCCCTTCATGAAATACTAGAATGATACTAGAATGATAAAATATTCCACTATATTCTGAATATTACAGGAGGCAGGGCGATTGAGTGTGCTGGGAATGGAGGTGGTGTGAAAAGGCAGGCATAGGGTTCTCTCTTTTTCTGTGCAAGCTCTGTTATTATGGAATGCACTGCTGTAAAATTTGAGAGGAGAGTGTGATCTAATGAACTTTAGAAATGAGCTCAAGACTTATTTATTCTAATATCCTTATGGGGGTTTTTGAAGTGATGCTGTTTTAGTTTGGTTAGGGGGCTGAAGTCTTTTAGAAGAGAGGTGCACTGCATGGAGCTAGATGGAGGTGCACATGGAGCATGGAGCTAGGTGCACTGCATGGAGCTAGGTGCACTGCATGGAGCTATGGAGGTGCACATGGCTTAGAAATTAAATTAAATAAGTAAATAAATTATAACTTCACCATTAATTTTTCTAAAACATGTGGAGCCCGATTCCAGTAGGGGCACATCCAGGCCATCTGGATGGCCCAAAGCAGGATGGGCCACTGGACAGAATCGGGCCCGTGGACAGCTCAGCGTGCCCCTGCTGCCTGCAGGCACATCTTACCTGCAGGCACCCTCAACTCTGGTGTTCCTGGCCCTCCTTTTCACTGCCACCTGACCCAAGGCCCCCAGACCTGATCGTGGCAAAAGTGCTACTTATTCCACCTTTGAGGTGGAATAAGCAGCGTGTCCCCACGGGCCCAATAGCACGTACAGGGCCGTGACCTGAATTGGCCCTGTACATGCTGCCAGGCTGGCCCGCCCCTGCTCCGCCCCTCCTGCCCCCCGCTGGCTCACCCCATCCTGATGCACAGGTCGTACAGGGAGAGCCAGTGGGTGAATCGGTCCCTGACGTTTCAAATGGGTCCCATAGGCTCATATTTTCCATTAGAATTCTAATATGTAGTGATCTTTCATATTTGTAATGTAATGTGTCATATGTGGAGGGAATTAGGCCAGTTCAAGACTTGGTAACCTTCTTCCTTTGATATTTCAATGATATGTTCATTTTTCCTAGTTTATTGTATTTTAATAAAACTATTCTGGTTTATTGGGTGAATTTTCTCAAGTCTAGTTTTTTTTTTCCATTGGAATTATTCCCTTGTGATTAATTTTTATTATCCTTGTTTCTTAAGTTAAAATTTAAAAAAAAAATCTATATTTCAAATGTCTTTCATAATTCCCTCTGCTTTTTCCTTCTGTGTTTTTAGAATGATCAAAATGAGCTGGTTTATTGATCACTGGTCTTACCCTGTTTTCCTGAATTTATAATGGATTAATGTTTTGCTATCTCACTCTAAGCTCAGTCATGAAAGAAGCATAAGTATTAGTGAATAAACAGTAGAGGCCAAGCTTAACCAAGATCTCTCTGTGTTTCAAAGTTTACATTATTAATGTGCAAGTCATACAAGCAAGTCTACCAGTCTTAACTTAGGAGCTGGAGCAGTGCAGCAATCAGGCGAGTGTCAGGAACCAGAAGGTTTTTGGTCAGGAGCAGGACTGGATGAAGAAGCAGATGAGGCATGAAAATGTCACAAAGTGCAGGGTACTAGATAGCAGCTAATACTTAACACAGGACAGATCCATTAAAAACTGTTGAACAAGCAAAGGGTGTGTCTGCTGAGTTGCCTTATATATGGTGTCCTATAAAATGTATCTCTTACAGGTCTAGTGGGCCTCTCTGTGTATCAGCTCTTCTTCCACTGCCTCTAGGTCAGTGGTTCTCAACCTAGTCCTCTGGGACCCCCTCCCCCCCCCCCCCAGGCCAGTCAGGTTTTCAGGATATCTACAATGTTACAGATCTATCTCATGCATATTCATTGTGGATATCCTGAAAGCCTGACTAGCCTGGGGGTCCCAGAGGACTGGGTTGAGAATCACTGCTCTAGGTTATCTTTCCTGGAGTTAAGCGTAGGCTATATGGCCTTTTTGGTCCCAGCCACAAGTCACCCATCTCTGGTTGGCTGGATCAGAAGTTCAAACTGCAGCAAACCTGGTATAGTTTGCAAAAAGGTTGTTATTGCTATTATACAACTTTTTTGTAATTAAACAAGTGTCAAGAAGTATAATTTGGTTTTCAGTTGTTAAAGAGCTCCCCTGGAGATCCTAGAAGTTGCTTTGGAGAAAATACGATTGTTGCTTTGTCTGTGTACCATAACTAAGAATATCTGCTCAGTTTAGTGCTTGACTTTCACTTTTTACTTTATTTTATTTTTTTTACAAATTCAATTGGCAAACTTGGCAGAATGAATTAGGAAGGGGAGCATAATGGCTTCTTTGTGATACCACTCATTGGAAGAATACAAGGCATTATTCAAAACTGTTTTACACAAGCTTTTGAGACACCTGTTCAGGAAGGTTGAAGAGGAGAAACAGCCTTGGAAGCCAATGAACTATACTATGGGATTTCACACAGGTTAGTGGCTCATTCTCAAGAAAGAGAGAAGGAGATAATAGTAATGACAGTAAAATACTTCCAGTGTATAGTGTAGTAATCTGAGGAAATATTTATTTACGGAAAGAGTTGTAGATGCATGGAATAGCCTCCAAGTGGACGTGGTAGAGACGAGGACAGTATGAGCCCAATTCCAGAAGATTCACGTCCGGCCCATAGGCACGTCCAAACTAAAAATGGGCCCGATTTCAACATGATTTCACAACCATGGGGATAGACACACCCACACTTTTGGAATCGAGGGCATAGACATTTTTGGCATAACACAAACAAAGCACTATGGAGTACAAGACACAGCTATTTATTTATTAGTTTTTTTATACCACTTAAGTCAAAGCAGTTTACATTGTAATTTAAACTTGGTAATATGCCTTACAACTTGGATTTTTCTGAGGCAATGGAAGATTAAGTGACTTGCCCAAGGTGTGCTAGTGGGACTCAAACCTTGGTCTGTTAGTACCCAAGTCAGTGCTCTAACCATTAGGCTACTTCACCACTAATGTGCATGGTTTTAGAGACCAATGATGGTGATTCTGGGCATGTCTTACTGCTGTTTGCACTATTGAATGTTCTCATTCTGAGTGTCCCTTATTAGTGACAGAGAAATGTTTTTGACATACCTCTGCAAAAACCATTCTGTTCCATACTACCTCACATATCATCGCGACATCTACATTCTTATTTTTCTGAGCACTGGAATCGTTAGGGAAGCCGAGAACTGCCCCTTTAACATAAACAGCAAATGTCAGCATAGCCAGAATAAAGACAATTGCAGTACTTTATAGGGGTGGTTTTTATTGTTCCTTAACCTTACAAATGTCCCTCACCTATGCATTGTATTCTTTACACCTACATCATGTGCCCTCCAAGACAGCAGACACACAAATTCAATGCAAACGTGTCACAGCTATTCATCTCTATGGGATACATTGAAGATCAGAGCAGAAAGTTTTCTAAGTCTTGACCTTATTCCATGTTGCCACTGGTGTAACGTATGATCACTCGTATTTTTTGGTCATTCTGTAGAGGGTAGACGAGTCACAAAATAAAGCAATCCCTCAAGACAAACTCAGGCTATGATCTTATCAAAATATGTAACTCACAATTTACTACAATTAAAGAACTTCAGGTCTCAGACTCCAGATAGGCACTATCTTGCAGACTATGTCAATAATA
The DNA here is from genome assembly GCA_033557465.1 of Ichthyophis bannanicus. NCBI lineage: Eukaryota > Metazoa > Chordata > Amphibia > Gymnophiona > Ichthyophiidae > Ichthyophis > Ichthyophis bannanicus. The sequence continues at coordinate 1,623,350,814 of CM066031.1, read as the reverse complement.
TGTGCCACTTTTGCATCAACGACCTCAGTTCTTTCTTTTAACTGTTGATTTGAGCTGTGTTATTTGACAGACAACTTAATACTCATTTTATAGCATATAGTAATGCTTATTCTTATCTTATTGACTCCCCGACACCTTCATTCGGCTGCCGTGTTGCGTTTCACAAACTGTCTGGTTTCATCAGGGGGTTAAGTTTCAGGATTCGCTGAATCCCAGCGATCCAGCTTGAATTCGTTCTATGCGTCAAACTGGCACTGTCAAAACAATTAGTTACATTAAGTCAGGTTTTCATGCCTTAATTAAATTATATTAACAAGGAGATATTTTTTTATAGCCATAATAAAACAAGGAGTCCTACCATTACCGCAATGATGATGAGTCTAGTTCGTGTGCCGGGCGTATTACCTCTGAGCCTACCGGCTTCCAAAAAACGCCACGCATGCGGATCTGTCAGGAGGAGGATATTTACCTAATGAATAATTAGGCCTTGATTGACATCATCGCGGCAACCAGCTGATCTCTTCAAATGAGGGTTTCAGCCAACTAGATATCAGAAGCTCGCTGTTCCATAATAATGAAGATGTCAATTATTGAAAATATTGGAAAATGGCTGCAAAAATAAATCATAAACATGCAGTCCAATCTACAGTATTATTCATGCCATGCGGATAAATCATCTGTAGTTTGTAGATCCAGCGTTGTTCACAAATGACTAGTGTCTGTTCCTGGGACCTGCCAATCTGCCCAGCGTTCACCATGTCAATACAAAAACATCGTAGTTGATCAAAAACGTGTTGTTTAGATAAACAATGTGCCACCATAGGAGCTTCCAACACTTTACATTTAAGCCTGCTGCGATGTTCATTAATGCGGATTGTCACCCTTACACCCACTCCCTAACCTTGAGGGTTAAGGAGGGATGGGCCTTGTGTAGTTGTGGGGGCCAATTAAAGTCAGGAACAAGAAATTTATATACAAGGATTTTATTTTCCCCGCTCCTTGGTGGTCAGGAACAGGTGAGAAGGTTAAGCAAACAGGAAATGTACAAAACAAAGGCGTTCAATGCTGTGCTTCAAATTATGCTTCTTTGAGGAAACACATTACCTCATGTGTCTTCTCCATGCAGTATTCACAAAAGTGCTTTGTAAGAAACAATATTGTTTTCCCTTGCAATTGGGATACAGTCCTGCTTATTTCAAACTTCAATAAGCTTCCCTTTTCAATTGCTCAAAAACAGAATTTCTTTTCATATGCTTTTCTCCTATTCTGGGTTTAGCATAACCAGAATCAACTGCCAGGTATAAACATTCAAGCTTTGCATTAATCAGTTTTCTCAATTAGCCCAATTGAGCAGTCCATCGGCTGATTAATTTCAAGCATGGGCCGTGGATTCAAGGTGGGAATTCCTATTCCAGGATTACTCCCGGCCTGAATGTTAGCTTCTTCTGAAACAGCTCTTTTATTCAAGAATTGTCTAAATTCACTCAGGAGTTGCTCTGCCTGTCTCCTAGCAGGACTAATAGGTAAATCTGCTCCTGGCTGGGGCAGGTAGTTATCTGCTCTTGGTAAGCAAACACTGCTCTCCCTCTTTAGACAGTCTGTGTCTGTGGTGGAGTTACCCCTCCCCCACTTATCTCCGTTAGTGAGTGGTGTAATCACAGGTTCCTTCAAACAAGCTCTGCCTTTAAGAAAAGCTTCAAAGGTAGGCTCTTCAGTATCAGGATAGCCTAATCTCTCTGTAAACAATTTGGCTGGGTTTCTTTCGTCAGCTTGCTTGTTAAAAGCAGGAATTACTGGCTGAGAAAAGCTTGGCTTACTTAGAGAGGTTTCAGGCTGTAACCTACGTCTTTCAGCTTGTCTAAAACTATCCTGTACTTTATAATCAGGCTTCTCTCTTTCTGAGTGGTAAAACTTAGGAAAGGAATTAAGAGCAGCAGGTACCTTAGAATGAGACCGGTCAGAAAATGCCTTGCCAGCGTGCCTTTCTCTCCAAGGGTAAAAACTGTTTCTCCACAACGTGGACTTCCCACCTGGTTCAGGATCAGTTCCCCTTCTGTTGCAGCTGGGCAGTGTTTCTGTAGCAGGGTCAAAGGGTTCTGCAATCAAGAGAGCTTCTTGCCTTCCCAATGCCTTTTGCCTTCTCTCTTGTGGATTCAAACCACCATTCCTTCTCAATCCGTTTGTAGTGCTCAGTTCTCCATTCCTTCTCCTTAGCGTCTTGCTTATTCCACTCGTGCTCCTCATTCCCCAACTATCTGTGTCTTCACTCTCTCTGCTTAACAAGGGGCCCCTGCTCTGGGAAGCCCGCCTCCTACTAGGGCGTGCCCAATCCACAGCTCTGCTTCTCTCCTCCCCTGAGGTGAGCTGATTGGTTGCCTGTAAGTTGTGCTGAGAGTGGAAAACTCTGTCTTTACTTGCATTACCTGACCTAACCAGAGGGTCAGTATCAATTTCCATGGCTTCTGCACTTGCCACTGCGTCACAGGATCCAGAAAGACCGTTCAGTCTTGCCTGTATTCCTTTTTATTCTTTATATTGGGACGCAACCCTAAACAATCCCTAAGGGGTATATAAACCCCTCAGTTCAACCAACCCGTAAAGAATCAATCTATCATAGAAATTAATCAAATTATTTTCACTTAGCTGTCCAGGAGTTATTCTTCAAAACAAAGTTTGGAGTTGACGTTATTCAAAGCTCAAAGTTCATGACGTGAAAGTTCAAAAGCTCTTTCAGTTGGTACAATGTAGCATTACATTGTTTAGGGTTGCGTCCCTATATAAAGAATAAAAAGGAACATTGAACCACGAGAAGATGTTTTTATCTTCATGGTGCTAGTTCCGACAAAAAATAGGTAATAGAAGGATAGATTTATTGCCCTTGATAGTTTGAATAATAATCATGTCCTGGCAATGTCCCAATTTTTATTCTTTGCTGATTTTATCAGCTAGTGTTCATTCCTCAAAAACCGCCACCAAACAACAATGGCAACTCCACGAAGATTATCCTATCCTGATATTGTCAGCCAGTGATATTTCCTTAAAGTGCAATAATCCATAATATAGTTAGTGACCAAACGTTGTGTTTCGAGCCATAGATAGGAGGATCTATGGCTCGAAACACAACGTTTGGTCACTAACTATATTAACTTCTTCAAACTCCGTTGCATTTACTAAATCCCGGCTCCGGTATTGTCGGCTCCGATAGCATTACATTGTCAAGAATATAATCATGAGTTTAGTGATTTACAGTGGAGAATTTTGGATCATGTCCCGATGAGAGTTAGAGGTGGTGATAGAGACTTCCGCCTACAATTTCGGGAACAATATTGGATTTACACTTTAAACTCACTAACACCATGTGGCTTGAATTAATCTTTAGATTGGTGGAGTATTCTTTGATAATTTAAGTGAGAATAATGAATTTATCCGGTGCCATTTTTCCTATTGGTTACTGACCAGTCATGTGATTCTCAATAGGGATAAAAAACGGAAGGGCGTTCCGGGATTTAGTAAATGCAACAGAGTTTGAAGAAGAGCCAGGAGGATGGAACCAGTCAAAGTGCAGCAGGTAGAGCAAAGCAGGAGATTGGGTTATGCAGCAGGAGGATCATTGTAGTTGGGGAACTGCTGCTAAGGCAGAAGATTTTGATGCTGGGGACCCCACGTCACTTCCAGGAGGCAGGACAGGTAGGCAGGATGACACTGGAGGATGAAAACAGCAGTGGGGAATACCTGTTTGCTCCTATCTTGGGAAGAGATTTGAACCAAACACTTCTATTAATAGATTGCCATGCATTCGGAACTGCATTGTAGCTCTTGAGCAGACTCTTTGGACATGAAGCACCATGTCTTTTAGTGCTACAATCCTATTCTCAATGCCCATCGAGAGCAGTGACACAAAGTACTGTGTGTGCACTAGAAGGAGGCCTAGCCTGCCCTAGCTGTCAGAATCATGAGAAGACACCCAATGAATGATGGCTCTAATGTTTAAAATGGTGACATTGCCTCCCTGTTCCATTTTTACAATGGTGAAGACAAGAGAGCTGCTGGAGACTGTCAGAAAAGCCATTATCACTAAACATCAAACTTCACAGGGGTAAAAGGCCATCTCCAAAGATCTTGGGATTTCTGTATCTACAGTTCGCAATGTTATTAAGACGTTTTCTGCTTATAGAACTGTCAAGAACCTCACAGGACGTGGTGGGAAGAGGAAATTTAATCCAAAAAGTCTTCAGGTGGTGGTTTCCACCCGCATCATATGCTGTGTACTAAACAAAGAAGGACTTCATGAGCACAGACCAAGGAGGACCCCACTGCTCAAAGACAGACATAAAAAGTCATGCCTGATCTTTGCCCAAACTCACCTTGGAAACCACAATCCTGGGAAAATAGTCTGTGGACAGATGAAACCAAACTTGAGCTCTTTGGCAATGGAGACCACTGATACATTTGCAGGTGAAGAGATTAAGCTTCTAAGGAAAAAAATACCCTTTGTACAGTTAAATATGGTAGAGGTTCCATAATGTTGTGGGGCTGTTTTGCTGCCTCAGGAACTGGAGGCCTAGAACATATTAAAGGTATCATGAAATCAGAGAACTACCAAGGTATTTTGGAGTGAAATGTGCTACCTAGTGTCAGAAAGCAAGGTCTGGGTCAAAGGTCATGGGTCCTTCATCAGGGCAATGACTCAAAACATACATCCTAAAGTACAAACTAATGGTTAAGAAGGAACAAGTGGACTGATTTAAATTGGCCAGCAATGAATCCTGATCACAATCCAACTGAGAACCTTTGAAAAGGGCTGAAATCTGCTATTGTTAAAAGGAATTCTGGAAACATTCATGAGCTGGAACAAATCGCAGTAGAACGGTGGGAAAACTACCAGCAGACAGATGTATAAAACTTTTAGATAGCTACAAGAAATGTTTGGAGGTTGTCACCACTGTGAAGGGTTGTGCAACATATATTAGTGAAGGGTGCCATTAATCCTGTCTAGGTCATATTTTGTTTTTTTTCTCTAAAATTACTACATCTAAGTTTCACAGACATCACTTTTTTTGTTGTATTCTTTTGAACATAAAATATTATGATGACATACAGTTGTAATAATTCCAAATATTTCTCAAGATATTGTACACCGCATACCTAAAATGCAGGGGTGCCAATAATGTTGACCACAACTATATATCTATACTTTGTGGGGTGATTTTCAAAGGGAAATTATGTACATAACTGTCTTTGACAATTGGTGCTAGTTATTCATATACTTGTCACAGGCGTTAGGCAAATTGTTATAAAATTAATGTCTAAGGAGGTGATACCATTCATGTTTTTCCACATGTAAAGCTAGTTTTATGTATGGAAGACTTTTTTGTAGAATTTCAGGTTATTTAAGCACATAAAGGTACCTATGTCAACAAGATTGCACTTACTTATATGTGCATCGCTTGTAGGCCTTCGAGGGACGTAGTTTGGGTGGACGGAAAGTGGAGTTGTGATGTATGTATGTATTTTATAGATACTCATACTGGATATTTGGATTTATTAGTTTTTGAACTGTAAAATGTAGCATATTGGAAATGAATCCAAAGTGCACTGTAATAGACGCATATTTTGTTATATTTTGATGAGTATATCATCTGGTATTAAGCTCTTTAATTCCTCCACTGCTAAAAACTGTGAGTGTCAATTCATTCCCAAGGTTTGGGTTCTCATTTAACAAATAAGATTTGAATTTCCAGTTACAGTGAATATCTTGCCATAAATAAATAAGCTATTTGGAGTGCAGGAAGTGGAATTGACCAGTGTTTACTATAGGACTTCAGTCTAGCTCTGTATTTGAGTTTTATTCATTGCATGGCTTCTATTTGACTTTCTGAGCCTTAACTTTGAAAAAATATATTCCTGCTCAGAGAAAGTACCATAGGAGCTTGCCAGACAGATTATTTCCACATGAATAGTCACATGAGTTCACGCTAACAAAGTACTTTATTGGATACTCATAGCTGAATCTCATACCAGCCACAGATGGTCTTAGGCGCCCTCATATTACTAAGGGCCTTATATGACCCATTAGTTCACCTTTAGCCCATCTACCATACCATCTTTGTACTGAAGAGGCATGGTGCCCAGCACTGTTCCCTCTAAGATGTGCGCGTGTGCGCGCACACACACCTCGTCGAGCGAGCGCACATACTTTACAACAGAGCGCACATACTTTACAACAGCGCACAAAAATTACGGTTCTGATTCTGATAGAAAACAACACAGACGTCTTAAAATTTAAAAGTTGTTGTGTATTTACGGTTTTAACAAGTTCTACAATATTTTCTAGTGCAATCAATGTGGTGTATATACTGTATTCTGACGGGTAGTCAAATTTTAAAGTATATAACTCAGAGTGTTGTTATGTGGCGCACAAAAATTTAACCTTCCTTCAAAAGCTGCACAGCTGATATTTTATGCGCACACAGCCTACAGAAAATTAGAGGGAACATTGGTGCCCAGCTTCTGCCCCTACAACCGAGAGCAGCATTCTGAGTCAGCCAAAAAGTAGCCAAATTAATTCTCATAAAAGTGAGCCAAGTCTGGTAAGTGTTAAGCAGAAAATAAGTCTAAAGAAAATATTCACTCGTTCTGGCATTCTACATTTGCCCCATCAGAAATTGGGTAGACTTACTACTTCCGAAACGGATTTTGGAGGATAAGATTGAGGAAAGCATCTGGAAGTTGAGGTAAAGGTCCTAATACCTGTATGTTTACACTGTGCTTAGCGCTACTGCTAGAGGGCGTTGCAGTACCAAAATTTCAAGAGCCTACATTTCATTCTGCTGGATATGAACAACAAATAGGCATCTTATGTTCTTTTAGTTATAACAGAAAAAGGTTATTCTGCCAATCCAAGTATAAATTTCTCTTAGATGATAGTCTTATTAACACACCAGGTACATTAGCAAAAGCATAAGAGTCAGATAAACATAGAAAACAGAAGAAATGTATGAGATATAAACAGCAGCCTTTAAGGATTGTCAAGAAGTGTGAACGGAAGCAGTCATTCTTAGGTCTCCAGTCGTGTCCATTTCTGTAAGAAAAGAATTGGGAGAAAATTGGATGGAAGCTAATCGTACTCCATTGCGACATGAGTTATGGGGATGATGGGTACATGATGTAATGGTGATGTTCTTGTGTATAACAGATGAGGATCAGCGTCCCTGGTTTATCTGGCTTGGCCAATATGTGGAAGGGGGCTGTAAAGTGGAGAAGCCATGATGCATGTTGTATGCCACAGTAATACGAGGGAATGTATTTCTAGTTTTACTCCTCCAGGGTTGCTAGAAGTGTGGAGTTTGGTGTTTTCAGTTTGGGTGGCGCGGAATTTTAGAAGGGACCTCAACATGGTTCTGCGAATGCTGTCTTTTCATAGACAGGACACTTAAAAGTGAAGTGAAGGATGGTGAATAAAGAATGTGAGATGGATAAGGGATTTTTTAAAATATTTTGACACAGGACCGCTTCTATCTTTTTTTGCTGCCTTGTGTGAGTGACTACTATGCCCCCCCCCCCATGAATTCCAGTGGAGGCCTTCACAAGCTTCTCCTTTTTCCCAACATGATGAAAGTTTTCTGTGAGGTAGCGGTGTTAGTCTGGAGCAGGGGTTCTCAAGTCAGTCCTCAGGATACGTCTAGCCAGTTAGGTTTTCAGGATAACCACAATGAATATACATGAGAGAAATTTGTCACCATTGTATGCAAATCTCTCTCACTATGATTATCCTGAAAACCCAACGGTAAAGGTGTGTCCTGAGGACTAGTTTGAGAGCCTCTGGCAGAAATGACAGAGGCCTTAATAAATTGGTTAGTCTATAAGCTGCCACCTGTCTCAACATTTTCATAGCAACAATAGCTTAAGTACACAAGTGTCTGAACATGATTTATATACAGTGAAGTTAAAAAAAGGGCTAGCAGATTTCTATATGACTTGCCTGCAGTGCCAGCTACCATGTTTATGTTTATGTTTATTACATTTGATATACCGCTCAGGCCAAGAAGCATCAGAGCGATTTACAATCCTACATTTATGTTATGGAAAATAAGAAAAGAACGCCATTAATAAGATAGGACAGAGTAGGAGAAACAGATAGACAAAGTGATAGCACAGATAGGAGAAAACAGAATAGCAGACTACCTTCACAAACTTCCTAACCCTGCAAAAAGACCACTCATAGCCCACAGTAAACCTGCTGTAACAATAACATAACAATGCTAGGACTTGCACACAGCACCAACCCCACCTATAAAAAGACAGCAATACTAATATTAAACCAATACAGCTTACAGGAAGCTATGGCTTCACTACCCTGGATGAGTCTGATCTTGGCTGATCTCTGAAACTAAGCAAGGTCATACCTGGCCAGTACTGGAATGGGTGACCACCTTGAAATACAAGGTATTATGACCTTACTGCATAGAAGAAAGGCCTGGTGATTTACTTCCTTAACACCTCACCAAGAAAACCCAGGGACTGGGTCAGCATTAACTCAATGGCACACATCTTAAAGAACACCAAACCTCTCTTATTGTGAACATAAGATGCCATACTGGCTCATACCAAAGGTCCATCAAGCCTAGTATCCTATTTCCAACAGTGGTCATCCAGGTAAACAAGTGCATGTCAGGTTCCCAAAAGGTGAAAACAGAATAAGTGGAACTGCAACACAGCAATACACAGAAGATGCATGCAACCAGAATGTCACACCTGAGCCACAAAAGACAGACAGACCCTCACCAAATATAGAACAAGGGACCACAAATGAGAAGTAGAAAGATTATAAGGGGGTAATTTTTGAAGCCCAATTCGTACTTTTGGACATCCAAAAACAAGCATAAAGATGTCCAAAGCACAGAGACCTCTCCAGAGCCATTTTAGAGGCCTGCTCTGGGGATGTCCCCAGTATGAGAACGTCCATGTCTGAACGGGGGTGCGGTGGAGGCAGTCCGAGGAACCTGGACATCCAGCATCACGTCTAAGTTTAGACATGCTCCAGGCTGAAAAAGCATCCAGGAGGTGAGAGAAGACAACACTCCATCACCCCCAGTACTCAGCACAATGTCTGCGATAGCAGCAGCGAGATTTGAACTTGGCTGCCCTGTTCTAACCCGACTACTCTAACCATTAGGCTATCCTAGACATCCAGGTTCTGGAATACAGTTCTGGGGATATCTATGTAGATGCCCCCACAGATGTCCATATTGGGCACGTCCACGTTTGTGAAATTGGGTCTGCACCTGGACGAGCCTGCTTTTTTTTTCTGATGTTGTGGCTTAGACGGCACAGATTGCACTTGGATGTTCCTTCTAAAATTCCCCCACCTGAAATGAAAACACCAAATTCCACATTTCTAACAACACTGGAGAAATAATAATAGAAATGCATTTCCTCTTATTACTGAACAAAACACAAATACATTAGGAATTCACATTTACCAGAGCTAATATATTCCACTTAATAAATTCAAAATAAAATACTTTTTTCTACCTTTGTCATTTTCTTTTTTCAGTCATGATGGCAACGGTCTCTTTTCTACTTTCCTCTTTCTTCTCCTAACTCTCTTTCCAGTGTCTGCTGTGAATTTCTCCTTGGCCTTCCTGTCTTCTTTCATGCCCTCTCTGCATTTGTCTTTGATATATTGATCTTTCCCTCTTAGCTCTTTCCTTCATCTTTTTTTACACCCTCTCTATCCACTCAAATTTCACCTTCTTCAATCTCCTTTTGACTTTTCACTTATCTTTCTATCTCTTTCTCATACCTCTAGCCCAGCTCATCTCATTAGCTCTCCCATTTCCCCTGCCTCAATCCTCCTTTAGCTTCCTATTCCCTTCTGTCTTTCACTCATTCTCCATTACCACATTACCACCGATTATACTCATCATCTTCCTTTCATTCATCTCCTTGCCAATGCCCCAAGGCCTCTTCCACATGGTTCCACTATGCCCAGCATCTCCCCTCTCTCTCCCCATCCCCCCTTCCCACCCTTCTTCTCGAGTATCTCCCCTCTTTATTTTCCTCTCTTCCCCTCCAGAAAATAAGCAGCTTCCTTCCTCCTCTCTCTTCTTATTGTTCTCTCACCTCCCTAGTATTCTAGCATCTACCCTCTCTGTCTGCCTCTCCGAACCCAGCATTCACCCTTCTGTCTACTTTTCAGATCCCAGCATATGCTCATCTCTCTCTTTCTCTCTTCTCCCCTCAGAGACAGCATCTGCCCCTCTCTCTCTTTGTGCCCAAAGTCTGTCCCTCCTTGCTCCACTCTTCAGAGCCCAGAGTCTGCCCTCTCTCTCCTATGCCTCAGAGCTCAGCATCTGCCCCTTTCTCTCAGTCCCCCCTCCCAATCCCGTATCTCCTCACCTCGTGTAGTACAGCCCCATCTCCCTGTTTTCCCTCCTTTTCTTACCACCACCACAGTGCCAGTGCCACCAATTCCAAAATGTAAACAAGTTGAAAACTGCACCCATTTAGTGTTACAGAATGGCGCATTTCCTCTTTTCTCCATTTACATGCTCGAGTATGTCTGTGTGGGAAATTTGATAGAACAGTCATGTTACACAATAGGACAGTAGAGCATATGTAACTGCATACGCATACAGACTGATGGTGTACATGAGGTGAGTATGTAGGTATGAGTCAATGGTATCATGTGCAGAGGGCCAGCCCAAAGCTTTCTGCCACCCCAGGCAGAAGCCCCGGCCGTGCTACCTCCCCCCACTGCCCCCACCCACACCAAGCCACTGTCCCCCGCTGACACTGATTCCATTGGTGGGGTTGGGATGGCAAGGCGATGGCGATGGCGGCCCACGGCAGCCACCTGCTTCGGCACACATGGTCTGCCGACTCTGACTCCCTTCCAACATAAACTTCCTCAGAGGGGAGTCAGAAGTGGCAAGCCTTGTGTGCCGAAGCACATGGTCTACCGCGGGTGCTGTGCCACCCACTGAGGTCTGCTGCCGTAGGTGGTTGCCTAGCCCACCTAGTGGATGGGCCAGCCCTGGATGTGCATATCTATTTCCATGGGAAGAGTTTAGCTGTTTGTTTATGAAGATGTGAGGTTGGGATGTCCGAGTATGGGAGATGTGTGAGTATATGCAGGAGGTTGAGGTGTATATATTGGGAAATGGGGGTGAAGATATGGATGGTTGTCAGTACTGGGGTATGTTTATAGGAGGGGGGATTGACAGGGTGGGGTGTGTATGCATGGGGGCTGCATCTTTGTGTGTGTGTGTGTGTGTGTGTGTGTGTGTGTGTGTGTGTTGGAAAGCTGCATGTATAGGGAGACTGCGTGCGCATCATCTAATCTAATCTAAATTAACATCGATTTATATACCGCTATGTTCGCAATCAAAGTGGTTTGGTGTGGTTTACAACAAAGAGAATTAAACACAGGAAGGAAAAATGCTGAAGCACGTTAAATGTAGTTGAACAACCAAGTTTCAAGTTTTTCCGAAAAAGAATAAGGGAAGGAGAATTTTTTTAACTTGGTTGGTAATTCAGACCAGCATTTCGCAGCCGTATAGGGAATGGTTTATGTAAACTATAAATCTAATTCCTTTACAAGGGGGAAATAACAGAGTGCAAGATGATTGTAAATGTTTAGACTTATGTGCTAAAAAAGGGAGCAATAAAGAGAAAACCATATACGGACAAAATAATTAAAAAATGTATATAGGAAAATATAAAATTTAAAACGGATCCTATTACAAACCTTAAGCCAGTGTAACTTATGAAATAAAGGGGCAACTGCCGTATACCAAGACACACCATAAATGAGGCACGCTGCCGAATTTTGACATAGCTGTAGGCGCATAATTTGGTGCTGTGAACAATTCATGAACAATGTATTTCTATAGTCTAAGAAAGCCAAAGTGGAACTCTGTAGAAGAAGACAAAAATGATCAGTGGAAAAATATGCCTTAATTCTACGCAATTGTCGTAACTTAAAGAAAGATTTTGAAACCACCGAGTTGATGTGAGCCTCAAAAAAATAGATTATCGTCAATCAGACCACCAAGAACTCGGAGTACTGAATCAGAACAAAGGTCTAACTGTTCCAACGCTTGGGTTATTAAATCTGGAAGGGGTTTAGAATTATTAAAACACAGAACTTTTGTTTTTGATGTGTTTAATTGTAGATGCATAGTTTTTGCCCACCTTTCTAATTGCGATATGGCATTCCAAATCACTTGATAAAAATTGCTAGATTGCCAAAAAGTCAATATAGAAATATCATTTGCATATTTGTGAAATTTAAAATTAGCACGATCAAGAGCCCATCCTAGTGTAATCATTAAAACATTACAAAGAAATGGCAAAAGCGAGGATCCTTGAAGGACCCTATAAACAGCCTCCCACTTCTTTGAGCTGTTCACACCTATCTGTACTCGGTATCACCTCTTCTTTAAGAAACCATAAAACCAGTTATGCACTGTTTCCAAGACCCCCAAATAATCTAAGACAATCATCAAAATTTCATGATCAACTAAATGAAAAGCTGTACTAAGATCAAATTGTAAAAGAACTGCAATATGTCCATTAGCTAACGGGGTATTTGTATCTGTGTGACTGTGGCATGTAGGTTCCTCTCTCCCTTGCATTATTACCCCTTCCTGCCCTTAATATAGCCTCCCTCATGCACCCTCCCCCTCCCACTCAACTTCACTCTTTCTCTCCTCCATCCTCTATTCATTTCTCTTCTAACCACACCCCTCTCCTTAGGTTCCACCCTTTCTGTCCTGCTCTACTTCTGCCCTTTCACTCATGCTTCACCCCTCCTCTAGCCCCACCCCTTCCATCACTCTCTGCCCCCTTCTTCTCTCACTTTGATCCTGTTTCTACTCTGTTACTGTGGCCTTAAAATACCAGCAGAAAGCTGAGACTTCCACCAATATTTTAATGCCACTGTTCCTACTAATGCTGGGAGACGGAGCGGACAGGAACTTATCGGCCACAGCGGTGGCTTCAGCTACTTGCTGCTGGCGGGGATGGGGTACCTGCTGGCGGAGAGGCATTTCCTGCTACAGTGGTGGCCTCCATTCCTTGCTGCCGGCGGGCGATGGGGTCCCTGCTGGCAGATAGACACTTTCCACCACAGTGGTGGTCTCTGCTCCATACTGCCAGTGGGGGATTGGGTCCCTACTGGCAAACTCTTTTAAAGTAGTGGCTTTGGGTCCTTGCTTCCAGTGGGGGGCCTTAGAAACCATGCACACACTGTGCTTGTGATGTGTTCCTGGCCCCTCAGTAACAGGAAGTAGTATCGGAGGGAGTAGGGATGCGTAAATGGGCTTGAATGCTCCGCACTGACTTTACTTTTATTGGATCAACTGTCCATGGTCCGTCACACTTAAACTGTCGATGCTGTCTCATGGCTGGGGCTGGCTGGCTTACTGTGCAAACCATGCTGCCCTGTGCGAGTGACACATGCAGTTCCTCCTGCACTGCTGTTTGCTGAGACTGTAGTGGTATCCATTTTTTTTTTTTTGCTGTAATACATGGTTTGATATCTGTACAATGGTAGTTTTCCCCATTGCATCCTGTGGTATGGGGCCATTTAAATGATGCAGAGAATATTCAGATAAGGTAGCATGGAGACGGAAGTGCGGTCAGACATTTTTTACTTCATACTTTATTTTTACAGATGCCATTTTCCTGCCTTTGTTTGTTGGGGATAAACATTACCCAAATGACTTTATATATTAAAAATAGTTACTGAGGTTCATGCATATTGTAATGAGATTGATAATGCATTCTGCGGTTTGGAACTGGTCTGACTCCAAATGGTTCATTATACACTACTGTCACCTAATTCATTGGCATTTGGCCTCATGTAGTCTTTGCTTAAGCTTTGAATTAATTATTTTTATTTGTCGAAATAGCTATTTGCTAATGCTTCTTTGTCTTTCTAGTAGATGAACCGACCACTGGATTTATGAATTTCCTTCCAAACAAAAACTGTAGGATTGGACAATTTTTATTTTCTCTCCAGCTTAAATTTGATTCCTAGTTACAACAGAATTGATATTGAATATTTCATGTTCAGTTATTTTTATTAAATGTTGATTTTGCCAACCAGTTCTTTCTGGTGCTCTTCTAAACTAAGTTTGTTTTCTTGCTCCTCTTGGAATTTCTTTTACCCTTTTCCTTATTAATATATTAGTGCAGTATTATGCTCTAAGTAATATTTAAAGCAAAGCTCCGGTGCCCAGTCTCTCAACTGTTAACCCAGTAGGGATCGATGCAGGAAATGGAAATCTAAATCATTTATTTTAAAAGACTTTAATATATTTAGGAGGGACTCTGGAACAGTATCTTTCACAATATGACAGCATCGTTGTTTTCTGCTTCTCACTACTTCCATTGCTATTTTCTTGGGTAGCTCAGGGAACCTTTTACTAAAGGGTGCTAAGCAGTTGGCATGGTTTACAGCACACACTAACCTCAGGCTGTGACTCACGGTAACTGCTAGCGTAGAGTCAGGCCAGTTAGTGTGGCCCAATTTCCTCCTTAACTGTGCTTCACATGTTTGGATGGTAAGTGGATGGTTTGTGTTGGAAGTGGGTGGACTGAGCACCTTGCAGTCAGCACACCCCCAAACTAACTGCACGGAGAGCAGTTAGCATGAGTACACTTGCCACCAGTTCAATAAGTGGAGGTAAGTTCGCCCATGCTAATTCTAGGCCACCTTAGAGCAGGGCACACATGCATTCCACATCCCTGACAGTTAACATGGTGGTATTGAACCTAATGCGCTAGGTTTTAAGTGTGATTGACACATTAGGTGCAACACCATAGCACCCTTTAGTTAAATTGGAAGACTGGGCATCAAAATGGCAGATGAAATTTAATGTGGACAAGTGCAAAGTTATGCACCTAGGGCAAAACAACCCAAACTATGGTTACACGATGCAAGGTTCCACATTAGGAACCACCACCCAGGAAAAAGATTTAGGCGTCATTGTGGATAACATGTTAAAATCCTCGTCCCAGTGTGCAGTGGCGGCCAAGAGAGCAAATAGAATTCTAGGTATCATAAAGAAAGGAATGGAAAATAAAACAAAGGATATTATAATGCCTCTATATCGTTCCATGGTGAGACTGCACCTTGAATATTGTGTGCAAATCTGGTCGCCGTATCTTAAAAAGGATATAGCGTTATTAGAAAAGATTCAGAGAAGAGCCACCAAAATGGTAAAGGGGATGGAAGGCTACCCCTATGAAGAAAGGCTAAAAAGGTTAGGGCTCTTTAACCTGGAAAAGAGACGGCTGAGGGGAGATATAATAGAAGTCTATAAATTAATGAATGGAGTGGAATGGGTAAACGTAGATTGATTGTTTACGTTATCAGAATATAGAAAGACTAGGGGACATGCAATGAAGCTACAGGGTAAACTATTTAAGACTAATAAAAGAAAATATTTTTCCACTCAACATGTAATCAAACTCTGGAATTTGTTACCAGAGGATGTAGTAAAGGCTGTTAGTGTTGCTGGGTTTAAAAAAGGTTTGGACAAGTTCCTGGAGGAAAGGTCCATAAACCATTATTAAGAAGGGACCCAGGATATCAATGCTTGACCCAATACAAGCATTATGGATCCTGTGTCTTTTGGGGAAACTGCTAGGTACATATGACCTAGATTGGCCACTGTTGGAAACAGGATACTGGGCTTGATGGACCTTGGTCTGACCCAGTATGGCATATCTTATGTTCTTATGTTCTTAAAAAGGGCCCTAAATGTTCAGTGCTGTGATGCTCACTCACAAGTTCTTTTTTTTTTTAACATTTTTTTCCTTTATCTCTACATCTTGATCTTCCCCTATACCCTACACCTCTACCAAGGCATAAAGAAATAGCCTAGTAGTTGAGTAACTGACTGAAAATCGGGAAAGCCAATGTTCAAATGCTGCTTCTTCTACTGACCCTTCCTGTGATCCTGGGCCTTTTACTTAAGCCTCGATTGCCTTAGGTATTAAGCTTAGGCCTTCATTTACTAACATGTTAATGTGATTTTAACATGTGCTATATATTACATTAACAGAGTTGTGCATGAAAAAATTTTTTGTTAATGAGTCATTTTAAGAATGTTTCCTGATTGTTAGATATTTTTGTTCATTTCACACATTTTGTTTTAATAGAACTTTCTTAGTGTGCATTATTTTATTTTATTTAACTATACTTATATAACGTTGATCTACAAGTCTAAGTGGTATACATTTAACAACTTGGCCAATGGGGCTTACAAGTAACAAATGTAACTTGGTGAATACGTAGAATTTGGTGAATACATACAGCTATTAACAATGGACATTAAACAATGAACTGGATAGCATATAGGTAAGATAACAGTCATTGTGTACGTTGAGGTGCTAGGTGTCATTGATGGTAGGTGGATGTGGGGGGGAGAACAGTGGTGGGATGGTGCATTGGTAGAAAGTTGATTATGTTGTTTCAGTGGGGAAGTGTTCAAGGAACAAGGACGTTTTTAGGCTTTTTCTGAAGTTGGAGTGATCATTTATGGTGCGAAGATGGTCTGGTGTTGAGTTCCATAATGCTGGTGCGAAGAGTGAGAATGCTCTCTTAGAAGTGGTGGAGTTGGTCTTTCTGTTTGAGGAAGGTATATTTATTTATTTACATTCTCTTATATACCGCGCTATTCTGCATCAGTGTGGTTTACATTGAACAAACTGAAATTACATTGAACAGGGCACTAGAACTTGGAGATAACTATTTTACAGGGAACTTGGGCTATGGAGGGTTAAGTGGCTTGCCCAAGACCACAAGGAGCACCTGTGGGACTAGAAACCCCAGTCCTTCCGGACCAAGGTTGCTGTCCTCTAGTGGGATTTGAACCCCCAACCTTCCGGCCTGAAGTACCTTGCCCCAACCACTAGGCCACTCCTCCACTCAATGGAACATGTTGAGGGAACTGGTTCTTCTATTTCTGTTGCTAGGAGGTTTCTCTATTAGATCTTATAGGTAGTTGGCAGATAATCCGTGTAATTGTTTGAAGATTGTGTGTAATGCATTGAACGATGATGAGCAGCCAGTGCAAATGTTTGAGTATTGGGGATATGCGTTCTGTTTTAGGAATACTGCAAAGGATGCATGCCACTGTGTTCATGGCCAGCTGGAGTGGTTGGATTGTAGAGTTGGGTAGGCCTTTTGGGATTTGATTACAATAATCTAGATGCGGTAAAATAAGCACCTGAAGGATTGTGTGGAAGTCATTTGAGTCCAGGAGTGGTCTAAGATGTTGGACTGTCTTAAGACTGTAAACTAGAAAATGGAGAAAAAAACTCAGTGACTGCAAAACTCCATGGAACACCACTAGAAGAATGTTAGTCAACACTGCATCACAATCATAAAAAAGTGGACTCAGAGGGGGCGTAAGGGCGAACGGCACCACAGCACCAGAAGAGAAAATAACTCCGGCATCACAATGCTTTTTAAAAAGTATTGCCTCCACTGCATGTCCCAGAGAGGGGCAGCAGTAGCGGTGCGAGGAGGACCTGCGAACAGGAAAGACGGAAACCCTCTCCTTAAAATGATTTTGGTTTTGTTTTGCTAGAAACGCATATGCGGCAGGAACCGCGATATCCTTTGATAAAGCCTGTTTTTGACAGCGAAACCAGTGGACAGGGTCAGGTGTGATTGAGCGGAGAAACAGTAGCACACTATTCAATCTGGTGCAAAAAGGAAGTTTATGTTTGTAAGGCTCATTTAATGGCATACTGTAAGGCTTACTTAAGGAGACGGTGTTTTATAGGCAAGGATGGTTATGCTAAACTTCAGATTAATGATATATTTAATTAATTGTACATACCCAAGGAATGATGATGATTGTGACCAGGCGGTGTGGTAACAGTATTATCTGAGCCAGAAAATTCTATGGTTTGAGTTTGGGGTATAAATATATGTTTGAATGTAGATTTATAAGTCCCATTATTTGTGAGAGTGGCATTAGAACATTTTAACCACTCATAAATCAACACTCAAACATTTAACATTTCTTAATATTAAATAACAATTATTGCACTGAACCCTATGAAAAACCCTTTCCTTTAAAACTTTCCATTAATTTCTATTGGTTGCTTTCAATTTATACCCGGAACTCAAACCATGGAATTTACTGGCTCAGATAATACTGTTACCACACTGGCTGGTCACAATCACCATCGTTCCTTGGTTATGTACAATTAATTAAATATATTATGCTGGGAACCCTGATCAGCGTGTGTGGCAGCTCAGTCACACCTGACCCCGGCCACTGGTTTCGTTGTCAAAAAAGAGTTTATCAAAGGATGTCGCGGTTCCCGCCGCATATAGGTTTCTAGCAAAAACAAAAACAAAACCACTTTAAGAAGGTTCCTGGGGCTCCCCATATTTTCCTGTTCTCAGGTCCCCCTCGCACCGTTGCTGCTGCCCCTCTCTGGGACATGCAGCAGAGGCAAAACATTTAAAAAAGCATTGCGACACCAGAGTTACTATCTCTTCTGGTGCTGTGGTGCCGCTCGCCCTTACACCCCCTCTGATTCCACTTTTTTATGATTGCTGATGTAGTGTTGACTAATATTCTTTTAGTGGTGTTACTTGGAGTTTTATAGTCACTAAGGCTTTTTCTCCATTTTCCAATTTACAGTCTGATTGGATTAATTTGAGAAGGTTTGTTGGATGTGTAGCTTTAGGATACTATGGGGCTTGTTTACAAAGCCGCGGTAGCGGTTCGCGATCGTTATCGGAGCCGCAGCCCCATTGAAAACAATGGGGCCGCGGCTCCGATAACAATCGCGAACCGCTACCGTGGCTTTGTAAACAAGCCCCTATATGTCAAGTACCTGGATTGGCCTCTTTTGGAAACAGGATACTGAGCTTGATGGATCTTTGGTCTGACCCAATATGGCAGTTCTTATCTGCTTATGTGCTAACAAATGCACATCTCAAAGTCAAGGATGAATATATTTTAGTACATTTCAGCTCATATATTGATTTTGACTTTAAAGTAAATGAATAATTATTGTTTATTTTAGTTAGCTAGTCTGATTTTGATTGAATCAGTAGATGTCTCTTATAGCACCCCAGAATAACTGCAGGCTGTGATATTTTTTAAAGAGTAAAAAACCCACAAACTTTTATTTTATTTATTCATTCTTTCATTCATTCATTTGAATGTTATTTGATATACTACCATTCAAGCAGGCATGTGATGTCATGGTGCTTTATAATCCAGTAGTACTAGTTTGCAGTAAGAACGTAATCACAAGATACCAAAACAGAAAAGTTAGGTAGTAAGTTACATTAAGTAGAACAGCAATATTATCCTAAACACAATACAATTAACAGGACACAAAAGGTCAGAGTTATGGCTATTTCAGACAGATTGAAGGAAAAGAAAACACCTTTTCCTTTAGAGAGAGTCTGAATAACAGCCAAGTTTTCACACTGTTTCTAAATTTATTACTCACTGATTCAAGCTGAATGTCTATGGGAAGAGAGTTCCAGATTGTGGGAGTGATATAACAAAAGGCAGTATTCCAGGTCTGGGCGAAGACATATTTCCAGGCAGAAGGGATCCCCAAATGACCAGATTCTGAAGATCTTAATTGACACTGGGGGGCGTAAGGAATAAGATGGAAATTGAGAGAGTAAGTATAACCCATTTGTTCTCAACCCAGTCCTCTAAACACACCTACCTAGTCATGCTTTCAGGATAACTACAGTGGATATGCATGAGAAAGATTTGCATGAAATAGAAGCAGTGCATGCAAATTTCTCTCATAGAAACATAGAAACATGATGACAGAAAAAGACCACATGGCCTATCTAGTCTGCCCTTCCATAACAGCAACTACAACAGGCCCCTTTTTACCTTTAGAGATCCTCTGTGTTTGTCCCATGCTTTTTCAAATTCAGTTACTGTCTTCATCTCTACCACCTCCACTGGGAGACTATTCCACGGATCCACCACTCTTTCCATAAAGAAATATTTCCGCATATCACTCCTGAATCTATCCCCCTTCACCCTCATCCCATGTTCCCTCGTAGCAGACCTTGCTTTCAATTGAAAGAAGCTCTCCCCCTGAACATTTATGCCACAGAGGTATTTAAACATCTCAATCATATCACCTCTATCCCGCATTTCCTCTAAGGTGTACATATTAAGATCCTTAAGTCTGTCCTCATATGCTTTATAATGAAGACCACTAACCATTTTAGTAGCCACCCTCTGCACCAACTCCATCCTGTTCACATCCTTTTGAAGGTGCAGTCTCCAGAATTGCAGACTATACTCCAAATGAGGTTGCACCAAAGACTTATACAGAGGCACTATCACTTCCTTTTTTCTGCTAGCCATTCTTCTCCGTATGCACCCAAGCATCCTTCTAGCTTTTGCCGTCGCTTTTTCTATCTGCTTAGCTACTTTAAGATCATAAGACACAAACACGACTAGGTCCCGCTCTTCTTTAGTGGACAAAAGTACTTCACCCCCTATACTATATTGCTCCCTTGGATTGCTGCAGCCCAAATGCATGACCTTACATTTTTTAACATTAAATCCCAGCTGCCAAATTTTAGACCATTCTTCAAGCTTCGCTAGATCCCTCCTCATGTTTTCTACACCTTCCTGGGTGTCTACTCTATTGCAGATTTTGGTATCATCTGCAAAAAGGCAAACCTTACCCGACAGCCCTTCTGCTATATCACTAACAAAGATGTTAAAAAGAATCGGAACTATGGACAGATCCCTGAGGCGTAGCACTGGTAACTTCCTTCTCCTCAGAGTGAGCTCCATTTACCTGTACTCTTTGTCGCCTCCCACCCAACCAATTTCTAACCCAAGCAGTAACTTTAGGGTCCATCCCTAGGGTGCTCAGTTTGTTTATAAGTCACCTTTGAGGAACAGTGTCAAAGGCTTTACTGAAATCTAAATACACCACATCTAGGGCTCTCCCTCGGTCCAACTCCCTGGTCACCCAGTCAAAGAAATCTATCAGATTTGTCTGACAAGACCTGCCTCTGGTGAATCCATGCTACCTCGGATCCTGTAATCCGCTGGACTCAAGAAACCTCACTATTTTCTCTTTCAGCAGTGTTTCCAATAATTTACTTACCACCGAAGTTAAACTAACTGGGCTGTAGTTTTCAACCACATCCTTACTTCCGCTTTTGTGTAAAGGCACCACATGAGCCTCTCTCCAGTCCTTTGGCACCACTCCCGACTCCAACGAGGCATTGAAAAGGTCAGTCAGTGAGCTGCTAGAACGTCCCCAAGTTCCCTCAGCATATTCATTGTGATTATCCTGAAAAACTGACAGGTTAGGTGTGTCCTGAGGACTGGGTTGAGAACCCATGGGCTAACCAATATAAAAAGCTCAACGAACTAACATAAGGATTTTAAATTGAATTCTGCAACATATAGGAAGCCAGTGCTGATCAATTAATAGTAGTTACGAGGCTCTATATATTAATTTAACTGCTGTATTTTGAAGAATTTGAATACGTTTTAAACTGACACTATAGACGCCTTATTTTATGCCAAAACGCATAATATTGGGCAATTATGGTAACTGTATCTTTTGTGTTGTTGATCCTTCAAAAGGTATCATAGTTTACTATTACTCTGGTGTGTCATAGGAGGCATCTATGATTGAAACAGATCAGACTGGCTATCTTCCTTGTCAAGGATGAGAACATGTAAAATCCTTTGCCATTTTGGCAGTATTGTAAAGTACCAGCTTCTAATTGTGTGGCTTTTATGTATGCCAGCAATGTATATTTTCTGCCTTTCAAAGAAATACAGTGATAACAGAGGTGGTAGTTCTTAGTTGCTTATATTACTATTACGTCACCCATTCCCCCTCTTCACTCCCTAATCCTTCCCTCAACCTCTGCCTTCCTTTCCTCCTTTTCTAAGATTACTAAGGAAGAAACCACACATCTTCTCTCCTTCTCTGTTTTATTTATTTAGCTAGGTTTATATACCGCTTTTCTCTGCGTCAAAGCGGTGTACAAAGAACAGAGATTATAATAATTACATTGAGTAGAATATGAACTTACATACATGGAGAACATTTGACTTATTGAAAAGTTACAGTAGATGCATTGGTGAGGGGAGAGCTATCTTATTTACATTGGTGCAGTTACTAATTTACATGGGACATAAGCCTCGGGGGGAGGGGGATAGGTGGAGGGGCCAAAGTGTTCAATAAAGAGGTGCGTCTTTAGGTGTTTTTGTATGATTGATAGGTTGGCAGTGCATCTGATTTGGGTTGGGAGGATATTCCTCTGGAAGGTGCACACAGTTCGAAGGAGTGTGTGCAGGCTTGTCTGTTGTTCTTTGTCCTTGCATGGGGGATGATGAGTGTGTTGCTCATGGATTGTCTTGTAGCCCTGTTAGGTTTGAATACTTGGAGTAGGGTATGAAGGTGGGATGTACTGTGGGTGTGATTAACTTTGAGTGTGAGGAAGAGGGTCTTGTATTTGATGTGGGAGCCAGTGCAGCTGTTTTAGGATGGGTATGATGTGGTTATGTTTTGTGGCTCCTTGTATGAACGCACAGTTGTATGGAGGGCTGAGTCAGGGGGAGGAGTGTGGTTTGAGGTAGACCTTGGTAGATAAGTTGCAGTAGTTGAGGTGAGGAGAATCATGACCTGGAGTGCTAAGCGGAAGTCTTGTGGGTCAAGGAGGGGGCATAGGTGTTGGAGAGTTCTAGCTTTGTAATAGATTGCTCTGGCAGTTTTATCAACTTGTGATTTGAGGGAGAAACTAAACTTACTACCTGCTCCTCTGATCCCATGCCCACCCATCTACTAAGCGCCATCTCTTCCATTGTTGTCCCTTCCATCTGTCATATACTCAACCTATCACTTTCTACTGCAGCTGTTCTTGCAGCCTTCAAGCATGCTGTGGTTACACGTCCTCTCAAGAAACCATCCCTTGATCCTACCTGTCCTATCAACCCATCTCTTTCTTCCCCTTTATTTCTAAACTACCTGAATATCTGATCACCACTGCTATCTTGACTTTCTCTCCTCTCAGTCTCTTCTGGATCCACTGCAATCGGGTTTTTATGCTCTACATTCTAGTAACATGGTTCTTGTCAAATTCTCCAATGACTTGTTCCTCACCAGATCCAAGGGCCTTTACTTCATCCTCTTCCTTATTGACCTTTCTACTGCTTTTGACAATGTTGATCACCACCTTCTCCTCAATACCCTGTCCTCACTTGGATTTAGGGACTCAGTCTTGGGACCTCTCCTTTTCTCTCTCTACACTCCATCCCTTGGTGCAGTCATCTTCTCCCATGGTTTTTCAGTACCATCTCTACGCTGATGACTCTCAGATCCTCCCCTCTGTGCCTGAAATCTCTCTGGGAATTCAGGCTTGGATCTTTTCCTGCTTATCTGACATTAGTGCCTGGATGTCTCAATGCCATCTGAAATTGAACGTGGCCAAAACTAAGCTCCTTAACTTTCCCTCTAAAACCACCTCTTCCCTTCCTCCTTTCTCTGTTTATATGGATAAGGCTCTACTCCTCCCTGTTTCTTCGGCTTGTAATCTTGGGGTCATGCTTGACTCTTCCCTCTCCTTCTCCAAACACATCCAACAGATAGCTAAAACCTGTCACTTCCTTCTCTATAATATAGGCAAAATTCATCCCTTCCTTTCTGAACACAATACTAAGACTCATATCCATTCTCTTGTCACCTCCCATCTAAACTATTGCAACCTCCTCTTCACTGGTCTTCCTCTGAATCATCTCTCCCTATTTCAGTCTGTTCAAAATTCAGCTACATGGCTAATCTTCTATCAGTCTTGCTATGCTCATTTCACCCCTCTTCTCAAAACTTCAAAAAAGCTCTATCAAAAAATTATCCACTCAAATAGAGAAAATATTTTTGTGGACCTTAAAAATTGGAGCAACCGATCATTCAAGTCACTGCTCATTTCTAATCAGTCCTTTTTAATATTAAATAATTCAATAATTTAGTATTCTAATAATCTGTTTTCAGTAGTTTCTCCAACATAGCAGTATGTTTCAAAAGAATTACTTATCTTCCTGCTTCGGGGTATAGATTGCAATCGTCAGCCTTATCTGTTCTGACGGTCACTTCATCATACTCTAAAAAAAGAAATGGCGCTAGCATCTTGAGATACCACTATCATACAATCTTGACTTCCTGCATCAAAGATATAAGTACAATTTTTTTTCTCATTATACTCAATGGGCTTTCATGTCTGCTCTAATGGTCTCGTTATAATGTTCTAAGGAGAAAACATGGTGCTGGCTTCTTATAAGGGTCAATGTCATGTGATCTTTATACTTCATAGTTTCAAATCAGCATTTGCCATTCGATCTCCTGATTTAATCCTGTAGGGAACATTGTCTTCAGCTGGAAGATCAAGTGCTGTTCTCTATAATTTAACCAATAGTCTCAATCCTCCTGGAGACAATTATCCAAAATTTGATAAATCACTCTCCATTATAATTGAGTGACCCTTTTCTAACCATTGCTGAACTAGTGGAGCAGTCATATTTTTGGTTTTAATCCTGCTTTTATGTTCATTTAATCTTAGTCTGACCAACCTTTTTGTCCTCCCGATGTACAGTAGAGAGCATGGACACATAATCATATAGATGACATAATCAAAGGAACAATTAGTATTTGAGAAAGCTCTATATCGTTCACCAGAAATAGGGTTTAACCAATCTATGCCCCTGATAGTAGAATCGCACCAGGAGCAATGAACACATTCCTGATGTTGTCCAGCCCATTCCACTCTGTCAATAAAATATCTTGAGTCTAGTAAGATACCATTAGAGCAGACATGACAGCTGAATTGTCTGAGAATAATGAGAAGAAAATTATTGTATTTATATATTTGATGCAGGAAGTCAAGATTGTATGATGATAGTAGTATCTCAGGATGCTAACACCATTTTCTTTATTAGAGAATGATGAAGTGACCATCAGAACTGATAAGACTGACGATTGCAGGTTATACAATTGAAGCAGAAAGATAAGTAATTATTTTGAAACATGGTACTATGTCGGGGAAACTATTGGAAGCAGATTATTAGAATAATAAATTAATATTAAAAAGGACTGATGAGAAATGAGAAGTGACTTGATGGATGGATCGGTTGCTCCAATTTTGATGGTCCGCAAAAATATTTTCTCTATTTGAGTGGATAATTTTTTGATAGAATTTTTTTTTTAAAGTTTTGATTAAGTGAGCTCTATCTTTTAAAGCACTATACCCTTCTTCTCAAGTCACTTCATTTCTGCATCCAGTTCAAACTTCTACTACTGACTTTTAAGTGCCTTCATTTGGCTGCTTCTCACTACCTTTCCTCTGTTATCTCTTCCTACACCACTTCTGGGGAAGTCCGCTCTTCTGGCAGAACCCTTCTATTTGTACCCTTCTCTTCCACTGTCAACTCCAGATTTTGATCTTTCTACCTTGCTGCTCCTTATGCCTGTAACAAACTACATGAGTCGGTACATCAGCTCCATCTAAGGCCATGTTCAAATCCAGGCTAAAAACTCATTTCTTTGAGACTGCTTTTGGGTCCTGATCCCCCTAGTCTCCTGTTTGCCTCCTATGTGTTTCCTACCATTCCCCTAGATATATCCTAGTCTCCACTTGTTGTTTTGCCTGTCTTGACTCTTGTGTTGTCTGTCTTGACTAGACTGTAAGCTCTTATGAGCAGGGACTATCTCTGTATAGCATTGCCTACGCCTTGTAGCGCTATACAAATGATAAGTATTAGTTGTAGTAGTACATCTGCAATAAACTATTTTGCCTTTGGTTGTTGTACACATAACTCTGTGATAGACATATTTCTGCATTCAAAATGTGTTTAGGATTGTTTTTATGGTAATCTGATTTGGATGTGTGTCCTGTATTCAGTATTTCTCCTGTAGTTCTACTTTGGATATGCAGTGAGGCCACCTAAATACGAGACAGCAGTGCTGTGTGTATGTGTTATGTGAAACCATTTAAATTAGATGTTTGAATGCGAATGTGGCTGCAGTTCGACCTCTATGTGTAATGTGACATACCCTGCAATCCTGAATAGATAAGCCGTGTCTCGTGATGAAGGCTTTGCTTAGGCATCGTAAGCGTGTGGAATGTGAGTGCATGAGATATGTCTTAATGCATGTTTTCTTTGTGATAGAGAGGGAGATGGTATACATGCGGGAATGCAAGGGAAACTGGGCTCACATTCGGGTAGGATTGATAGTGCGCATATTATACAGGCTGAGGTAGGAACTTCTTTAAACTAAAATTGTTTTATTTTAAGTCAGGTGCCATGATTCCTGGTAGAAAAACTGACACTGCTCAGAAAAAATGTTTTTCTTAAACACGTCAAAATCATTCCCATTGGTAGAATGGGAGCTGCTGGCCAAGATAGCGCTCCAGCTCTGAGGACTACAGGTGGATTTTGCTGATTGCGTGTTGGCATATCTGGCTGTATCATCTCTGATGTTTCCTCCTCCAGCAGATTGAGTATCTTTTTCCAAGTAATGCTAAGTATTTTTTTATTTTTGCTTTTAACACAATTGCTCTTTTGTTTTCAGATCGGGGTGCTTTCCAGAGGTCAAAAACAATTTGTGTGAATCAAGTCCATAAGAGATACATATTTTTAAACTTCTCTAAAGATATAATCAGTTGAGCCTAGATATTCCTCTCAAGTGTGGCATCAATAGATCTTCCACTTGCACCAATTAGAATGGTATAAAATATGGTGTCATTTTTTTTAAACAGTAGACTGGAGAGCCATGGCCGATCACTTCATGTGATAGTAAATCTTTCTGAAAAGAGTCCTGGAATTTTCCTTCAGTCATGCAAGTCAGTTGGTTATGTACCATTTTTATCTGCTTTGACATGTAGGGGCTAATTTTATAACAGGGTTGCCTGTAAAATTTTCAAGATGCACCTAGTTTTTCCCGGTTTCATAAAGACAACATAGGCAGCTACATGACTTTATAAAATGCAATTCCCAATAGAGCTTTTGTGCATTTACACCAATCCAAAGGCAGGTATTTATGTTTATGTTTATGTTTATATGTGATTTTGTGTGTGTTCTCTATATGTTCACCCAGCTATTCCCAAGCTGTACCTCTGAGAACATCCAAGCATGTGTTTTCTTCTCAGCAGACATATTTCTATAAATAGATTGTAGTATTAAGGGTGGTTCAGGAGTTTCAAAGGATGGTCTTATTCTTTTCATTAGTGATAATATGTGTTAGTTTTGATACAGATTTATTTATTTTGATTCATGTACTTTGTCATTAAGGTGTATGTAATTTAAGTAAGTAACTTCGTAACTTGCCTGGAATCTTAGCGCGGGCTATAAATGTCAAAAATAAAATCAGTATCTGCATAATTTTATAAGAGCCATTTTTCATGTATAAAACAAGCCTTACATGCAAAAAAAGCTTTATAAAATTGCACCTCTATTTTATAAGTGAGTTGAGCTTGTAGAACAGTACTTTACGTGCTCAGCTGGGCACATAAAATTGTACAGGTATATATATACACGTGCCGAGTTTTATGTAATATACACATGCAAGCACACTTTAGAAATGACATCCAGGGATGTTTAGGTGAAAACATGCCAGCAATCCAAGGGAGCAATATAGTATAGGGGTGAAGTACTTTTGCCCACTAAAGAAGAGAGGGACCTAGGCGTGATTGTGTCTGATGATCTTAAAGTAGCTAAACAGGTAGAAAAGG
This sequence comes from Ichthyophis bannanicus, assembly GCA_033557465.1. Lineage (NCBI taxonomy): Eukaryota > Metazoa > Chordata > Amphibia > Gymnophiona > Ichthyophiidae > Ichthyophis > Ichthyophis bannanicus. The sequence goes on along the minus strand of CM066031.1, from coordinate 1,623,323,030 downwards.
TGACGGCAAAAGCTAGAAGGATGCTTGGGTGCATAAGGAGAGGAATGGCTAGCAGAAAAAAGGAGGTGATAACGCCTCTGTATAAGTCTTTGGTGCGACTTCATTCGGAGTATAGTGTGCAATTCTGGAGACCGCACCTTCAAAAGGATGTGAACAGGATGGAGTCGGTGCAGAGGGTGGCTACTAAAATGATTAGTGGTCTTCATTATAAAGCATATGAGGACAGACTTAAGGATCTTAATATGTACACCTTAGAGGAAAGGCGGGATAGAGGTGATATGATTGAGATGTTTAAATACCTCCGTGGCATAAATGTTCAGGGAGAGAGCCTCTTTCAATTGAAGGCAAGTTCTGCTATGAGGGGACATGGGATGAGGGTGAAGGGAGATAGATTCAGGAGTGATATGTGGAAATATTTATTTACGGAAAGAGTAGTGGATTTATGAAGGATTTGGAGGTCCAAAAATGCGCATTCAGATGTCCAAATCATGGAGATCTCTCAGGGACCATTTTAAAAGCTGGGCCGAGAGAAGAGTCTCCAGCATGTACATGGCTAGATTTGGCAGTGCGCATGGCGGAGGCATGGTCAGGGTGGTCTGCCATGCTTAGAAGTGTGCATCCAAATTCAGGATCACTCTGTGCACCTTCAGCCCTGCCCACATCAATACCTGCTGCAGGGCATGACTAAGCATTGGAAAAGTGCTATTTCTGCCAGTTAGACATGTAGAGGGTGTTGCGTAGATAATATGCTAATATCCCATTACAATTCACAGTCAAAACGATCATTGCTAGGCAAAAGGATAACATATTTCTGATTGCCACTGTCTGCCCTTGCAGAATGCCTGGCTAGCATATGTCCCCAGGTGGGTGTACCATGGCAGGGTCGTCTGTGTAAATGCCTCATTGACATCCACATCAGGGACGTCCATGTTTCTGAAACTGTGCCTGAACTTGGATGTGACTATCCTTTTCATAGAAACATAGAAACATAGAAATATGATGACAGAAAAAGACCACATGGCCTACCTAGTCTGTCCTTCCATATCAACAACTACAACAGTCCCCTTTTTACTTTTAGAGATCCTCTGTGTTTGTCCCATACTTTTTTGAATTCAGTTACTGTCCTCATCGCCACCACCACCGGGAGACTATTCCATGGATCCACTACTCTTTCCATAAAGAAATATTTCCGCATATCACTCCTGAATCTATCTCCCTTTACCCTCATCCCATGTCCCCTCGTAGCAGAACTTGCTTTCAATTGAAAGAGGCTCTCTCCCTGAACATTTATGCCACGGAGGTATTTAAACATCTCAATCATATCACCTCTATCCTGCCTTTCCTCTAAGGTGTACATATTAAGATCCTCAAGTCTGTCCTCATATGCTTTATAATGAAGACCACTAATCATTTTAGTAGCCACCCTCTGCACCGACTCCATCCTGTTCACATCCTTTTGAAGGTGCGGTCTCCAGAATTGCACACTATACTCCAAATGAGGTCGCACCAAAGACTTATACAGAGGCATTATCACCTCCTTTTTTCTGCTAGCCATTCCTCTCTGTATGCACCCAAGCATCCTTCTAGCTTTTGCCGTCGCCTTTTCTACCTGTTTAGCTACTTTAAGATAATCAGACACAACCAAGCCTAGGTCCCGCTCTTCTTTAATGGACAAAGGTACTTCACCCCCTATACTATATTGCTCCCTTGGATTGCTGCAGCCCAAATGCATGACGTTACATTTTTTAACATTAAATCCTAGCTGCCAAATTCTAGACCATTCTTCAAGCTTAGCTAGATCCCTCCTCATGTTATCTACACCTTCCTGGGTGTCTACTCTATTGCAGATTTTGGTATCATCCGCAAAGAGGCAAACCTTACCCAACAGCCCTTCCACTATATAACTATCAAAGATGTTAAAAAGAATCGGACCAAGGACAGATCCCTGGGGCACACCACTGGTAACATCTTTCTTCTTAGAGTGAGTCTCATTTACCTGTACTCTTTGTCACCTCCCACCCAACCAATTTCTAACCCAAGCAGTAACTTTATGGTCCATCCCTAGGGTGCTCAGTTTGTTTATAAGTCGCCTGTGAGGAACATTGTCAAAGGCTTTACTGAAATCTAATTGCAGCACATTTGGGCTCTCCCTCGGTCCAACTCCAAGGTTACCCAGTCAAAGAAATCAATGAGATTTGTCTGACAAGACCTGCCTCTGGTGAAGCCATGCTGCCTCGGATCCTGTAATCTGCTGGACTCCAGAAACCTCACTATTTTCTCTTTCAGCAGTGTTTCCAATAATTTACTCACCACTGAAGTTAAACTAACCGGCCTGTAGTTTTCAACCACATCCTTACTTCCGCTTTTGTGTAAAGGTACCACATGAGCCTCTGTCCAGTCCTTTGGCACCACTCTCGACTCCAACGAAGCATTGAAAAGGTCAGTCAGTGGAGCTGCTAGAAGGTCCCCAAGTTCCCTCAGTATTCTAGGGTGTATCCCATCCGGTTCCATCTCTTTGTCTACTTTAAGTTGAGCTAGTTTCTCACAAACACAGTCTTCTGAAAATTGTTCATGATGTCTCTCGCTGCTGTTCCTGTTTCTGGGTGTTTTCTGAGGTCCTGCTCCTGGTTCTTCATCTGTGAACACAGAACAGAAATATTTGTTAAGCAATTCCAGTTTATCCTTATCAGCTTCTACATATTTCTCCCCTGCACCCTTGAGTCTGACAATACCACTTTTTCCCTTCCTCTTCTCACTAACATATCTGAAAAATGTCTTATCCCCCATTTTATTGCATTGGCTATTTCCTCCTCCTTTTGAATCTTTGCCTTCCTGACTACTTTGCTAGCTTCTCTAAATTTTTCCAAATACAGAGGCCTGTCATCCTTTCTCTTTGAACTCTTGTATTTCATGAAGACCTCCCTCTTTTTCTTCACTTTAACAGCTACTTCTTTCGAAAGCCATAGCGGTCTCCTTTTCCTTTTACCTTTATTTACCATTTTAACAAAAAGGTTGGTTGCCCTTAAAATATCCCCTTTCAGTTTTGCCCACTGTTTTTCTACATCCCCCAGTTGTTCCCATCGCACTAACGACACCCTGAGGTATTGGCCGATCTTCGCAAAGTTAGTCTTCCTAAAGTCTAAGATCCTCACCTTTGAATGGATTCTAAAAGCCCTAGTCCTAATGCTGAACCACACCATCTGGTGATCACTGGATGCAAAATGATCTCCCACTACAACATCAGAAACACTTTCACCTTCACGTGTGGGGTCTGTTACCAATTGCCTGAATAGTTCTCCCTGTAGAGAATCCAGGATCTCCTTACTTCTAGATGATACTGCAGCAGGAATGTGCCAATCAACATCTGGGATATCGAAATCTCCTATCAGTAGCTCTTCCCCTTTCCTAGCAATGCTGTGTATGTCTTCAATTAACTCTGTCCACCTCTTCCTCTTGTGAGGGAGGTCTGTGTATCACACCAATGCAAATAGATTTCTCTTTCCCTCTTTCTAGTTTAACCCACAATGCCTCCTCTCTCCCTTTTAAGCTCTGTAATTCCAAAGGTTTAATAGTAGTTTTTACATATAGTGCCACTCCTCCTCCCCTTCTTCCTACCCTGTCCTTTCTGAATAAAGTATAGCCAGGTATAGTTACATCCCAATTATGATTTTCTGTGAATCATTGTTTCTGTAACTGTCACTAAATCCAAATCAGCCACTCCCACCAAAGCTTCAACATCAGGGATCTTATTTCCCATGGTACAGGCATTTATACACACTGCTTTCCATTTGTTACCCCTGTTACCCATTTCCATAAAGGTATTTAATGTGTCACCTACCTGGGGGCTTTCTTCACCCATCCCCAACGAATCTAGTTTAAAGTCCTCTTCAGTAGATTAGCCAGTCTACTACCGAAGATGCGTTGACCTTTCTTTGACAGATGGATGCGGCCTGCGAACACCACATTGCCCGGCAGTTAGTCCACCATCGGGTTGTAATAAACCATGCGTCCATCTTAGTGCCAGGGTGCAGACAGAAGCCTGTCCTGAATAACTTCTGTATGTCCCGGCACCTGGCCGCACACCTGCTCCTCCCCCGCTCCGCTCAGCACTGCCCGCTTCCGCCCATGTCCAGCACTTCCTGCACACCACAGGTGAGGTCTCGTTCCCCACAGTCTGTGAGGTGTTTAAAGTTTCCTTGGGGGGGAGAGATTATTAATTACTCCGCTTGGAAAAAGAAGGAAATTACCTCACAACTACGGGCCTTAGCGAGTGAAACTTTGATACTAGAATGCCAGCATACACAAGGGAAGGATCCTGCCATACATTCACAGTTACTGCTGCAGAAATATCTTTATAATAGTAAATGTAGTGAGATTGCACAACAGGATCTGTTTTTACATAATGCCCTCCAGGGGCGGCCCAAGGGGGGTGCGGGGCCATGTGCAGAGACTCGGTGCGGGGCCTCATTTGCATAAGGGGCCTCATTTGCGTAAATATTTGCATAATGTTACCATATACTAACTTTTAGTAAAAAATGCAATGTGTGCCTTTGAGTCATGCCTCTTAATGAGTGTATGGATAAAGAAAGACTAAAAGATTTCTACATTACTATAATCCAGTGCCAACCACCAGACACATTAGGAACTACTACAAACACTGCCCATTTAGAACCCATAGCAAACCCACCGTATCCTAACAGCACTACCAGGACTCACAAAGCACCATACCCTAACTATCAAAAGGAAACATGCAAACATTAAACCAATACATTTCAGAGAACAACAATACATGACCTACTGGGGAAAGAGAACAAGTGGCAATGTCAAATAGGAATTACATAAACAGAATACTTCAGCTCAGTTACACATGCAGAACATAGACCATCACCAAACAAGGAATCACAATTTAGAAACAGGAAGACAATAATTAAACTGGGAATCCCAAAAGCCAAACTTGGAATGTACAACACTGTAGAAATAAAACTATACATTAATTTGCTCTTGTACTAAACAAAGCGCAGACGTTAATGATGTACATTTACCAGAGCTGACATATTCCAATTAATAAATTCAAAATAAAGAGATATTTTTCTACCTTTTGTGCATTTTTTTTCAGCTGCAATTGCTCCAGCCACTTTCTTCTGGTTTCTTCGTGTCTTCAGCTAACTCTCCATCGTCTGCTGTCCATTTGTCCTCTCTTCTAGTTTTTTTCCATTCTCTCTCTACATCTGCTTTAACATACTAATCTTTCTCCTTTTGCTCTTTCCTCATTCCTATTTCATCCACACAAATTTTACCCCTCCATCCTCAATCCCCACTTACTCTCCCAATACCCGGCCAATTGTAGATTTTTTATCCCTCCCACACAAAATATTTTTCCCCTCTCCATTTTACTCTCCCAGCCCCATCCCATTCTAATCCTCCCCCAACATCAGCTCCCTTCTAGTTCCAGCCTCACCCAGCATCCATTCCCTTCTAGTCCCTGCATCAGCCCATTTCCAGTCCTAGCCCCCCATCAGCCCATTTCCAGTCCTAGCAACCCCCAACCCAATACCAGTCCTAGCCCCCCCCCCCATCAACCCACTTCCAGTCCTAACCCCCCCATCACCCCATTTTCAGTTTAAGCCCCCTATAACCCATTACCAGTCCTAACCCCCCATCAGACCACTTCCAGTCTTAATCCCCCCAGCCCATTTCCAGTCCTAGCAACCCCCCCAACCCATTACCAGTCCTAGCCCCCCATAGCCCACTCCCGGTCCTAATCCCACCAGCCCATTTCCAGTCCTAGCCCCCCCCCATCAACCCACTTCCAGTCCTAATCCCCCATCACCCAATTTTCAGTTTAAGCCCCCCCATACCCCATTACCAGTCCTAACCTCCCCATCAGCCCACTCCCAGTCCTAATCCCACCAGCCCATTTCCAGTCCTAATACCCCATCACCCAATTTTTAGTTTAAGCCCCCCATAGCCCATTACCAGTCCTACGCCCCCCATCAACCCCCTTCCAGTCCTAATCCCATCAGCCAATATACAGACTTAGCTCCCCCATAGCCCATCACCACTCCTAACCCCCCCAGCCCCCCCATAGCCCCCCATAGCCCATCACCACTCCTAACCCCCCCAGCCCATCACCACTCCTAACCCCCCCCAGCCCAGCCCAGCCCAGCCTAGGGAAATTTTTTTTTAAAAAAAGCTGTCTGCTGCTGCTGCCGGGGCTGCCGCGGCAGAATCGAGTGTGCCGCGGGGCCCCCCCTGCCCAGCAGAGCCTGCACTCCCCTGTATCACCTCTCTCTTTGCAGCTGCAGTCACACGCGCCGGCTTTCAGAGCGCGAAGGAACTAGTTTCCCTTTCGCGGCTCTGTTAAGCCCGCGGGGGCTGATGGGAACTTCCCATCAGCCCCGCGGGCTTAACAGAGCCGCGAGGGAGAAACTCTCCCCTCGCGCTCTGAAAGCCGGCGCGTGTGACTAATTAATGTGCGTAAATCTAGTCACCACTTATAGAATGACCTCGTTAATAGGAAGGTGCTTTCGTTTTGAAATGAAAGCATCAGTAGTGTGCCCTATTGCACAATAGCACACACTTGAATAATGTGCACTATTTACACATGCATCAACAGTGTACTCCACTGCACAGTAGTGGGCACTATTGTGCAATAGGGTGCACTATTAAAAAAATGATATGAAGAAAAACACCAACCCCCCCCAATGAAATGAAATGAAACTTTTTGTTTTCCTTGCACACCGCTGCTCTTTAATGTGTATGTGCACAGTGCTGCTTCCTTCTAGCAGACCTACAGAAAGGATAAGTTGTAACAGTAATTTAAGCAGAGAGTATTTTAAGTTGTTTGCTCTGCTCTTTCCATTAAATGGCCCGTTGCATAAGCAACAGAAATTTCTCTTGTTTTGTAGCATGTTTAGGAATATGAAAGCAGTCAAGGAATCCAAATAGCAAGGAATCAGTGCCCACATTATTTTAATAACTTAATTGGGCACAGTAAGTTCTTTTCATTCTTACAGCATGTTTGGGACTTGTAAAATCTGTTGTTTCCATAATGATGGTTATTGTGGTTTCTGGGGGAGAGGCGATACATTTTGTGCAGGTTTCTCATTGCATACGTTCTGCCTCTAAACATTGCTTTAGAATATAGGCAGTGATGCAGAAACAGATTAGAAAATGTCTTGTGTAAAGAGGGATCTCTGTAAATGGTTTCTACGGTAATTTTTCAATTTCATTGATATCGATCTGATTTTCCTACATACACAGTCGTATTGTACGTGAATATTAAATGAAAAGTACAGTATGGAAACTATGGGTCCGATATTCAAAAGGCATTTACATTATTTACAGCCCAGTAAACAGTGTAAATGCCTTTAATCGGGTTATTCAATGGCACTTGCATGGTTGCCTTTGAATATCTCCTTCTACCCCTGCTACATGCCCCGATGGCATGGGACAGAGCAGATGCAGAGACTGCCACTAACCATGCAGCAGCAATATTGTATGATGCCCAGTTAGTGACTTGTGCCTAAAAGATAGGTGAGGAAGACCCTCGCCTATCTAAGGCGCAGGAGCTAACTGGGCAGCATGCTACTGAGGCTTCTGGCGTGTGCGGCGATCCCCGTATATTCAATGCGGGAGCTGCATAGACCGCCCAAGTGCTCGAGGCCGCGGGCCGGGTCCCGCGGCCGTCAGTAACCTAGGCCCGGGCCCGGCCTCGGCCTCCACCTTGCTGTTGGCTGGGGGGGGGGGGAGGGGTGGTGAGTAAGACGGCCGTGCGCGGCTTTTGAAATCGCTCCGTCACACCGTCGGAGCGATTTCATTGGCCGGCGGTCGGCGGGGGGGCGGTGCTGTGGCAGCGAGGAGCCGCGTGGCCGTCTCTTTCTGGCCGCGGCTCCTCAGGAACGGTCGCGTTCCCGCCCGCCCGCCCCCTTTGATGGTGGTTTTGCGGTTGTCGCAGCTGGTGGGGGTGGGGGTACTGAGCCAGCGCTCGCAGGAGCGGCGCGGGCTTGACCTGGTTATGAGCAGTGGGGGCGAAGTGCTCCTTGGGGTGGGGCGAGACAGCCCGGTTGGGGGTCTCAACCCGGTAGCGGGGGGGGTGGGAGCCGGCCTTTGCTACTAGGATGGCGAGGCAGGCGGCGGGGTTTGGGGGGGAGGAGGATGCTCCGCCTTGCTACTAAGATGGCGGGTGGGGGGGCATCCTCCGGTAAAGGGGTGCGGGGCTGGGTTATGTTCAATTGTTATTCAGGCCCTTTGGGTCGGTTTACAGGTTGTAAATAAAGCTGCGACCAAAATGTTTGTACCAAATACTGTTGTTTGTGAACTTTGTTGGGGGGGGGGTGGGGGGGCGAAGTACTGGGGGGGCTGTGTTAATGATGGGGAAGGAGGCGAGGAGGGCTTCCGGGTTACCAGAGTTACTGAATATCGGGCCCTCTAAGACTATATATCTGAAATCATTTGCAGTAACTTGAAATGAAATAAGCAGCACGCTATTTCCTTCTCATCTTTTATTTTGCTTTAAAAAGGAAATTGAAAACATACAGATCTGAGAAACGTCTGGCACTGACATGCAACATGAAATGGTATTGATAAAGCATTTGTTCCATACTTTCTTCCAGACATCAGACTTCCTCATTAGACCAAGCAGCTTGCCATAAAGTTTAAATCTCTTGCTATATGTAAAAGATGTATGTGGTGTAAGCAAAATCATTTGTGATACACAAAGTAAAGCTAATCTTTTAGAATAAACATGTTATCTTACATGTACTGTCAGTCGGCTGCCTGGGTGAGAATGTTCACAGTCTTGGCAAGTGCATATATCAATATGATTTGCAAGGGATTGTGGGAAATGCAGTCCATTCACACCAGACACAGCTGCTCACAATAATTAGTTGTGCTTGAGTGTAAAGCCAATAAGATATTTATTTATGGGGTTATTTCTCCCAACACAGATATGCTTGGTAGCACATAAAACAGGATACTTGCTTTCAGTGTTAAACTTAGAAAAACAAAATCAGGAAAACAGTTGAACTTTGTCAGGCAATCACAGCAAAAGAATAAAGACCTGGTTGGTAACAAACTGGTCTTTTCTGTAGGCTTTAGCTAATATTTTCTTAGCAGTGTATCAAACAACAAGCAAAACCCACAAAGAAGGGAAAAAAACTGTTCTTTTCAGGTTAACTTCTTATATCTTCACACATAGATTCAGAAGTGATTCCCTCAGAGCTCACAAGCAATTAGGTAAGGCTCAATTGCTAGCAGTTACCCTGCTGAAACCCCTTAGCTGGCTTGCTTTCTACTGCGTGGCTCAAAACCTATTCAGGAGCTTTTCTGAGTAGATTAAAGAACAAGTTTGTATTTCTTTGTGATGGTTGTTGAACTTTGTAACAGTAAATTACCAAAGGAGTTTAGACAGAGAGCAATCCATATATTCACAGCCTGTATCTAAGACCGCTCCCCCTTCTTCAACAATCATGGGTTCAATATCATGGATTGGCACAGAGGAATTTCTCAATGTAGCACTCTCAGGAGAATACTTGTTTCCCTGCTGTCTTTCAAGGTTATAGCTAGGGCATAGATCAGTGTTCATACCTGAGCTTCCATTGCTGTTAGAGTTCCTCTCTAAATAGCCTGGCCAGTATGTAGTCCAGTTCTTATGTCCAGCCTTCCAATCCAGATCCCTGGACACTGGATCTCTCTTCACATACCTTCTGGCACGGGTCTTAGGGTCCCTTCCACGTGCAGCCGTCTCCCTCACAGGTACCGTCTGGAGATGCCTAGCTCTGCAGCACCATTCCTCTGGTTTTCCCCAGTCCAATGGTGTATGCTGGCCTTTTGAATGTCTCCCAGTATACGTATTGCCCTGGACTCCTTTAGACTTTTCTCTTCTTTCTTCCAAAGGGTTTCTTGCCCTCTCTGTCCGTCTGGTCTGGCTTCTGTTTCTGATGATCCTCCAGATGATGAAGACGTCCAAGCTGAGGATATCCAAGCTGAATCTGAGGATGATGATCTCCCAGATGAAACTGAGGATGAGGATAATTCTCTGTAGAATAAACTCTACCTTTATTCTGCTTAGATGAGTGCTCCACCCTAGCACAGCGCAGCTGTGCTGAATCAGGCCCTGCCCTTTGAGATGAGTGCTTGGGGATTACCTCATAGCCCTCCTTATTGAACACACATTTCCCCACTTCAGCTCCTCTAATGGCTGTTGGAAACCTGGTGCATTCTGGGACTGGTAGTCTTTTATGAGAAAATTCTGTTTTCTTATTTCTACCAGAACTGACAGGTTGCTTGTTCAGAGTCACTTCACCTTTACTATAGCTCCTTCCTGAGCTATGATAAGCTTCCTTATCACAGTACTCATCTGTTATGGGGTTATTTTGAAAGCCCTATTCATCTTTTGGATGTCTGAAAATAGGCATAGAGGCGTCAAAAGCAGAGAGTCGTTTCCAGAGCCATTTTAGAAGTTGGCTCTGTGATGTCCCCAGGATGAGGATGTCTAAGTCTTACTGGGGACATGGTGGAGGTGTGGCTGGGGCATTGCAAGCAATCTTGATGTCACTGCCTGATCTCAGAAATGTCTTGGATGTCCGGAGTTATGTCTAAGTTTAGACCTGCTCCAGGCATGAATAAATAGTTGTTTTGGCTGAGAAACATCTAGAAGGTGTAGAGAAGATAGCACACAAGTACTTGGCACAATCCCAATAACGGCACTCTGGATTCCCTGGCCATAGCCCACTACTCTAACTGTTATGCTATTCCTAAATGTCCAGGTTCTAAGATACCATTGTGGGGATTTGTGAAATCGTGTCTGCACTTGGACGAATCTGCTTTTTTCTCAGACGTTCTGACTTAAACGTCCCAGATTGCACTTGGTTGACCTAAACTAGTGACAATATCATGAAATAGACACATAATGAGAAAAGACTACTACTCCTACTACTTATCATTTGTATAGTGCTACAAGGTGTATGCAGTGCTCTATATGTAGATAGTAGAGACCGTCCCTGCTCATCAGCGTTTACAAGCTAATCAAGATGAACAACATCACAGAATTGGAGCTAGAGCATGGCAAGATACACATAAGTGGTGAATAAGAGCGTGACGGTCATCAGGATCCAAAAGCAGCCAAAAGAGCAATCCATGGGAGAAACTGTATGTGCTTGAAGTTTGTTTTGTTCTTTTATTTGAAACGGCAAGAAATGCTCCTGGGGTTACATCACATTTCTAGGTCATTCTTACCAAGAAATCTTGCAAAACACATTTTCAAATGTTTCTTTAACTATAATTCAAAGCAAATGTTGCAGATCTTTTCATTCTTGAAACAGATTTTCTGAATTTATCTTAAATCTTTTTCTGTACCAGAGGGTTTTTGCATGTGTATAGAGTTCTAGATGGGCCTGTTTTGCCATCTCTCACCATCATGAATTGATTGCAGTGAGTAATACTGAATGAATTGCAGATGGCCTCACAACTCCATACCTATACTATATGACTGCATAGAACCACTTATGTACCAACATATAGTTACTAAGATTGTATATAGTTTCCCCTGGTTTAACTCCAAGTTATTTCCCTGTTATCTGTAAACGAAAGTCAAATTATCTGACCAATGTGTTTTATTGTTACAATGTAAACTGCACTGATGACAAATAGCGCAGTATATAAGAAATGTTAAATAAATAAAAATTAATAAATAATAAATGTTGATTTTGTTTGGAGGACCTCTGGGCTTAAGTCCCATTTGAACAGCTCTAGGCTGACCATCCTAACAATATCCTGTCAGAGAGCAAAATCCTTTAGTAGAAGCATTGTCGATGAGGCCCTGTATATCTGCACGGAATGAAATGAGGGTTGAGGAGGGCAGGAATTATTTCACCTTTGCGTTAAGATGTTTCAGAAGTGTTACCAAAGAACATTTATCTAGTTCTTCAAGCAGGTGAATGTAGGAGTCCAGACATAAATTTTAAAAAAGCAGTTTGCTAAAAAACTGTCATGAGAATTGTATTCTGTGGCTTCTGCACCCATTTTATCTTCCACATAGTAGTATCAATGTTGGTTCAGCAACCACATCAAGGAGAACAGAAGGGTCCAATATCTGATAGGAACAAGATGGATGCACATAGTAGTGTTATTGTTAAATCTCTTATATTTTAAAGGAAGCGCTCAGGTTGAGAGATATTGATCTGGCTGAATATAAATCCCGGATAAAGGATATCACAGTTATAATTGTAAATGCTTTCATGCTTTCTTAAGTTGACTTGATAGTCATAAATATGTGCCACACACATTTGTGAAAACAATCTCCAAATTACTAAAATTTAATTTGTATAGCTGTAGGTGATAGAAATAAAACAGTTTAAGGATGGGGCAAGAATGATAAAAATGTAGTGAAACCTCTATGTTCTTTGAGGAACAGAAATGTATAAATCATTCATTCAGCCATGTGCCTGTACGTGTCAGGTAACTCAGTGAGCTGAAGCGTAATCTTTTTTAAGACTGATCCTAATAGCTGAGTGATATTGATTGCTCCTAGTTGACTAGGAGACTACACATCTTGCTTACCTTACAAAGAGCAGACTACTAACAGCAGTGTACATCTCTCTTTCCTCCCACATGCTTCAAATCTGGGTATCTGGACTGTCTTCTCTAACAGTTCAATGTGAGTGTTAGCAGAATGAAAACCAGATGGACCAGCAGTTCCCACTGTTATCTCCCAACCCGCCCTGGCAAGTTTCCCTTTCCCCCTCCTTTCTTGGCTACACAGAAATATTTGCCTTTATTTAGGAGGACTAGAATCCAGCTTTGTGTTTATATGCCCAGCTGCAACATGTGCTGGAAGCTATTTATTCCCTTGTTGACAAAGAAACTGAAGTTGGTTGAGGTGAGTAGAGGATGAGAGATGGTGAAGGGCAAACAGATAGATTTAACTGTTAAGGAAGCAATTAGCTCTTTGACATTTTGTTCCTAATTCTCATAATTCTTTACTTTTAAATAAACGATCTGTTACAGTTGGACAGTAACAAATGTTTTGGCAGTGCAGTACAAAGATAAATTTGCTCCGACCTCGAACATGAAGAAGAGATTTTTCTTTCTGATTTACTTTTTTCTCATTGATTGTGCAGGAAGCCATCATTTCACACAAAATGCTTTTCCTTTTGTCTCTGTAGAAAGGCGCAGTAAAGGATGATCATTGATCACTGAGCAAAGTCTTGAAATTGGTCCTATTTTCTCATTAAGAAACGAAGCTCTGTCATTAAATACTTGCTGGAAATCCACATCCCATGCTTTAACACTTAAGAGTATCACTTAATAAAATTATGTCACTCTTGCTACCTTTATCTGGTAAAATAAAAAGAACAATAAACTTTGAGGCACCAGTCATTCAACATCATTTGGAAAATGTCTATATTAAGCAGGAAGGAATACCTTGTCTTGACACTCAATATTTTACAGGAGGGAACTTAAACACACAACTGTATATTTATGATAACTATGTAAGTCAGAGATGTTTTACCTTACTGTTGATTTGCACTAAGAATGATAAGCCATAGTTGAACATTATCACCCATAGGATATCCTATCTCAAAACACTCACCAATGGAGTGCTTTATTTAACCCAAAGCATACCTAGTAATCTTTGTAATATTAGCATTACTTAGAAAATGCATGGGGTCATGAGGATATCAGTTTTGTTAACCTACAAATAACTTCAACATATTAGAAAAAAAGGTTATGGATTCACAGAGTTTCTTACCAGAGGCCGACTGTAATAAATGCATCATATTTTGCAAAATGATTTTCTGATAGGGTGGAATGATTAGGACATTTCCGTGTTTTAATTTTGAAGATACTCAGACAGGGATTTTATTTTTTCAGTATTTTTGTTCCACTGTTCTGTTAGCCTGCTTTGGTTTCTCTTGAGAAAAGTAAACTACTAGGCTTTTTAAGAAGAAAGAGTAACATGTTGCCAACAGTTACTGCATTGAAATGTACCCTAAAATGTGGCAGTGGCATTCTCAATTAACGCGGGTGCATTGAGGTGACGCTAAGTACACTTGGGTTAATTGCAACATTGATAGCATGTAATGCGAACCTCTGCGCTAAACACAATTTGCTCTCCATGCCCACTCTGTCCTTAACCTGCCCATAACAGGGTAAGGCGGACCGGCCTCCGCCACACCGCAACACCCCCGCCCCCTCCACCATTAATAACAAAGGTAGACCACACATATATGGGAATTCAACTGGTCGCAGCTTTATTGCCATAAACCATAACATCAACAATCAAACCTTAAATTGTTTTCCCCCCCCCCAGCAGAGCGACCCTCACCAGCCCTGTGAGTAGCAAAGTGATTCCGCTTCCGCTTCCGCTTTGTCCAGGCCCCGGCAAATTGCCTAGCCTCCCTCATCCGGCTTCGCCATATTATTAGCAAAAGCCTGAGGGACCGCCCGGGCGGGGGTACCCCACCCCCGCCCTACTGCTTGGCTCCGGCTCCGGACCCCGGAAACCTCCGGGATCCTGCCCCACCCCCCCCAGCTGCAACACCCATTCAAAACCCCCTACCCCCGAGCCCCAACAAAGGGCGGGAGGGCGGGACGTCCGGTACCTCCGGCCACCTCGAGGGAAAGGCCGGAGGACACCACAACGCTCCCCTTACTCCCCCCCGAAAACTTTCCACTGCTCCCATTGGCTCCCGCGCCCTGCCATGTGCTGCGGGAGCCAATGGGAGCCCCTCTCGTGCCGCAGGCCCTCCCCACGAACTGCATATCCACGCTGCGGCGGGCAAGCGGCCGGCCGCCCCCCCGGTTAACGCCGGCCGCTCGCCACGCGGCCTCGCCATTCATGTGACGCGCAGTTACTGCGGGGAGGTAGCATGCGGTAACTGTCATGTCAGCATGGCAGCCGTTACTACAGCCCCATGCTAACAATTGACACATACTAAAATATGTGTTAACCGCTTAGTGCACTTTAGTGAAAGGGCCCCTTCATTAAGTAGACAAGCTATTTTCTCCATATAATGTCATTTGAGTGAGATTTTAAAAACAATTTAATCAATGCACAGTTTACAGTTATCATCTTTTGTGGTCCAGCTGTGTTTTACAATCATAGATTATCTTAGTTGAGGGTAAAATATGTGATAATAATCTCTCTTCTCTATTCTGCTCTTTAATGTGCAATACTGACCTGTCTGACCTTGCCTCATTCAGGGTGTTGAGGCCATAGACAGACAAGTTAGCAGAATAAAGAACAGAGATTATTATGATCTGGTCTGATCTCAAAAGTTAAGCAGAGTAGGGTCTGATTAGTAATTGGATGGGAACCACCTTGGAATACGAGGTGCTGTAGGAATATTGTGTGGAAAAAAGGTCCTGTTTCATCTTGCCAAGGAAGCCCAAGGAATGGGTCGTCCAGAGTCAAAATTGACTTGAGAGCTAACAACTAATTTGTGTTTATGTTGTTAAAATAAGTCTGAAATAAAATTAGGACCCCTTTTACTAAAGCCCACTAAGGTTTTACACTTAACACGCCAAATAAACACATGGTAAATTCAAAGCCACAATATTATCTGTCTGGGCTGTGACCAGCATGTTCCTGGCAGCCTACACGATGGGCTATCCTAACAAGCACTCCAGTAAGATGGGTTCACCTAACAACTCCCATAGAGGTTAAGAACTATATTGTCCCTGAGAGTGCACTATTGATAATGCACTATCGACACCCATACTCTTCCCTTCCCCTCCCCATCCTTTGATGGTTGATGGCTGTGTGTTTTAGTGTGTGCTGGCTGGTGTGCTCGCAGTTAGTGTTCCTGGCTGCCAGTTGCCACACATTAAAATGCAGTCCCTGTTGCACTCATCTCCTCCCATGGTTTTCAGTACCATTTGTATGCTGATGACTCTCAGATCTACCTCACTGATCTCTGCCTGCCTATCTGACATTGCTGCCTGGTTGTCCCACCACCATCTAAAATTGAACATCGTGAAAGCCGAGCTTCTTATCTTTACCTCTAAATCTAACTCTGCCCTTCCTCTTTTCTCTGTTTCTATGGATAACGCTCTTCTCCTTCCTGTTTCCTCGGCTCTCAACCTTGGGATCATCTTTGACTCCTCCCTCTCCTTCTCCACACACATCCAAAGATAGCTAACACCTGTTGTTTCTTTCTCTATAATATTGGCAACATTTGTTCCTTCCTTTCTGAACACGCTACTATGGTCCTTATCCATTCTCATGTCAAACACCCCCCCCCCCCCCGCCTTGACTATTGCAACCTCCTCTTTGCTGATCTCACTCTGAATCATCTCGCCTCGTTTCACTCAGCTAAGAATTCAGCTGCATGGCTAATCTTCCACCAGTGTTGCTATGCTCTTGTAACCCCTCTTCTCAAGACACTTGCCTCCTTATCCATTTCCACATCCAGTTCAAGCTTCTCCTACTGCTGCTCCTCACTACCTTTCTTCCCTTCTCTCTCCCTGCACCCCTCCTTGGGAACTCCGCTCTTCTGGCAGATCACGTCTATCTGTGCCCTTCTCTTCCACTGCCAATTCCAGACTTTGATCTTTTCAACTTGCGGCTCCTCATGCCTGTAACAAACTACCTGAATCAATACATTAGGCTCCACCTCTGGCCCTATTCAAATCCAGGCTAGCTGCTTTTGGATCCTGATTCCCTTAATCTCTCATTCACCTCCTATGTGTTTCCTTACCATTCCCCTAGATATAGTCTAGTTCCCAGTTTTGTATTGTCTGTCTAAGTAGACCGTAAGCTTTGATGTGCAGGGACTGTCTCTTGCATGTCTCTGTACAGCACTGCAGATGTCTTGTAGTACTATAGAAACGATAAGCAGAAGTAGTCGTAGTAGTACTAGACCTTAGTGATGCAGTTTTATTAAACATCTTCCTCCATTTGTGCATTTTGACTGAAAATGTTACTTGTCTTTTTTGTATTTACTGAATATCTGTATATCCAGAAAACCCAGATAGTAAATCAGGCAGCACATAAAGTTTTTGTTTTTTAAGAACAGATAATGTTAAAAAATCAGTTCATTCACTTCCATAAATCTCACAATCCTAGATTATAACTAAAATAGTTTTAGGGGTTCTTTTATTAAAGTGCACTAAGTATTAATGAACATGAATGCTGGCCATGATAAGCATTACTATGCTGGCATGACAGAGGGTCATTTTGTAAACTGGCTCTAGTTAATGTGCATTTTCATGCATGGTCTTTATACCTACAGTATTTTATAAGTCAGATGTGTGTGTACTTGACCTTACAAAATATAGCGTAAGTGCAAAGGAATGCATGCATGTTGAGGCATGATCAAGCTGGTGTAAATTACCACTCCTACTTTTGCAATTACACGTGTAAATTAAAGAAGTTTATAATCTGTGCACATAATTAATCACACCGACCGCACTTTGTCCAAACTTCACCCATGTGCACGCCCACAGTGAAAGTATGCATGATGCAAACTACATGTGTACTCTCACGCTAGATGGTATTCTGTATTACGTTCATGAGTGGCTACTAGAGATGTTTGTGAATACTGGTAGCTCAGGTTGGTGATCATGATGTTGGATTGCTCTCCAAGTTTGATGATTTGATTACAGACATTTCGTCACCATTCGAGGGGACATCATCAGTGTGGGGTTCCAGATGGTAATGTCCTTGAATGCTTGTGTTTGTACTTCTATTAGGGTTGGTGGTGATTCAGCTCTTTGGTTCGCAGGGATTGATTGGTCGGTCTCCCTGAGGGCTGCTGGGGTGTAGTTGTTGTTTCTGAGCCTTGTTGGTGATAACTCAGCTCTTTGTTCTGCAGGGATAGGTTGGTTGATTTCCCTGAGTGTTGCTGAGGTGTGGTTGTTGTTTCTGAGCCTTGTTGGTGATAACTCAGTTCTTTGTTTTGCAGGGATAGGTTGGTTGATTTCCATGAGTATTGCTGAGGTGTGGTTGCTGTTTCTGAGTGAGTCCTGTTGATGATGACTCAGCTCTTTGGCTACTTTCGAGTGTGAATTTACACACAATCACGTAAATCTAGTCAGCCCTTAAAAACGTGTTAATGCATGCACTAACTGTATACTCTGTTGTGGGGTGGGATATGGGCAGGGAACAGGCGTGGACAGTTAGTATCTGGCAAAGTATCATGCTCTAACTGTCACTGATGCAGATAGAGCATGGATGCACTACCACCTCCACATTGTTAGTATATTTACCGCATGATAGAGTTTTTTTTGTAGGGGAACAGACTGAGAACGTCCCCAACAGTTAGCACACAGGCTTTGAATATACTACTTCATTAGATTTTTCACCTAAATCATGGTAAGTGCAAAACTTTAGTCTTTAAGCGACTATGGTCCAGTCAGTCGCCTGTAACAAAAAAAGATGCAGTGAAGTTCATTAGAGGTTAAGAATTGAGCAGCAGTAAAGATCCATGCTAAATTTTGTGGCAAGCCACACCTCACCAAATCTCCACAGCCTGCTAACAACTCCAGAAGAGACACCTTGATTTCAATTAAACAACTGTTTGTTTCCTGGAGCGGCTTGCTTAGCTGAAATCAAGATCTACTGACCAAGCCTCTGTGGGGTCCCCCAGCGCTCTATTTTTGTCTCTACTCTCTTTAATCTGATTCTTGCCCCTCGTTTTACCTTCATTCAAGGCTTTAAAATCTCCAGTTTTCTTTTTGCTAATGATATACAGATCATGTTTAGCTTGGACTCCCAGACAGAAGTTCATTTAATTCATGCATCTCCTCAGTCTTTGCATGGGAAGAAATGCATCTATTAAAACAATATTGATAAATGTGAGGCCATTAGATTCTCTAAGCAGTCTCTTTGAGTGCTCTTGCTCCTCAGATCTGTGGTATTCCACTTCCTTAAAGGGATTCAGTAAAGATCCTTGGGGTCACCCTGGATTCCAATTTGGCTTTCGATAAGTAGGTCTCATCCCTCATCGAATCATGTTTTCCACTCTGAGAAGCCTTAGTTCAATCAGATTTTTCTTGGATGATAAAGCCTTTGCCTCGTGATCCATTCTCTCTTGCTGAATCATTTGGACTATTGCAAAAGAAGATCACCTTGATATGAAAACAATTCACTCCCCTACTCGTCTCCAAGTTGTACTCCCTTGTTAATGTAAATCAATTCCCAGGCAACCGCCATGTTCAATTGTTATGTTCAATGTTCAGTGTAAAACAATTACGATGTAATTGTCATGTTGTTAAATGTAAACCGCCTTGGATAAAGGCAATATAGAATAATTGTTAAATAAATAAATACATCCCCTCTTATCTGGAATTCCCATAGCCTCTCTGAAGAGACTATAAGTTATACAAAATACTAACTTGTGAAGTTTCTATACAAGGTAGGTAGTTATGATTATGCCACTCAGTGCCAGCACAACCATTATTCAAACTAGGTGGTTGCTTAGAGCACCAGTGGTCCAAGGGTGGCCCATTGCTGCCCCTCTCTGGGACCTACAGCGGTGGTGGCAATGCTTCAGACAGCCCCACAGCGCTTACCTAAACCTCTGGCACTGGGAGGCTGTTTAGTGCTTCGGCTTTCTCCGATGCTGACTTCCTATTTGCATTGCCCCCATGAAAAAGGAAGTCTGCATCAGAGGGGGGAAGAAGCACAAACATCCTTGAAGTGCCGTAGGTTTAGGTAAGCACTATGAGGCTGTTTGAAGCCTTTGGCACCCCTGCAGATACTGGAGAGGGGTGATAGTGGCAGCAATGAGAGCGGGAGCAGGGGGGTGCAAGGGATGAAGTTCGCTAGGGTGCCTCATATCATCAGCCCTATTGCCACCCCTCTTTATGATCAGCACTAGCTCCCTATCCTCTTCAGGATTCAGTTTAAAGTTCTTTTGATGCACCGGCTTTATACACAGGGATCCCTCACTGTCTTGATTCCCTTATTATTCCACACACCTTTCCTCGTCTTATTAGCTTCTTTCAGCTTCATCAGCTCATCTTGCCTTTTTCTCCTTTTTAACCCCACTGGGCTAGAGTAAACTTCCACCTTACCTTAGGGATGAATCAAATTACCCCAGATTTGAAATCCTGATTGTTCTCTCAGACCTTCCCCTTTCTGACCAGGTAGCCTTTTTTCCTAGCCCTGTTATCATCCATTAGGTTTTTGGGCTGTAATTTGGGCTTGCCTTACAATGACATGAGTTTTGACTTACCCTTTGTACTGTTAATGGTAGTGTTTCTGTTTAGCATGTATTTGCCTGCGCTGCTTTGAGATAATTGACTTTAGTATAGTCTATATAGTTTATATTACTGTGATATAATGCCTAATGTGCTTTCCTTTGTCCTCCCATATCATTGGTCCTGTCTTTTAGTGTGCCCTGATATGCTATTATTGACTCCATAAATCACGTTGTTATCCTTGGCGAAAGGCAGTCTATCAAACTAATAAATATTAAACCTTTTCTGAAGCTATATTCAGAATCAGAAGCTGTAGCGAGGAGCAGTGTTTTTTTAGTTTTGTATAAACATTTGTTTGCACTATTTATTAATGTGCAAAGAAATTAATGTGTTTCATTTAATTTAAAGTGGCATTTTAGAAAGGCCATTTAGGTGCCATCTGGGATGACCAAGGCCTCTGTATTTATCTATATGCTTTTTGAGGGGCCAAAACTTCTTGGGGGAGTCAGAGGGCATTTCCCTTCTTCTCCCTACTGTTGCTTGCTGGCCATAACGAGCAAGTTTCAAATGTCTGTTCATGCCCAGGAGCAGGTATAGACATAGATGTTTCCGCCGGCAGTCATGAGCGTGTGGCACAGCTCAAAAATTGAACATGCATGTCAATCTTTTACAGACGGCCCCCGACACGCCTATGCTACACCTCTGTATGACATAGATGAGATTGTGCTTTCTAAAATGGTTCTTGGGACGTGGATGTAATTGGCACATCTGCATGGGCCTTTTCAGACATGCAACTCATAGACCGAGCTTCTAAAATAATGCCATTCATGTATGCTAGCAAGTTTTGCATGCATGTGGGGTTATTTTAGAAGCCTTATGTGCATGTAAAATCAGACATTTGTGTGTGGGAATGCATCCACATGTAAATGACAATTTTAGAAAGGGATGGTTTACATGTAGATGCCCTTACTACATAGAAACTGCAAGGAGAGATGTCGTGAACTTGGTTAGGGAGTGGCTTGGGCAGGTCAAAAATCTACACATTTATTCCCCATTTCATTTAGGGAATGCACATGTAGGACATCAGGATTTACATATTTAGGTTTCACGGACATGCTCAGTTCACCCTGTTCTGTACAGGAGAGAGTAAGGGGTCTATGCTTCTTAACCCCCATTATTGCTTTCCCTCTTCAAAGTTAGTTTAGTCACGTCACTTAATCCTCCATTGCCTCAGAAAAAAAAATCCAGGTTATCATTGTCCCTGTTTAATGAATATTACCAAGTTTAAGTTACAATGTAAACCGCTTTGACTGAAATAATAAAACAGTATAAAAAGCTGTTAAATAACTAAAATAAAAATAAAATGAAATGTCGAGAGAGATAGCATCACTTTTTTTTAAGTGGCAGCATATTATGTATAAGCTTTCAAAATAGTCACCATACACATGGAAGATGTGAAATCCAACATTTGCACATGCATTTCAACCCTGTTTCCCTGTTGCTTTTTCTCAGGTCAGATCTGTAAAATGGTTCCTCCAGCTCCATATTTCAGCACATATATATGCAATCCTGCACCTCTCTTCAGTATTTTAGAAAAGGCTCCACTTTTAGCAGACCCTTTTTTAAATTACTACTGGAATTGTGTTCATGATGACTACAAAGTCTCAATTCCAATCTCCATGAACTTTATAAAATGTGCCTTATAATCTATTTATAACCCACCTTGCCAAATTTCAGGCATTGATAAAAAGACATCCCAACTTAAAACACAAAAGCACAATGATACATTTAGACATGAAAAACACAACCTCATCACAATAAAGTGCAAACAGCAGCACTCTCCCTACACAATGAGTAACACCAATCCAGCCTCTATCCATCCATCTTCCACCACATCATTATGAAGACCCAAAATCTGTATTAAACAAATATGTCTCTAGAACCCTCTGAAATTGGAAGTAACTTTCTTCCATGTCCAAAACCTTAATCTTAAAACCTTGTATTCTCCTAATCAAAAAAGACTGAAACCAAGCCAAATCCTTTCCACCAAAAGCAAGGTTGCAATGGTGTTTGAAAAAAAATCTTATGACAGATAAAAATCTATTCTTATGAGAGGGTAGGCAAAATGGGAAAACATATACAAAAATGAGAATAATGGATGCTTGGCAATTGAGATTTAATGCAAAGCAATGCAGAGCGACATACTTGGGATGCAGAAACCTAAAGGAGCAGTATCCGATAGGGGGCAAAAGGCTGGTGTATACATACCAGGAGAAGGACCTTAGGGTTATAGGGTCCGATTTTTGAAAGGCATTTACATGGTTTACAGCCCAGTAAATGGAGATATTCAATGGCATTTATATGATTAGTGCCTTGAATATCCCCTTCTAACTCCCCTGCATGCCCCGATACTATCCGGTTAGCATCAGGGCATGTTGGGGCCGTTATGGGGAGGAGCGGAAGCGGAGACTGCCGCTAACTGGGTAGCAGCGATATTGCACCACTGCCCAGTTAGTGATCCATGGCTAAAACTAGACCAGCTTTTGACTCATTTAGTTTTAGCCACTGATGCTAACCGGGTAGTGGTGCAATATCGCTGCTACCTGGTTAGGCCTTGCAGCGGTTTCCTCTGTGCACCAAACCAGGATATTCGATGCCATTACCACATTAAATATCCAGGATTAGAGGTCAGCAGGCTGGGCTATGTGCTGTAGCAGCGCATAGCCTGCCCAGATGAATATCAGGCCCATAGTGTCTGAGGATCTCAAAATGGCAAAGCGGTGTGACAAGGTAGTAGCCAAAGCCGGAAGGATACTAGACTGTATCTAGAGAAAAATAACCAGCAGGAAGAAGGTTTGTCAGAAGAAAAAACTTTGGAATAAGTCTGTAGAGCAGGCGTCAATAGATTCACAAGGCACAAAATCCAGAAAGGTTTTTCCACAGAGTTCAAAACCAGAAAAACTTTAGGCCAATCAGGGAACAGGAACCAATAACACCAGAAATACATAGAAAAATAGAAATATGTAGGCAGAAAAAGACCATATGGCCTATCTAGTCTGTCCTTCCATATCACCCACTACAGGAGTCCCCTTTTTTCCTTTAGAGAGCCTCTGTGTTTGTCCCATGCTTTTTAAAATTTAGATTCTGTCCTCATCTCTACCAACTCCACTGGGAGACTATTCCACACATCTTCCACTCTTTCCATAAAGAAATATTTTTGCATAATACTCCTGAGTCTATCCCCTTTCACCCTCATCCCATGTCCCCTCATAGCAGAGCTTGCTTTCAATCGAAAGAGGCTCTCTTCCTGTGCATTTATGCCATGGAGGTATTTAAACGTCTTAATCATATCACTCTGTCCCGCCTTTCCTCTAAAGTATACATATTAAGGTCCTTAAATGTGTCCTCATATGCTTTACAACGAAGACCATTAACCATTTTAGTAGCCACCCTCTGCACAGACTCCAACTTGTTTATATCCTTTTGAAGGTGCAGCTTCCAGAATTGCACACAATACTCCAAACAAGGTTGCACCAAAGACACGGAGTCACAATCACTTCCTTTCTTTTGCTGGCCATTCCTCTCCCTATGCACCCAAGCATCCTTCTAGCTTTCACCGTCACCTTTTCTACCTGTTTAGCTACTTTGAGATCATCAGACACAATCATGCCTAGGTCCCGTTCTTCTTTCATGGACAGAAGTACGTCACCCCTTATATTGTACCGCTCCCTTGGATTGTTGAAGTTCAAATGCATGACCCTACATTTTTTAGCATTAAATCTCAGCTGCCAAATTCTAGACCATTCTTCAAGCTTATCTAGATCCCTTCTCATGTTATCTACAACTTCCTGGTTGTCTACTCTGTTGCAGATTTTGGTATCATCCACAAAAAGGCAAACCTTACCTGTCAGCCCTTCTGCAATATCACTAACAAAGATGTTAAAAAGAATCAGACCAAGGACAGATCCCTGAGGCATTCCACTGATACCCGCCTTCTCTTCAGAGTGAACTCCATTTACCTGTACCCTTTGTCGCCTTCCAAGAGACAGTTAAGAGGAGAAGACATAATAGCTCATCTTGGAAGACCTTTCAATCCAATAGTCATTAAAATTATTAAAAAAAAATGTTCAGGAAACCTTTCAGCTGTTTTTTTTTCTTTTTGTGGGGGAGGAAGGGTGGGGGGGGGGGGGTTGGGCAGCAGTCACAGCCACCACTTAATTAACAGAATTGTTCTGAAATGAAAATGTATAACAAACAAAATAAAAGAAAATGGAAATCTATAAAATGAAAATGAAGCAAAATGAAGAAAAACCCAGCAAATGACACAGGAAACTAAACAAAATGATTTTTTCCTTTTTTTTTTTTTTTTTTGCCTGCAAACCCCTAGTGCGGAATAATATCACTGTTTCCTTACCAAATACTGTAGCATTTCAGCATATGGGCATGAATGCTGACCAGTTCTTTTTTATGTGCAAGATATAATGTCTACTGTGGGCTATCTGTCCTTGTTTTGTACAGACATTTTGCATGCAGTTTATTTGGATGCTTTTTGGTTGCAGAATTGGAGAGCAAAATGTTTATGTTAGGCTCAGGTTAAGAAGCTGTGCACTGAGCTTTAGCACAAGGTTTCTACATCGCACCAAGGATATGTAATTGATTACGTTATGGGTCTGAGTCCATCTGACTATACTCTGGTGTGTTGGGTGGCGAAAAAGGAGAGAGGAAATGGTGGTCCCCACTTTTGGAAGTTGAATGATTCCTGCTGAATGACAGATCTATAGTAGTTCAATTTGGAATATTTACAATTTAACAACATAGGAATGTAATCACCCGGGATAATCTGGGAATTGTTTACTCACCTGATCTCCTTTGTGTTTCCTTACCATTCCCCCTAGATGTATCCTGTGTCTACAGCTACTGTGTTGTCTGTCTTGACTAGATTGTAACTCTGATGATCAGGGGCTGTCTTTTACATGTGTCTGTGCAGCGCTGTGTACGTCTTATAGCACTATACAAATGTTCAGTAGTAGTCATAGTAAGGCACTCTTAAGACATTTATCATACTGGGGACTTAAGAAGAAGAGAGCTAGAGCTGAATGTCTCTGTATCACTCCATGGTGCAACTGCATCGTGAATGTTGTGTGCAGTTCTGGTCACCATTTCTAAAAAAGGATATAGCAGAATTAGAAAAGGTACAGAGAAGAGCCACCAAAATAATAAACGGGATGGAAGGATACTCCCTGCGAGGAAAGGCTTAAAAGGTTAGGGCACTTCATCTTGCAAACAAGATAGATGAGGGGAGATGATAGAGGTCTACACAATAATAAATGGAGTGGAATGGGTAAAATAGGCCAGTTTACTCCTTCAAAAAGTAGAAAGACTAGGAGACATACAATGAAGCTACAATGTAGCATATTTAAGACAAATTGAAGAAAATATTTTTTCACTGAATATGCAATCAAATTCTGGAATTCGCTGCCGGACGATGTAGTAAAAGCTCTTAGGGGTGTGTTTACTAATCAGCAGTAGCAGCTTCCATGAATTGAATTCAATGGGGCCTCGGCTCCGATATCGCACGGAAGCTGCTACCGCCAATTAGTAAACATACCCCTTAGGGTAGCTGGGTTTAAAATATGTTTAGACAAGTTCCTGGAGGAAAAATTCATAAACCATTATTCTCTGGGAAAAAGCAGGAAGTCAGTCCTCACATATGGATGACATTGACGTTGATGGAGCCCCTGCGGAAGCATCTCCCCAACTTTCAAAGGAAGCCTTTGGGAAATGCACCACACATGTGTGGTCCCGTTCCTGCCCAAGGATGCCTTCTTGCCTCAGTCTCCTTTTTTTTTGCGGAACCCTCCAGACATCTGTCCAGTTCCCCCCCAGAAAAAGTGTGACTTTTTTTGAAGACGTTTTGTCCGGTTTGCATACCAGTTCCTTCCCACCCCTGAGCCAGCTCACCTCGGTGTCGCTCCTCGAGTTCGTTCCTTCTTTTTTCTCTTCTTATCTTGAGGTGTTCCTTGACCGACATTTGTGCTCTTTTTCGGCTGAAGGTACCCCCTTTTTTCCGATGGCCTCCTGTGGCTTCAAGAAGTGCGATTGGTGCAGTAAAATGATGTCCCTCACCAACCCGCATGACTGCTTCCTACGGTGCCTCGGCCCGGAACATAACGACCCAGACTACAAACTTTGCAGAGCCGTAACATCAAAGGCCCTAAAGAGCCATCAGCAGCAGCAGGAAAAATTCTTCCAAAAGTCCAACTCCACGCCAGAGTCTCAGGTGACACCATGCTCCAGGGACTCCTCCGGTACCTCAGTGTCCCATGAAGCCTGAGCCTCTTTGGAGTCCTGCAGCCATGTTGCCTTCGAGAGAAAGTCCCCAGAGGTGGAATGCAGGAAGACAAAATCTTCAAAGACCACCTCAGAGGATGGGTCTGGGAAGAAGGGGAAATTCCACTCCAGGCCCCATAGTTCCCTGTGTGAGTCCGAGGAGTTGGTGTGGGAGCGGCCTCACAAGCTGCCCCGCAAGGAGTCGTCAGCACCCACTGACCTGCCTCGGTTGCCCAAGGCCATACTCCTTGAGGGCTCCCCCTTGACAATGCTGACACCAGGTCCGAAGTCCTCGGTGCCCGCGTCAAAGACTGCAAAGCCAACTGGTATGGAGACCAGGATGGTGGCCTTAGAAAGTACTGTAGTATCTCTGCCCTTGTAGTCATGCAGTGGGCGTTTATGTCTGGTTCTTCCGGTTCATCCCCCTTGATGATGGAACCCTCGAAATTGAGTCGAGCCAACCCTTGAGTGTCATCCACCTCAAGAGGCCCATTGACCCCGGATGAGGTTCTGGTCCCATTCCTCAAGACACTGGTCCACTGGTCCTTTCTGGTGAGCACCCATGGCTCAGACTGCAAATCTCCCAGAGGTCATGGATTGCCTGACACAGACATCGACTGAGGTGATCAAAGAGTCCCCAGACACTCGGTGACACCGAGACATGCCTTCGGACCCATCTCCTCTGGTGTCCTGACATTGTTCCATGCCCGAGGATGTTGCCTTCCTCGACTTTGTGCGGGACATGGCTAAGGCTCTCACCATAGAGACCGAGGCTGAGGAGGACCCGCACATGGAGGAACTGGAGATACTCCAGTACGAGGCCCCTCCTAAGAAAACTCTTATGGTATCGGTGCCTCCGATCCTCGAGCGCCTTCTCCTCAGGATGTGAGAGACACTGGCATCGGTACCTATTGTCAGCAGGTGCTTTGACTACATGTACCAAGTGCGCTGAAGCCCTGGGTTCCAGAAGACTCAACTTTCACAACTCAATGTCAGCCATGCGCAGGTTTAAGAGCCAAAAAACTCATTCATCAGAGGCTTGAACTCTCGATGCCCTCGGCTGGAAGGCCTTTCAGGGCTCAATGCTAACTTGCAGGATCCAGTCCTATCAGTTCTATATTGACATATACCTTAAGGAACTGTCGAGAGAGCTCGGTGGATTCTCGGCAGGCCTCGACGGGGAACCCCTGCAGAGATTTAAGTCTCTGGCCTCGGTGGTCAAAGAGTGCTTGAAGCTTTTGTCTTGAGCAGCCTATGATTGCTTCAAGTCTTCGGCCAGGGTTGCTGCCATGGGCATCGGGGCATGACGCCAAGCATGGCTGCAGTCGTCTGACCTAGAACAACGGGTGCAGGACAAACTTATGGAAGAACTCTGCATCGGAGAGAATCTCTTTGGGAAATCCACGACAGACAGGGCTGCAGAGATAGAAACTGAGTTCCTAACAAGAACCAGGTTCTCGAAGAAGACCTTGGTACAGCCCCGGAAGAAAGGCCAGGGGAAGAAGCTCTTCTTCCTGAGGAAGAAGGGGGG
Source organism: Ichthyophis bannanicus (assembly GCA_033557465.1). Lineage (NCBI taxonomy): Eukaryota > Metazoa > Chordata > Amphibia > Gymnophiona > Ichthyophiidae > Ichthyophis > Ichthyophis bannanicus. Next base: position 1,623,295,021 of record CM066031.1, on the reverse strand, counting down.
CTTTGGCAGTACCCCACATTTTCAGGCCTTCTCGGTCTCTCAAGGCCAGCAACACAAAGGTCAGGGGCATGGCCCCTGAAAGCAAAAGACCCCAAAGTCCCAGGCACTGGCCCCAACCCAGCCTGGGGGAAGCTTTTGACTGCCTGGGCATGACCTCCTCTACCCCATAGGGTCCTCTGCAGCCCACAAGGAGGTTCCTAGCCCTGTTTGCCCACAGGTGGACAGCCATCACCACCGATACCTGGGTGCTACAAGTGGTCAGGGAGGGTTTTCTCCTCCTTCTACAGTGGGTACCACCCTCATACTTCCCAGGAGAGCCCATCAGACCTCTTCTTCACCAGATCCTGCTCCTCACCAAACTTGCAGGCCTATTCCAGGACAAAGCAGTGGAACCAGGGCAAAACACCTCTGGGGCACTGGCTTCTACTCCAGGTAATTCCTCATCCCCAAGAGGACAGGGGGCCTCAGGCCACAGAAAATTCCTATGGTTCATGGTGGGAGGAGAGCACTACCAATACAGGGTGCTTCCCTTCAGACTAGCCTCATCACCAAGGGTCTCCACTAACTGCCTTGCAGTGTCCGCAGCCCACCTCCAGCTCCAAGGGGCCTTCGTCTTCTCTTATCTGGATGACTGGCTCATAAGGGGAGGCACAGCTGCAGAAGAACAATGCACCACTGGGTGCACCATAAACGCACCGAAACTCCTGGAGTTCATCATAAACTATCCCGAGTCCCACCTCAGCCCGGCCCAATACCTAGAGTTTATAGGGGTGCAGCTACTGTAGATATCCTCCAGGCAAAAGCCTTCCTCCCACAGGAGAGGTCAGAATGCCTCAGAGGGCTAACCTCAGAGGTACATTGATGCCTGGCTCTACCTGCCCAGATTATACTCTGCCTGTTGGGACACATGGCATTCACGGTTCACATTACCCCATACGCCAAACTGCACATGAGAGCAGCCCAGAGGTGCCTCTGCTCTCAGTGGACACAAGCCACAGGCAGGCTCAGGGACAGAGTGAGAGTGACCTGCCAGCTGGCGGACTCCCTCGGTTGGTGGCAGATCCCTCATGACCTTCAGGCCGGGATACCCTTCCAGGCACCCACCCCCCAGAAGGTCCTTACCATGGATACCTCCTTACTGGGCTGGGGGACGCATTGCAAGGGCCTCCAGACACAAGGAAGCTGGTCCCAGATGGAATTCCGGATGCCAATCAATCTGCTGAAGCTCCAGGCGATATTTATGGCTCTCCGAGTCTTCCGTCACCGGCTGCAGAACCAGTCAGTGCTTATCCATACTGACAACCAGGTCACAATGTTCTACATGAACAAACAAGGGGGCACAGGGTCGTATCCCCTCTGCCAGGATGTGATAGCCCTTTGCTCATATGTGGCATGCAGAGGGATGCTCCTAAGGTTGGTTTACCTCCCAGACCAAGACAATGACCTGGTGGACAAGCTGAGCAGAGTCCTCTGGCCACATGAGTGGTGCCTGGATCCCGAAGTAACCTCCAGGCTGTTTCGACTCTGGGGCGTTCCCCTGGTGGACAGGTTCACCAGCCCAGACAACACACAGTTGCCCCACTTCTTATCCGTCCAGCTCCCGGGTGGCAGCAGATGCGTTCCTCATCCCATAGACAGAAGGCCTCCTGTATGCCTTCCCACTGACACCTCTGGTTGCCAAGACCCTATTCAAGGTCCAGCATGACAGAGCATCACTAATACTGATAGCTTCCCAGTGGCCCAGGCAACCCTGGTTCCCACTGCTCCTCTCCCTAATGGTGGTGTTGCCCATTCCCCTGGGCCAAGCTTCAGGACTACTCTCACAGAAGCAGGGCTCTCTCCTACACCCCAACCTGGGAACCATGTCACTTATGGCCTGGCTGCTGAAAGGGTAGCATTAGCTCCCTTCAACCTCCCATGGGACGTGGAAGAGGTTCTTCTGGCCTTTTGTAAGGCTTTTGCAAGAAGAGTGTACGCCTTCAAGTGGCACCAGTTCTCAGTATGGTGCGCTGAAAGACAAGCAAACTTGTTCTGCTCGGTACAAGTGGTACTCCAATACCTGCTCCACCTTTCGCAGGTGGGACTGGAGTCCAACTCAGTCAGAGTGCATATGAGTGCTATCACAGTGCATCACCATTCCATTGAGGGCAAGCCCCTCTTGGCTTAACCCCTTGTGTCTCGGTTCTTGCGAGGCCTCATGCTATCCAAACGTCCCATCTGCCTTCCAGTGGCGGAGAGGGATCTCAATGTGGTGCTTTCGCAGCTTACTAAGCCGCTGTCTTCCTTGTAACATTTACATCAGCTCACAGAGTCAGCGAGCTCCAGGCTGTAATGGCAGAGCCCCCCTAAACAAGGTTCTACAAGAACAGGGTGGTACTCCATACACACCCCAAGTTTCTGCCGAAGGTGATGTTCCCTTTCCATCTCAATCAGGAGGTGGTGCTCCCCACCTTCTTTTCAAGGTCTCACGCTGGCAGGGCGGAGACTATTCTCCATACTCTGGATCATAAAAGGGCCCTGTCCTTCCATCTGCAATGGACTCAGGGCCACCACAAAGCACCTCAGTATTTCAAATCTGTCGAGCCGCTACCTAGTCTTTGGTCCATACCTTTGCAGCTCACTACTGCCTGGAGAGGGAGTCCCGATGGGACAGCACCTTCAGTCAGGCCATATTCTGTAATCTCTTCGGGGTGTAGACAACTTCTGCCCTCCGACCCTTCTGTGTTCAGACTACTAGAGTGCTGGTTCTCTGCTGGACACTTGGGTCTTGTGAGAGTCTCCCAGTAGGGACTCAACTGCTGCTGATCAAGGCTCACCCTTTGCAGGTCGCCATGGCATTTTTACTGGCTCTCAGTAGCCTGTAGCTGGGGAGTCCCATATGTAAGGAATGACTTTCTGCTTGTTCCCAGAAAAAGCATAGTTACTCACCTGTAATAGATGTTCTCTGGGGACAGCAGGAATCAGTCCTCACAACCCTCCCTCCTCCCCTTGGAGTTGCTCTTTTACTTTATTTCATTTTTCCTTCTGTCATCGTAGCTGTCATTATACTGAGTCAAGATGGCACCCTTGGATGGGAAGGGGACCGCGCATGTGTGTTGCATCTCCCAAAGGCTTTCTTTTAAAGCTGGGGAGATGCTTCCACAGGGGGTTCCGTCAGTGTCAATATCATCCATATGTGAGGACTGATTCCTGTTGTCCCCAGAGAACACCTGTTATAAGCGAGTAACTACACTTTAAAGTGCACTGGAGAAATCCACTGTTCACTCCTGGGATAAGCAGCATCAAATTTGTCTACCTTTTGGGAACCTGAGAGTATTTCAGTACTGACAGTATTTCAGTAATCCAGTACTTGTGACCTGGATTGGCCATTTTTTGAAACAGGATACAGGGCTCAGTGGGCCATTGGTCTGACCAAGTATGGCATATCTTATGATCTTATGTTCTTATGATCTGAAATAGCTAGGCTTGAGTCTCAGCACAAAAGTGGTAGAGACCTGCCAAACATTACATAGCTTTGAGAGAGTTAGGCATGAGCTCCATGACCTCCAAGTAAAGAAGATTATTTATAAAATGCTTAAAGTACAACATGCTTATTATAAACATGGAAATAAAGCAAAGAGATTGCTGGATGACAAACTGATGAAGTTGTAGACTAGGAACCATACCCTCAGATTTAGAGATTGGCAGGGTAAAGATGTGTAGGAAGACAGTAAGACCAGTGAATGCTTTCTTTAGTTTTATAGTGACTTGAATGAGCCTGAAGAAGAAATCTATGATCCATTATTTTATAATTTATTTAAGGAGAATAAAGCTTCCTGAAGTTGGGGAGGAGAACCAGGAAATTTTATACAGTCCCATTTTGCCTCAGGAAGTGCTCCTATCTATGAAGTCCCTTAAAGGGGGAGGGGGGAGAATGCAAGGAAACTGCTGGTTCAGCCTCTTACTGATTCAGTTCATTAGGGGAAAGATCCATGCTTCCTCACTCGAGGAGGACTGTATGTATCAAGAGGTTGGCTCATTCTAACTCACACTGGTCTATTTCCCTGTTAAGAACTGATTTTAAAATCTTTACTGCCAGATTGAGATGATACTCTCCAGGTCTGCTCCACAAGCACCAGTCAGGATTTCTTCCAAAATGCCAAAAAAGACCCACCGGAGGTAATCACAATGCTATGAAACCACCTCAACATAAAAGAGCAATGCAATATTTTTTGTCAGATATCATGGTGAGGAATTTACAATGTCACACTCTCCAATCGCTGTATCTTTTTTCTTAAATTAGTTCCATAACAACACACTTACCTGAATGATGGAAATCTCTTCCTAAATGGACCCTTCATACTCCGTCACACGACGTGCACATTTCGGGCCGCCAGTGCTGGCCCTGCCTCAGGTGCCGCGGGATGTAAAATGTATCATTCAAAGTCTCCGCCAAATCTGTCAGATAAAAAGCCTGCCAAACGAACCACCATTTAAATATCTGCTCAGTTAAAGATTGGCTGACAAACAACATGCGTCACTATGATGGAACCACCTATCAGAAATAAGGGAAACCTCATGACACCGGGGTTGCCTTCGCCTGATTGGAGAAAGTTAAAGCAAACTCTGCCATTCATTTTCAAGATTCAAATCCTTAGGTTCAACAGTGTCAAGTTTAAAAATCCAATTCTGTTCCCACCATTGCAGTTTCTCCACCTGATCACCACCCCGAGGATCAACGGGAATGTGGTCAATAATCCATCAACATAGATCCGAGAAAGCATGATGATGTGATAAACAGTGTTCCACAATAGGTGCAGAATATGTTGCCGTGCATAGACAAGAAGAATGTTTGCTTAAACGGATCTTGGCCGAATGGGTGGTATGTCCAACATGAAGCAGATCACAAGGACAGTGGAAGAAGAGAAGGGGCTATGGTTGGGGATGAGCTATCAAAGGTAAACCAAATAGCTGCACATGTTTTTTTATTTAGTTGAAGAAAGTTGTATGAGAACCAGGTTTGCCATGACAGAAAGACAAGTATTGAGAGGGGAGAGGTTGGGGGAAGAAGAACTAGTATGTTGGACAAGAAAGATATTGTTGGCATAATAGTGAGTTGTGATGCCATGTTGTTGGACTAGGAGAGACTAGGAGAAAGAGGGGAATCAGAAAAACACTGAATAAAAGGGGGACTAAGATTGAACACTGGGGAACACCACAGGGGTGTGATCTAGGAGAAGAAGTGGAGCCAGTGCCATCAGAGACAGAACGACCACTATGCCAGGAAAAAACGAAACCAGCTGAGGACAGCACCACAAAGAACAAGATCATGAAGTCAAGAAAGGAGAATGACGTGGGCTACAAGGTCAAAGGCTGAGGAAACGTCAGGGGAAACCGACACTGAGATATCACCACAGTCGTGAGCCCGGTGGAGATCATTCAGAAGGGAGAGAAGAACAGTTTTGGTGCTGTGCCCAGAATTGAAGCCAGATTGGCGGGGGTGAAGAGCGTAATAGAGTCCAAGAAAGAGGAATGCTGCAAGAAAACAAGTTTCTCCAGGAGCTTTGAGAGAAAAGGGAGGGTAGAGATAGGACAATAATTTGCAGGAACTGAGGGATCAAGGGAGGAACCCTTTATAATCGGATGGATCACAGCATGCCTCCAGGCAAGGGAGAAAGTGTCAGAAGAAAGACTATTATTGAACATGGATAAGATTAGTGGTAAGAGGGCAAGAGAAGGAGTGGGGAGCCAAGCTGATGTAATTGGATCCAAGAAACAGGTGGCTTTCCAGGAGGATGTGATGATCTTGAGAAGTTCTATAGAGGAGATTGTAGAGAAAGAAGACCAGAGGTGAACCAGGGGAAGATTAATAAAGAATGGTTTGAATGTGAGGGCAGAAGGGTGGGGTATTGGGGCAGAGGAATCGAGAGGGAAGGAAAAGGGACAAAGAGCTGGAGAGTCTGGGGAGAAGGGAGGGGGACAATTTGGGAAAACTGATTGGAGGGCACTGATCTTGTTAGAAAAATGGTCAGCCAATAAATGTATAGCAGGAGGGACAGAAGTGGCGACAGAGAGGGAGTGGCGGATGGCATTGAGAACGTGACTAAGACAGAGTAAAACTGCTGGGAGTAGTTTGCGGAGGAGGAAATAAGGTTAGAATAGTAGGTTCTCTTTGCAGCATTGATCTTTGAACGATACAGGGAATGATGATCCTTGAACAGTTTGAGCGAGACAGGGAAGGGGTGCTTCTGCTACAGATGCTTCACCTGGTGCAGATGGTGATGCTGAAGACGAAGGCTATGGAGGATCAAGGTATGGGATCACCTGGGGTGTTGGGGGTGGGAACAAAGGGGGGCTACAGCATCAAGGGCAGAAGACAAAGTGGAGAACCACAGTTGAGCCTCAGTTGAAATCAGATGGGAAAAGAAAAGATGTAGCAGGAGTCAGGGTGGGAAAGGATCATTATAAGCGGAAGTAAGGATGTGGTTGAAAACTACAGGCCAGTTAGTTTAACTTCGGTGGTGAGTAAATTATTGGAAACGCCGCTAAAAGAGAAAATAGGTTTCTGGAATCCATCTGATCACAGGATCCGAGGCAGCATGGATTCACCAGAGGCAGGTCTTGTCAGACAAATCTGATTGATTTCTTTGACTGGGTGACCAGGGAGTTGGACCGAGGGAGAGCCCTAGATGTGGTGTATTTAGATTTCAGTAAAGCCTTTGACACTGTTCCTCACAGGCGACTTATAAACAAACTGAGCACCCTAGGGATGCACCCTAAAGTTACTACTTGGGTTAGAAATTGGTTGGGTGGGAGGCGACAAAGAGTACAGGTAAATGAGGCTCACTCTGAGGAGAAGGATGTTACCAGTGATGTGCCCCAGGGATCTGTCCTTGGTCCGATTCTTTTTAACATCTTTGTTAGTGATATAGCGGAAGGGCTGTTGGGTAAGGTTTGCCTTTTTGCAGATGATACCAAAATCTGCAATAGAGTAGACACCCAGGAAGGTGTAGTTAACATGAGGAGGGATTACAGACAACTCATGTTTATATTGTAGATAGTTGTAGATAGTTGTAAATAGCTGTAGATAGTTTCCTCAATTTGAAATCCAAGTTGTATCACCCGTTCAATGTAAGTACATAACAGGCCTCCTGTTCTGTACAAAAATGTTATCTGTAAATCACACTGATTTTAAAGAGCGCGGTATATAAAAGCAATAAAATAAATAAATAATAATAAATAATCTAGCTAAGCTTGAAGAATGGTCTAGAATCTGGCAGCTGGGATTTAATGTTAAAAAATGTGATTCTTCATCCCTCAAAAGTGAGATGACTCTCTCAGATATTTGGTTAATGCTTCAGAAAATTGATACACGCTTATCTACTACTGTTACTTCCTTATGTAATTTTTCACATGATGTTGTTGATAGGGTCAAAATTATAATTATAATTATAATTATTGACGATCAAATGACTAATTTTGCTGGTTCCTTGACTCTGGTGGATTCTCAACTCCAATTATACCAAGATTCTCGTCTTGGTTATCTTAAAGATATTTCTTCTGTTTCTTATAGATTGGAGCTGCTTGAAAATCACCAGCGTGTTAGGAATCTACGATTTCTAAACTTTCCATCCACACATTTATTGTCTCCTGAGATTCTGTTAAAAAAATATTTTTCTGAAATCTTGCACTTGGATGATCCCGTGGATATTGTGCATATGTACTCCTTTTTTCCTAAGGTTGGGATCTCCGGGCAGGCCAAGGGTGATTCTCCCTTGGCTGACTCGGTGGGCCCTAACCTTACAGAGTTTCTACAAGATTCACTAGATATCATCCCCAAACGGTGTACTTTGGTGGTGACTTTTGGGTCAGAATCACTTAAATTGAAGGTTATTCGTGCTTATTTTAAGTGCAAAGATCTGTTGTTCTGTGGCTATAAATTGCAGGTATTTCCAGATGTGGGTAAGGCCACTCAAACTCGTCGGAAGCAGTTTCTTGAGCTTAGACCTAGAGTGATTGCGCTGGGAGCTTCTTTTTTTTTTAAGTTCCCTTGTCGCTGTTTAGTCACCTATAAAGATCATGATTATGTTTATACTGATGTGGCTTCTTTATCTCAGTTTCTTGTGGATAAGGAGGGTGTTGGTGGGCAGGAGGGTATATAGGTGGGATGGCTTGAATGTTTGGCTCCCTGATTGGAGTTTTTCTTTTAAACTCCTTTTTCTTCATTATATTGATTGTCTCCCTTAGGGGAGTAATAGTAGTTTTCTCTCCCTTGATGTGTTTTTGTATATGGGTATGATATTTCGTTCTTGAATGTACTATTTTGCATGGTATTTTATCTCTTTGTAATGTTTCTTGCATTTGAGAAAATCTAAAATAAATAATATAAAAAAAAAAAAAATGTAAGGTCATGCATTTGGGCTGCAGCAGTCCAAGGGAGCAATATAGTATAGGGGGTGAAGTACTTTTGTCCACTGAAGAAGAGCGGGACCTGGGCGTGTTTGTGTCTGATGATCTTAAAGTAGCTAAACAGGTAGAAAAGGCAATGGCAAAAGCTAGAAGGATGCTTGGGTGCATACGAAGAGGAATGGCTAGCAGAAAAAAGGAGGTGATAGTGCCTCTGTATAAGTGTTTGGTGCGACCTCATTTGGAGTATAGTGTGCAATTCTGGAGACCGCACCTTCAAAAGCATGTGAACAGGATGGAGTCGGTGCAGAGGGTGGCTACTGAAATGGTTAGTGGTCTTCATTATAAAGCATATGAGGACAGACTTAAGGATCTTAATATGTACACCTTAGAGGAAAGGCGGGATAGAGGTGATATGATTGAGATGTTTAAATACCTCCGTGGCATAAATGTTCAGGGAGAGAGTCTCTTTCAATTGAAAGCAAGTTCTGCTACGAGAGGACATGGGATGAGGGTGAAGGGAGATAGATTCAGGAGTGATTTGCGGAAATATTTCTTTACAGAAAGAGTGGTGGATCCATGGAATAGTCTCCCAGTGGAGGTGGTGGAGATGAGGACAGTAACTGAATTCAAAAAAGCATGGGAGAAACACAGAGGATCTCTAAAGGAAAAAAGGGGACTGTTGTAGTGGTTGGTATGGAAGGACAGACTAGATAGGCCATGTGGTCTTTTTCTGTTGTCATATTTCTGTGTTTCTATGTTTCTATTTCCCTGTTTGTTTATGACCGAAGGTGTCCTTAGAGGAGTTGGTGAAAGAAATGTCCTCATATAGGGAAACAGTAGGATTCCATATCCATAGGATTAAATTGTTAATCCTGAATATGAATGTGTAGGCTGAAATGACAGTGGAAAATCAAAGGAGGTTTCCATTTATGTGGGCAAAGACCTCTATCTAGTATTTGGGTGTTAATCTTGCTGAAGACTAGGGGAAGTTATTTTATTTAAATTATGTTCCTTTGCTTCAGAGAACTACAATGGATATGATTTGGGGTTGGTACAGCATCCCCTGGTTAGGGCGGATGTATGAAATTAAAATCATGCTTTTGGCTCAATTTAATTCTCTTTTCACTACTCTACCTATTGAGATCCCCAGTGGGTTTTTTAGGTTAGTGCATCGGAAGGTGTTTAGGTTTATTTAGAAGGGTGTTCAGGGAGGTACTATGAAGGATTAAGAAGCTGAGCTTCCTGTGCCAAACTTCAGGAGGTACAGAGGCAGAGTTAGTTGCAGCCTTACAGTGAGGTGAGGTTGATTATAGGCATTGAGACTGAAGTAGTGTGGGTGTGCATGTTATCACTCAGGCATATCCTCTGACTGCTGGGACACTATAAGCAGACAGGATGGATATCAAATTATTTATGGAGTTAACTCTCAAAAGATGAGTGAAAAGGAGAGCTCAGGTGCTGGTTAATGAGAAGCATTTTAAATTGATGCCATTAAAGTATAATGAAGAATTTCCCCAGGCTGTAATGGCCAGACCTGTTCCTGATGGGAGAGGTTGGGCTTTATTACTGCTGCATCCATTGAACTTAGTAGTTTTTGTGCTGTACTTCATGGCTATACTGAGGTCTTTTTCCTTTTATATATACTAAAGGTTTTTCTCACAACTATTTTTTAACATTTGAGGGATTTTTCTGTTTATTATATGCTTTATTGAGCAGACTTTGTTTGTGTTGCATTTATTACTGTGGGATAGTTTTTCGACAGGAGTTTTGAGGAGTTTAAAAGAACAATATACTCTACGACACACTGATATCTATCAGTATCACCAAGAAAGACGCTGTCTTAATGGAGAACTCCGGGAGGAGGTAGAGAGTGAAGAAACACCATTAGAGTCCTTATTTGCTTTGTCTTAAAAAGAGACAATTATGGCTTTGTGCTAATATTTACAAGGCTTTGGAGGAGAAGCCTAAGCATATTCAACAATGGAAGAAAGATCTAGTGATGGTTGTGAGTAAGCAAGATTGGCAGACATGTTTTGAACAGATTGCCTTTGTGGAGTTTGCAAGTGGCTTTATTGAGAATGGGCATATGATACCATTCAGGTGATATTTTACTCATAAATGCCTTTATAGGATGCCATTCAAATTTAGGATCATATTCAAGTTCCTTACAATTGTGTATTATACAATATATGGAATAAGTCCAAAATATCTTGGAAAATATATTCAATGCTATGTTCCAGCTAGCATGCTAGATCGCCGGCCAGCACTATCCACTCCTTCTACCTGATCATCCCTTTAGTTGATTTCTAGTTTTTACCGATATTTTAATGGAGCTCCTTTCACATTCTTAATGATTTGATTTTATTGTAAACCATTTGCTGCTTGCTAAAGGCAGTGTAGAAAATATAATAAAACCATAATCTTTAAGATCACAATAAGATGTTTGTCTGAGGATACCCTCTACTAAATAGATTAAATTAGGCACTACTCAGAAACATAGACTGTATAGAAATCTGTTCTAGTATGATCTTTGCAGTTTTCTGGGTCATGCTGTGCCTTGGTAAGTGGAACCGATGTTTCAGCCATCATTCTCTGGCCTTTCTTCAGGGTGAAGTGGTTAAGCAATGAATGTCTCTTCTGATATGCAGTAGTTCTCAAACTGGATTGGTGGATTTGAAGCAGGAAATTTTAATTTTTGGCGGGAAAGTCCGTTGAAGAAAAGTTGGGAAATTTGTAATGATCAGTAAACAGACAGATGGAAGCCTGAGCCACACTGTATACAGGAAACCCACCCATACGAACCGTTATCTGCATGAAGAATCATACCCCATCCATCCACAAAGAGGCATCCTGTGCTCACTAGTAAACAGGGCACTAAGTCTATGTCCCAGACAGTCTCCAGGAAGAAAGGAATACCCTTCGGGACACATTCTCAGCCAATGGATACAACAAATTGGCCATCTCTCAAGCCTTAAAACCTTTGGGTAGACCAAGCCACAAGAATAGCAACTACAAACTACCACTGGATAACAACCCTATGACAGAACAAAGATTTGTGGTGCTCCCCTATGTCCAAGGAGTAACAAACCACATAGGTTAACTGCTTAAAAAGAATAATATCAGAACAGCATATAGTGCAACACAGAAGCTGGCATTCTCACTCACACAAGTGAAGGATTGCGTAACAGTGTTCCAAACCGCTGGAGTCTACGACATTTCATGCAGTTGCAGCCAATCGTATAGAGGCAAAACCAGCATACCATAGAAGAGAGGCAACAAGAGCACAAAAGACATTATAAACTCTGCAACACAGAGAAATCTGCCGTATCCCTCCATGCGATGAAAACTGGCCATACAATCAAATTTGATAAAGCAAGAATCCTGGAAAAGGAAGAATGCTGGTGGCCGAAGACGATCAAAGAGGCGGTAGAGATAGAAAGACATCCTTGAAACTTCAATGGAGACAAAACTTAACATCAATAAAGCATGGCAACCCCTCTTTCACAGAAGGTTTAGTGCTGCAAGGTCTGGGGCCAAAGACAAAATATTTTTTCCACCTTTCAGAATCTGAGATTGTCACAACAATCTTCCGGCTAAAACCCGAATCCCACCCCACTCCAGGATTTCTACTTGCACTGTTCCAGCCTTTCCTCCAACAAACCTTCCCACCACAATTCACATTTTAAAACTTCTGCCTTTTTTCAAACAAACTTTCCCTCTGAAATCAAATTCAAATTTCCTGCCTTTTCTTCAATGGACTTTCCCACCAAAAATTGAAATTTCCTGCTTCAAACGTACCAATCTGGTTTGAGAACCATTGTATATAAAAATAAACATTCACTAGATAACCACCCTGAAAAAAGCCACAGAATAATGGCTGAAATGTTGGTTCCACTACCAAGATGTGGCATGACCTGGAAAACTGCGAAGATCATATATGGCAGTCTTCCAGAAATGTGGAACTCTTTACTAAGGTAATTGAAACTGCAATCTAATTATATGAAGGCACATTTTAGAAAGGCTGTCAAGACACCCATCAAGGAGGTTCAAAGAAAAATGTGTGGGATGTGATGCCAATTTCATAAAAAGCATGGTAAACATGCATGATTCTTCTGAAATTGGTACTTCTATGCCTGCAAATACACATGTCGCAGACTGCGGAGTTTGTACATGCATGCGATGGATGATGAGGCACAGAGCACGTGTAGAGTCCCCATAGAGAACAGCAGCCATGGAGATGTGCAAGCATGACATAAAATGCAGATGCACATGTCAGCCTGTCTCTTTGTATGTGCTCACAGGACTTGTATGTGGGCATAAGCCCCTCACTCCTGCATGGAACATCTGCACATGCCTAATCTTTGTGCATAGTTAACAACAGAATGGCCACCAGGCAGCCAAATTTTACAAAGATAGAGACCCTGATATTGTTGCCACCCGTGTTAGAGGAGGAAGAGGAGCTGCTCTACTCCCCAAGCTGGTGCAGAACACTCAGTGCTGCAACAAGAAGGGTCTGGGAGAGGATCCACTTGGCTCTAGCAAGGTGAGAGCACTAGATCACACCCAAAGACACAGCTCATTGGGAGACACCTAGCTGCTGGCAGTCAAGCAGCATGCAGACAGAGAAGTAAGGTAGTTAGGGCTTGGTGAAAAGGTAGCCAAGACAGGCCAGTCCCCCAGGTTGTCACCCTCTGAGGATCATGAAAGAGCATATGCAGCCGGAGCAAACTACGAGAGCAGTGTAGTCATAGACAGACAACCAGAAGCATATTCTGAAACTAGCAGGGAGAGAAGGCACACACATACAAGCAAAGCAGTGGCAAGAGACCATGTGACATGAGACTGGCAGGACATGGATGACACATGGGTAGAGCACTGGGATTTGTGGGTGGTGGTATATGGGTATGGCTGCCAAAGCCATGGGTCATGGCCACTGAGAGGCAAAGCCATGTTTGCCAGAATGTATGAAGCCTTGCAAGGCCCCCACATACCAGGCCAAGGCACATGTAGAGTACAAAGTGTTCATGGTTGCAGGCAGGGCTGGCATACAGAGCTACAGCAGAGGGAAATCAGTCACTCTGTTGCCAGGTAGTGAACAACCAAAGATGATAGCAAGAGCACTGAACATGGGTTATGCTGGAAACCAGGATGTCAGAAGGAAGATATGGAAGATGTGACCTGCACTTAGTACTAGGGTGCCCCCCATGACCACATGCCACAACTGCAGTAACCTGGATAGGGCTGACCCTTAACTCAAAACATTAGAGTGAGAGGGGTCAAGTAGCTGACAGGGGAAGAACAACTGACATGAGAGTATCCCTAACCATGAGGTCTCCACTTATTCCAACAGCTGCTTCCACATCCTCCAAACCTGGATTCTCTGAAGACCAGATGCTGGGCTATGCAGAGGACCTGGCCCTGATTGCTGCAAAGACTCTGGGACAAGCTGCAGTGGCAGTGAGGTAAGTCGTGGCACACATGGCTTAGATACCACATGCAGGTAGGGGACGCCAAATCCCCATCTGCAGTATGCAAAGCCATGAGAAGCATGGCAACACCATGCATCCACGACATGGAGTGCCACACTGGGGAAAAACATGTGGGATGCAATGCCAATTTCAGAAAAGGTGAGATAGATCTCGCTCATTTAGAGCTGCATGGCACCGGTCCACTCCTTAGGAACACAAGAGCTGCACAACCCCCCTCATCTATGGCTCCCTCTTCCTATAGCACTCAGTTACTCCCAGCATCCAAAGTCTAATGAGGAAACAGAGATGACCTGTGGGAAATGCCACAGGTATGCTGGGGGACAACCTACATCCTGCCAGCAGGCACACTATGTCTGGTGTAGTACACCAGTGGGGAAACTGCTAGGTACGTATGACCTAGATTGGCCACTGTTGGAAACAGGATACTGGGCTTGATGGACCTCGGTCTGACCCAGTATGGCATTTCTTATGTTCTTATGTTCTTATGTTCTTACACCATGTGCCTAGGCCATTGCTTCACAACAGCTGTGAGGCACACTGTGCTAGGGGTCATCCATGCCTGACCACAGCTGACTGTGGTGGGGGTCAGTATCCCCAAAGTTCACATAGATAACACCATGTCAAGAAACCAGCATTGACTGCTCAACCACCTACTCAGCTGTAGCCCACATCAAAAGGCATACTATTAGGCAGCCTCTAAACCCATAGCATGTTCAGAAAGAAGAACTAGCACATCATGTTGGAGGAATGGCAGTGTGCCACCCAGTGAATATGTATACATGGAGACAGGAGACAAAATCTTAACGTGGACAACATATTTAATAGAGGTTTGCCCACAATATAAGCAGAGCACAGACAGAACCACATGTGAATAGAAGACATGAGGCCACAGCACACATAGGAGTTGCCAGACACTAATGCCAAGAACCAGGCCATCTGCTGCTATCAACAGGCTAAAATGGGCTGTAGGGGGCCATGCTGGTCATAAATAAATAAATAATAAACAAAATATATAGGGGCAATATTCAAAAGGTTAACCTGTAAAAGTGCGTCGATACAGAGGCAATATTCAAAAGGTTAACCTGTTAAAGTGCGTTGATAGATATTCAATGGTATTACCCAGTGATTCTAAGCCACTAACCAGATTGCTAAAACACATAAAGTTAGGATAGGTCAATGACTGTCTTAACTTTATGCAGTTTTGCTAGGGATCAGTATCACAAGACTGGCACCATTTTGGAAAGCTGCCAGAGATGGATCTGTAGTGGAAGGGAACTGCTCCTACCCTTTTCAATACTTGGCCATCAGTCAGCCTCCAGGTAAGACTGAGGATGAAGGAGGAGGGCCTCAATGGTGCTGGGGGGGCATGGGGGCCTGATCTGGGTGGGAGGGATGAGGGTGGTCTTGTGAAATGGTGGCCATCGGTGGTGCTGATGGGGGGGGGGGGGGTTGATGGGAGTTTGGGTCTTCAGGGGGTGATGCAGGCATGACATGACAATGAGTTTTGTAAAGGGCAGTGCCGTTATATGCAGCTGTGCTGTTGGCTGTTATTAGTCCCGTTTGTTGTGTTTGTCTATCTTGAATAGATTGTATGCTCTACTGAGCAAGGACTGTCTCTTACATATATGTGCACAGCATTGTGTATGCCTTGTAGTGCTGTACAAGTGATAAGTAGTAGTAGTAGTTGTGCTGACAGCTAATGATTGTCATCAGTTGAGATGCCCACTCTTTGCCCCAATCCCACCCTCTGTCTCACTAAGCAGCCAGCATGTCTGTTAGTGACAGTGCTTACTGTTAGCGCGGGTCAGTGTGTGCTGTATGGCTCACGTTGCAGCCTGCGCTAACAGCACTGCTTAGTTAACACATCGGACCCCATATTCAACACAATTAATGCAGTTAGCAGACCTGATAACCATGTTAATCACAGTGGCCGGGATATTCAGCAGCACTAAAGTGGTTGGTGCCACTGAATATCCACAAGTGCCGCCAGCTAGCATAGGGCATTCCGAGGGCGGAGCAGAGGCGGGCATGGTGGTAACAGGGCATGGTGGTATTCAGCAATTGTCTGCTTATCGCTAAGCAGCACAAGTTAGGCACCTTAAGGGGTGGCCTTACTTTTGCCACAGAAGCTAACTGGGAAGCAGCTGAATATCACCACTGCCCAGTTAGCTTCTCTGATGCCAGGCTGACCTGGATATTCAATGCTGGCAGCCAGTTATGGCTCCGGCACTGAATATCTAGGTCTTAGGTTCAGCAGCCTTGCAATGGCTAGCCACCACCCCTGAATACCGGGCGCACCCCTTATTCTTTCTTTAAAAAACAAAGGCCTGGTCTTTTCATCAACTTTATTTTTCACTTCATTCTGTTAATGAGCATCAAAATTGAATAAAGAAAGACTGATCTATTTGTCTCCAAAATTACCTTCCATAGTCGTAAACAGAGTCTTCGTTTAACGGGAAACTTATGGAGAATTTATTGTTTCAGGCAGCATGTTCAGTCTTCCTTTGAACTTCCAAGATGTTCTCTTAGAAAACACTGTGATGAAACAGGAAGTAAATCTAATGTCAGTGCATTGCAGGCACTGTTCCCTCTAAGCTGTGCGCGTGTGCGCACGCACACACCTCGCCAAGTGAGCGCACATACTTTTCAACAGAGCGCACAAAAATTATGGTTCTGATTCTGATAGAAAACAACACAGACGTCTTAAAATTTAAAAGTTGCTGTGTATTTACGGTTTTCACAAGTTCTACAATATTTTCTAGTGCAATCAATGTGATGTAGATACTGTATTCTGACGTGTAGTCAAATTTTAAAGTATATAACTCTGAGTGTCGTTATGTGGCGCACAGAAATTTAACCTTCCTTCAAAAGCTGCACAGCTGATATTTTATGCGCACACAGCCTACAGAAAATTAGAGGGAACATTGATTGCAGGATGCCTACCTTTCACAAAGAAAAGAGAATATACCCCATAGGTTGTGTAATTTTATTTTTTTCCTTCTGTAGTATCTGTGTGCCTGAATTTTTTTTTATGATTGGTTTTCTTCCCCTTTTTGTAGCCTTTCGAACACGCTCAGTAGCTACCTACCATCCCACTGTTCAACGGCATCCAGACTGCAGTCCAGACAGGGAAAATACAGAGCGCGAGCCGCCGGTGCTGAACTTTAACCCCTGATATTCAGTGCTGGGGCCATATCCGGCAACCAGTATTGAATATTTGGCATGGCCGCAGATCCCAGAAGCTGGCCAGGCAGCTGTGATATTCAGCCAGTGCCTGGTTAGCTTCTGTGACTAACGTAAGGCCAGCATTTGTTGCATCTTACTTTAGCCACATGTTGCTAATCAGGCAGCAGCTCAATATCACGCCCCCGACATGCCTCAGTGCTAACAAGTTAGCATCAAGGCATGTAGCGGCAGCACCTGCAGATATTCAGTGGCATTAACCATGTCTGTGCCACAGAATATCCAGCTGAGTGCCATTTGTACAGTTTGCAGGTCTTCACGCCTTGTAACTGCCTTGGAATATCCCCCTCCCCCCCATAGTTTTTAACACTTTTCACACCCAGACCCTGTGACAAGCTAAGTCTTAATCATCACACTGTAACCTGACATTGCCATATCCACAAACACACCACAACAGCTGAACTAGTAACGATAATACTGATACCGTAAAGGACAGATCCACTGTCCATAAAAGCAGTAATTGCTGCTTCCCCAACTTCATCCTAAGGCAGAAGACGTAGGTGGTTTTAATAATGGGAACTCTCATTCATGCTGGAGAAAAAATGCCATCCCACTCATTTATTTTTAAGAATATAAGAAAAGCTGTGTTGGGTCAGACCAAGGTCCATCAAACCAAACGTTCTGTCTCCAACAGGGGCTAGTCTGGGTCATGAGTATCTGGTAGATCCCAAAAAGTAGATCTATTTCTCATTGTTTATTTTCATAAAAAGAGTATTAATACACTCCCACAATCATTCAATATCTCAAACCATCAGCGTCGATACTAAAATTGCCCAAAAAGGGTCCCGCTCTTTAGATCCAATCTTAAAAAGAAAGAAAGATCAACCAGTCATACAAATCTCAGCATTTTACCAAACAGGGGAGAAAAAGCCTCAGGACATTATCACATCCCTCTATGGGCAAATCACAGCCATAGGGGAAATAGAACACTCAACATCACTGGCTTAAAAATGTCCCCCTTTTTTTAAAATTGTTATTTTTATTTAAAATGAAAGACTTAAAAACGTACTTTTTCAATCTTCAATATTTCTTTAATTAATTTGTATCTATGCACTATTCAACCGTTACCGGTGCCCTCTTTACCCACAATCTTTAAGAGGTAAAACCATAACAGATATAGTAATCACCCGGAGAATGTACAGGGAAGCTGTTACACGCACCAGCTCAAAGGCAAACATACTCCTGCAAACAAAATGGAGAGGAGCAATTAAAAGCTTTCAGCATTTGCTAAGTACATTGGTGGGACTTTGTGGGAGCGCTTGTGAAAGCTTTTAACTGCTGTGCTCCATTTTGTTTGCAGGAGTATGTTTGCCTTTGAGCTGGTGCGTGTAACCACCTCACTGTACATTCCCCGAGTGATTACTATATCGGTTCTGGTTTTACCTCTTAAAGATTGTGGGTAAAGAGGGCACTGGTAACTATTGAATAGTGCATAGATAAAAAATTGATTAAAGAAATATTGGAGAATGAAAAAGTACTTTTTCTGTCTTTCATTTTAAATAAAAATAAACAAACAGTTTTGAATAAAAATAAAAATTTAAATAATAAAAAAGGGAGCGTTTTTTTAAGCCAGTGATGTTGAGTGCTCTATTTCCCCTACGGCTGTGATTTGCCGCATAGAGGGATGTGATAATGTCCTGAGGCTTCATCTCCCCTGTTTGGTAAAATGCTGTGATTTGCATGACTGGTTGATTTTTCTTTTGTTTTAAGACTGGATTTATAGAGCAGAACCATTTTTGGGCAATTTTAGTTTTGCTGAGGTATTGATGAGATATTGAATGATTGTGGGAGTGTATTAATACTCTTTTTTGTGCTACCTCACTCCCAGTGAGATTATTAGGTTTAATATTATTATATTATTTATTTCCGAGGATGAGCAATGAGTCTCCCTGGTCTACCTGGATAATAATTTTTTTTTTTTGGACATTTCCTCCAGGAGCTTGTCCAAACCTTTTTAAAATCCTGCTATGTTAGTCACCTTGACTGCATCCTCTGGCAATAGATTCCACAACTTAATTATGCGTGGCATGAAAAAAATATTTTCTATGATTTGTTTCTCTTAGTTCTACCCTTGTCTGTTTTGGATAGATTATGAGCTCTTTTTAGCAGAGACTATCTCTTACATGTACGTGTACAGCACTCCGTATGCCTTGTAGCATTATACAAATGATAAGAAGTAATAATAGTAGCATCAGCAATCGTGCACCTTTTGTGTACAACCTCTCTGTTGTGAGATGGCAGATGAGCATGTGTTTGTCTCTGTATAAACTTGTGTCTTGAAAATGTGTGGTGTGAATGGAATGTGGAAGGGTGCAAGAGACTGTTCATGTAGGGCATGTGAGAGGTACATGTGTGAAATAGAGGCTCATTTAAAAAGGTTTAGGCATGATTTGGACGTCTGAAGACATGCATGTGGACATCAAAATCATAGACACATCTCCATAGCCATTCTACAAATGATATTCGCAGATGTCTCTGGTGCAGGGATGTCCAAGTAGACACAGAGGTATGGCAATGCACTTCCACCTCCCCTTTGATCTCAGAAGCGTTTGCAGGCAGGTCAATGTTTATACCTGCACTGAGCATAAATAGGCATCAGGAAAGTATTTGATTTTGCCTTAAAACATCCAGAAAGTGTAGAGAAGATGGAGAATTAAGTGACCAACCTTAGATCACAAAGGCCCAAGTTGGAACTTGAATCCCAACCACTCTGCTCTTAAGCCACTACTCTAACCATTATGCTATTAGATGTTTTGGTGCTGAAATGTTATCCTGGGGATGTCTATATAGACGTTTGATAGACGTGCATATTGGACATGTCCATGTTTCTGAAATCGTGTCTGAAATTGCACATGCCTGCTTTTTCTTCAGACGTTCTTGCTTTGATGTCCTAGACTGTACTTGGACTTCCCATTGTGAGATGTGCTTCTAAGTCTAGCATGGAAAAGAAAGACAGGTTTGAGCATATCAGGACGCAACAGGAAAGAGATCTAAAATGGTTCAGGGAGAGGCAGAGAAGGAGGGCATGCTGGTTTAGGTGTACCAGAAGTGTCAGGCCAGAAGGATAGAGGAGCAAGTCCACATACTACAGATCTGATCTGTTGCATACCAAATGGATAATAAATAAAAAAAAGAATATAAGATGATACCTTTTTTGGGACTAACAATATTTTTTTGACTAGTTTTCAAAGGCCAAAACCTTCTTCAGGTTTATGGTTGATTGTTTCTTGACATACCACCTTTCTGTCATCAAGCAAAGTGGTTTACAAAATTAAAAACAAATTAGGAAAAGGTTAGGAGCTCCAAAATTAATAGGACAGGAAAGGAAGGAACTAGTAGAAGGAGAAACCAATGAGCACAGAGACCAGTAAACACAATGCAGGAAGACGGCAGCTAATCCTCCTCCTTCCCCCATGAAGCCGACTATAGGGGCCCAAATGCTTCTTCGAATAGGTGAGTTTTGAGAGAAGCTAGGAATTTTTTATGTGAGAGCTCTAAAAGAGATGCCAAAGAAGACAGTTTCATAATGAGGAAGCCTTAATGAAAACAGCCTCTTGTCGGGTAGATTTATTTTTAAAGTGAGCGGATAAAGGAATATGTAGACAGTGACTGTGAATAGAAAGCACAGCTCTTGTGGGGGCATGCATTGCAATGAAAAAGGTTAGGTATTCTGGAATGCTGGTGAGAAGATCCTTATGGGTCACTGTTAATATTTTGTATGGAATCCTAGCGCTTACAGGTAGCCAGTGATGCTGCATGAGAAGAGGGTTACATGGCCAGATTTCCTAGCCATTGAAAGAAATCTGACTGCAGTATTCTGAAATGTTTGCAGATGTTTTATATGAGATGCTGGGAGACCAAAATAGATAATATTATAATAATCAAGGCGTGTAATAACCAGGCTCAGAATGACAGTGGAAAGCACGTCCTTATCCAGGAAAGGACTGATAGAGCAAATCTGATGAGCAGCGTGAAAGGAGGAAATGACAACCATTCTTATTTGCTTTGAGAAAGAAAGCTTAGAATCAATGAGCACTCTTAGGACAATGTAAGCCAGGGGTTCTCAACCCTGTCCTCGGGACCCATCTAGCAAGTCGGGTTTTCAGGATAACCACAATGAATATGCAATGGAAGAGATTTGCATATAATGGAGGCAGTGTATGCAAATCTCTCTCATACATATTCATTGTGGTTATCCTGAAAACCCGACTGGCTAGATGGGTCCCGAGGACAGGGTTGAGAACCCCTGATGTAAGCAAAAGATAGCAATACTAGAGCATCTAAGTGAATCAGAAAAGCATTCCAGTGATAGTTTCAAGAAGAAAATCATTTTTCTTGAGGGGGGGGGGGCAGTGAGAGAGATGGATGGATGGATGATCAGAAGGTGACAAAACAGTTAAAACATTTTTGGTTTCTAATGTTGTAGATCTTCAAGTCCTTGTGAGTTTAGAAGTGTCTTATTTTAACTTCAAAAGTCTTTTGTTCTTGGATTGTGTTAAACTTTCCTCTTAATATTCTGGCCATGAAGTCACTGATGCAGTGCTCTGGCACTGAGAAATTCTCCCCCACAGAGGTCTCACCTTGGTTGGAGCAATTTCTCCAAATGGGTTAGTTTTGCACAGTCATGAATCTCACTCCTAAGCCAGGGAATGTGGAATATGATCTCAGCCTCTCAAATGTACTGTTAATGCTCAGCATAGTGCATGCATCATGCCAAAGAGAGCCTCCTTCTGGAGGTCATAACATGTATGGGTAATTTATCAAGTTGTGCTTGGAAATTTCTCTTAATCTATTCTAGCCTGTGGCATCCAACACAATGGGAAATGTCTTAGTATCTTTCTGTCACATTTTCTTGGTGTCATACTGCATTTCTTGTTACTGAAGATCTTCTCCCTCTCAGGGTGACTCACAGAATAGTTGCTTGGGACTGACATCTCTGTAATCAATGTCAGTCTGGTGTTCTTTTCTTTTACCACTATGCTTGGCTTCCTTGCATCCAGCTTTTTATTGGTCTCCATAATTCTCTTGGAGTCATGATCCCAGTACACTGATATTGTAGTGTTTACAGAGTTTCCAATGAAAGAGACATGCTACTTTATTATGCCTTTCTATATAATTTTTTTCTGTCATCAGAGCTTCATAGCCAGTTATAAGGTGAGTCATATTGGCTGGGGGCAGTCTCCAAATGGATTAGTTTTGCACATCCCATGACAGTCATGAACCTCACTTCTTTTTTTTTAAATTGAGATTTTAGAACATTAACAATGCTCATAATATAGAAGAAAACCAAAACACAATATAATCTGACCCCGAAGGAGCAGCAGCACATTAATTATCCCTCATTAGTATAATCCAAGCCCACGTCAAGGGAGCCAGAATTCCCCCAACCAAACAAATACCATATTAACTAGCCATATCAGGAAACAGATCAATAAAAAACATTAAGTAAAATTGCAAAGTCAATCCAAGTCAAACTCATCTACCTATCCTTCAAAAGTCTCCAATTGGGAGGCTTCTAGGAAAACATACTGAATACTTTGATAGGAAATAAGACATTTACAAGGGAATTTGAGAAAGAAAGTCACCTCCAGCACAGAACAGAAGGGAAATAGTTCTATATCTTTCTGCCACATTTTCTTGGTCTCTGACTGCATTTCTTGGTACTTCTCGATCTTTTCCCTTTCCACACGATTCACAGAATAATCACTTGAAACTGACACCTCTATTATCACTGCTGTTCTGGTGTTTTTCTCCTCTACCACTATGTTAGGTTTCCTCGCATCCAGTTTCTTATCTATCAGAATAGGAATTTCCAAGGTGATCGTAACTTCTTCATTCTCTGTAATTCTCTTAAGGTCATGATCCCAGTACTTTTCAGGAACAGTGATGCTGTAGTGTTTATAGAGTTTCTAATATATGAGGCATGCTACTTTATTGTGCCTTTCTGTATAGAAATTCTCTGCCATCAGAACTTCAAAGACAGCTATGAACTATGGAGGGAGGACAGCAAGGAAATCATCTGCGCTAATATTTAACTTTCAAAAAGGAGACTATAATAAAATGAGGAAAATGGTTAAGAAAAAACTAAAAGGAGCAACTGCAAAGGTTAAGAGTTTTTACATCAGGCCTGGGCATTATTTAAAAATATAGTCTTGGAAGCCCAGACCAATGTATTCCATTCTTTAAAAAGGTAGAAGGAAGGCCAAATGACAGTCAGTATGGTTTAAAGGTGAGGTGACAGAGGCTGTTATAGCTAAGAGAGAATCTTTCAGAAAATGGAAACAAGAACAAAATGACGGAAACAGGAAACAGCATAAATACTGTCAAGTGAAATGCAAAACATTGATAAGGCAGGCAATGCTTTATCAATGCCCAATCATCCAATCACACAGCATCCACTATCACATCTATGCTGATGACATTATGCTGTATGCACCATTCAATCCAGACAAACCCTCCTACACTGGTCTACAACAATGCTGCACAAATGTATCTCAATGGCTTGCTACAAACCATCTATCCATAAATCGCAAGAGAACAGAATCCCTATTTATCACCAAGAATGACTCATTCACCCCTCCTCCATCCATCACCCTGAACCACACAGAAATTCAAGTCCAGTCTGAAGTAAAATACCTGGGAGTTACCTTAGATCACCACCTCATCCTGAAGATGCAGATAAAGAACACAACGAAAGCAATCTACTACAAGACCTGAATCCTCCAACATCTCTGCCTGCTACTTGAACCATCAGACTTCTGCTCAGCCCTACAAGCCCTGATTATTCCCTACATTGACTACTACAACTCCATCTTCAAGATACAATCATATCACTTCCATCCTCAATCAGCTTCACTGGCTCCCTCTACAGAGCAGAATACAATACAAAATTCTATTAATGATATTCAAAACATTCAACAACCAGTCAACCCTGCACCTACAAACCCTCATCAGAACATCCCAGACTAGCAGACCCAGAAGACATTCCACCATAAACATCCTAGTCACCCTTCACCATGAACTCCTGACTCAATAAGGAATACCAAAGACCTTCTCATATTATGTAAACAACTCAAAAACTACCTGTTTGCCATGCACTTTGGATCCACAACCTAACCTTCCCCAATTTCCATCCACTATAGACGCGTCCGGATTAACTAACCAACCTCACCCCCCACGACTAAAAGTTCTGTAAATAAGTTAAAGACAAAATGTCCTTGTTAAATAGTTAATGTAAAAAGTTACAGTCCCTTGTAAATATTGTTTAACTGAGTTTTATGTACACTGTTTTGACCCGGTGAAAAGCTGTATAAAGGGTTAGCCAAATAAATAAATAATTAAAGAGAAAAGTTGAAAAGAAGCTTTCTGTGGAAGCAAAAGCTCATTTCTAGCAAAACACCTGTGAGGGGAGTAATTTGGACAATTAGATGATGGAAGGGGTAAAAGGTGTACTGAGAGATGACAAGGCCATAGAGACTGAACACATTTTTTGCTTCAGGCTGTAGGAAACTTACCCATGTCAGAATGATATTTAAAGGTCGTGTGTCAGAAGAGTTGAAACAAATCTCAATAAATCAGGAAGATGTACTACAGCTAATTGATAAACTAAAGAACAGCAAATCACCTGGACCAGATGGCATACATCCCAGGGTACTAAAAGAACTGAAATATGAGATTGTAGAACCACTATTAGTAATCTGTGAACTATCATGAAAATCATCTGTAGTGCCCAAAGATTGGAGAGTGGCCAATGTAACACCAATTTTTAAAAAGGGTTCCAGGGATGGTCCGAGAAATTACAGACCAGTGAGCCTGGTATCAGAACCAGGCAAAATGGTAGAAACTATTATAAAAAACTAAATTTCTTAACATGTAGATAGCCATGGTTTAATAGCAGAAACCTAACATGGATTTAGCCAAGGAAAGTCTTGTCTCACCAATCTCTTATATTTTGAAGGTATGAATAAACAAGTAGATAAAGGTGATCCAGCTAATATAGTGCATCTCGATTTTCAGAAAGCCATTGATAAAGTCCCTCATGAGAGACTCTTGAGGAAATTAAAAAGTCATGGGATAGGAGCAATGTTCCCTCTAATTTTTTGTGTGCGCATAAAATATCAGCTGTGTGCAGCTTTTGAAGGAAGGTTAAATTTTTGTGCGCCACATAACGACACATCAGAATACAGTATT
Organism: Ichthyophis bannanicus; assembly: GCA_033557465.1. Classification (NCBI taxonomy): domain Eukaryota; kingdom Metazoa; phylum Chordata; class Amphibia; order Gymnophiona; family Ichthyophiidae; genus Ichthyophis; species Ichthyophis bannanicus. The sequence continues at coordinate 1,623,269,711 of CM066031.1, read as the reverse complement.
GCCACCACATTGATTTTAATCAAATTAAATGAAAATAGATGATTACTAAATGAAGCGGAAAATTTCTAGTAATTACAATCACAACTTTTAAATTTTAAGACATCTGTGTTGTTTTCTATCAGAATCAGAACCGTAATTTTTGTGCGCTCTGTTGTAAAGTATGTGCGCTCGCTCGGCAAGGTGTGTGCGCGCGCACACGCGCACAGCTTAGAGGGAACAGTGGATAGGAGGCAATGTACTATTATGGATTAGGAACTGATTGAAAAATAGAAAACAGAGAATAAGACTAAATGGCCAATTTTCTCAATTGAACAAGGTGAATAGTGGAGTGCCCCAGGGATTTGTGCTGGGCCCACTGTTTTTTAACATATTTATAAATGACTTGAAAATGGCAATAAGGAGTGAGGTGATCAAATTTGCAGATGACACCAAATTATTCAAAGTTGTTAAAACATAAGAGGATTGTAAAAAATTGCAAGAGGACCTTGAAAAAGTGGGAGACTGGGCATCCAAATGACAGATGACATTTGGTGTGGACAAGTGCAAAGTTATGCACATGGATGCCAGTTCTATTCTGCATGTCCTGCCCCTGTACGGCCTCTCAGAATCAGGGCGTGAACTGATAGCACCTGATTCCGATCGCCCAGGGGCTAGAAGTGCCTGAGGGATCAGAATTGGGTATACTATCTTGAACATGCAGGCCGCGCCCCCATTCTATCAGGCTGGATGCCCAGCAGATCCCCGGCTAGCCCAACCAGGCTCCTGAATGGAGCGACGGTGGTATGGTGTCCTGTTGCCATGCCACTGCGGCTCCGTTCAGGAGCCACAATCACTGGCAAATGGAAAAACATGTGTTTCCCCGCAGTCTGACCCCCGATTGGGCCTTTCAAAGCCAGGGTCAGGCTGTGGAGAACCCCCTGCGCCCCTCACCTGGTCCTCAGGATCCTGTGCTGCTATCCCCCACCATCCAGGGGACCTTACTCCACTTCTGAGGTGGAATACGTCCCTTGTCTTCATTGCAGAATCTGGACGTACAGGGCCAACCTCTGTATTGGCCCTGGACATACAGAGTCAGGCATCGCCCTCTGCCCAACCTCGCTCCTCCCCCAGCCCACTCCCTCCCGCCTACGAACAGAGCTCCCCGCACAAGTACACTATAAGAGCAGGGAACTCTGTCCCTGGCAGCATGATCCAGGTGTTTAGCCCACTAAATGAGGATTGGAATGACCCCCTTAGGGTAGAATCACCCAAAACTATAGTTACACAATGCACGGTTCCACATTAAGCACCACTACCAAGAAAAGAAGTTAGGTGTCACTGTGGATAATACATTGAAGCCCTCTGCCCAGTGTGCAGCAGTGGCCAAGAAAACAAGTAGAATGCTAGGAATCAAAGAAAGGACTGGAGAGTAAAATGAAGGACATTATAATGCCTCTGTTTTGCTGCATGGTGCGACCACACCTTGAATATTGTATGCAATTCTAATCACCATATTTTAAAAAACATATAGCAGAATTAGTAAAGGTACAGAGAAGAGTGACAAAAATGGTAAAGGGGATGGAAGGATATGCCTATGAGGAAAGGCCTAAAAGGATAGGGCTTTTCAATTTGGAAAAAAGTCTAAAAAATCATGAATGGAGTGGAACAAGTAAATGTAGATCGATTGTTTCCCCTTCAAAAAGTAGAAAGACTAGAGGACATGCAATGAAGCTACAAGACTAATCAGAGAAAATATTTTTTTCACTCAACATGTAATCAAACTCTGGAATTTGTTACCAGAGGATGTAGTAAAAGCTGTTAGTGTAGCTGGATTTAAAAGGTTTGTACAAGTTTATGGAGGAAAGTCCATAAACCATTATTAAAGAGTACCGGGGAAATTCACTGCTTACCCTTTAGACAAGCAGCTTGGAATCTGTGTACCTTTTTTGAACCTGACACGTACTTGTGACCTGGATTGGCCACTGTTGGAAACAGGATATTGGTCTGACCCAATACAGCAATACAGCATATCTTTTGTTCTTATGTTATGTAGGTGAGTCATTGTTTCCAGGTCTTTCTTATAGAATTGACATATGTCTTGTTTTGCCAGTTTTTTCAATGCTTGCTGTAAACCATCTTGTCCGCAATCCACTGTCTTGGGCTGCAACTACTATATCAATCTCTCATCCTTTGATTTCAGTTCACCTCTCCTTAGCCATTAATATGTCCATTCTTGATTGACAAAGGGTTCCTGGAGTAACAATTTGTATTTCCCAATTGTATTTGTGTATTTACCACTTGTTTTTCCTTATTTGCTGATCTAATTCTTTGAAGAGTTTGTTCTCTAGTTTTGCTAATTCTGTTGCTTCCTTCCTGTGTGTATGTGTAGATTCTCACTCATTCCTTTTTAGTCGTCAGAATGCTTGTCCAAGTTTGATGATGGAGACAGATTCTCAACATTTACTTTCATAGTTCACCACTTTCTGCATATTTGGATCCAGTGATGCTGTTAGGTAAGCCTGGAGGTCTGTGATAGTAGCTCTGTATGTGTAATCAATCCCTATGATGTCTAGCTTTCCTTCAGTTCTAGGGATGTATGGCATACACTGATTCTTGTAAATTACCTCATGGGCATGGAGGAGTTTTCTTGTTTGCACATCCAGTTTTTCAAGATCTTTAAGAGGCCAGTCTACAATCCCAAAGCTGTATGAGAGTAAAAGAATTGCCAGCTGATTGATGGCTTGTATCTTATTCCGTGATGCTAAAGCACTTTTCTATAATATTCTTTACTGGTCTTTTCTCTCAGTAATTTCTGCTTGAGTGTTGTTCCTTCCTCTACTCCGAGATATTTATATTGCCTTCTTCTTCAAGTTCCTTGATGTCACAGCCCTCAGCCAGGGAGATGTTTTCTGTTTTACTCAGTTTTCCTCAACTGCTTTCTTTTTCTGTATATATCTTTCTTCTGGTACTCTCACCTAGGTCTCCACCTCCTCTCTGTATTTCTTTTTTCACTGAAGCCCTTAGTTGATGCAAGATGCTATCATTCACATACTTCTTTACTTTGATCTGTGAAATTAAAGATCTTAAATTTGCACCCATTTGCTTTTTGCAGTTTTTCTTCTGACAATATTCTTTTTTCTTCCAGTTTTTGTGGATTTTCTTTGTATACCCTCTTGATTTAAATATAGGGTTTATAGCATAAAAGTAGCAGTATATTATCCCCTCTTTATCTGCATAAGTCCACTTAACTGTGGTTAATCCCTTAACTTTTTCATTAATTTCTGTAGTTCATCTCCTGTTATAGTGGGTCCATGAACACGCTCACCATGGCAGGAATGTTATCTACATCTGTAGTGTCTGCACTATTGCTACCACCATCGTTAGCCCTAGTGTGGAGGCCATGGAAGAGCACCTTTTTATCCTGGGCAATGTGTGGCCAGTATGTATTTTTCTTTTGCTTTCCTACCATACTTCAATTATAGTGTCTCATGGCAGAGATTTTATATAGGTTTTATACAACGCAGTCACCACGTGAAGGTAGTCAGCAAGACTTAGGGAGGAAATTATATTCTCTCCCCCTAAGAGATACAACAACCACTGCTAGTGAATCATTGTTGGTGAAGTTTATGCTGCGCATCCCTGGCTTGTGAAGTCTGTGAACTGATTCTTGTCCTTAACATTTGGCCGTTCTCTCCAATGTAGCATCATTTGTCACACTTTCTGTATTGAATAATATACACTACACTATTGGAGCATGACTAGGATCCACCTTTGTTGAATGTTTTTCCCATGTAGGTAATTGTGGGGACTTGTGATATGTGCTGGCACTATTTGCAGCTTGGCATCTTTCAGGGATTTGTGCCATTATTTTCTTTTTGAGGAACAGGACAGTATAGCAAGAAGAGGATGGGATAGGCCTAAGGAAAGGGAAGAAACATAAAGAAGACAGAGGCTCTGAAAAGTATTTGCATTTTGAGGGTAATTGTATAACAGGTCACATAGGTTTGAAGGTCAAGAAGGCACCTTTTTTTATCAACATACATTGCACCTATGCTGGGGTAAACCAGCAGAAATCACAGCTGACTGAAGTTGTAGACATTTATTCCTGCTCAGGAGCAGTGTAAAATTAGCACATAAAATACACACATACACATGTGTGTATAGTAAAGTACACATGCCGACTGTTACTCTACTTGCATTCTGCTCATGCTCTAACACATAACATGCCTACTGTACATAAGGGTCATGTGAAAGCAGGCACCTTCTTGGCATTGGACCCAATGTCCATTATGATTCCCCCTTGCTTCAGAAAGACAAGGCCCTCCTTTCCCTGCTAGAGAACCTTTCTTTCGTCCAGCATGTTCATTTCCCCACGCATGCAGCCAGCCACACCCTGGACCTTATCCTCACCCTTCAGCGTCCTCTCTCGTACCAGTCCAGATTTCCTCTTTTCCATTGCCCTGGTCAGACCACCTCCTCCTGTCTTTCATGCTATCCATCCCATCTTTGCAATGCCCTTCGAGCCACCCCCCTCCCCTCCCTCCCAGGCTTCATCGCCGCATCACCCCGTTGACTCTTCAGCGCTTCCCTCCAGCTGATTCCCTCTTTCCTTTCTCTTTTCCATCCCTTCCCGTAGATGAACAGGCCAACCTCTGGTCATCCACTCTTACAGCTGCCCTGGATCATCTCGCTCCCCCCCCCTGATCACTTCCATCCTCCCGCCCCTCCCATCACCCCTGGTTCCACTCTGACCTCTATCTCCAGCGCATTCACCTCCGCCATGCCAAACAGGCCTGGTGCAAGCACCCCACTCCTCACTCTCTTGCCTCTTTCCACGCTTCTCAACTGCTCTACCGTTCAATGATCACAGCAGCCAAGCGCTCCTATTACTCTGACCGTATTTCCTCTTCTTCCAACTCTTCCAGACAACTCTACCAGATCCTTTATTCCACCACTGCACTGTCCACTCCCTCCACAACCCTTTCTTTTCCCCCTGATGCCCCCGATCCTAACTACCTTGCTTCCTTTTTCTCTAATAAGATTGTAACTCTTCGCGCAACCTTCCCAGCCTGTCCCCCATCCCTTTCCCCCACACATTCAGAGTACCTTCTCCCCACTCCCCCCTCCCCTTCCTCTAATGGGGTTCACTCCCACTCTTGGCACCCATTCCATCCTGTCACTGAGGCCGATCTCACTAGGTCTCTTGCCTCCTCTCACAAAACCACCTGTCCCCTAGACCCCCTGTCCTCATCCTGGATGTCTGACCCTTCCCTTGCACTGCTCCCCTATATACTCCACCTACTTAACAATAGCCTCACCACTGGTGTCTTCCCCTCCGCTTGGAAGCACGCCCTCATTCGCCCACTCAAGAAGCCCTCCCTCAACCCCTCCATCCCCTCAAACTGGCGTCCCGTGTCCAACCTCCCCTTTTTGTCCAAGATCTTGGAAAAACTTGTTTTCATCCAGCTTTCTGCCCACCTTGACACTACTCTCTCTCTCCACCCACCCAGTCTGGCTTCCGCCCCGGTCACGGCATGGAAACCGTTCTCACCTCCCTCCTGAATAAAGTACACCAGTCTCACGATCGTGGTTACCTCTCCTTGGTGGTTGCCCTGGATTTGTCCTCCGCACTTGATGTCATCGACCATCGCACTCTTCTTGCATGCTTGGCCGATCTTGGTATTTATGGCCCCATCCTCTCCTGGTTTCACTCATTCCTCTCTTCTCATACTTTCTCAGTCCAGACCAGCTCTGCCACCTCTCCTCCTCTAACACTTCACTGTGGGGTTTCCCAGGGATCAATACTCGCCCCTCTACTTTTCAATATCTTTCTCGCTCCCCTTGCACTTCTTGTTCAACAGTCTGGCATCTCAGGGTATTTTTATGCAGACAAAATCCTCTTCGTGCACCACACTAGTTCCCTCGCTCCATGTAAACCCTTCAGAGTCTGCTGCCCTTTGGTTCTCCTTCAGCTCCCCTCTCCCTACCTGCTCCCCACTTTTCCTCTCCACACCTGTCCCCTTGGTTTCTTCTCTACGCTATCTTGGCGTTTCTTTCAACCCCTCCCTTTCCTTTCATCGTCACATCTCCACCCTTGTCTGTCGCTCTTTTTTCTTCCTGCGTCAAATCCATGCCATTCGCTCTTTTTTCCCTCTTCCTCCATCACTTCACTAATCCTCTCACTCGTCATATCTAGGTTAGACTATTGTAACACTGTTTTAGTCGGCCTCCCTCAGCATCAGCTCCATTGTTTACAGTTGGTCCAGAACACCGCTGCACGCTTGCTTACTCTTTCCTCCTCTAGCGACTACGTTACCCCTCTTCTCCTCTGTTTACATTGGCTACCACTTAACTTTCGCTTTACCTATAAACTTCTTATTCTCACTTATAAGGCACTTCATACTGGTACCCCCCGATATCTAGCAGACTCCATTTGCCTGTAGCCCTCACCCTGCCTTCTCCGTTCAGCACACGGAAATTGTCTCTTCCTTCCACCCCCAGCCCGGGCCCACTTAGAGTCAACTCGCCACTCCGCCTTTTTCTTCCTAGCCCCAGCCCTCTGGAACTCCCTTACCCTTGCCCTGTGTACAGAACTATCTTTCAGCCGCTTCAAGGGATTACTCAAGACACACCTTTTCCAACAGGCATTCAACCTCCCAGAACCCGACATCTCACCCTCCCGTTAGTCCCCTTTCCTGTCAGCTCCTTTGTCTCCTCGACTACTGTTGCTCTATCCTGCACTCTCTCTCTTTCCTGTCAAACCATTGGTGTTCCTTTCCCTTTCCGTTTTCTCTGATGTTTTATTGTACACCACCTTGATACACTTGCTTGGGTGGTATATCAAGCAATGTAATAAAGAAAGATAAAGATAAAGAGCATTTTGGTACCACGTAGCTCATACCCCTGACACATTCTCAAATGGCATAGGCATGATATGGGACATGGATATGAAAAATGGACCTTTTCATATCCATGGTCCATATCATGCCTATGCCGTTTGAGAATGTGTCATATTTACACGAGTATATCATAAATAAGATTTCAAAAATAATCCCCATAGTCATGTTTTAGTGGGACAAAGACAACATGGATTTATCCAAGAGAAGTCTTACCTGAGCAATCTGCTACATTTTTTTGAAGAGGTGAATAAACAGGTAGATAAAGATAAGCCAGTTGATATAATGTATCTGGATTTTCAGGAAGCTTTTGACAAGGTCCCTCATGAGAGACTCTTGGGGAAATTAAAAAGTCATGGGATAGGAGGCAGTATCCTGATCGCCTTTGATTTAATTAGTGGAGGAGGGATAGTAAGGAAATCCACAGTACTACCTTTTAACTTTCGAAAGGGAGACTATGATAAAATGAGGAAAACAGTTAAGAAAAAACTAAAAGGAGCAGTTGCGAAGGTTAAAGACGTTCATCAAGCTTGGGTGTTGTTGAAAAATACTATCTTGGAAGCCCAGACCAGCTGTATTCCACGCTTTAAGAAAAGTGGAAGGAAGTCCAAAAAACTGCCAGCATGGTTTAAAGGTGAGGTCAGAGAGGCTGTTGTTGCCAAAAAAGCATCTTTCAGGAAATGGAAAAAAGAGCCAAACGACGAAACCTGGAAACAGCACAAGCACTGGCAAGTCAAATGCAAGGCATTGATAAGGCAGGCAAAGAGAGAATTTGAGAAGAAGCTTGCTGCGAAAGCAAAAACGCGAAATAAAGACCTTTTCAAGTACATTCGTAGCAAAAAAACCTGTGAGAGAGTCAGTTGGTCCATTAGATGATAAAGGGGTTAAAGGAGCACTAAGAGGCGACAAGGCGATAGCGGAGAGACTGAATGAATTCTTTGCTTCGGTCTTTCCTGAGGAAGATGTAGGGATGTTACCCATGACTGAAGTGGTATTTAAAGGTGCGGAAGAATTGAAGGAAATATCGATACATCGGGAAGATGTCTTACAACTATTAGATAAACTGAAGAGTAGCAAATCACCTGGGCCGGATGGTATACATCCAAGGGTGTTGAAAGAACTGAAATATGAGATTGCAGACCTGCTATTAGTAATCTGTGAACTATCATTAAAATCATCTCTAATACCTGAAGATTGGAGGATCGCCAATGTAACACCAATTTTTAAAAAGGGTTCCAGGGGTGATCCGGGAAACTACAGACCGGTGAGCCTGACGTCAGTACCGGGAAAAATGGTAGAAACCATCATAAAGAATAAAATTACTCAGCAAGTAGATAGTCACAACCTAATGGGAGACAGCCAACATGGCTTTAGACAAGGAAGATCTTGTCTTACTAATCTGTTATGTTTTTTTGAAGGAGTGAATAAACAGGTGGACAAAGGTGAGTCGGTTGATGTTGTGTATCTGGACTTTCAGAAAGCCTTTGACAAGGTCCCTCATCAGAGACTTTTGGCAAAACTAAAGAGTCATGGGATAGGAGGCAGTGTACTATTGTGGATCAGGAACTGGTTAAAAGATAGAAAGCAGAGGGTAGGGCTAAATGGCCAATTTTCCCAATGGAGAAAGGTGAATAGTGGTGTACCCCAGGGATCTGTGCTGGGTCCGCTGCTTTTTGACATATTCATAAATGACTTGGAAAGTGGAATAACGAGTGAGGTTATCAAATTTGCAGATGACACAAAACTATTTAAAGTTGTTAAAACCCAAGAGGATTGTGAAAAATTGCAAGAGGAACTTGATAAATTGGAAGACTGGGCATCAAAATGGCAGATGAAATTTAATGTGGACAAGTGCAAGGTTATGCACCTAGGGAAGAATAACCCAAACTATGGTTACACGATGCAAGGTTCCACATTAGGAACCACCACCCAGGAAAAAGATTTAGGCGTCATTGTGGATACCATGTTAAAACCCTCGGCCCAGTGTGCAGCGGCGGCCAAGAGAGCAAATAGAATGCTAGGTATGATAAGGAAAGGAATGGAAAATAAAACAAAAGATATTATAATGCCTCTATATCATTCCATGGTGAGACCGCACCTTGAATATTGTGTGCAATTCTGGTCACCGTATCTTAAAAAGGATATAGCGATTTTAGAAAAGGTACAGAGAAAAGCCACCAAAATGGTAAAGGGGATGGAAGGATACTCCTGTGAAGAAAGGCTAAAAAAGTTAGGGCTCTTTAACCTGGAAAAGAGACGGCTGAGGGGAGATATGATAGAAGTCTATAAATTAATGAATGGAGTGGAACGGGTAAACGTAGATCGATTGTTTACCTTATCAGAATATAGAAAGACTAGGGGACATGCAATGAAGCTACAGGGTAAACTATTTAAGACTAATAAAAGAAAATATTTTTTCACTCAACGTGTAATCAAACTCTGGAATTTGTTACCGGAGGATGTAGTAAAGGCTGTTAGTGTAGCTGGGTTTAAAAAAGGTTTGGACAAGTTCCTGGAGGAAAGGTCCATAAACCATTATTAAGAAGTGACCGAAGATATCAATGCTTGACCCAGTACAAGCATTGTGGAATTTGTGTCTCTTGGGGAAACTGCTAGGTACATGTGACCTAGATTGGCCACTGTTGGAAACAGAATACTGGGCTTGATGGACCTTGGTCTGACCCAGTATGGCATATCTTATGTTCTTATGTTCTTATCCTATTGTAGATTGGGAACTGGTTAAAAGAAAAAAAATGGAGAGTAGGGAAAGAAGGTCAATTTTCTCAGTAGTAAAAGGTGAATAGTGGAGCACCCTAGGAATCTGTACTGGGCCCACTGCTTTTTAACATATTTATAAACGGAAAATGGGAACGAGTGAGGTGATGAAATTTTCAGACAACACGAAATTATTCAAAGTTGTTAAATCTCAAAAAGATTCTGAGAAATTGCAAGAGAACTTTGAGAAATTAGGATACTGTGTATCTAAATGACAGATGAAATTAATGTGGATAAGTGAAAAGTTATGTACCGTACTTAGGGATGAACAACCTAAACTATAGCTACACTATACAAGGTTCCACATGAGGAGTTACCATCCAGGAAATGTATCTAGATGTCATTGTGGAAAATACATTGAAAATTGCTACTCAGCGTGCAGCGGTGGCCAAGAAAACAAATAGAATGCTAGGAATTATAAGGAAAAGCATGGAGAATCAAACAAAGGATTTCATAATGCAGTCCTTGGCATTTAGGAGTCGACCACTGAGACCTCAGTCACAGTGCTCCCGCACCGCCCCTCCCCCCCCCCCCCCCGAAAAGGAATATTGCAACTCCTTTTTAAGGGTCTGATTTACAGTTTTCCCATTTTCTATCGGAAAACAGAGCTTAGTAAATCAGACACTAATTGTGGCATTAAGCCATGACAACAGAAGGCAGTGATCCTACTCCTCTCCCTTCTACCAACTACAATGAGTACATTGTTAGTAGCATATTGGTGACCCTTTGTAACTGCACCTGAGGCAACTTCCTTTTATGCTTCACATATTACCATGGCCTGGCTTAGAGAAGTGGGTTGTGAACAGAGCAGCCAGGGCTCAATCGTACTGCTACTGTCGGTGGCATTGTGCTAAGTACTGGGGATGAGGGAGTGCCTCTGGATGCTTTTCAGCTAAAACAAATACTTTTCAGATGCTTGTTCATGCCTGGAGCAAGTCTGATGTTAGATGTGATGCTGGACATCCATGACTTTTCTGAGATCAGGCAGGGATATCCGGGATACTGGGAACACCCCGGCCACACCTCGTCCATGCTCCCGTTCTGACTTGGGCAAACTCACACTAGGGACATCCCCAGAGCCAAGATGTCTCTGTGCTTTTGACATTTTTAAGCCAATTTCTGAACATCCATAACACAAATAGAGCTTCTAAAATATTATTGGACACCATGGTGAAATAGTATAGCCTCTTTTTATCTTATTAAATCTTTATACTGAGATATTCTTTTAAGCTATTGTATTTTAATGTTTTTATATTGTAAACCACTCTGATACTCCTGTTTAAGGGCGGTATATCAAGTCTGAATAAACCATAAACCATAAAATGACCTCCTTAGGGATAAAAACACAAATTACAGTTAAATAATGCAAGGTTTTACCTAAGAAAAGGATCTAGGGATCAACGTGGATTAAGCATTGAAACCCTCTGCTCAGTATCCAGCGGCAGCCAAATAGGCAAATAGAATGCTAGGAATCATAAGGAAAGGCATGCAGTATATAACCAAGGATATTATCATACCTTGGTATTGCTCCATGGTGCAACCATACCTTGAATATTATGTGCAGATTTGGTCATCACATTAAAAAAATAATAGCAGAATTGGAAAACATACGGAGAAGGGAGATCAAAATAATAAATAAGATGGAAAAATGCCCTTTTGATGGAAGGCTTAAAAAGTTAGGGCTCTTCAGCATGAAAAAAAGACGGTTGAGTTGAGATATGATAGAGGTCTATAAAATAATTAGTGCTGTGGAACAAATAAATGAAGATCAGTTGTGTACTCCTTCAAAAAATAGAAAGAATAAAGGGCATGCAATGAAGCTACAATGTAGCAAATTTAAGACTAAGGGGGTTATTCCGAGGCACAAATAGCGGGGATGGACGTCCTAACGGTCCCATCTACCTTCCCCGTCTCTTGTACGGGGAAGTTAGATGGGAGCAGGAAAGGGACGTTGTGGGGGTGGTGTTAGGGCAGGCAATGGGCGGTCGTCAGCCCCGGACGTACAGGGCTGATTCTAATGTTGGCCCTGTATGTCCGGGGACGGCAACTTGCACAGGGAACTTATTCCATCTCCGAGCTGGAATAAGTTTCCCTAGTCGCCAGGGATCGGCAGGCCCAGGGTGTGGATGGGGCGGGGGGGGGGGGTCGAGAACATTCCCCACAGCCTGACCTTGGCCTTAGGAGGCTAGATTGGGGGTCGGGCTGCAGGGAAATCATCACTGGAGCAGGCGGCCGGAGATCGTGGCTCTTCAATGGAGCCGCGGTGTCATGGCAACCAGATGCCATGGCGTCACGGCTCCATTGAAGAGCCCTGACTGAGTTAGCAGGGAAGGCCTGTACATGCAGGTCAGATGGAATCAGGGTCCCAGCCTGCATGTACAGGCCTGTTCACAATTCTGATCCTGCAGAGCTAGACGTGCTCTGTGGGATAAGAATCACGACTTCCTCTGTCTGTCCAGTTCCAGCCAGATTCACAAAGGATGGAATCAGGCTCTAATAGGAAAAAATATTTTTTCACTGAATGCATATTCAAACCCTGGAATTTGTAGCCATCACACAATGTCTGTTACCCTTCTTTCAATGTTGCTAAACCATTGCTTCACTCCTCCACCATGATTGACTCTCTGCATATTGTTTGAGCCACACAGTTTAAGAAGTTTGCTGATCTCATGGTTTCAAGCATTGTGAGACTTGAAACCATGATATCAGCAAAGTTTCTCCACTATGTGGTGCAAGCTCCATGCTGAGACCTGTTCATAGTGGAGTGCAGCAAAACTGAAAGATGGTAAGACCCATCACATGATGGCTGGGGTAAGGGGGCAATGAAATACCAGGTGCCAGAGTGCAATTTATAGTTGCCATGGTGATCTGGCACCTAGGATATGTCGAGCCCTGTCATAATGCCTCTGTATCATGCCTTGGTACAATCACACCTTGAATAGTGTTTGTAGTTCTGGTCCCCACATCTAAAAAAAGATACAGCAGAATTAGAAAAGTTACAGAGAAGGGCGACCAAAATGATACAGAGGATGGAAGGATAGCCCTATGAGGGAAAGCTTAATATGTTAGAGCAATTCAGCTTGGAGAAGAAATGGCTGAGGGACGATATCATAGAGGTCCATACAAGAATGAATGGGGTGGGAAGAGTAAACGTGAATTGCTTATTTACTCCTTCAAAAAGCACAGACCAGGGAATGCACAAATGTACAAAGTAGTACATTTATGTATAATTGAAGATATTTTTCACTCAACACATAATTAAGATGTGGAATTTGTTGCTGTAGGGTGCAACAAAAACTGTTAGTATAGCAGGGTTTAAAATAGGTTTGGACGAGTTCCTAGAGGAAAAGACCACAAAGTATTATTAGCATGGACTGGAAGAAATCCCTGGGATAAGCAGTATGGAATCTATTTACCTTTGAAATCCTGCCATGTACTTGTGACCTGGATTGGCCACTGTTGGAAACAGGATGCTGGACTTGATGGGTCTTTGGTCTGGCTAGTATGGCAAGCCTTATGTTCTTATAAATGGAAGAAAAACAGATTAGATGATGCCCATCTTAAAAAAGAAGGTGACCATACCTGTCCCATCCAATTTTTTCATTTATTTCACACTAGTGGAGCAATATCTCATTGAAATATTGAGTTCAGATGTCATTGCTGGCCTGGCTAGGTTCATGTACACTGCATTAACAGTATATTGGGGCAACCGGGGGGGGGGGGGGGGTGTTTGCATTGTGGTGATCTCCAGGAACAAGCAGGAATGAGTCTTCACATATGAGTACGTCGGTACCGATGGAGTCTGCGCGGGAATGCTTCCCAGTGTCCAATCAAAGAGCTTTTGGAAGCATCCCATCACACCTGCGTGCTGCCTTCCCGCCTTTCCCAACTGCCTCTCCTCAGTTTTCGTTTTCTGCGGAGCCGGCAGGACGTTCTCCTGTCACCGCAGAAAATTCTTGTTTTATTTCTTTAGTTTTCTTGTGGTCGCGGCTGTCTTCCTGACGCCACCGGTACCGCCAGTGTTTTCTTTTCTTTTCTTGTAAAATCTTCCTTTTTCACGGGATATTTTTTTTCATAGTGTCCCGTGGTTTCTTAGGCCTTTAGGCCTCTTCTTTTCCTTCATGGAACCGCCAGCCATTTTCTCCAAGAAATGTTCAGACTGTGGCGGTACAACTTTATTTTTAGACCCTCGAAGTCGGTGTCTAACCTGCTTGGGTCCTGACAACAGTTTGGTGAGAAGAGGTTTTCAACATCGAGGTTCCCTCGATACACGGTTTCCCTCCAACTTCGGGGCACCGTCCCCTTCTTCCACACAGGATCAGGTAACCCACAAACAGTCTGTTAAGACTAGCCAGCCCTCGAGTGGTAGGTCTCATGCACAACATGTAGACAGCTCCAGCCTTGCCCTCGAGGGCCCACTGGCTTCAAAACCATGGCGGGAGTCTTCGGTCTCCAAAGCCTTTCAGGGGTTTCAGGTTGTTCCTGGGGTTCACCCCTCACAGAACATACCTGAGCCGTATCCGGTGGTGGCAGCCGCTTCGAGCAGTACCGATACCCCGGCATCGGCACTGGTGTTGGATGAGACACTCCTCACCATGGATGGTCATCTGGCATCCTCGGTGCCTTCGGGACCGGTGGATACACTCCAGACTGACTTTCCATTATTGGTACCAGCACCGATACTACCACCGACGTCGGTACCCTCCAGACGTGCATCGATAGCCTCGCTTCTTTCGATGCCGAGTCTCGAATCGATCTCCAGTCTGGAGGACTGCATACCGACTCGCCTTGGTACTGGTTCTCGGCGGTACCAAAAGCTCGGTTCCGATGATTCGGATCCGCAACTCTCGGTTCCCTCAAGGCCGATTGAGCTTCCCTCGATGCCGAGTTTGGAATCGATCTCTAATCTAGGCGACTGGGTACCAATACGCTTTGGTACCGACGCTGATCGATACCGGTGGCTCGGTACCGAGGATATCACCCGGAGGTTTTCGGTTACCTCGGTACCAATTGAACGGTCACTGATGACTGCTCTGAAGTCTCTGTCGGGCTTGACTCCGACATCGGTACCGGTATTGGCATCGGTACCGGTATCCACAGTAGCATCGTGGCCAACTTCTGCCATGCTCTTTTCAACAGGATCGCTCCCTTCTATACCAGGCTTGGAGTCGATACCTGGCATGGACAATGTGGTAATGACGGTTGCTGCTCCTGACAGCCAGTACCGGCGACCATCCTTTAAGCATTCCACACTGCACTCTGCAGGATCTTCTATTCCTATATATCTGGATAGCTCTGTCGGTGCTCAGGCTAGTTCTTCAGATCTAACCTGTCCAAGGGAGAGTCCTGTTGGGGATCCCTCTTTTCAGAGTTTCCTCCTGGATATAGCAAGATCTCTTGCCATTCCTATCCCAGGACATGATCCTGCACAAGGCTCTGTTTCTACCAAAGCAAAGGAGAACATAATGCTTCCTTTGCATCATTCCTTGCAGGATCTCCTTCTAGGAATGTGGGAAACACCTTTAAGGGTACCCCCACCTTCCAGAGCAACTGATCTCTTATATCAGGTGCCCCCTCTCCAGGGTTTCAAAAGACTCAACTTCCTCCTCATTCCATAGTAGTGGAATCAGCAGTGCGGTGGGTAAAGAGTAAGAAAAAGCACTCTTCTTATCCGCCAGGTCGTGAGTCTAAGACACTAGATGCCTTTGGACGTCAAACCTTCCAGACATCTATGCTTTCTGCAAGAATTCTCTCATATATTTTCTATATGAGTCTATCTCTTGAGGAGGTCACAAAGCAATTACATCTTTTGACTCCTTCCCTTCCAGAGTCCAAGAGTGCAGACTATTCTTCACTGCTCAAGCATCTCCAGAATATCTCTTGGTTTCTTACTCGTGCTTCCCTAGACTCTTTTGAGTCTGTTAGCAGGACTTCTGCTATAACTATAGGGGCATGACGTAGAGCCTGGCTCCAAGCTTCAGACTTGGACAAATAGGCACAGCACAGACTGGGACATACTCCTTCCTTCCCGAAAGACATCCATTTATTTCTATGTTCTGTGAGCTGTCAGGATGTTCATGCTTCTAGGTCACAGGGTTCTCCTCTTCTTCCTGCTAGGGAAAGAGGTCTATTCACTATCAAACGATAGTTTCCTGTGCCAGCATGTCTTTTTCCTTTCTATAACCTTACTACTTTGTAAGTTTTCTTCAGCTCCATTCTCCTTACCCTCTTACCAGGTTTTTCCTCTGTAAGAGTGATATTGCTTCACTGGAGGGCTTTTTCTTCAGCCTCTCTAGTTTTCTTACTTTTTATTATTATTATTATTTAACATTTCTTATATACTGCCTTTCATGATATCAAGGCGGTTTACATTGAACAAACTGAAATTACATTGAACAGGGCATTATAACTTGGAGATAACTATTTTACAGGGAACATGGGCTATGGAGGGTTAAGTGGCTTGCCCAAGACCACAAGGAGCACCTGTGGGACTAGAAACCCCAGTCCTTCCGGCCCAAGGCTGCTGTCCTCTAGTGGGATTTGAACCCCCGACCTTCCGGCCTGAAGTACCTTGCCCCAACCACTAGGCCACTCCTCCACTCCAATGCGGAGTTCTCTTCTCTGAGTTGACTCCTCTTTTTCAATCTTGCTTTGAAGCAGTTCATCAGACACGTAAAGAGGTTTTTTTTACTCTTGCTTTGTCTGTTTTTTCTGTTTTTAAACAGTACCATTCTTTCTGCTGTCTGGCAAGCAGCTGCCAATGCAGGAGCCTTAATGTTTGGACCACTGGTTCTTGTCCACCAGCAACCAGATTGTCCTCCACTAACATTCTGTCTGCTCTTAGTAGTGACTCCAAGTCAGTGCTGTCATCTGTCTTGGAAATTTTTTCACTACAAGCTTGTTGGATTATCTTCTCTTTCTGCCATCTCCATTCCCCTGGGTTTGGCAGCATAGTTGACATAGGTACTGGCTCTCCTGCAGCCAGTTCTATCTCCTCATTCTCCTGCATCAAGCTCTCTGCAATTCTACAGAGAAGCTCTCCGCTATGGGCCCTTGCTAGAGAGCATTGGGGGGGGGGGGGGGGGGGTTATCCAACAGCTATACTAGATGGTTGAAAAAGGCTTTTTCAGTCATGTCTCCCATGACTAGAAAAGTTCTCCTTTTTAATATAAAGGACATAGGCCTCCTCTTACGTGAAAGCTTAAGGAGTTGCTAATTCCCTGCTTTGGTCCATAGTATTCCAATCGGGAATATGTTTTCTCCTTCCAGCTCGTCCTCATGGTAAGAACGCATGATACCTTTTTGCCCTTAAGCAGGTCAGCATGGTATCTCATTCCTATGCATCTTCTGTTCACTTACCATGCTAGAGTTCTACAATACTCGGGACTTGCTGGCTGCAGACTGATATCATCCTCTGCTTGTCACGTAACCATCCTGGTTATTCTACTACCTAGCATCCCTGTAGCTATAACCAGTGGGAATTGATTCTCTATATATCTTCTCAAGTAGGTTCCACCTTCTTGTTATTAGATGAATCTTTCCTCTCCACATTTTCCTATGTGAATACCTTTTTGTAGGCATATCTCTGTCTGCTTCATTGCAGACTTCCATATAGAGGCCTATATATTCATACCTATAGCACACATCTTACAGATGTCTATGTCTATCATTTGTGTGTATTTTATGCCCTTCATATCTCACTATAGATATATTCTCATATATCTATATGTTACATATATCTATATATATCTATATCTATCTCTCGAAATATTTTACTATCGGTAGATATGTATTCTGCTTATCTACCTGACTGTTGAGGCTCATATAGCTATATGATTCTGACAGATGGGCTTTACCCATACTTATGCTATCCAGCATGTTTTGGGGTCCTACACTCACAACCACTTTGGTGGTAGTTAACACCTACCATAACCTTAAGGTTAGGTACCTCTGAAGCTCTCCATGTTCCAATATCTCTCCCAGCTGACTTCAGTTAGGAGAGACATTGCAGATCTTCAGCTCTTCACAGGCTCTAACGCCTCCGGCGTTTGTCCTTTCTTTTGGGATACAAGGGGTTCCCATACCCTTTCTCCCCACAAAGACTGGGCCTGTTTGTCCAAATCGGTTAGCCTTTCTCTTTTGTTCCTAAGAGTGAGCCATTCTGCCGCCAAAAGAATTTGGCTTTTATCATAAAGCCTTCCGCTGAAGGCCCACCGTTTTTGTACTACTCCAGTTTTTCCTACTGGGGTTACCTGTTACCTTTCAGGATTCTGACCTCCATTGCTTTTCCTACAGGTTTACTACCTCCACTTACAGTGAGGTCCTTCTCGAGGTTCCTCTACTGGGTTCCCCAGTAGACCCCATGAACCTCCATACTTCTCTGAAGTCCTGTTAGGGGAGGTCCATATTGCAATATTTTTTTCTTTGCAATATCATTGATGACAATTATCATCCACACATGGACTCCTTGTCTGCAATCCTATGCTAGGTTAGCTGCTCCACAGCACCTTTCTTTCTTCAACTCCTACCCTCCATCCTCAGGATGCCTGGTGTTGTGGGGGATAGCATGTTCCAACCTATGACATGCTGGGACTCCAGGCATCTCAGCTTGGGAGTCCCCATATGTGAAGACTCATTCCTGCTTGTTCCTGGAGATAGCACAGTTACTTACCTGTAACAGGTGATCTCTGGGAACAGCAGGAATAAGTCTTTACAACCCACCCACCTCCCAAGGAGTTGTATCTCTATCTATCTTTCCATTCCTCTCTCTCTCTTTGTCTCAGCTTTAAAACTTAACTGAGGAGAGGCAGTTGGGAAAGGCGGGAAGGCAGCATGCAGGCGTGGTGGGATGCTTCCAAAAGCTCTTTGATTGGACGCTGGGAAGCGTTCCCACGCAGACTCCGTCGGTACCGACGTACCCATATGTGAAGACTTATTCCTGCTGTTCCCAGAGATCACCTGTTACAGGTAAGTGTGCTTTCCCCCTGTGCTTTTTCCTGTAGGGAAGAGCATGGTTGTTCTATGTAGGTGAACTGCCTTGCACCTTCTATTGTAGATGTCAGGCCACAATGGAGGGTGTCCTATATGGAAGGTCATGGGAGTGCTTCTTGTCCCCATTCCCCTACATGGGTGAACACACTTCACAAAGTTTATGGTACTGTCCAAGCAATATGAGAGGAGTGACTGATAGGGGATTTTCTCTCCATGCTCCAGAGGCTTTGTACTATGTTCCCTGAAACCTAGGTGAACAGACATTCTGGGCACTTCTGGGTCAGGGGGATTCATCTATCTGATTCCCTACAAGGCCCCCTATATCTTCTGTGCTACATTTTCCCCCTATCTCCCACAGTTAGGGGCACAACACAGAACAACAGCATGCGCTTGCTTTCCTGATTTCCATGTCCTGCCCTCTTGTACTTAGCTCCATTGCTCTAAGCTGTGCTGCCAGTTTCCCTATTCCTGGTCAGCACTCTCTGTACTGCACTGACAGGTTACTACTGTCCTGTAGGTGGGGTTGGGGAAAATCATGGTGGTACATCACTACCACAGCCACACCTCCTACATCTACCATGGCTGCTAGGCCCACCATGGTAAAAACACACGCTAACCACGTGTTTGTCCAACGCTACCTGTGGCACTTTAGTAAGCATGCCCCATTGACTGTTAGCATGCATTAACTGCTATATTAAGCTCCCAAAATGGAAATTCCTATTAGGCAGCATTGCATGGTTAGGGAATGTGCCTTACATTTAACCTGGAGATCATTACCCTGCTTTTAAATGCACCATGCTAGCAGTTAGATAGACTTCCAGAGATGTCACAGTAGCAATCACTGTTCTGTGTTAACTGCTTAACTGCCTTATCCAAAGTGATGGGAATACCCCCAACAAGTAATGCAGAGGTTTTGCACGTAGGGGGTAATTTTATGAAGAGCTGTGGAAATTCATGTGTCATCAATGCACATAAATCACATATTTTCAGTGATTTACAGTATTTGCATGGATGGGCCTTTCTGCGCATACTTTAGCCGATCGTTATTCTGTAAGTACATGCATAAGGTCGATGACACGTGCTTTCTGTGTGAGTATGTAGAAGAGCAGATCTTGGGTAGAGCATGGATGGAGCTCCAATCTGCATACATAAATTAAAATACTATGCTCACACCTAGATTTAATGTGTACTTTCAGTCACTGATGTCTTTATAAACTAGCCTTAAGATAGGCACATTCTGGGTGCCTAAAATGAGATGCTCGGTTATAAAATGACTGTCTTAATGCACCTTAACTTTGGCTTTTAGGACAAGTTAGTAAACAGACCCTTAAATGTCATCACAATACTGGGAGGGAGGAGTAAGGAAAATTATGATCTCTTTTAAATATCTTAGTCCATTTCCTGCTCTCTGAATATGAATGTTTACATGAGTGACTTTAAAATGCTAATTAAATTGTAGCCTATTGAAGATATAACTGGACAAGGCTCCTTGTGGGTTCTTCGGTGAAGCCCTTGGTGCCTTGGTTTGAGCTCAAGGGAGAACTGTTTGCTTTCTGCATTGATAATCCTGGTTTGGATTAGACCAACAGAGATGGGATATAAGGAAACTGGAGAAAGCCAGAAAGTCCTCTACATCACTTTGGTAAAATACTGTAATATGTGTGATTTATTATCCAGTTAACTGTAAGATTCATTATTTTAGAAAGTACCATAAATCCTTCTGATTTTCAAATTCACTGTGGTTATGCCATTTCATGTGATTTTTTTTCTGATGTACCTCTGCTAAGTTCAAGATAGAACTTGCTTGTTCATTTATGACATTTGTGGTATTAAACTGTACTCGAAAGGCAAAAACAGACTGCATCAGTGTGAGCTGGCTGTGCTGTAGCCAGTATTTCAGAAGTAAGCGGTCACATGCAATCTTTGTTTGTGAATTACAGTATGAAGTGGATAGATAGCACAACGCTTTTTGTAGCATAACAAACACCACCATAACCATGTGAACTAAAGTGCCTTTTCCTATGTAGCATTTGGTATTTCTCTGTTGTTGGTTGATGGAAGAGCAGTGGAAACATAGAGTAGGACAGATGTCTGAGACATGCAGTATTTAATTTACTACATCTAATTGTAGTGAAAAAAAAAATGGAGAGAGGGCAGCAGTTGGTACGAAGCAGAGGAGAGGAGAGCTGCTGATTCCTTCCAGTATCTCGCCTGTACAATGAAACTTCAGTTTTAAGTTCTGCCAAGGGTTGTCTTGAAGGGATCCATTACCACCCTGCTACTTCATCTCCTTTCTCCCTTCTTGTTCATGTTAAAGCTGTGAAGTGAGGTGACATTATTGCATTTGATCTTGTTACAGAGGTAGCATCTGTTCCTGTTGAAAATAAAAATAGAAAATATTGCAGCCCCATTATTTGAGCGATGCTACCATCTGTGATGCTCCTTTGTAAGCAAAGAAAGTTGGATTCATAGCTGAAAAGCAGGCTGAAGTGGCTAAGTGGGATTTCCACTGCTCCGCACTCAGTGTTTTTGAAACTCCTTTTAGCATGTAACGGTGTATAGCGGAAAGTAAAGGTGTGTGTTCACCTTGCTGTCTTGCAGATCGCACTGAGAAGCACTCCACGATGCCAGACTCACCTGTGGATGTGAAAACACAAGCCAGGCTGACACCTCCAACGATGCCGCCTCCCCCCACGACACAAGGAGCTCCGAGAACCAGTTCATTCACACCAACAACGTGTAATTGGACTTTTTGTTTCTTAAAGTTCTCTTTCGTACGCATGAGTTATTATTGGGTCAGCTGCTTTTTACATAATTATTATTGAAATATTAAGTGATCTTGGGGTAACAGTTGGGCACCACCGTCATGTAGTAGGGAGAGTGTTTCTAAGTATCCTCATATAACCACTGGTAGAAAAGAATAACTGATAAATAAGAAAAATATGAGAAAAAAGAAACGAGGGCCAATTTTCAAAATGAACAATATTCAAAAGCCTCCGCAGTCAGTAGTGGCACTTGAATATCACTGGAATATTCAGTGGTAATGCCACTGAATATCTGGATGGAGCATTGTTAACCAGATAACTAGTGAGTTTATTCGGTTAATATCAATATTCAGCCGGTACTTATCCACCTTGAAATTTAGGCCTGCTTTTCAAGCAGACTAAGTGCCGGCCGAATACCGGGCTATCCAAATAAAGTCACCATTTATCCTATTAGCTCCAACACTGCTTCTGCCCCTGGATAGTGCCGAGGTGGTCTGTGTGTATATTCAGTGTCACTATCCAGATAGTGCTTCTGAACATCGTAGCGAGTGCTCTTACCTGCCTCCTGTTGACCAGTCAGCTAAGTGCTTTGAATAGCAACCTCAAGGTTCCAATCCATTGCTTTAGTCCTTTTCAGCTATCCCTTACTATCTGTCTTGGTTCTCTGCCACTTTTTTGTTCTTTCTGATGCTGCAAGTAAATTGTACAGTTTTTTCCCACTTTATCATATATAACAGAGGATTAACAAAGCAGTTTGCAAATTCTGCAGCTTGTTTTTGTCATACCTTGACTTACTTCTCTTTTCGTATCATACAGAATGTGGGATACCTTTTGACATGACTTGGTAGAGCTTTTACAAACCCATATCCCATGTACATTTAGAGGGCATATGCCATAGTTCCAGCCATTAGACTATCTATGTTTTTCCTCGCTTTGCCCGAAAGTCTATTTTATTCTGACAGTCATTGTTTTTGTCGCAACAGAAAAAGAACACATCTTTTTTCATTCTCCTCATTCTTGATGTGTTATCAAGCTTTCAAACAAATTATGAATAGTAGTGTTGGCATGGTTGACATATGTATTCAAATATGGAGGCCATGTTGGCAAGAATGTTCATAGAAGGTGCATCCTTTAGACACCTGAATATATTTCATATTGATGATATAACTGATATTTTGCCATGACGCTTCATGCAGATAAAAATGTGCGTTTTAGGAATAGTATGAAATTATTATATTTTCCTCCTGTCAGCCACATTCCCATCATGCTGTAGGAATCCTTTGACTGCAATGCCGCTGGTAGGAAAGGTGCTGTGATATCACATTTTTTAGTCATGAGGAACATGCCTGACAAAAACAAGTGCTCCTCGTAACCAAAACTGTGATATTGCAGCATCTCCCCCTAATGGCAACAGCACAGGTAGAGGAATGCTTTGAAACTTGGCAAGAAAGCTGCTTGTCAATTCTTAATCACTGCAGCTCCATTTGTTTACTGTTTCTTAACAAAATTGTGCTTGTGTAAATGAACTTACCATTGTTTGTAATTTTATGGTGGAGAAAGAGCTAGAAAACAAATATTTTCACCAAATATATATTTTTAATAAGTGACTTTATAATAAAATTGTAAAATTATGAACTGAGACGGACATTTTTAAATCAGTATATGGTCACCAGTTTTGTTTTATATATATATATATATATATATATATTTAACATAAAGAATTTCAATTTTTATGATTAATCTTGGAGAGAAAGAGTTAGTGCAAACCTAAGCTGATTGCCAATTCAGCTGAAACAGTCTTAGCTCAGTTATTTTTGGTTTTCCAAACTTCCCCTAACCTATTGCCCATGAACATCTGATTTCTCTGAGTCAGTAGGAATTGTTTTTAATCTCATCTTGACTTAGGACATGTTTGGCATGCAGTTTCAATGCCAACCTAAAATGTAGCAGATGGCCCCAGATTTAAAAACCCTATGCTATCCTAGTAGCATACTTCAGGATGGGGACTGGGTGGGACAGGGGTGTTCTTGGTACATCACCTTGTGAATCTATTGATTCCTGCTGTCCGCTGTAGAGATTTACTCCAAAAATGTTTCTTTTGCCATGTTCTTATGCCAGAAATTCTGTGAAACCATGTCTAAGGGATATGTTTACTAAGCCAGGCTAATGGTTAACCTGGCCTACCTGCAACTAGGCCCCATGTTATTCAATGGAAACTAATTGCAGATAACCCAGGTTAACAGTTAGCCCGGCTTAGCAGACATATCCCTAAGTACATTGTCAGACATGCTTTTCAAGCCTAATCCAGATCCTATTTGATTATCACTAAATGTGCAACCATGATCTAGATTAGGCTTGGTAAATGTCTTTGATAAAGTACATAGACAGTGTTTCACATAATTTCTGGCACAAGATCATGGACCAGCCAGGTAAAAAACACACACATTATTTTCTTTTATTTAATTAGCTATTTTTAACCTCCTGGTTACACCAGAGTAAACCCTCCAGGGGATTTAAAAGGTACACCAAGTGCAGCAGGATCAGGTCTGTAAGAAACACCTATAATTGGTGACTGCAGTGATTGGGGGCCTGATCATAAACTGTCTTCTTGTCGCTTATGTTTGTAGATGATAAAATGAGGGTTTGAAAGTCAAGAGGAAAAGTGAAAAAGGATTTTTAGGGTAGATAAGTCCTATCCATCCACCTCAACATCAACAACATTAATCCACATGGCATCAGGAGCTCCAATCCAACACTGGAGATGCATGAATATCAAGGAGTCATCAGGCCCATTCAGAATACAGCAGGAGGGTGTCAAGGGAGTGGTCATTCACTGACTCCTGCCCAAAGAAGAGGAAAGATGTGTCCTTGTATTTACAGGCATTGAGGATTAAGGACACCAACATCTGGCAGAGGCTGAGATGCATCATCATCATAGTTCATTGGAGCACAATGTAAAGAGCATTGAGTTACTGAGGATTGCTCACAGACATTGGTCCAGCCTGCTGGAGCCCCCACACCTTTGTTGATAGCAGCACATGAGGAGCATGTCATGGGAGGCCTTGAGGAATGAATGATATTCTTTGCCCTGTACAAGTCTGCTACTTTGACAGCATCGAAGATGATGCATCAAGAAATCAAGCAAATCCTTGAGACTCACTGCCTGCCTGCAGAAGAGGTACCATCATTGAGGACTCAATGGGCCTTGACACCAGTGACTGCCTGTCTGGTGTTCATCTCATGTGCATTGGGGGGGGGGGGGGTGATCGCTCCCCAGGCATCAGAGATCATTGGTTTGTGTTATTAAAATCTTGATATACCGCTTTTTGTGGTAAGAGCAGAAAAAAACCTCCATAGCTATCAATAGGACAGGTAAGAGGAGACAGAGAAAAGATATGAGCTAAGTTAGAAGAGCATTTATAAGTATCAGGCATCTGGTGCTACCCCTTCTCCCAAAATTCCAGGAAAGCGTCCTCAAAAAAGTTTGGTTTTAAAGCTTTTTTAAATTCCTGAAAATTGGACTCAAATTGGAGATAGTCTGGTAAAGTGTACCAGAAATATGGTGCTGAGAAGTAAAAGGATGCATGGCATGTGGATTCCAAATGAGTGTGGGTAACCAATGGAAGCACCAGAAGATTAGATGTTTGTGAATGAAGGATCCAAGTTGGACAGTAGGGAATGAGAAGAACCAATAAATACAATGGGAGACCTGTGTAGTAAGCTCGATGTGCCAGCATAAGAACCTTAAAATGAAAACAATGGAGAAGAGGTAACCAATGATTCCGATGAAACAGGGAGGTGACATGATCAAATTTGGCAGCATTTGATAGAAGACTGATGGTAGTATTTTGCACCAATTGGAATATATTTTTTTTACTAGGGATGACCAAAGTCTACAATAGATGATATTCTAGTAATCTATTTCTTTTATTTATTTATTTATTTATTTAACTGTTTTTCTATATCAATTAATCAATAAATCAAAGCAGTTTACATCGAACCATAACTTTCCATTTTCATAGAACGAAGAATTTAGGATAACTTCAAATACAATTTAAATGTTAATGATTACATCCTATGAAGAACTTATATATAGAAAAGGTGAGAGTACAGGGTCTGTGTTGGGAGAGAAGAGTATTAGTCTTTGAAGTGGTCTCTGAATAAATGTGGTTTTAGTTGAGTTGTGATGTTTCTAATGCATATAATTGAGAGTGGAGGGCAGAATTAGAAAGATATGGCTTGATGGAATGAATCTGATGAAGGGCATAAAAGGACAAACAAACAAACTGTGGTAGTGACCTGAGATTCAAATGTGAGATGCAGGAGAATACGGCGTTCAGATGCCAGATCAGGTGAGAGGGAAGAAGAGCAATGTACCAACAAAATATCATTTGTTCAGTAATAGCTATTCACGCCATGGTCTTGTACCAGAGTGGTCAACAGAGCCAGAAAGATGCCAAAGAGTGACTGGGAAAGAATGGAGCTCTGTGGTAAAGACAAAGGCAATGACTTGGGAGACACTTATGTATGAACTGTAAAGGAGCGATCATGAAGG
The DNA here is from genome assembly GCA_033557465.1 of Ichthyophis bannanicus. Taxonomy (NCBI): domain Eukaryota; kingdom Metazoa; phylum Chordata; class Amphibia; order Gymnophiona; family Ichthyophiidae; genus Ichthyophis; species Ichthyophis bannanicus. The sequence goes on along the minus strand of CM066031.1, from coordinate 1,623,243,750 downwards.
AACGAGGTAAACCATTTCAATACATTGCCCCTAATACCAATATAAGAGAGCTGTCAAAGCAGGAGTGAATGATAAATGACATCAAATGCTGTGGATAGAACCAGAGAGATGATTAAAGCAGACTAGTGAGCATTCAGGTTGGCATGGAACTCACTGAGTAAAGCTGTAATTGTGGATTCTGTACTATGGCCTTTTTGAAATCCTGACTGTCTAGAATGCAAAATGTATCAAGACTACAGGAGGAATTCTGCTACGCAAGTGGAATGGGCATTGGCCCAGGTAGAGGCTCAGACATCTTTTGAGTACCTCTCTGAGTCTGCCTCTGAGCACTCCATTTATATGAAGAGAGGTCTCCTGAATTGCTCTCAGATTCCTCCCCTTCTCATGACCATTGCAAGTCTTTGCCTGAGGAGCTTTATTTCTCGTATATGATTTTGTATGGGTTATGACCAAATCCATACCATTTTAGTTGGAGACAGAGAAGGAACCCAGGGCAGAAGAATTGGAAATTCTCAGGTTTTGTGATCCCCTAGGGAGGCGGTGACAGTGCTCATGCACCACATCATTCAGAGGCTCCAAATGAGAATGTAGGACACCCCCTCTCTGTGCCCCCAATTAGCAGGAATGTAGACTAAATGTATAGAGTCCAGAAGGCTCCCAGATTTGAGAACCTCTAGCTGTCACACTATTCCATGGTCATTGAATCTGCTCTCAAACGAGCCTAGAATTCCAAGTCTTACTCCTTAACACTCCCAGAGAGGGAGGCTAGGGCACTGGATTTTTGGGGGAGGAAATTATTTCAGAACACTATGCTCATGTACAACATACAGTAGTGGCTTACCATCTCTTCAAGGACATGCATTTTTTGGAAATATGGATGATTTTGCAGACTCTCAGACTCCAGAGAAAGCTATGTAACTCCAGTCCCTCATAGTTCAAGGGCAGCTCCAGGCCTCAGACTTATAACCTAGTGTCTGGAGAAGCTTGTTGATGTACTGTGCCATATAGATAATCTCTTTAGAAATAAGGTGCAGGTGATAATCATAAGACCCTTTCTAGGCCTCCTTTTATCTCTGCCTCCTTGTTATCCAGGAGGATCCAGAACAGAGAGAAAAGGAAGTCCTATTACTCTCATAGGTGTCGATATCCTCCTCCCTCTTGCTCAGCTCAGACCAAAAGAAGTTCTTCCTACTGTTCTCAGCATCAGAGGACCTAGAAATCCCAGCCTGAATCTTGGCCAAAACCTGGGACAGGGCTTTTACTGGCTCCTAGAGAACCTGGCCAATAATCCTGTCCTAGAAACACAGAAGCATAGAAATATGACGACAGAAAAAGACCACATGGCTTATCTAGTCTGTCCTTCCATATCAACAACTGCAACAGTTCCCTTTTTACCTTTAGAGATCCTCTGTGTTTGTCCCATGCTTTTTTGAATTCAGTTACTGTCCTCATCTCTACCACCTCCACTGGGAGACTATTCCACGGATCCACTACTCTTTCCATAAAGAAATATTTCTGCATATCACTCCTGAATCTATCTCCCTTCACCCTCATCCCATGTCCCCTTGTAGCAGAACTTGCTTTCAATTGAAAGAGGCTCTCTCCCTGAACATTTATTCCACTGAGGTATTTAAACATCTCAATCATATCACCTCTATCCTGCCTTTCCTCTAAGGTGTACATATTAAGATCCTTCAGTCTGTCCTCATATGCTTTATAATGAAGACCACTAATCATTTTAGTAGCCACCCTCTGCACCGACTCCATCCTGTTCACATCCTTTTGAAGATGCGGTCTCCAGAATTGCACACTATACTCCAAATGAGGTCGCACCAAAGACTTATACAGAGGCATTATCACCTCCATTTTTCTGCTAGCCATTCCTCTCCGTATGCACCCAAGCATCCTTCTAGCTTTTGCCGTTGCCTTTTCTACCTGTTTAGCTACTTTAAGATCATCAGACACAACCACGCCTAGGTCCCACTCTTCTTTAGTGGACAAAAGTACTTCACCCGCTATACTATATTGCTCCCTTGGATTGCTGCAGCCCAAATGCATGACCTTACATTTTTTAACATTAAATCCTAGCTGCCAAATTCTAGACCATTCTTCAAGCTTAGTTAGATCCCTCCTCATGTTATCTGGTCCCAATCAACTTTCCTGTCAGGGGGAGGCTAACGTTTCTTTATAGATCATTGGCTCCTTGTAACCTCTGACAGTTGGATTCTCAAAATCCAGATACTTTATTTATTTATTTCTAGCTTTTCTATATCGCGCTATTTGACATCAGTGCGGTTTACAGTTAACAATTTTACACAAGGCGGGGGAGTGCCTTGTGCTTACATCAAACAGGACATAGTAACTGGGATTCATTTATTTATTTATTTATTTATTTATTTATTTATTTAACTATTTTCTTTTATACCGCCCCTTCCAGAGATCAAGGGCGGTTTACATGTAACAGCTTAACAGTATTGTACACATCTGTATACATTTACATTGAACAGTAGAATTCAACTATTTACATTGAACAATAAAATTTAACTTTGTAAGGTATTAAAGTAAAACAATCGTCAAACTATTTACAATAAATATTTACAGTGGCTGTGTGTGGTGAGTAGGGCAGGTGTAGGTGTTGGAATTTATTTCCTTTATGTCGTAAATGAGGGGTGTGTGGGGAGGGGGTCAGACAGGGAGTTAGTTAACGGGGGTTAGGGGGTTTGTGTATGTGTGTCCATGTTTGTTGTGGAGCAGGTTTTGGGGGAGTAGGGGATTTCAAAGTGTTCAGTGAATAGGTAGGTTTTTAATTCTTTCCTGAATTGGGAGAGGTCTTTTATGATGCGAATGTCTATTGGGAGGTCATTCCAGAGCGTTGGAGCAGCGAATGTGAATGCTCTGGAGCTAGTGATTTTCTTAGTCTTCCGGATAGCTTTTGGTGTGATGAGGGAGTGGGCTGCGTTTTGTCTGTGGGATCTAGTTGTGGTTGGAGAGTGCAGTAGTGTAGATAGGTGTGAGGGGGCTATGTCATTTATGAGTTTAAAGGTTGTTAGGATAATTTTGTATCTAATTCGGCTGTTTATAGGGAGCCAGTGTAGTTCCCGCAGTATTGGGGTTACGTGGTCTGTTAGGCGAGCTTTAGCAATTACTTTTGCACAGATGTTCTGAGCTCTTTGTAGAAGGTATGTGCTTTTTTGAGGAAGGCCTATTAGGAGACTATTGCAATAGTCGAAGTGAGGGGTGATCAGTGTGCTTACTACAGATCTAAAGTCTTGTGTTTCGAGGAGTGGCCTTAGGTGTTGAATATTTTTAAGTTTATAGAAAATGGTTTTTACTGTTTGTTTTATGTGTGGTAGCATGGTAAGTGTGTGGTCTATTATTAGACCTAAGTATTTTACCTGTTTTCTAACAGGTATGGTAGTTTTGTTGATTGTAATTGTTTCCGGGTAAGTGTTCTCAGTCATACTTACCCGGAAACAATTACAATCATAACATTGAACTATTTACATCTGAACAATGGCAGCTTACTAGTGTCGCTTTTACATTCTTAGAGCTGTTGGGTGGTTGTGTTTGTGCAAGATGTAGGGGAACAGTTGGGTTGCGAGTAGTATGAAAGGAATAAATTATGTTTTATGGCTTTCCTGAATTGTGAGAGATCATTGATTGATCTGATGTTGGGCGGGAGATTATTCCAACACCTTGGAGCGTAGAAAGAGAATGCCCTTTTTCTAGTTGTTTGCATGCATTTCGTCACTTCGATCGGGGTTACCAGTGTGTTAGCGCCTATTGACCTTCTTGACCTATTATCGGGGGTATGGGTAATGAGTGCCGTGATGGACGAGGGGGATATCCTATTGATGGCTTTGAACGTAATGAGTAGTGCCTTGTAGGTGATTCTGCCTTCTATTGGTAGCCAGTGAAGGTCCTTTAATGTAGGGGTGATATGGTCTCTCCTTGAGACTCCGCAGAGGACACGTGCTGCGACATTCATTGCAAGCTGCAACTGGTTTAGGGAACTCTTGGGGATCCCGTGTAGAATGATGTTCGCATAATCAAAGTGAGGAAGTAACAGGGCTTGGAATACTGTCCTGTAGTCTTCATGTGCCAGCATTGGTCTTAGGTGACGTAACATCTTAAGCTTGAAATATATAGCCTTGATGGTATTGCTTATGTGCGCTTTAAAGTCATACTTCTCCCAGAATGTTCTTCCCTATAACAGGCTAATACATTGAGCCTGTCCCACCAAGGCAGGAAGGGTAGGGGATTTTCTTTAAAGTACTGGACTGTAACCTGAAAGGTACTTGTGACCTGGATTGACTGCTGTTGGAAATAGGATTCTGGGTTTGATGAAACTTGGTCTGACTCCATATGGCATATCTTATGTTCTTAGGTTCTTATGTATTTCCTAGTAATCAAGAAAACAAGGTGGTGGGGTCTATCCTATCCTAGATCTGATGAATTTGAACAAGAATCTTGTCCATGAATAGTTCAGAATGGTTTCCCTCGGCACCCTGCTTCCCTTTCTTCATAAAGGGAATTGGCTGTGTTCTCTGAAGCTAAAGGATGCCTACCCCCACATTCAGAAATATACCAGTCACAGGAAGTATCTGTGATTGTAGGAAAATAATACTTTCAGTATCATGTACTACCATTTGGCCTTGCGTTTGCTCATCATGTACTTACAAAATGCTTCACAGTAGTTTGGTGCTTCTACTCAGACTAGGTGTGCATATATTTCTCTACCTGGATGACTGACTAATTCAATAATCCATACGCATAACCATCCAGCTATTAGAATTACTAGGATTCATCATAAATTATCCTAAGTCATATTTAAGCTCATTGGACCAATTGAAGTTTATTGGAGCTCTGCTAGACATGACTCAGGCAAGAGCCTTTCTCCCACAAGACAATCTCCCTGAGCTGGTGGTAATCATGAGAGATGTCCAAAAGAGTCAGCAGAAATCAGTGAGAAGCATGTTGAGGATGTTGGGCCACATGGCCTCAATAGTTCACATCACAATCTTGGCACACCTCAAATTCAGACAGGCTCTGTGGACCCTAAGCATATAGTGGATGCAGTCCACTCCTAGGTTCAGTGATGCAATTTCTGTCACAGTTCCCTTGTGGAGACTCTTTGTTGTGTTTGATGGTCCATTCCAATATGGCCAAAGGATTACCTTTCTAAATTCCTCCTTATCAAAAGTTATTCACAACAGATGCTTTGAAACTGGGCTGGGGAGCCCATATAGATGAAACTCAGGGACTGCGGTCCTCCTGGGAAAGTTTCCATCAGATCAATTTCCTGGAGTTGGCAGCCATCTCGAACACTCTAAAGCAGTGGTTCTCAACCCAGTCCTCTGTGACCCCTAGAGCCAGTCAGGTTTTCAGAATATCCACAATATGCATGAGATAGATCTGCATGCACTGCTTCCATTGTATGCAGATCTATCTCATTCATTGTGGACATCCTGAAAACCTGATAGGCCTGGGGGTCCCAGAGGACTGGATTGAGAACCACTGCTCTTAAAGCTTTCAGAGATCAGTTAATCAAATTGTCATAAACCACTACAAGATTTTTATACTTTTTTCAGGAATACCTTCCTAAATCCTTCAAGTTTCCTTGAATGAAACACCAAAAAAGTCTAGTTCACCCAGCTATTTTGAACAATTTATTCCTATTACAGGGTTTATACTAAGCAAAATGCTCTCCTCTTTAAAACTAGCATCTTCCATACTGGATTCACTCCCAAATAAATTCATAAAAAAAACTGGCTAGCCTATACCCTATTCTGTTATTGCTGGTCAATACTTCCCAAAACATGGAAGAAAGCAGTCATTCAGCATGCCTTGAAAAACCTAAGCTTGATCTAGTCATAGTAGAAAATTATCATCTTTCATCAACTAAGATACTTTAAGGCACAGTTTACAGTGGGATGTCCATGTACAATGTGGGACGTCAAAGCCAGAATGTCTGGAAAAAAAGCAGGCATGCGCAAGTTCAGGCTTGATTTCAGAAAGGAGGATGTGACCAATATGGAAGTCTATAGAGATGTCTACATAGACATCCCCAGAATAACATCTCAGAGCATGGATGTCTAATGGCATAATGGTTAAAGTAGTGGTTGTGAGCAAGGTTCATAATCCCAATGTGGGTCTTTGTGATCTTAGACTAGTCATTTAGCTCTCCATCTTCTTTACACCCTTTGGATGTTTTAAGGCCACATCAAGTACTTTCCTGATGTCTGTTGATTCCTGGAGCATATCTAAATGTGGTCTGATGTATCTGAAACGAAACCTGGATGTCTAAATTCATTGCATCTCCCCAGACTTGCCTCTACCACTCCTACTTGCCTACTTGGACATCCCTACACTGGAGATGTTTGTAAATGTCATTTGTGGAATGGCTTTGAAAATGTCTCTGTGATTTCAACATCCACGTGCACCTCTTCAGATATACTAAATCATGATTAAGCTTTTTAAAATGAACCCCCTTTGTCAACAAAATTAATGTATTACATCCCAGTAAATTGGATTATTGTGGAAAACACAATACAGAAACCTGTCTCACAGGACTCTCCAGTGAAATCAGATGCTCACTGGATAGGGGAAAAATTGCACTGATTGTATCCCTGGATTTAGCATCAGCTTTCAACCTTGTAGATCATCACTTACTCCTCTCCAATTTATATGCTCAGCTTCTGAGACACTGTTCTGGCCTGATTCTATTCTTTTCTGTCTTCTCACACTTTCTTTGTCTCATCCCAGTCATCTGCATGTACCCTACTGACCCTATTATGTGGAGTCCAGCAGAGCTCAATTTTGTCTCCAATTTTGATTAATATTTTTCGAGTCCCCTGGCAACTTTAATATTGTCCCTTAAGATCAGTGTACACTTTTTTTGCAGATGACATCCAGCTAGTAGCCTATACTGACCAGTCAAAACTGGAACTTTCTATGGTAAACCACTGCCTAGCAGAAGTTATTATTTGGTTCATTCACATTGCCTACACTTGAACACAGCAAAGACTCAAGCCTTGTGGAACACTGGTGGCTTAAGAGAGCTCACAACTGCTGCAGCTATTGCAGGTCAGCTGATTCCATTAGTGCCCTCACTCAAAATACTCAGTGTCACATAGGAGCTTATTTACAAAGCCTTGGTAGCGGTTTCCGATCGTCATCGGAGCCGCGGCCCCATTGATAACGATCGGAAACCACTACCGCAGCTTTGTAAACAAGCCCCATAGTCTCTTAATTGTCTCTCGATAAGCAAATCTCAGTTTTAGCGAAGTCCTGATTTTGATACTTTAGACACTCACGAGCAATTAGGTCTTACCTCGAAAAATCTGCTCTCACCACATTAGTTTTAGCTCTTGTTAAATCATCTTGACTACTGTAATGTCCTCTACAATGGCTTAAAAGTATGCACAATTAAGGGTTTACAAAATATCCAAAAGCAGTTAAACTGCTTTCTATTCTTTTAAATATGACCTTGTTACTTCCCTTTTGAAAGAACACCACTGGTTGCCTGTTATTTACAGGATGTAGTTTACAGCCAGCTTATTTATTATTATTATTTATATTTAGCTGTATTTATATTCCACTTTTCACCAGGTCAAAGCGGTCAATTGGGGGATACATTTAACATGAGGGGATATGACACACATACGTTAATACTTACAGGGAACATGGGCAATGGAGGGTTAAGTGGCTTGCCCAAGACCACAAGGAGTGCCTATAGGACTAGAAATCCCAGTCCCTCTGGCCTGAGATTGCTGTCCCCAGGTGGGACTTGAACCCCCGGCCCTCCAGCCTGAAGTACCTTGTCCTAACCACTAGACCACTCCTCCCTTATCTGTTTGATCTATTCATTCTCTGTGGTGGGCATTTTAAAAGTCTTAGTCGTCATTTGGATGGCCGAAGATATCCAAATTGTGAAGCCATCCATGGAGCCATTTTACGTTTAGACCTTCTTCAAGCATGAATAGGCATCAGGAAAGTGCTTGTTTTGGCAGTAAAACATCCATAGAGGGTAAAGAAGATGGAGAGTTAAGATAACGAGGAGCAGCAGTGGGATTTTAACCTACACTGCCTCTCCCCAGGGAGCTACAGAGCAGAGAAAAGCATGGGGCCCATTATTCAAAGGATTTATGCGCCTAACCTTGAGAGCTCCGTTGGGGGGGAGGGGGGCATAATCAGAGGCAGTGGCCATAACCGCACAGTGGCACAGAATATCTGGTTTACCTGGATAGATGGCTCTCCTAACTTTATGCATTTTTTGTTATCTGATTAGCTTCTTAATATCACTGCTAACCGGATAGCCATTGCTGTTTCCTTATCGTCACTCCAGTCCAGTCCCTTTACTTCTGGGTTGCGTAACCCTTCCAGCAGCTTGGAGGCTGAGTCAAACCCTTTTGAGGTTGGTTAGGTATAAATACCTCTGGCACCACCCCTAATCCCCAGTATTCTCAGCCTCCAAGCAGCTGGAGGGTTCCGTAAGCCAAGGGCTTACTGGAGTCTCCCTTGTAGTCCCCTTATTGGAGATTTATAATTTATTTATAATTTTATTTATAAGTTTATTTAAGGTTTGCTGTTCAATTTAATTTTTCTGCAGTTATAGTTAGTGCCCCTTTAAGCCTTTCTTGCTCCTTGCTCCCTCCCCCCTCCCTCCCTCTACCCTCCGGCAGGGGCGGCCCAAGGGGGGTGCGGGGCCATGTGCGGAGACTCAGTGCGGGGCCTCATTTGCATAATGGGCCTTATTTGCATAAATATTTGCATAATGTTACCATACACTAACTTTTAGTAAACATGTCTCTTAATGAGTGTATGGATAAAGAAAGACTAAAAGATTTCTACATTACTATAATCCAGTGCCAACCGCCAGGCACATTAGGAACTACTACAAACGCTGCCCATTTAGAACCCATAGCAAACCCGCCGTATCCTGACAGCATTACCAGGACTCACAAAGCACCATACCCTACCTATCAAAAGGCAACACTGCAAATATTAAACCAATACATTTCAGAGAATACTGGGGAAAGAGAACAAGTGGCAATGTCAAATAGGAATTACATAAACAGAATACATCAGCTCAGTTACACATGCAGAACATAGACCATCACCAAACAAGGAATCACAATTTAGAAACAGGAAGGCAATAATTAAACTGGGAACCCCAAAAGCCAAACTTGGAAGTACAACAACACTGTAGAAATAAAACTATAAATTAATTTCCTCTTGTACCAAAGCACAGACGTTAATGATGCACATTTCCTAGAGGTTTCATATTCCAGTTAATAAATTCAAAATAAAGAGATATTTCTACCTTTTGTGCATTTTTTTTCAGTTGCAATTGCTCCAGCCACTTTCTTCTGGTTTCTTCATGTTTTCTGCTAACTGTCCATCGTCTGCTGTCCATTTGTTCTTTCTTCTCTCTTCTAGTTTTTTTTTTCCATTCTCTCTCTCTACATCTGCTTTAACATACTAATCTTTCTCCTTTTGCTCTTTCCTCATTCCTATTTCATCCACACAAATTTTACCCCTCCATCCTCAATCCCCACTTACTCTCCCAATACCAGGCCAATTGTAGATTTTTCATCCCTCCCACACAAAATATTTTTCCCCTCTCCATTTTACTCTCCCAGCCCCATCCCATTCTAATCCTCCCCCAACATCAGCTCCCTTCTAGTTCCAATCTCACCCAGCATCCATTCCCTTCTAGTCCCTGCATCAGCCCATTTTCAGTCCTAGCCCACCATCAACCCATTTCCAGTCCTAGCTCCCCCATCCATTTTCAGTCTGAGTCCCTTCATCAGCTCATTTCCAATCCTAGCCCCCCATCAGCCCATTTCTAGTCATTTCCTAGCCCCATCATCAGCCCATGTCAAATCATAGCTCCCCTCCACTCAGTCCAATTCCAGTCCAATCACCCCCCCCCCCAATGAGCCTACTTTCAGTTCTAGCCCCTCCATGAGTCCATTTCAATTCAAGCCCCCACCACAGCCCATTTCCAATCTTAGCTCCCCCCAACAGCCCATTTCCAGTCCTATCCTAGCTGCTCCATCAGCCCATTTTCAGTCCTAGCTCCCTTCCCTCACAGCCCATTTCCATTCCAAGCTCCCTCCCCATCAGCTATTTGCAGTTCAAGCCTCCCCTTCCACTCAGCCCATCTCCAGTCATAGCAACCACCCAACCCATTACCAGTCCTAGGCCCCCCATCAACCCACTTCCAGTCCTAACCCCCCCATCACCCCATTTTCAGTTTAAGCCCCCCTATAACCCATTACCAGTCCTAACCCCCCCATCAGCCCACTTCCAGTCTTAACCCCATCAGCCCATTGCCAGTCCTAAACCCCCCCATCAGCCCACCTCAAGTCCTAACCCCACCCCCCAGCCCATTAGCAGTCCTAACCCACCCCCACCCCCCAGCCCATTAGCAGTTCTAACACCCCCCCAGCCCATTAGCAGTCCTAACCCACCCCCAGCCCCAGCCCCAGCCCATTAGCTGTCCTAACAACCCCCCCCCCCAGCCCATTAGCGGTCCTAACAACCCCCCCCAGCCCATTAGCGGTCCTAACAACCCACCCCCACCCCCAGCAGTCCTAACAACCCCCCCCCAGCCCAGCCCAGCCCAGCCCATTAGCAGTCCTAATACCCCCCCCAGCTCAGCCCATTAGCAGTCCTAACAACCCCCAGCCCAGCCCCGCAGCAGGCATAACAACCCCCCCAGCCCATTAGCAGTCCTAACAACCCCCCCCAGCCCAGCAGCAGTCCTAACAACCCCCCCCCAGCCCAGCCCATTCCATTAGCAGTCCTACCAACCCCCCCAGCCCATTAGCAGTCCTAACAACCCCCCCCCAGCCCAGCCCAGCAGCAGTCCTAACAACCCCCCCAGCCCATTAGCAGTCCTAACAACCCAGCCCAGCCCATTAGCAGTCCTAACAACCCCCCCCAGCCCAGCCCAGCCCATTAGCAGTCCTAACAACCCCCCCAGCCCAGCCCAGCCCATTAGCAGTCCTAACAACCCCCCCCCCAGCCCAGCCCATTAGCAGTCCTAACAACCCCCCCCCCAGCCCAGCCCAGCCCATTAGCAGTCCTAACAACTCCCCCCCCCAGCCCAGCCCAGGGAAAATTAAATAAAAAGAAAACCTGTCTGCTGCCGCAGTCGGGGCCGCCGCGGCAGAATCGAGCGTGCCGCGGGGCCCCCCTGTGCATGGCAGAGCCTGCCCTCCCCTGTAGCAGCTCTCTCTTTGGAGCTGAAGTCAGACGCGCCGGCTTGCAGAGCAGAGCGCGAGAGAAGAGTTTCTCCCTCGCGCTCTGTTAAGCCCGCGGGGGCTGATGGGAACTTCCCATCAGCCCCCGTGGGCTTTACAGAGCAGCGAGGGAGAAACTCCTCCCTCGCGCTCTGCAAGCCGGCGCGTCTGACTTCAGCTCCAAAGAGAGAGCTGCTACAGGGGAGGGCAGGCTCTGCCATGCACAGGGGGCCCCGCGGCACGCTCGATTCTGCCGCGGCGGCCCCGACCGCGGCAGCAGACAGGTTTTTGTTTTTTTTTTCAATTTTACTTTTCGAAAAGAATGTTTTTTGCGCGGGGCCCCCTGAAACGCGGGGCCCTGTGCAAAAAACATTCTCGCTCAATGGACGGGCCAGCCCTGCCCTCCGGAGTTCGAGCTCAAGCTCTCTGCCTGCAAGGCCCCCTCCTTACCCGTGGCGGGGGTGCTAGGGAAGGGACTCCCTCTCCAAAGAGGCTTGCCGGCAGCAGGGGGTGGATCGTGGAAGCCCTACAACCCGTCGGCTCTCTGTCTTCAGCTCCGGCCTCTTCCGCCTCGCGCCGAAGCCCTCAGGCGGCTGAGCGCTTGAGGTTACAACGCGCCCTCCCTCCGCGCTCCCGGCTTAGCGAAACAGCTCGGGAGCAGCTGGAGGTTGCAGTCGGCGGCGGGATCGCTCCGTATCGGCAGTGCGGGACGGCGGTGTAAGCCGAGACGCCGGGTCCCGGCCTGCACTCCACGTGGCTGAGGCCCAGCCACGTGTAGTATCCCGCAGGCAACTCTTTCACCTCGGAGATCTGCGATAATCGTAGGAGCCGGGAAAACGCAAGTACAGGGTTTTTTTCCCCCTCCTGTTTAGATATATTTGCATTGGGCCATTTTTAACTTACTTATTTATAATTTTATTTATAATTTAATTTTTAACTTATTTTTAGCTTAATTGGTAGCTTAATTTTCAGCTCATCTACTTTGCTTCTGTTTCATTTTATTTTATCGGAGAGTGTGGGGGGAGGAAGTTTGGGGTCTCACGGGAGTGAGTTAGAGTTATTTCCTTTTATTTCTTTTTATTTCACTTGGTTCTGGTGAAAACTATGTCCAAGCTCCGATGCCCCTCTTGTGGCACTCGCAGGGGCTCGGCCTCTGAGGCAGGGGTCTGCAGGGCTTGTGCTGCAGAAGCTGCCTCGGTAGAGCACGGCATTCAATTGGCTGCTTCTCACTCTAATGAGAACCCAGTGGAGCATGTGGAGGGCGAAAGAGAGCCCTGCATCCCTCCGCCCTCAACCTCAGAATTCCCCACTCCATCTCTGTCCTCTCTCTCCCCTGCCCTTGGAGAAGAGGGTCCTTCTGACCTTTTTTCACCCGAATTTGTCCTCCTGCTGCACAAGGCCTACTGCATGCGCAAGCAGGGGCTCGGGGCAGGAGGCCAGAGCTCAGGGAAGGAAGACCTGGGGATTAATCCAGGGAAGTCCGCCCCCCAGGATCCCGGCATCCCAGGGGGGCCAGCTTCTAAACGTGCGTGACTAGCGAGTGAAGAACCGTTCTCTTCCCCTCCTCACGACATTCAGGAGGAGGAGTTCTCCGACAAGGAGATAGGGGATGAAGAGGAGGAGCTCGAGGAAGGAGAGATTCCGGAGGAGGAACAATCCCGCATAGTGCGGGTTTTTCGCCGGGAGGAGCTCCCGGGGCTAATCAATGAGTCTCTAAAGGCCCTCAAGGTAGCTTCAGACACACCAGCAGATGACGAAGCGCTGGAGGATCCCCTGATCCAAGCAGTCAGAAGGTCTCAACGGGTATTCCCTTTACACAGGGTCATCCGCCAGATGATCCAGGAAGAGTGGAACCAGCCTGAATCTTCCCTGAGGGGAGTGCGATCTATGACACGCCTCTATCCAGTACCAGATGCGGACAGAGAATTGCTGAAGTCGCCCAAGGTGGATGCGGCCGTATCTGCAGTTACTAAGAAGACGACTATCCCAGTGGAAGGTAGCGCGGCCCTCAGGGATTCTCAGGACAGAAAAATGGACACATTACTAAAGCAGGCCTTTGATGTTAGTGCCCTCGCCTTACAGGCTTCGGTTTCTGGAGCCTGGGTAGCTCGGGCTTGCCTAAGGTGGTCCCAACAACTTCAGCTGTCGGAAGGTTCCGCAGGAGACGGGCAACCAATGGCAGCTAGGTTGGAATCAGGAGCAGCCTACCTGGCAGATAGTCAATACGATCTTATCAGGAGCCTAGCTAAGAACATGGCATCTGTGATCGCAGCTAGGCGCTGTTTATGGCTACGCAATTGGGCAGCCGACTCTTCTTCAAAGGCTCACCTGGGTCGTCTTCCTTTTAAGGGGAAGTTGCTATTCGGTGAGGACCTAGAAAAGCTAGTGAAGGACCTGGGCGAATCCAAAGGGGGCAGACTTCCGGAGGACAGACCGAAGCAGCCTCGCCTCCCAGCGCCCTCCCGCAGTCTGCCAAGAGACTCTCGGAGGTTTCAGCCTTCCAGAACAAGTTCCTTTCCTAAGGGTCGCTTTCCGGCCAGGGGGTCAGGCTTTAAGGGGTTTCGAGGAGCAGGGAGAGGTTTTGGAGCCTCTACCTCTTTCTCGGGACCTAGAAAATCGCAATGAGATAGAAGGGGTCCGGACGGGCGAATTACCCTTGGGGGGACGTCTAAGGCTATTTCTTCCCGCCTGGACCCGGGTCACGTCCGATCAGTGGGTCCTGGAAGTGATCAGAGAAGGTTATGCCCTCGAATTTGGAAAACAGATTCTTCCAGCCTTTATTCAATCCCCCTGCGGCTCTCCGACAAAGAGGAAAGCTATAGAAGCCACCCTGTCAAGACTGGTAGCGCTCGGGGCTGTGACCCCGGTCCCACCAGACCAATACGGCTCCGGTCGGTACTCCATTTATTTTGTAGTCCCAAAAAAGGAAGGCTCCTTTCGTCCTATCCTAGACCTAAAACAGGTCAATCGCTGTCTCAAGGTACCCCATTTCCGAATGGAAACCCTGAAGTCTGTCATTTCGGCCGTAAGGGCCGGGGAGTTTCTCACAGCTCTCGACCTGACGGAAGCGTACTTGCACATTCCGGTCCGAAAATCTCATCAACAGTTCCTGAGGTTCACGGTACCAAGAGGTCATTTCCAATTTCAGGCGCTGCCCTTCGGTTTAGCCATGGCTCCCAGGACCTTTACCAAAGTAATGGTGGTGGTGGCCGCCTTCCTACGAAGGGAAGGAATCCTGGTGCACCCATACCTGGACGATTGGCTGATCAGGGCGAAATCAGAGGAGGAAAGTCGCTCGGCTACAGCCAGAGTAGTAGAGGTCATGGAGGAGTTAGGGTGGATAATCAATCGGTCAAAAAGCAAGTTGATACCCACTCAGGAACTCGAATACCTCGGGGCAAGATTCGACACCAGAGGAGGAAGGGTGTTCCTACCCCGAAAACGGGCAAAGGATCTAAGGTCTCTCGTGTCACAGTTCCTGGAAAGACGGAACCCCTCAGCGTGGCTTTACCTCCAATTATTGGGTACCATGGCGGCGACAATAGAGGTAGTTCCCTGGGCCAGAGCCCACATGAGGCCCCTACAACGCTCCTTGTTACGTCGTTGGTCGCCTCAGAATCATCCCTTGTCCACTCCTCTACCCTGCGCACCTCGAACCAGGGAAGCTCTCCGGTGGTGGTGGTGTCCGAAGAACCTAGAATGCGGGACACCTCTCGAAACTCCACAGTGGATCCTGCTTACAACGGATGCCAGCCTGTCGGGCTGGGGAGCCCATTGCCAGGGACAGTTTGCTCAGGGCCTTTGGTCTCCGGTGGAGTCGCAGTGGTCCATCAACAGGCTGGAGTTACGAGCAGTTACTCTGGCGCTCAAGACGCTCGAGCCTCTAGTGAGGAAGAACGCAATTCGCGTCCTCTCAGACAATGTCACCACGGTGGCTTACATCAACCGGCAGGGGGGGACGAGCAGTCCCGCCCTAGAGAAGGAGGCGTCCAGCCTGTTCCAGTGGGCCGAGACCCGGTTATTAGCCCTCTCAGCTCAACACGTGGCCGGCACGGACAATGTCACAGCGGATTACCTCAGCAGGTTCAAGGTCGACCAGGGAGAGTGGGAGCTGGATCAGGAAATCTTCAACCGGATTGTCTCCCTCTGGGGCCCCCCAATCATGGATCTCATGGCCCGTAACTCGTCGGCCAAGGCAAATCGTTTTTTCAGCAGAAGAAAGGAAAGGATGTCCGAAGGCCTGGATGCCCTAGCCCAGAGGTGGCCCTCCGGGGGTCTTCTCTACGTATTCCCTCTTTGGGCCTTGATCGGGAGGGTGCTTCAGAGGGTCGAATCCCACCAAGGCTTGGTCATCTTCATTGCCCCAGATTGGCCTTGCCGCCCGTGGTATGCGGACCTAGTGAGATTGGCGGTCGACCAACCATTCCGTCTTCCCTGCAAGAAGGACCTTCTCAGACAGGGGCCCCTGCTGATGCCTCACGTGGATCGATTCTCGCTTACGGCATGGCTATTGAAAGGGCGAGGCTTCGGAAGCGGGGATACTCAGGTTCAGTGATTGCAACCTTGCTGAGCGCGCGGAAGCGCTCCACTTGTCTTTCCTACGTGAGGGTGTGGCGCATTTTCGAAGCCTGGTGTACGGAACGCCAGAAGAAACCCTTTTCAGCCTCCATCCCAGAGATTCTAGAATTCTTGCAAGCGGGTTTTGAGAAAGGCCTTGCTCCCAGCTTCCTACGGGTCCAGCTGGCAGCCATCTCTTGCTATAGAGGCAAGGTCCGGGGGAAGTCCTTGGGAGTCCACCCGGACGTGACCAGGTTCCTGAGAGCAGTTAGTCGCCTGCGCCCCCAGAAAAGATCGATAATCCTCCCCTGGGACCTTAACCTGGTGTTAAATGCCTTGACCAAAGAACCTTTCGAACCAATAATGGATGCCTCACTTAAAGATTTGACGTTGAAGACGGTCTTCTTGGTAGCCATCTGCTCAGCAAGACGCGTTTCCGAGCTCCAGGCTCGGTCCTCCCAGCCTCCCTTTCTCTCCTTTAAGGACAAGGTGGTTTTACGAACAGTCCCTTCCTTCCTCCCCAAGGTGATATCGCCTTTCCATCTGAACCAGCCGGTTTCGCTGCCTGCGTTCCCAGCTGCCAGGCGGGGAGAGAAGGATGGCATTCTACGTCGCCTAGATGTACGCAGAGCACTGAAGCGTTACCTCTCACGCACGGCCCCCTTCAGGAGGTCCGAACGTTTGTTCATTCAGTTTGGGGGCCCCCACAAGGGGGAGGCCGCGGCCAAGGCATCCATCTCTAGATGGATCAGAGAAGACATCTCTTCCGCCTATATCCTGAAGGGGAAACAGTCCCCGGCAGGCCTGCGGGCCCACTCCACACGGGCGCAGGCTGCTTCCTGGGCTGAGTCCAGCCTGGTTCCGCCTGTTGATATTTGCAGGGCGGCAACTTGGTCCTCGCTGCATACCTTTATGAAGCACTACAGGCTGAATGTGCAGAGGTCTACGGATGCTAGCTTTGGGGACGCGGTCATTCGTTCCGGCATAGCGAACCCCACCCAGGTTTGAACTGCTCGCTTACATCCCAGAAGTAAAGGGACTGGACTGGAGTGACGATAAGGAAGAATTAATTAGTCCTTACCTGCTAATTAGTGTTCCTGAAGGAATGACAGTCCAGTCCCTGATCCCACCCGGGCTACGGTGATTATAGCGGAACGATTCTGGGGCAGAGGCGGAAGGAGTCCTGGATTGCATGGGGCAGGTGAGCCGGGGGGGGCGGGAAGACTGCGGCAGCCTCTGGTTAAACCTTCCCTCCCTGTCCCACTTCTCCTGGTCCCCGCACGTTTCTATTCCTACATTAGTTTAAAAAAAAAAAAAAAAAAAAAAGTTTTACAGTTAATGGTTTTTGTACGTTAAGTCTGCTTTGTCAATAGATTACTGGGGATTAGGGGTGGTGTCAGAGGTATTTATACCTAACCAACCTCAAAAGGGTTTGACTCAGCCTCCAAGCTGCTGGAAAGGTTACTCAACCCAGAAGTAAAGGGACTGGACTGTCGTTCCTTCAGGAACACTAATTAGCAGGTAAGGACTAATTAATTCTTCTGGTGAAAGCAGATATTTGGTGCTGAATGTCAGGTAAGCTCTGGCACAGAATAGCCGATTTTCATTGAGGTAACAGACAGGCTCTTTAAAAATGCTGACTGCCATCACTGAATATTGGCCCATCAGATTTTTTTTTTTAATATTGGTCTCATTATACCTTCACTGTGTAACCCTGCTGTACTGTACCGTCTTGCAAGACATAACCACAGTTCCCAGCTGTGCTATTATCTTGTAATCTCTGGAGCTCCTTCAACAAGAGTGGCAAGATACATTTCCAGGACCCTTAAAATGCTTGAATTTCTTAAGTCCCTTATTGACAAACTACACAGCCAAAAAAAAGTCGTCATTCCGAAAATTAAATTTCTTGAGGTACTTGTGCAATGAGTATAATTTGACATTTACATATTCTTTTGGTAAAATCCATGCAGAAATTAAAAATACAAAAAGAACAGTACATAAGAACATAAGAAATGCCATACTGGGCCAGACCAAGGTCCATCGAGCCCAGTATCCTGTTTCCAACAGTGGCCTATCCAGGTCACAAGTACCTGGCAGTTTCCCAAAAGGCACACAGTTTCCACAATGCTCATTCTGGGGTAAGAAGTGGATTTCCCAGGTCCTCTTTAATGATTGTTTATGGATCTTTCCTCCAGGAACTTGTCCAAACCTTTTTAAAACCCAGACACATTAACAGCTTTTATGACATCAACCGGTAACAAATTCCAGAGTTTGATTACACATTGAGTGAAAATTATTTTCTCTTATTAGTCTTAAATGGGTTATATTGTAGTTTCATTGCATGTCCTCTAGTCTTTCTACTTTTTTATAGTGTAAACAACGGTTCCATTCCATTCATTAATTTATAGACCTCTGTCATATATCCCCTCAGCCGTCTCTTTTCCAAGTTGAAGAGCCCTTACTTTTAAGTCTTTCTTCATAGGGGTATTCTTACATCCCCTTTACCATTTTGGTGGCTCTGTACCTTATCTAATTCTGCTATATCGTTTTTAAGATATGGCGACCAGAATTGCACACAATATTCGAGGTGCGGTAGCACCATGGAACAATACAGAGGCATTATAATATCCTGGGTTTTATTCTCCATTCCTTTCCTTATGGTTCCCAGCATTTTATTTGCTTTCTTGGCCACTGCTGCACACTGGGTGGAGGATTTCAATGTATTATACACAGTGATGCCTAAATATTTTTCCTGGATAGTGGTTTCTAAGGTGATACCTCTTTCCCCCCAAGGTACTCTCTCTCTCTCTCTCTCTCTCGCTTTCTTTCCTTCCCCCATGCAAAGCACTCCCTTCCCTCTTTCACTAAGCCACCCCCCTTTTCCTCACTCCCTTGCCCCTCCCCAAAGGTACTCTCTCCCCTATGTGAGCCTGGGCAAGTGAAAGCAAATCACTTTTA
Source organism: Ichthyophis bannanicus (assembly GCA_033557465.1). Classification (NCBI taxonomy): domain Eukaryota; kingdom Metazoa; phylum Chordata; class Amphibia; order Gymnophiona; family Ichthyophiidae; genus Ichthyophis; species Ichthyophis bannanicus. The sequence goes on along the minus strand of CM066031.1, from coordinate 1,623,224,983 downwards.
TCTATGCCCTCTGTTCCTTCTACCTTGCTGCACTCAGTGTCTGGAATAGACTACCTGAGTCAGTACGCCAGGCCTTATTACTGGTCCTATTCAAATCCAGGCTAAAAACCTCTCCCTTTGAGACCCCCTTATTCTCCTGTCTTCAACATATGTATTTTTAATCATTTCTCTAAGAATTCCCTAGTCACTATTGTTCTGCTTGCCTGACTTAACAGATTGTAAGCTCTTTTGAGTAGGGACTGATTTTTATATGTACCTGTGCAGCACTGCATATGCCTAGTAGCACTATATAGCACTATATAGTAATAATAGTAGTAGTAGTAGTACAGCTCACCTGCTTTCAAGGCCCTCCTGCTACCCCAAGTATTTACAGTAATGCTGCTTCACATATCTACTGTATAAAGAGAGAACACTAACGGAATTGCCCTATAATGGAACAGACGCATGGTGGCAGCAAATTGGTGCCCCCAATTCCAACTTGGGAGGGGAAAGCAGGCAATGTCAGTATTTCCAAAAGTGACAGCAGCTGGGGGAGGGCAGTTATGTGTGCCACTGCCGCCACCCACCCAGGCCGGCCACCCGAGGCGGAATCGGTGGCAGTTAGAGAAGGCATCAGAGGCAGCTGGGGGAGGGTCAAGGCTGGGATTTCTGTAGTTAGATTACAGCTTTTCCATCATTAGTATCAGCCATCAGTTGAATGCACTGAAGATAGCAAGATTTTACATGAGCTTCAGTTTGGATTTCAAAAAGAATATAGTACTGAGACACTCGTGTTCTCAACTCTGTATGAATGGTTGAATTTTTTGGACTTGGGAAAGGTGGTGAATGTAGCCTGTTAAGACATTTCAATAGCATTTGATAAAGTTGTGCATCAGATTGTACTCTAAAGATTGAAACATTTTTGGAATTGGTGCAAGTGTTCTTAATTTGTTTCAGTCTGTTCTGAACAGTTTGAAATAAACATTAACAAACATAAACATAAATGTCTAGAGATATGCTCAATTCTCCGCCCTTTCGCTATCTTTGTTTAACCTATATTTATATCCATTACATGATGTCATTGGGAATTTAGGATCCAAAAACAAACAGTGAGGCAAATAATTGATGACAACTCACAGGGTAGTAAAAATAAAGTAGATTCATTGTTCAATTTCCACCTTACACAGCCATGTTTCGGCATGCACCTTCGTCAGGGGTGTATCTTTAAAAGTAAAACACATCAAAATATAAATCAATACACATAAAAACATTGTAGGAATAATAAACATTATAAATAATGAATTTTAAAATAATGCATTAATACATGCAACTGATTAAATAATATAAACATAAATATAATTATATATAAATATGAATAATATACAATGATGTATAACCTGGGACCAGGCATGTTGTTTCTTCCTTGTGCCAATGATGTGAAGATTACTTTATCTTTTAAAGGCAGAATTTATAAAATCTATTTCTGAATGGACTGCAGATAATGCTTTGGGTCTAAATCTTAGTAACATGCCATCTGCTAATGTTGTGGAAAAAGAGACTGAAGCATCTTCTGAAACGAGTTGCCATAGATAACTTTGAGATCCCAATTTAGCATGCAGTGTGATCTTTGGGTGTCCATAATGATTTGACTTTCAAGCAACCTACAAAGGGTATGTTTACTAAATGGCAATAAGGGAGCATGATTTCCGAGTAGTAACAGCAGCGATAAAGGGTTACCGTGCGGTAAGTATGCTGGGCATGTTAGAGGCGTTCCGGTGTTAAGGGTGATAGTGGATACTTAATGGGCTGTAACAGGACATGTTGCATTAAGTTGTCTTGTATGCACCTTAACGCAGGAAAAACCTCTGAAATGCTGAAAGGGAAGGAGGAAAACCATTGGAGAAGGTATGGATACAAGCACAATTGGTAGCTGATGGAGTTGATTCACCTGATGCCTGGCTATGTGGCAGTATGTGTGATGAGCATGTTTGATCATACAGCAGGCCTATGCTGTTGACCAGGTGACATAAGCAGCTGCCTAATGATGCTGGTCAGTGTGGGTGTTGGCAGTGTAATGGGTGGGCGGTGGCAGCAGCGGAATCAGCGGAGGGGTTGCAGCAGCGGGGGCTGCTGTGACAGGCGTGCAGTCCTAGATGTTCCTGAAAGCATATACCATGCCATAAGCTATATTATAGTATCTGTGAGGTATGGACATGTATCCAGATGTACTGTCAATGTGTGACATGCCATAGGCCAGGACAGTGTCTGGGTAGAGGCAGTATGTTCCTGATGTGGGCAGAAAAATGAGGATTGTTCATGAGTGCTCATGTGGAGCAGTCACAGGAGAGGTGTGCATTATATGACTAACTACTGCAAATGACCCTTGATGGCCATGGTGGGGCAGCTTACTGGCAAATACAAGAATCCCCCCTGATCGCCAAATGGTGGGTGCAGGGCTATGCCATGGATTTGCCAAGCAGAGAGTTTGCAATTTGTGTGGTGGGTGGATATATGGTGTCTTACTGGCCAAAAGCATTTGGTGTGTGTGATCGAAAAGTAGCAGTACCATGGGGTACATTGAACACCATTTGTGTGTGTGGGAATGGTGCCTCAGCCTGTGCAACTGCAAGACAATACACCCAACAGAGTGGCATGATAGAAAGGGCCAAGTTGAACCCATTTGCCCCATGTGCAGCAAGTAATGATGGCAGAACAGTACAGGGTATGGCTATGCACTGAATATTATGTGCCTGAATGTACGAGATATATCCTCTTTACGTAAAGCTGGGAGATTACAATTATGACACAATAAAAAACACATCCATACCAGTTGTCCCAGACATCTGCTGAGTATATATCACTGACCCGCTGCAATGGGCCACGACAGAGCCACTAAAGCCATGCTCTTAGATGTCCATGATGGGGAATGTCATGTTGTGCTACCCAACGTATTGTCATAACAAACAGAAACATAGACAGATGATTGTCTGCAGGTCACAGCAAAGCCAGGACTGTGCGAGGTGGGCAAGTGACTTGAGTAGCACCCAGGCACAAAATGAACAAGTGGACCTTTGTTTATGGAGACATTGCACCAACCAGTAGGCTACACCTCCACACAGCGCTACATAGATGTGTAGAGTCTGCAGGTCTCTGATCAAACTGTTTGCTGTGTGTGCCAGTATAGGTTGGACCCTCCAGTACCCCATGAGGCACTGCACATACAAAATTGTGGTCTGCAGCTGATGAACCAATAGAGTATGCACTGATCCAGCACATCAGCTCAGTAAGACACACTGACTGCATGTGCTACATATACATAACAACTGCAAGCCATGCTGCAGAGTGGTTTCAGCGGTCACCCTGAGAGTGAAGATGGGTGCCGAGCACCTGTTCCACTGAATATGCACTGTTAGAAATGGTCTCTGCTGGCCATGCTGCAGGTCCACATCACTGGTTGTGTGTTATGCTTTTCTCCTTGTCTCCTGCATGCTGTAGGTGACTGCGACAGCTTGGCCCTGTGTTCTGCCCGTTTTGGATACTAACTCTCTGATAATAGTGCAGGTTAGTGCCCAGTGTCAATATGCTGATGCCCTGGACAGCCACTGCAGTGACGGCATATAGGCTGGCATGGAGCTACTGCTACTGTTCTACCACAACCCCAGTGAGAAGGCCATGAGCCACTGCTGCCCCAACCACTGAGGACCAGCAATTGACCACAGCATGCACAGTAAGACTGCCCCTGCTGCCCTTCACTGGGCTGTGTCATCCATGCACAAACCAATTGCAGTTTATCCACTGGTCAGCACATATAGCATGTGCTTAGAGCAACTAAAAGCATCCTGCCTTGAAATACTCAGTATTGACACCTAGCATTTTGCTCAGTGATTGGCATCCCCAGACAGAGATTACATCCACATCACTGGAACCAGACATTATAATAGCTCTGTGTAGATACATTGCTGTGCCATGGTCACTTTTTGGTCATAGTGAGAGTGCCATCTCAGCATGACATGCTCTGGCCATCTAGGTAATGCACATGGCAGACGGGCACAATGATGTCTCAGCCATTGACCCTACCATTGCGGCAGACACATCCAAGCCAATCTGCACTGATTCAGGCAATACCCGCAATCCTCTGCCTTGCGTTTTACATTTTCAAACAAAAGCTGAGAAAAACTCGAACAATGTGAGTCAAAGTGGAGTGCAAAAAGCCACAGAACAAATGGGAGCCATACACACATAAATACACATTCACTCTCACTGGCGTGCAAAAGTGGGGATGGTTGGCAGTCCTGCTTGCCACTCCTGTCTCCATGTGAGCTCAAGGATTGATAACATGTGCTCTATGTGCAGGTGCTATTAGCATGCCTTGGCCTCACTGCACATTGTTACCGCCTGCTCAGTGTGCTATTAGTTTCCAACCAGCTGTGGATAGTGGAGCCTGGCAGTGTTGCTAGTGGGCGTTTCCATCCTTGCTGGCCGCCTCCTTGAGGGTTGCACATGCTGGAGCTATACTTACACTGTTGGCTAAACCTTGTCCACAGGAACATGCAACACCAGTGGGGACCTGAACCTGTGACCCTCCACACATACACACCAACATTGTGTGTTGCACCACAGTGCTGCCATATGGGGATAACAGCTCCTGTTGCTGAGATGCTACCCTTCGGCTGGCCTTTAGCACATACTGCAATGCACATGGTGCACAGGACTAGGACAAGGCTTCTGTCAGCTGTAGGCTGGTGTCGCTGCCCACGCAACCACTACCACCATACCATGCAGACATGCCCACCCACTGTCAGCGGTGGTGGTGCGCAGTCCCAGCATGTTAAACATGCAGATTAGGTAGGTGCTTGGGAGCAAGGCCTGGAAGGGGGGTGTTCAGAGGCATACATGGACAGCCATGCAGCCCCCTCACCAGCTGACTATGCAGGGGCCCCATCACCATCTGCCACCGATATGTCTCAGGAGAAGGATGGCAGCCACTGCTGTGGTTTTTCCCTGGATACCTTCATTTTCCAGCTACCTGGAAGGCTACAGCTGCAGGCGCTATCGGCCTCTTCGTCCACAGCTGGGTTCAGCGACACCATGGGAGAGCCCTCCGGGATCTCTGCCTAGACTGCCATGTTCCTTGGACTGCCCCATGTGGCAGATCTCCTTTCCACAGCTGCCGAATGTCTGTGTATCGTCAAAGTCACTGTGTGATCATGACGGACATCACAGATGGTGCAGATTGGGGATACCCCTATGTGCAGAGGTTACAATGGTTAGGCCCCTTCAACCTGGAGGACAGACGGCTAAGGGGAGATATGCTAGGGCTCTATGCATTACTGAATGGTGTGGAATGGGTAAACATTGATCAGTTGTTTATGCCATCAAAATGTGAAGGGACAAGGGGACAGGCAATGCCGTAACAGTATAATGCATTCCGGACTGACAGGAGTATATATTTTGTCAGGCAATGTATTGGCAATCTCCGGCACTCCAGTCACAAAGATGTCATAAAGGCTTCTCATGTAACTGTGCTTAGAGAAGGTTTGGTTAGGTTCCAGGGGAATGGTCATTGCACCATTATGCAGGGGGCACTGTGGATCCACAGCTTGCCCCACTACGGGCATCATTGAAAATGGGTACATTTTAAGGACCCAGTTATGTACTTGTGAGCATGATTGGATACTGTGGGACAGACGATACGGGGCTTTGCGAACCATGTTCAAATCCAGTATAGCATATTTGCGGATCCTCTGTTCTTATGCCACTATGTGCCACCTGGGCAGCTGCCTGGTCCGCAATGTACACCTGCACCCACATTGTACACCACTGCATGACCAATGTGCCACCCACTTTGCTCCATTGGTATCAGGTAGCATCGGCATGGTGTCCTTTCGTACTTGTGCACCATGTTGCTGCTGCTAATGGAGCACTACTACTATCACTCTCTTGGGCTCCCTGGTCATTTCATCACACTGCTCACGGTAAAATAGGCTCTCTCCCCCCTGCAGACACCCTTCCCTGGAGGTACGGTTACAGGCATAAAGGTGATCCAAGGGGTGTTGCACAAGAGGTAGTAAAGGAACACACGGTGTTACGCCCACTCCCCGCCCCTGTTCCCTTTATGCTGCAGGAGCCTTTTATGAACAGAAACTCGGCATTGTTGTGGCATTAAGAGGACATGTGTGCCATTACCACACATAAAGGGCACACTTGCTCCCTTAACGCCATTTAGTAACCATACCCCTAAGCATGTTATTAAATGAGTCTTCTTTGAATCAGGTTATTATGACAATCAATATTGTAGCTAACTGCTGTGGATTTTGAATGGATCTTTAACAACTGGTATTAGCACCAATGGATTATGGCAATGCAGTACACTGAGGTGCTCAAGTCGCTTCCTTAAAAGCCTTAAATATTATTCAAATTGTTTCTGCTTGCCTTTTACCAGCATAATATAACATGTTCATGTTTAATCTTCTTTGCTGGCATTACTGTACATTAGTTGCCTGTGGTATGGCAGATGAAGATTAAAGACCTTGGTATATTGTTTAAAATGTTGTGATTATCTTTACCATTACCACTGACTTCATCATTGAACTGTCAAATCAAGCTTCTTCATTCACAAGCTCAAGACTTGATGAGGTTCCCTCTTTGCCTATACCACAGAAATGTAGCACACAAGGGCATGCTTGTTGCATTACATATTTTTAGAGAAATAACTGGTTGTTAGTTGTTGATTTAGCTATTTCAAAATCCATTGAAATACTGATATAAGAAGAATAGGATAAAATAAGTGTAATGGGAATAGGATATGGGGGTTATTTTTAAAAGCCCTATTTACGTTTTAAATGTGGATGTGTGGCAGAAAGCATCAAAGTCATTCCCACATGCAAAATGTCATTTTAGAATGGCTGTGAGATACACATCTCTGCACCCAACATGTCGATCTCAGCACATCTTCACAGGGGGCAAAAAGGGAATATTTCAAGGCTGTGACTTGGATTGCGCCTGCACATCTATGACATATTTCACATAGGCCAGAGATGTTCAGGGTACCAGTCTACACCAGCTATAAATCATGAATAAGGATGGGACTTTGTTGTCTTTTTAGACTCCTTGTGTCAATAGTGACAGGAGGAGCCAGGCATGCAAGTTATTGGTGTTAATGGTATTTGTGTCCATGTAGATGTCTCTTCATATACATTTTCTCCTCTCCAGTGTATCCTCTGTCCTTTTCAGACTTGCCCTCCTCCCCCTATCCAAGACCCTGTCAGATTCCCACTTCTTTATCCCCTCCATCCCTTCCATCTCTAAACACTATGACACCCTCCCTAGTCCTTAGTGTACCAGAATCCTCTCTTCCCAGTCCAATGCTGCCTGTCTGTGTATAGGTCAATGTAACATGCAGCCTCTGTGTCTCTGTGTATTTCACTTCTGCCTGTATGTGTAGATATGTAGGCATGCAGGTGCTTGTACAGTGCTGTGGGTGTCATTGGTGGGAGCTATTGTGTGGTGGTGGGAGTTTGAGCATTGGTGGTGGGAGTTATGGGGTGTTGATGGTGGGAGGCAGGAGCCGTGTACACTGGCTCTGCTGCATGAGACCCAGAAGGAGCACAGGAGAGCCACTAGGAGGGACCCATATGAGAGGGTTATAGACCTAGGACCCAATTCCTGGGGCTCAAAAATGAGCAGTGTCTCACCAGGTTCCACTTTGACAAGGCAGCCATCCATCATCTATGTCAGAAACTAGATCTGTTCTTCCGTTCCACCACAGAGAGAAGCCTGTCCATGCCAATCTCGCTCAAGGTCACCACGGCTCTTGCTTTCCTAGCCACTGACAGTTTGCAGTCTATGTTGACCACCACTGTGGATCTTAGCCAGTAAGCCATCTCACAGTGCATCTCATGTTTCCTGAGGGCCTTTCTAAACCTCGCTGCACAATATGTAGCCTTCCCATAGACCATGCAGCAGAGGCAGCAAAACATCATCTAATTCCAAGAGGTGGCCCACTTCGCATCTGTGCTGGGGATCTTTGATTGCATGCATGTGTTTGTAGGCCCCCACAAGAGAGGGAGGCAACCCACTGCAACAGGAAGGCATCCATTAAATCAACATGCAGGTGGTCTGCAAGTCACAAGGGGAGATAGCATATGTCTTCTACCACAACTTCTACACCCTCACTCATTCTGGGATCTATGAGAGTTTTGATAATGAAGAGATCACTGGTGAATGGCTGCTAGATAAGCCCCACACCAGCCCTCCATTACCTAGACAAGCACCTGCTTAGAGGTTGCATGGTATTCTGGGAGCCCAGGGCTGCAGTGCTCACCCAGCACATGAAATAACCTAGATGTTCCCTGAGGCATTGGCTACCGACCCCCATTGTGGCATTGCACACTGAGGCAAAGGAATGCTACAATAGGGCCCACAGGAATGTGCATGCCATTATTGAGAGGACATTTGGCCACTCAAGAGTAGCTTCTGGTGCCTTAATCGATCCACGGGTGAACTGCTGTACAGCCTTGGCAGGGTATGTCAGATATTCATGGTCTGCTGACATTGAGATGCCAACAACCCCTCTCAAAACACATGACACCACAGACTCAGACCATGATGCAGATGCTGAAGGGAAAAGTCAGGGGGACAAGAACATCCATATCAAATAGGCTTTGTAGTAAGACACAGGCAAAACATGAAGGTAGACATTTATTTGCAGACCAAAAAATGTATACCATGAGATGTTTACCCTCCACATCCCTTCTCCCACCCCCATTCCCATCCCAGTCCACACCGCCCCCACTCCACAGCATCAGCTCCCTGCAACTTCCTTCCCCCTAACAAGGCCACTGGCAGGCCCAATAAGCCTGCCCCACAAGTGCTCAGAACCATTATCCACCTCCCAGAAGCTAGCCCCCTGCAATCTTCCAACAACCCCTCCCCCCAAATAGAGTCGCCATTACCTCCCAAAGGGAGCTCATAGGAAAACAAGGTTACTTCTCCCACATCCTCATCACTGACCCCTTCCCTTATGCACCTTACTCTTTGTTCCATCCTCCTGATCCTGACCTGGTTGGTGTTTGGCTGTGCTGGCTAATGTCTCACTGGACTCTAAGGAGCTATCAGAGACATTAGCCAAGACAGATGATAGTTGCAAGTCCTCATGGAAGGGGGAAAGCAAAGAGGTTCTTCCTTCCAGTGGTCATGGTTCTCAATATGTTTGAAGAGGGTTATGTGGCTGGGCAAATTGTGGCACCAAGATGTGTGTGCCTACTCTTCTTACCAGGTTCCACTTGTGCTTCAGGTTGTCTGTGTGTCTATGGCTACACTCATCTTTGTTTGCTCAAACTAGTGCTGCTCTTTCAGGCTCTTCAGAGCATGTCTTCTAGGTGGATCAGTCTGACTTGGCTGTCTTTTCACCCAGCCCTGGCTACCTTATTCCCCTGCCTGTACACTGTCTGTCAAATGTCAACATGTCCCCATGTGTTCTGTGTCCTTTGATGACTCACCTTGCTAGGGTAATGTGAATCCTCTGCCTGCGCCATTGCGTGGGGGGTAGAGCAACTGTGCCTCCTGCAGAACCAGGTGGCACAACATTGAGGTTTTGGCTCTGGAAAAGCTTGGCTGTACGGTAGCCATCCTGATATGCTTTGTGCACAGAGCATGGGCACATGCAGAGGTTTCATGTGGGGGTGAGGGGACACATGTTCCCACATATTTGGCTATGTGCACATGCACTTTTCAGCAGCATGGTATCTGTGCTTTACATTGTAATTCCATTTCTCCACAGCCGCTGCTCCCTAGGGGACTCTACTCATCTGTGGTGCTTCATTTTCTGTTGCATGCACGTGGAAACCCCACAGCCAGGGACATGTGTACATTTAGAGATGAGGAAGTGCCAGATTTCAAAGGTCTTTTCATGTGCATGGTGTCTTTTCTGTAATCATCATTGCTTTCCACATGTTCTGACTTGACGCCCCTGCTGCCACCTGGACAGCCTACATATGCTTTCACATGTTGATTATTGTTCATTTGTATGTATGACATACTGAGAGTATTTAGTAGAATCTGCTTAGGACATTGAGATCGTAAAAATAGAAACAAAGGGCCTGATATTTATTTATTTATTTGTTACATTTTTCTATACCTCTCCTTCCAGAGATCAGGGGCGGTTTACAAGGAACCAGACATGTTACATAGAACAGTGACTAACTTTTTACATGATAACTTGATAAGAGACAGTCTCAGTCGAAACTATGTGCAGGTTAACTATATACATGTGTTCCTTGATTTGGGTGAGCATGATTTGCGTCTGTGTGTCTTTGCATGGTTTCTGCCACCAGTTGTGTTAGGTAATAGGTTGGTGTGTCAGTGATGCTTGTGGGTTTGGATATTGCAAGGCTGTAAACTGTGTAAACGCCCCTAAGCAGGGTAATCAGCGGCACTAACATGGTTAGGGCCACTGAATATCCCAGAGTAATGCCACTATATGCCCCGATGCTAACTGCTTAGCATTGCGGCATGTCGGGGGTGGTATCCGGTGATAACCGTGCAGCGGCGATATTCAGCCGCTACCTGTTATCCCTAACTTTCACTGCTGAAGCTAACTGGGCAGCGGCTGAATATCACTGCTGCATGGTTAGCTTCTGTTCTGTCTGCGGCTCTACAGCAAACCCAAATATCCAATTCTGGTGGCTGGATATGGCCCTAGATTGAATATCCGGGGTTAAAGTTCGGCGGCAACAGCTATGCGCCTTAGATGTGCATAGCCATTGCAATTCAGTATCAGGTCCAAAATAAATAAATTATCCCCAGTGGTTTCTTTAGACTCACAGATCCTACTGAGGATACTTTAGAGATCCTCTGGGACTCTTCCTGTACTGGTACCTGATTGTAATTGAGGAGGTGTCGTCTGAGTGAACACTGGATATTTGTCTGAGTTTTCGAGAATGACAGTTCTCTCAGTACTACTTTAATAATTCTTTAATTCTGACAGGAAGGGAGGCAATTTACTCATCATGCAGCATATGGCTTCATATTACCATGCTGGTGTGCACTGTTATTTCTGAGAGCACACACTTTTTAACGCAGTGGAAATTTGCATGCTATTAGTTAACTACAAGCAATTGCATATTGCTGCATGATGAGTAAATTGCCTCCCTTCCTGTCAGTTTGTGAGCAGAGATTGGCTCATACACTGACAGGAAGGGAAACGTTAAAAAAGGCAGGCTTAATTCCTACTCAAGTCCCCTACCCCCACCCCCACCCCATCCCCCAAAAGTCCCAGTGAGCCCCAGAATCTCTGATAACCTCCAACAATCCCTACTGCAACACCTGACTTTCTAGTCCTTCCTGATGCTCCTGACACTTCCATCCTTACGCTCAGCCCCCCGACCTCACAGATGTCCCTGGTAGCCCATGGTCCCTGGATTCCTGACCTCTACCCCCCACCTGCTGACCAATGTGGCCCCCTTGCAAACCCTTCCTCTTCCCCTCCTACAAAGAATACACTGGGGGCCCAAATGAACCCCCCTATTGTCCCAGAACCCCCCCCCCCCAAAACACACCTCTAAACATTGAGAGGCAGAAACAATGTCCACTCACTCCTGCCTCCCTGCTACCACATGAAGTCAGTCTTCCAAATAAGAGAATAATTTGGCAGACTGACACCCCCCCTACTGCATCCTGATGCACCATGTGCTGTCAAGCTCTACCATTTTCCTAGATAACAGCACAGAAGCAGGAGTTAGGTGGTATCGCTCCTGCCTCCCAACATATGGAGATGCATGGCGGGGGTTCTGGAGGGCCATGGGGTTGTTTGGAAGTGTTGGGGTGTCCACTTGGGCCTCCAGTGCCTTTGTTGAGGGGTAGGAGGGAGGGGAAGGAATGTGCAAGGAAATATTCAGGGTGGAGGATGAGAGGTCAGGGGCCACTAGGGTCATTTGTGTAGTCAGGAGTTGTTGGTAGCATAAGAGATGGACCAGGGAGTATTGGGGGGAAGTGGAGGGGTGTATTGAGCCACCAGGGGATCTTAGGCCATCAGAGGTAAGGTGTCACACTTCACCTCAAATGATTCCTTTGCTGTTACACTGCATCTTTACTACAGTCCTGAGCTGGCATTAAAGGAAAAGTTAAAAAGAATGGTGCTAAGTTTCAGTGTAGCTTTTTTACATCACTAGCAATTTTCCTATTCAGTCTTTGCATATGATTTGCATTCTCACTGTGCTATCTTTAGTGCAGTGATTTTACTCATGACGTACCTGCACTAGAACTCTTCCTGCATCAAGAGGAAGACTAAAGCATGAGTAAACCAATTCGCTAAGGTATAGCACAATTTACTACATCAGAGTCTGGGTTGGCCAGGACTGGAATGGTGCAGAAACTGCCCACAGCTCCTGTTGGAGAATGTAGACACATGGAGGCTAATTCTGTTTCCCACACATCCGACTGCATTGGTCGTGCCAAAACCGGACATGCAGAAAATGTACCCGATTCAGCTGCCATGGGGCCCGGATGTGCCCGCGGCAGCAGAATTGGGGACATGGATGTCCTGGTGCTTCCCCGATTCAGTGGGGATGTATGCACAGGAGCCTGCCTGTCCTCCTTCTTGGCCACCGCTGCATAGGAAAAAGAGCTGTGGTGTCCTTGCACAATGGCAATGGGCTGCCAGCCCAGCAGCTCCGATTGCCATGGACTGCACTGGCCCTTGCTGCCCACTCACCTTTCACCTCTGCTGGCCCATATGGGCAGGATCAGGACCTTGGACCCCTACTGTGTACAGCGACAGTGTGGGTGGGGGCTGCAGGTACTATCCTATGCAGTGCCCAGCACTTATTTCACCCTCAGAGTGGAATAAGCCGGGCGTGCATCTGCGTGCTGGAGGATGTACAGGGCCCTGTCAGGCACCTAGCCACGCCCCCGTTCCACATCCATGCCACCCCCTCCCACCCCTGTCCAGCACTCCCCACACAACGGCAATGTACATGCAGGGAGTCACCAAAGCGGAATATGGTCCCTGCCAATAGCGGGGGGTTGCACGTCCAACCCGGACGTACATCCTCACTATTCGGGGATCAGAATGACCCCCCCAATTGTATAATTTTATAAACTCATTTTCAACCATTTGTGGTCATATACATGTGAATATGGCTCTTTCCATACCAACCAGAATACAAGTAAGGTATTGTGTGTACTTTGCCAGTAGGCATAGTTCAGAGTGCAATATAGGCACAGCATGGGCACAGTTTTCAAGACTGTGCACGATTATGAAATACTTTAATAAATGCCAGTATATGTAAATTTTACACAAATTCATTTACACTGCAATTTACACTTTATGGGGGCTGATGCAGAAATGTTTAGAGTGCCATCTGTGAATACATAGCGCGACATCTGCACATATTTTTTATGGGTAGATGTCGCGCTGCGGTGTAGAAAAGGGATCGGTGCAAGTGTGATCACTGCACAGATGCCAGCACCAGTGCTAGCACAGAGCTGATGTATATCCATTCAAATTACATAATAATCAAGCAATTAGCTATGTTGCATGGATGCAGAGACGCGCACAGAACATTGAAGACTGAATTTACTAGTAAAACTTTAACGTCTACTTGAAGGAGACATAACGGGTCTGTGTTCAGTGTCAAGGAGGAATTTATCTCTGTTTCGTGAGCAGACAACCCTTCCCCTGCCCCTCCATTATATTTTATGGGCTTTGCTGAAATGAGTTCTTTTAAACAAGGCAGGGGAACTGTGCTGGAATGAATACACGTGCATATGATGGAATCGTGTGTGGCACATGACAGCAACCGTTCTGCTCGGAATAATATCGCTGTTCAAAGACACCAATATTGTTCAGAGTAAAACTTCTAAGCAGAAATATGCGTACAAAAGGCCTTTTTGTATGCTAGGTGCTGCCAGTTTAGCATAGACTTTCTGTGCCTCCCTCATTTGCATGCCATGAACTTGCTGTAGAGAGGCGCACAACATCTGTGTTGCTCTTGCACTAGAAAACCATATGCATGGCTTTTAGCATATAAGTCTAATGTTGACTTTCTGCATTGGCCTGTATGTGCATTCACAGCCAGGTAACCGGCATGATGGCCTTGGGTCGCTACTCCCCCCCCCCCCCCCGTACATATTGACTGTACTCTACCGGATTTCAACCAAACATCTTTTATTTAATTGACAACATTGGAAATAACAGTAAAAAACTGTTGGCCACAGCATAATCCACATAATCATAAAACATTGAGTATAATTATCATAGCACACAAGATCATCTGCAGTACCTGAAGACTGGAGAATGGCCAGTGTAATGCCAATTTTTAAAAAGGGTTCCAGGGGTGATGTGTGAAATGACAGACCAGTGAACCTGATGTCAGTACCAGGCAAAATGGTAGAAATCATTATAAAGAATAAAATTACTGAACGTAGTCATGGCTTAATTGGAGAAAGCCAACATGGATTTAGCTAAGGAAAGTCTTGTCTTACAAATTTGTGTGAATAAACAGTTAGGCCAAGGTGAGCCGGTTGATATAGTGTACCTGGATTTTCAGAAAGCCTTTGACAAGGTCCCTCATCAGAGACTCTTGGCCAAATTAAAAAGTCATAGGATAGGAGGCAGTGTACTATTGTGGATCAGGAAATGGTTAAAAGACAGAAAGCATACAGTAGTGATAAATGGCCAAGTTTCTCAGTGGTGAAAGGTGAATAGTGGCGTACCCCAGGAATATGTGCTGGGCCTGCTGCTTTTTAACATATTCATGAATGACCTGGAAGTGGTAATGAATGAGGTGATTAAATTTGCAAATGACACAAAATTATTCAAAGTTGTTAAAACGCAAGAGGATTGTGAAAAATTGCAAGAGGATCTTGATAAATTGGAAGACTGGATGTCCAAATGGCAAATTAAATTTATGTGGGCAAGTGCAAAGTTCTGCACCTAGGAAAGAACAACCCAAACTATGGTTACATGATGCAAGGTTCCACATTAGGAACCACCACCCAGGAAAAAGATTTAGATGTCATCATGGATAATATGTTGAAACCCTCTGTCCAGTGTGCAGCGGTGGCCAAGAAAGCAAATAGAATGCTGGGAATCATAAGGAAAAGAATGGAGAATAAAACCAAGGATATGCGTAATCAAACTCTGGAATTTATAAGTGGAGGATGCAGTGAAGGCTGACAGTGTAGTTGGGTTTAAAAAAGGTTTGGACAAGTTCCTGGAGGAAAGGTCCATAAACCATTATTAAAGAGAATCTGGGAAATCCACGGTTTGCCCTGGGACAAACATAGTGGAGCCTGTTTGCCTTTTCGGGACTCTCCCAGGTACTTGAGATTTGGATTGCCCACTGTTGGAAACAGGATACCGGGCTTGATGGACCTTGGTCTGACCCAGTATGGCATATCTTATGTTCTTATGCTTCTTGCACTAGCATTTTATAGATAAATGAATGCCTATGTGTCTTCATAAAGTGGCATCTAAGTACCTGCCTACTTTTCCTCTTATAAAATGACCCTCTTGCCTTCAAGGTTCCAGCCACTGTCCTCATGCTTGTGTACTGTATGTGTGCTGTAACTGCAATGACTATATTAAGATAAATTAGAAGTGGATGTAAAATAGGGGTAGAGAAATTCCTGGGCACTTATGAATGAACGGTCATAATGCCAGGTCCTAGCCTCTGGATTTTGATAGAGCAAGCACAGAAGGAAACTTTCAGGTCCAAAATAGGTTAGGGAAGGTTCATGTTAGATCTGGCCTGTAGCATATAATTCTGATCTTCTCAATTTACAAGCCGTTCTCACATCTGATTTATTTATTTATTTATTTGCATTTATTTACCACACCAGCAACTTTGTTTTTATTTTGTTGTTCACCACACCATCACATTACAATCATATTGTACAATCTCCCCTTATAGTCAATTTACAGAAAAGGAGTGCTTACTAACTAAGTAAGAACAATAAAAAGAAAGACATAGACATGTTCTAAATGCACCAGAAAAAAATGGAAAGAAACCCAGTTGATCCAAACCCGGTAGAAACTGTTCTGAAATAGAGACATGGTCTTTAAAAAAATCAGACATAAATACATAAATTATCCTAGGTTTGTTAACGTGCTTTCAGAATCTTAGTGCATGCAAAATTGGTGTTCGTACACCAGATATTGACACAATAAAAGTTATAATGCAAGTCAAAAAATTGCAGAGTGCAGGCATGGGTAAAACCAAAACAAACTTCATAGAGGAAGGTGTTCAAAAATGATTTGAAATGGAAGAAAACCTAGAGCCGGCCCTGTTTCCACCTTTCAGGAATGTCTTTGGGGAATGTTTTTGAAACCGTGTTAGCTGTTAATGTGGCAGATAGCGGCTGCCAAACCTGTTGCACTAATGTGGGGGAAATGCAGATAGCACAGTAATTTTGGCCAGGGGAGTTCTATGCATGCCCCCAACATGGCTTTTGCAGCTAACGCAGCACTATTTGCATGATCATTGCATGTTAGCTGCAAAAGACTAAAAGAATGATCATGCATGATCATTGCATGATCATGCAAAGAATGATCATGCATGATCATTGCATGTTAGCTGCAAAAGACTAAAAGAAGTAAACATGCTCTTTAGAGACATTGCTGCTTTATTACTTTCTGAGCAGATAAGAAATAGCTTTGGTCAGTTCTTTTGTAGTGAGCATCCCGGCGATCCTATTAAGACAAGTTTAGAGACTCTTAGAATATTAGAACAGTGAATCTCACATGTGGATTAGGACCTAAAAGTGACCTTCAGAGGACTGTGACCTGCACTGTTCGGATCATAGAACAGTCAAATTGAATTCCATTGATGATAGTGAATCTTGTAGTGAGTTGCTCATTTAACTTGATGTGTCATCTGAAAATCTGAAGTAGTTTAGTTCTTAGTTCAGCAACATTACTAGTATAATGTTGGAAAGAATGGCTCTAACATTAAATAAATCCCTGCAATAGACTGCAGTGCTCAAAATCATTCTTTCAAGAGCTGACATCATCAGACAAATGTCACATCTTGAAAAGATTATCTCACGTCCATTGCAATTTGTCTGTGCAGCAGATGAGCTTATAAAAATGACTTAACTATTAAACGCAGCAGTTATGACTGGTATGTAACAAATATTCTAATTACTATGTAGTAACTTTAATTTGAAAATGTCAATGATGTTTATTAATTCATATCTATATCTCTCTCTTTCTCTCTATATATTTATTTATTTATTTGGGGGGGGGAGGTTAGGATTTAGGGAACTTTAGTGGTTTGATAGTGTTGTTTAGACACAGCTTTTGAGTGTGTCCTATGATATTTTTATAGACTAATTATTAGCTGGGTTTTAAATACACGGAAGACATTTGTCTCTTTACCCTTTCAATTTTCAGAGAGATTTTCACTTTCTTTTGGATCCAATTACATTTCTAAGTGAAAAAAATTCTAGACTTAACAGATTCCTTCTTAAAGATGCCATGAGGGTCTGGTCCAGCAATCTGCATTTACAACTTTCTTTCTTTGCTTCTTTAGTTAAAATAATTTAGATTCTACTGATCCATTTGTTTCATTTTGCAGTGAAGTGTTGATTGGCTAATGATGTGAATCAATGGCAAAAGGCTGCTTTTCAAATGACATATTTCTTAGAATTATTGCAGGTGGTCATTATGTACATGTGAGAGCAAGAGCTGTCCGAATGCAAAAGGATGTACCAGTTATTACCAATGCAAGCAATACAGCAAAATAATCTGCATGGATGCATTATATATTAGAAGTTAAAAATATCACATTAGTATGTACTTTAGCTGCTAAGCTACTTTTGTTAGAGATAAATACCATAGATAAAACCAAAATGTAACTGGACATTTTCCCTAAATATTTCTCTTTGTTTCATTACACAGTAACAAATGGCACAAGCCATTCACCAACAGCATTGAATGGAGCTCCCTCTCCTCCTAACGGCTTTAGCAATGGGCCATCCTCATCCTCGTCTTCATCTCTGGCTAATCAGCAGTTGCCACCAGCATGTGGCGCAAGGCAACTAAGCAAACTGAAGCGATTCCTCACCACTTTGCAGCAGTTTGGCAATGACATTTCTCCAGAGATCGGGGAAAGGGTACGCACCCTAGTGCTAGGACTAGTGGTAAGAAACCAATTGTCAATACATAACAAATGTTCACGTTAAAATTATTTGAATTTTTATTAGTTTCACAATACAAACAGGCTTTACATTGTATGACTTAAGATACAATGTCTAAATACTCATATCTGTGGGGCAAGTTTACTGAAGGTTAATGAGCGTTAATGAAAATTATAGCACATTAAATTCTGCCATGGCACTTAGAAATGAATGGCCCTTAGTAGCACTTAATGCATGTTAACTTTCATTAGCACGCATTAATGTTTAGAAAACATGCTTCTATATGTCTAAGGTAGAAGTTCTCAACCCAGTCCTGGGACACACCCAGCCCACTGTGTGCAAATCTCTCTCATGCATATTCGTTGTGGGTCTAGAGGACTGGGTTGAGAACCCCTGGTCTATAGTATCTATATCAATCATACATATATAGGATTAAAAAATCCTAGGTACCCTAAATTTAGCCCTGGTGCCCTACTGAATAGACGCCAGTGGGCCTGAATGGTGTGGGGATGCAGGTTGCTCCCAGGCAGTAGAGGGATGCAGCAACTGCCACCAACTAGGCTTAAACAGTAGAGCTGGGGCCTGGCCAACAGAGAATTAGTGGGTGCTGCAGCTGGGGATGAACCACTAAAAGAAATAGAAGGAATAGAGTGTGTGCAAAAGGGTGGGGGGGGGGGGGAAGGAGAGCAAAACAAATTACAAAAACAGAAAATGTTAACAAGGAAAATAATCACCAACAAAAAAAAAAAGAATTTAGGGGTATGTTTACTAAAGGACTTTAAGGGAGCAAGTGTGCCGTTAACGCCTGTTATTGACATCCTTGCGCCTTAATGCTATGAAAAAGCTGCATTAACAATTGCTAAAAACTCTTGCAACGTTAAGGATACAGTAGGCGGAGAGTGAGTGTTAATGGGGCAGAGAGAGGGCGTTAACAATGGGTGTTCCCTTAACACCTGTGGCGCTAAAATGTGTTAAAGCCCTTTAATGCTGGGAACCTTAATGCCAAGTAAAACCTCATGGAAAATGTGTATTTTGAGGGGAGAGAGCCTATTTAAACATCTGCAATGTGATGCACAGACAAGGGCGCCCAAGTTAGTGATAGTAGTGCTGCATTACCGGCAACAGCAAAGGGCCCGATTCCGATCGTGACATACATCTCCTTTGTACGTCCGGGCTGACCCGGATGTACAAAGGAGATCGCGATTCTGATCTCGTGGGGCACATCTAGCCCCACGGGATCAGAATGGCAAACAAGCTTGTACATGCAGGCCAGGACTGCTATTCAGTCCCAGCCTGCACGTACAGGCACTGCCAGGCAAACTCAGCCAGGGCTTTTAAATGGAGCCATGGTGCCATGGCACCATGTTGCCATGGCACCATGGCTCCCCATTTAAAAGCCGCAATGCCGGCCGCCTGTTACAAAAGTTAATTCCCCGCAGCCCGACCCCCGATCTGGCCTCCTAAGGCCAGGGTCAGGCTGGGGGGAATTAACTTTGCCCCCCCAGCCCCTTCCGAGGCCCTGATTCAGACCATAAGAAATGTCCAGGGAAGTTATTCCACCCTTGGGGTGGAATAACTTCCCCGGACATTTTGCTGGCCCTGGACATACAGGGACGGTGACCGCCCACTGCCCACCTACTCTCTGCCTCTGTGCCGCCCCTTCCCCACCCCCGTATAACTTCACTGCACAACTGGTGGGGAATTTATACAGGGACAGGAGCTGGGACGAATAGCGGGGATGTCCGCTATTCGTGCCTCAGAATGACCCCCATAGTGTCCAAGTATGAAAGGGCACCATGTTGATGGTACAAATGGGGCAAAGGAGGTGGCATGTTGGTCATAAAGTGGGGTTTACTGGGGTGCAAGGCAGACCAAGAAGTTGCCTAGGTGGAACATTGTGATGTCCGTCATGATCTCACATCAACATTGACAGCACACAGACATGCTGCTGCTGTTGCGGAAAGGTGATATGCCACATGGGGCGGGCCAAGATTTCCTGAAACTCTAGTCAGGGACCCCAGCGGGGCCCCCCCCCCCCCACTGTTACTGAAGCCAGCTCTGGAAGAAGAGGCACTAGCACCAGCAGCTGTAATGCTACAGGGAGCTTCAAAATATAGGTGCCCGGGGAAATACCACAGCTGCGGCTGCCTTCCTCCCCTCAAGACATATCAGTAGCAGGTGGTAATGGGGTTCTGGTAGTGGCAGTTGTTTGGGGGGATGGCATGCCCATCAATGTGTGCCTCTGCCCCACCCATCTGGACCTGGCAACCTAGACATCTGCCAAAGATGCATTGTGGACCAGTTGGTACTGCGCACTACCCCCGCTGACAGCATGCTGACATGACAGCATGGTATGGGGATGTTAGAGGCAGGTTCAGCGACACCCACCTGCAGCAGACAAGACCAGTGTCATGATCCTATTTTCCGATCGCGTAACAACACATGCCCAGGTCTGCCTAATGGGTAACATGTCATCCCTAGGGACTGAAGTATCCATATGGTAGCTCTGTGGTTCAACACAGAAAGCCATTGTGTATGTGAGTGGAGGATCACAAGTTCAAGACTTAGCTGTCGATCTTGTATTGTATTTCCCTGTGGAAAAACTTTAGCACATCTCCAGCATGTGCAACCCCCAAAGCATCGGCCAGCAAGGATACAGACACCCATCAGCCACATGGACAGGTTCCACTATCCACGGCTGGATGGAAAGGAAGGCTGAGAGCATCAGCTCACTGAGTGGGCATTAACAACGTGCGTGAATGTTAGTGCATGCTGCTTCCTCCTGCACCATGAGCACACCTTAGCAATGCTTGAGCTGATATGGAAACCAAAGTGACAGGTAGGAATGCAACTCATTCCCACTTTTGCACAGCGTGGTGTGTGTGTCTGTCCCCAGAGTTCTGTGGCCTTCTGCATTGCACTGTGCCTCGCATTGCCTAGGTTGTTCCCAGCATTAGTCTGAAAATGGGAATGATGAGGAGCAGAGGATTGTGAGTATAACCTTAGAGCAGTTTGCCCAGGATGTGTCTGCATCGGAGGTAGGGTTAATGGCTGAGACTTCATAGTGCCCATCTGCCATGTGCATGGCCTGGGTGGTCACAGCAGTTCACACTGCAAGGGCACACACACTCTCACCATGGCACGAACTATTTATCCACATTGTGCTATATACAGTCCAGTTCCAGTGATGTGGGTACACTCCCTGTCCCGGGAGCCCAATCACTGTGCCAAAAGCTGGTTGGCCCAAGCCTGAATGTACATGGTCGCTCTCTGCACGTGTATTGGGTGCTGACCAGCCACAGTTGGTATGTGCATGGTTGAAACAGCTCTGTGGTGGCCAGCAGATGCAGTCTGACTGTGCTTACTGAGGTGGATTGGTAGTCCTGGATGATTGGGACAGCAGCTGTTCCTGGCCTGCTCACTGTGGTCATGGCAGGACTAGCAGTAGCCCCAGGCAAGCCTAGAAGCCCCAATTACATTTGACAGCCATGGCATCAGCTGCTGCAACACTGGTCACTAACATGTACTGTTCTAAGATGGTCCCTATCCAACAGGGACAGGGCCCAGATGTGACAGGCACCTAAGGCATGCTGCAATTGGGTAGGAAACAATCTCTGTCACACACTGGCAGCAATGTGGACCTGTAGCACAGCCAGTAGAGACCATCTTTAGCAGTGCAAGCTCTGGAGACCAGGTGCTGGGTACCTATCCTCATCCTCAGGGTTACCTCTGAAACTGCTCAGTAGCACGGTTTGTAGCTGTTCTGTGCTTGTATCACATACTGTCAGTGCATCTTACTGAGCTGAGGTGATGGATCAGTGCATTCACAATTTGGTGATCATTTGCAGACTGCTGTTCTACATGTGCAGTGCATCATGGGTACTGGAGGAACTAATCTATATGGCCAAACTCAGCAGACATTTTAGGCGGTTATCTGCAGTCTCTTTGAATCCAACCATTGCTGTGCAGAGAGGACTAGAGGTGTAGCCTACTAGTTAGGGCAATGTCTCTAGGAGCAGGTGACAGGGGTTGATTCTCACTTGTTCTTTTTGTGACTGTGTGCTACTCAGTTCATTTTCATGCCTGCAACAGTCTGGGCTCTGCTGTGACTGGCAGACACACATCCTTAGAATTTGTTATGTGTTCTGGCCACAATTTGGGTCAGCAAACAAACTATTCAACATCATGCCCTTCCGAGAGCATGGCTTTATTGGTTCTGCTGCAGCCCATTGCAGAGGATCAAACATGTTCACCCTGTAGATGTCTGGCAACTGCTTGGAGGTGTGGTGTAATGGTCATGGCACTGGCTTGAGACCCAGGATTCGAGGCCACTAGCACTCTTTTTGCAACAATGTGGAATGCTTTACTTTAGTGTTTTATGTATGCCACAACCTTCATGGATTACCCACACTTCCTTCTGACCTTGGGCAAGTCACCTAACCCTCCATTGTCTCAGCTGACTGCAGGTTCTTACAGTCCCTGTTTTTCATCAGACATTACCTCGTTTTCGGTACAATGTAACCTGATGTGACCGCACTGATGCAGCGGTGTACTAACATGCAGTTACATGCATACAGCTGTAACCTACTTGTGCAACAAGAGTCAGGTATGACATCATGACTGTGACTGTATAGCTTTGGCTCCATAACATCTCTGCATTACATACAGACACATCCTACTCCTTGGATAACCACCTGCAGGTATCAAATCATGGCCACACGTGCCCCTTTTGCTCATTTTAAGCAACTCCTGTCCAGTTGCATGTACTTTTGTCTCAGTTGTATGGCGGTTGAGTGGATGGGACAGGTGCGAGACCCAAATGTCTTATATCAGGCCTTACACATGGCACTGAGACACCTTTTCCCCACACAGTACAAATGCATTGGGCATGGCATCTCGGGTACATCGGTGCTGCCAGCCCATGCCACACTCTTCTCTGCCACCATCCTTCCTGCAGCACATAAATCAGCCTCTGGCTGCTATGTGCAGTCATGTCTTCTCGTGCAAGCTGCTTCACTCATGCTTCTCCTGTGCCTGATCTTCAAGTTACCACTCCTGCTCCATCCTCCTTTCAAAGCACACATCATGCCACTTCTGACTCCGCTGCGGCACGTCTTCCCCATCCTTTTACACGCACTGACATTACAACATTTTACGTGGGCACCCCAAGTGCATAGGTAAAGCTGCCTCCCACATGCTCATCACACTTGCTGGCTGGCATGCTGGATGCCCATGGATCTGTCAGGCCCTTCATCTCCCACCTGTCCTTCCATTCATCACCTTTACATTGGCTTTTGCTGGGGCTCCCTTATCCAGCAATAAAGTGACAGCCGTTTTCGGGCATTAAGGTGCACACTTGACACCTTAACGCCCAATGTCCTGTATATCCCATTGCACCCTTAATGCCGGTATGCCTCCTACCCGCCCAGAGTCTTTTTCGCATGTAACCCCCCTTAATGCTGCCATTAACGCCTGTTACCTTAACTCCCCTTAGTAAACATACCCCTTAGTTTCCCTTACTCTCACAAAGGTTTTGGCTAGTGCCTATGTTTTCTAAATATTTTCCCACTACTTTGTGGAACCATAGGTTCTTTGGTCTTTCTTTGCTCCTTGGAGGTTGGGTCTTCCATGCCACACAACTCCAAAGCCTAAGGCTCCTCTATACAGCTAGGATGCAACAGCTGATCCTGTATATAAGTAAATAGTAAAATAGTGGACCTATAAAGCTCCACTAAGCTTACTCAAAATTTGTTTTGTAAGATATGTTTTCTGTAAATAGTTTAACTACTGTTCCATGTACAAGTTTTTCACGTTGTTAATTGTAAACCGCCCCTGATCTCTGGAAGGGGCGGTATAGAAGAACTAAATAAATACATAAATAAAATAAATTATTGAATAATGGGTTTTGCTAATAATCAAATGCCAGGAAGGTTTCTTTGAGAGCTGTTAAGCAGTATTCAAGTGGTCCAAATACAGTTTATCATGGCTGTTAAAAAATCCAGTTGGATTTAGCTCACACCTTTCTGAGAAGTTCAAGGCTTATAATCTAAGGGTCCGACACAGAAACATTGTGCTATGTTCTATCACAGCATTTTGCTGGCAGTTTTTCCCATGATAGTCTTGCTCTCCAATGCAGAAAGTAAGCTAGCATGGGAAAATCGCCAACAAAACCACTGCACTAAAATATAGTGTAGTGGGCATGCTAATTGCATTCAAAACGATAAAAGTTTAATCGCGCTCGATGTAAAAAAATACTGTGATAAAAACTTAATGCAGTGGGTTTTTTAAACTTTTATTTCAATACTGGATCTTTATGCCTGTTTCAAGCAGATGTAAAGATCCAAAATGAGCCAGAGACTCCGTGAACAAATCCCTCCTTCAATTGTGATTGCCTCTGAAAAGAGGAAATAAATGCCCTGATGACCTAGTGGTAGCTAGCCTCCACCCCCACCCCAAACAATAAAATCCTCTGGTGGCCTAATGGCTCATAGCCCCCACCCTCTCAAAACAATCATATACCCTGATTACCTAGTGCCCCTAGCCCCCATACCCTTACCCTCTCAGTAAGTTGTAATCCATCCCTCCGGTACCTGAAAGGTTTGAGGGTGGGAATGATGCCCATATGATTCTGCCCCCGTACTTCCATAATGAAAAATGGCAGCACTCTGCTCCACACGGTGAGTCCTGCGATACACCAGATCAGGTCAGACTGGCATATAAAGCAAAAATTCCTTATATGGCAGAGTGATCCCCCTCCCCCCCTGGGTTGCATATTGGGATGCACAACATGGGGTCAAATGTTCCAAGATGGATCCCAGAGGGTCATTTTGTCATTTAAGGTCATTTTTGCCTTACTTGGCAGTCTAATCTTGCCTGGTGCATCCCAGGATGCATTGTGAAAGGCCGAGTGCCACCATTTATCAAGATGGTGGTGCAGGGACAAGACCATGTAGGCATTACTCTCACCCTTGGAGAGGCTGCAGTTGGGGGGGGGGGGACATCATTAGGTGACAGACTTAATGCAGACCTCTATGCACATGTGTCTGACTTGCTCCCCTTGTTTAATGCCAACTTTTTGTGCACAGCTGATTTACATTCTGTTTGCTTACAGTATCACTGCACAAAAAGTCGGCATTAAAGTCACATTAGGAAACCATGAGCTAGAGCTTTAGGGTCCAGGATTCGAAAGACATTTAATGGTTTACAGCCCTGTAAACCATATAAATGCCTTAGATGGGAATATTCAATAGCACTTACACGGTTAGTGCCATTGAATATTCCCATCTATGTCCCCTATGCACCCCGATGCTATCCAGTTAGCATTGGGGCGTGTTGGGGGCATTCCAGGGTGGAGCAGAGGCAGGGAGTCCCTGTAGCTGGGTAGCGGCGATATTGGTCTGCTATCCGGTAAGCCATCCATGGCTAAAACTAGGTAGCTTTTGGCTCGCCTAGTTCTAGCCATGGATGGCTAACCAGATAGCATTTGTGATAAGGAAGCTTATCAGAGCCTAGAGAATACTGACAAAGGAAGGGAATTTACCCTAATCAAGGGACCTGTTTTGTCAGGGCAGAGGAATAAAACTGCATGTTTTATTTATTATTTATTTTTATTTTATTACAGTTTCTTATATACCACGCTATTTAGAATCAGCGCGGTTTACATCATAACATAACGACCATAACGACAAGCTGTCAGGTTTTACATTGAACAGGAGTACAAACTTGGATAACAGGGTTAACTATATACATAAGCTATTTACACTGTAGATAATACATGTAAGGACCATTCTAGATTGGGTCATTTCTTGGGAGGGATATTTAGGTTCAATTGCTGTCTGGGAAGTATTGGAGGAAAAGGTTTTCCTAAAAGACATGTTATTCCAGGCTGCAATGACCAGCAGAAAGCCCCTAGTGGAGATGAGGAGAAGGAGCATAAGCCCAGATTGAGAAACCCTTACGTCACTCCTAATTACTCAGCTGCCAGGAGGGAGTGTGCCCACCAACACCTGGGGAGTGCAAGGGAGGGTTGGAAACTGGGAACTTTAAAACTAGAACAGAATCTTCAGAGAGGCAGAGGAGAGAGAGAGGGAAGGAGGAGGCAAGAGGAGCTCAGAGAGACTCATGTTCTTGGAGAGATTCCTGTGAGAAGCCAGCTTCAAGGAATTGGAGAACTCCAGAGGTTTGGAGAACTTCAGCCAGGAACCCTAAAGCAGCAGCCGGTAAGAGGACAGAAGCAGCTGCAGGGAGAAGGAACACAAATACATTTTGGAAGAGGTATGGAGCAGATGCCCTGAGGTCCAGGAATACAGACTGGAGGACAGGTCACAAAAGCTCAAGTGCATACTGGCCAGAGTATCTAAGAGGACAGCCTAATGCCAGCTTTAACTCAGGTATGAACTTTGGAAGTTTGTCTAACCTAGAGCAATGCAAGCTACTTAGAAACAGTTTCTGTCCTAATAGAGGTCAGTCTGTAGAACCCTCTGAGCCAGATCCTGATATAGAGCCCATGCAGATAGAACAAGATATAATTGGTGAGGAAGACGATTCTTTCATGGACTGTTCTTTATGCAAAGTGACTAGCACAGAGAAATCCTGAAAGTGGGATCAAACATAAAAAGGAAACGTTCTAGTAACTGGCACACCAGAAAGTTTGTGCAGAGCAGGAGAAAAGCTGTTGATTGAAGCTTGTTACCCAGCTGTTATCAAAGCAGAGCACAGCTCAGGCTGTCCACACGTTGGATATAAAAAAAGTTCTTTGAATGTGAAAAGCTGTTTTTGTACAGAAGCTTTTATTGCTGAGCAGGTTTGTCAGCAGTGGTTGAAAGAAGGACTTTCTGTTGTTTGATGGACTTTACAAGTTACATGCCTAAGCTTTCAGTTGTATTATTATTTTGAATATAAATCCTGGAGAAGATATCCAAAGGTGTTACCAAGTGAATCTGTGTGCAATTTGATTTACCTCATAAATAAAATTCTGTCAATGCCTTATCACTCGAGCCAACTACCTTAGTCTTCATTTACCTCAAAGGCAATCACCACATGACTGGACTACCAATACCATAATCCTTTGCAAAATATTCAGTCTGGAACATTGCCAAAGTGGTGAATCCTATATATCAAGCACGTCCCTCCATGCATATGTAAGGGGCTATGGGCGTGACACATTCCAATATTGCCGTTACCTGGTTAGGCTCTGCGGATAAATCCCCTCGGCACCTAACCCGGATATACAATGCCATCAACATGGCATTGTATATCCAGATTTAGAGGTCAGCGGGCAAGGCTATGCGCCAATGCGGCACATAGCCCACACAACTGAATATCGGGCCCTTAGTGCTGAATGCTAGCGCAGTTTATATCTGAGGCAATGGAGGGTTAAGTGACCTTCTCATAATCACAAAAAGCAGCAATGGGATTCAATCCTGGCTTCCCTGGTTCTCAGCCTACTGCACTAACCATTAGGTTGGTCTTCTTCTTATATAAGTAGCCTCTACATTTGTTTCCTTAGCATCCCTTACTGAGCCCCAAGACCCTTTACTCATGCCCTCAAGCCTGCTTGGTGATGGTGAGGGAGGGGGTTGTATTATGTATTACACCCACTATGATATTTTTTTTTTCCTTTTTGGCTTCATAGCTCCAATTCTTTCCCATAGAAGGAAAAATGTGGCATTATTTTTTTCTGTTTTCCAAAACAATGGGAGTTAGGCCTTGCTACCTCATTCCTTTTTCTCTTTCAGATTGGTTTTGCACTGAATATGAAACAAGGGTCATGAATGAAATCAGAAAAGTTCCCATATGAAGCTGGTTCTTTCCTCTATCAAGGATCATTGACGTGAAGGATCTTTTGAAAGGTAGCTTGGCCAGATCCTTCACGTCATACATGTAAAACAAGTGTTGAAATATGTTTTGAAAAGAGGAAAGGAACAGCTCAAAAAAGAGGAACTTTTCACTATCCACATCGCCCCCCCCCACTCCATCACTAATACTCCATGCTGATATTCACACAGACAAGTATATACTACCTGTGCCAGCACTGAACAGATGCACCCACACAGACAATTCATACACAATAATCTGACTCTCATTCTTATACCATATACAACATAGGAAAGAGTACAAGCCAAGCCAAAGAACATTATTCTCTTCTTTAATAAGGCTATGCCTTCCCTTCCATAAGAATCAACACACACAAATGCATGCTGGTCCTTCTGAGAGGCCACTACATGGTTTGTGTTGTCAGGGGAGAAAAGAAGAAAAAATTAAGAAACATGCAAGGGAGAAACTGATATATAAGCAGTAGTGGATTAAGAATTGCTAGATAGAATAGACCAAGACATTGGAAAGCAGATTGGGGGGATTATAAGATGCCCTGTTTTTTGCCTTCACGTCTTGTGAGCAGAAACCACACTACCATACTGCTGGTCATGCAGCTGCATGTATCACCACCTCTTGAGATGGCATTAAGTGTGGCTGCACATAGTAACATAGTGTATGACGGAAGATAAAGACCAGTATGATCCATCTAGTCTGTCCAGCAAGGCGGCAAGAGCAGGTGCACCTGCCTCTCCATGCAGATCACCCCTCCGTATGCCTTTGTTTAGGGGTGTACCAACCGCTCCATGTAGATCACACTTATTTATTGAAATAGTTATGTTTATTTTGATTTTATCCTATTGCTACAAAGGGATCCACAGTGTCTGTCCCATGCCATTTTGAATTCTGTCATTGTCTTTGCCCCCACTACTTCCATCGGGAGGGCATTCCAAGCATCTACCACCCTTTCAGTGAAAAAATATTTCCTGACATTGCCTCTCAGTTTACCCCCTTGCAGCTTCCCCGTCTTTGGAAGCCCTCTAGTTTTACAGTTTCCCCATCTTTGGAAGAGGTTTGTTTGTTCATTAATACTCTAAGTTTTTAAAGGTCTAAATCATATCTCCCCCGTCCCTCCTCTCCTCCAGAGTATACATATTTAGGTCATAAGTCTTCTGATGTAGACTTCAAATCATTTTGGTTGCCTTCCTCTGAACCCTTTCCAGTCTTTTTGTATCCTTTGCTAGATACAATCTCCAAAATTGAACACAATACTCCAAGTGAGGCCTCACCAGCGACTTGTACAGTGGCATTAGTACCTCTTCCTTTCTGCTGGTTATTCCTCTTTGTATGCAACCCAACATCCTTCTGGCTTTTGCTACCACCTTGTCACACTTATTTATTTATTTTGATACTTTTCTATACCACCCCTTCCAGAGATCAGGGGCGGTTTACAGAGAATAGCACATCAAAAACCATTACATTCCATATTGTAACACAGGAACTATATACAATAAACAATTAAAAATAGAAACTATTTACAATCTTATAGCTTATCTAATCGGTATTCAGGTTTTATTGCAGCACATCCATTGCTGTGTGGTGAAATGGCTTTATGAAGGAAGTGTGATGTTGTGACTGCGATTGTGTGAACAGAATCCTAGGTAGGGTGGTCGGATTGTGTTTGAGGGGTTTGGTTAGTTGTATGATCTTGAGTGTAAAAATGCTGGATGAACAAGTACGTTTTTAATTCCTTTCGGAATGCTTGGAGGTCCTTGATCTCTCTTAAATTTACTGGGAGATTATTCCATTGAACAGGTGCAATGTAAGAAAAAGCACTGTTGCTTGTTATCTGTTTTGTTTTTCGTATTGAGTCAGGGACTAAAATAGTATTGAGATTCGTCCTCCTTCTCATTCTATTCTCAGGTAGGGCTAGAATCAATGTTGAAAGGTGAGATGGGGCAACTTTATTGATTGGTTTGAAGGTAGTCACTAAGGATTTATACTGAATCCTACTGGCAATTGGGAGCCAGTGAAGGGAGTATAATATAGGCGAGATGTGGTCAGATAGCCTGGCTTTAAAGATTATTTATTTATAAAGATATTATATTATAAAGATAATTCGAGCAGTGACATTTTGGGCCATTTGGAGTATGTTCATATTTTTCTTGGTTGTGCCTAGCAAAATACCATTGCAATAGTCTAGGTGTGGTATGATTAGGGCTTGGACAATGGTTCTAAAATCATCTCCATCTATCAGTGATCTAAATTGCTGATAGACAGTCATGAGAGCTAGCATGCAGTAATAGCCTATGTGGTATCTGTCACCAGCTGCCATGCCCACTTTGTGCCCTGAATCTGGTACAATCCCACCCAAAACCACGCGAAGCACTTAGCATGGGTTCTTTACGATGGTGGTGTTCTTACCAGTGGTAACTATTCCTACCACACTTTAGTAAACATGCCCCTAAATATAATAAAACCTATAGAAAAATCAAGTAAATAAAGAAGTATGGACAATATTCATGGTTAATATATACAACATGTTTGTATTCGTAAAGTAGAGTAGATATAAATATTTACAATTCTATAGTGTTAGCATTTTGACTTTTGTAGCTAGTTATATTTTACCTAGAGCTAAATATTTACAGAATGACTATATCTGAACAGCCAAAGCCAACTCTCTAATCCTTTTTAACCCTCTGTAAATTATTGGGCACCTTCAAATTTCTATACTTTCTCTCCTAGAAACAAGGGTGCCCATTTCAACTCCTCAGCCAGTAATATTTTTCATTTCATTTATTTGTTTATTGCTTGATTATCATTATACAATAAATAAGCATCTGATTAAAAGAATAAAGTACATTAAAACATATACCAAACTCCACACTGATATCATATGTTGACAAAAGGTCTGGGTTGGTCTGAAAACTCCTACTGGTACATACTGTACATGAACTGACATCCTACCTAAGGTCAGCAGAATTTACAAGCCAGTTTTAAGGCAAAGGTATGCAATGCTAGGGTACTGCCAGTGATCCACCTTTATGGACAAGATAGCTATCCAATAAGGATGGAGAATAAAGAATGTCAATATGGGAAAATCTAATTCCAAGGCAAGTAGCATACAGGTATAGAAGGTATAGTTCTACATTTATTTTAGTTTGATAAGGTAGTAACACTTTTTTTTCTCACTGTAAAAAGTGCTTTTGTAAATTAACAACTGCTAGCTTTTCTCATTGTTTCCTATGGAGCCCAGATGAATAAGCGTTTGAGGGACTACAAAAATGAGACAATCTGTTGAATGAGTTTTTGGCAAGTGTTTTTTTTATTTCATGCTTTTCTAAACACTGAAGTCAAAATCTGGGCTAGCTTGTAGGAGAACAACCCCTTGCCTAACTGGAAAGGAATAATGATATTCACACATATTTAAAAGAAGCAGATAATACTGTCTGCATCTTGAAGGTCACCAGTCCCTAAATGCCTCATTATAAGCTTGTTTACAACCCTGGGCAGTGCGATTCCACTCTCCAGTAGCATAAAGATACAGTATGAGCCTGATCCTTCCAAACAGCTGTTTACCACAACCTCCTTTTCTAACCTCAGATGGAGCGTATTGAGCTCTTAGGGACATGTCTACTAAGCTGGGCCAATGGTTATCATGGGCTATTTATAACTAGGTCCCATTGAATAACTTGGGATCTAGTTACAAATAGTCTGTGCTGTCCTTAGTAATGAAGGATGTAAAAAGGAATTATGATAATGCTTATGGACCAGTATATCTGCACATAGAACTTGAATATGACATGTGTGTATATTTAATAATACTGGCATATAACATATGCTATAATGGAGTCAGTCATTCTTGTTCATCTGATCCTTTTTCTACCCATTTCTGGGTGTCAAAGTTAGAAATTTGCTTTCTAATAGTTGCAATTTTATATTGCCTACAGCTAGAAATATTTATTTTTATTTTACAGAATTCTACGCTGACAATTGAAGAATTTCATTCCAAACTGCAAGAAGCTACTAACTTCCCACTGCGACCTTTTGTCATCCCATTTTTGAAGGTATTGCACAGTTCACTGATCTGGAAACTATTTCAAACCATATTGTTGCTAGGTCACAGATGTGTGTTACAATTTTGCTTTTTGAAAAGAGAATGGGAGAAATGAATCCTAAATTTAAGGCACTTTAACATAGTTTAATGAATACGGCCTCTTTCAGAGCAAATGTTTTTCCTTTTGACCATTTCTGTATTAGTTTGCACACCTGAATATTATCCATAGCAGAAAGTTGTATAAATATAGTTCTCGGTAAAATTTGTCTCTGTAGCTAGATTTTCTCAGCTCTGAAGTGTTTACTTTAGAACAGGAAGCAGCAGTGTGACTGTATTCTTTATAGAATGTCATCACAAAGGAGAGACAATTAGGGGATCTTCTGATGTGCAGGGAAGGTTTGCTGAGACTTATCCTGCTGTCTTGGAATACAGTGGAATATGTGCATAAATACATAGCTTGATATTCAAGGGCAATTAACCAGATGGCAGGAGCCACTGTCCTGATAAGCACCCTATTTCTAGATTTTCAGTGGCACAATATAAATAGTGCCGCTGAAAATCATTACAGACTGCTCTGGCACTAGATGAGACGGAAAGAGGGCAAAGTGTGGGTGTTCTATTTATTTATTTACATTCTCTTATATACCGTGCTATTCTGCATCAGTGCAGTTTACATTGAACAAACTGAAATTACATTAAACAGGGTATTATAACTTGGAGATAACTATTTTACAGGGAACATGGGCTATGGAGGGTTAAGTGGCTTGCCCAAGACCACAAGGAGCACCTGTGGGACTAGAAACCCCAGTCCTTCCGGCCCAAGGTTGCTGTCCTCTAGTGGGATTTGAACCCCCAACCTTCCGGCCTGAAGTACCTTGCCCCAACCACTAGGCTACTCCTCCACTCCACTTCTGCCTAGTTATCTCTATAGTCTGCTGTCTAGATAAATTTAGGTAAGGTGAATGTCTGACCTAGAGTTATCCAGATAGTGGGCTGAATATTGCTATGGTCGATATTTATTTGTTCATATTTAGCTCATGCCTTTCCAGTAGTAACTGAAAGCGAGTTACATTCCTGTACAGTAGATATTTCCCTATCCCTGGAGGGTTTACAATCTATGGGGCATATTTACTAAAGTAGTAGTGTGGGACAAACATGCACTTAGTGCATGTTTATACTGCAGCAGAGGCACAGATGTTGCGGTAAATGCAGGGTGTGTGGCTGCGGTAGGGAAGTAATGGTGCAGTAGCAGCAATCATGCATCAAATGTACATGTGCTTACCTGCCGCACTTGTGTGCTAACACCAATGTGTATCCTTCCCCAGACAGGAGTATATCACTAGGCATATCACTGTGCAGGATGAGAGAGGACACATCCAGGTAGCTGCAACATGCCATGGAACCAGAGGTGCATGACAGTAGATAGGCTGTAAATAGGACCCTGGGCATAATTGCAGTACAAGAATGCGCCAATGCAAACCGAGCCCATGCCATGCAATGTCTAAGAGAGGTGCAAGAGCAATGCAATGGGTGGTTTTGGCTATGCTTATACCTAGGGATGGCCCAAGGGTTTCTGCCACCCTAGGCAGAAGCCTTGGCTGTGCCGCCCCCCTCCCCTGAGCTGCGCTGCCGCTTCTGATTCTGGTGGGGGGGGGAGCTCAGTGGCAGGCCATGTACTTTGGCACACATGGCCTACTGCTTCTGACTCCCCTCCAAAACAACTTTGGGGGGAAAGAAGTGTCATGCTATGCACACCGAAGCACATAGACTGCCGCTCCAGCCTCTGAAATCAGCAGCAGCGGAGCTCATGGCAAGGCTGTCAGCACAGGGTTGAGTGGGCAGCAGGCCATGTGAGCCAAAGCACATAGCCTGCTGCCCTCAGAGATCTTCTGCTTAGGTGGCTGTTTAGCCCACCTACTGGATGGGCTGGCCCTGCTTATGCCCAGTTTCCTTTTGGGTCTGTAGAAGGAGTTATTTCCATTGTTATTAAGAGAAGGAAAGAGGTGGGTGGGGTTGAGAGGAGGTGTAGAAAGAGGGTGCGTTTTGGAGGTGTAGGATTTTTAGTTTTACGGGAGTCCCATTAGTTTATGGTATAGAGGTGATAATGGGGAAAGGAATAGAACGGCTTGCTCCAGAAGGAGGGATGGGGCGGGGGGGCATTTTATTTATTTATTTTTTACTAGATTTAACTAGGCTTACATACCACTTTTCTTCCAGTCAAAGTGGTATACATTCAGGTACTGTACTGTATATATATTTTTCCCTTGTCCCCGAAGGGCTCACAATCTATGTTTTTATACCTGAGGCAACGGCGGGTTAAGTGGCTTGCACCATGCTGTTGGCATGGGTTGGGGGAGGTGCACAGTTTGTTAAGAACATAACATATGCCATACTGGGTCAGAACAAGGTCCATCAAGCCCAGTATCCTGTTTCCAACAGTGGCCAATCTAGGTCATACGTACCTAGCAGTTTCCCCAAAAGACACAGGTTCCACAATGCTTCTACTGAGTCAAGCATTGATATCCTGGGTCCCTTTTTAATAGTGGTTTATGGATCCTTCCACCAGGAACTTGTCCAAACCTTTTTTAAACCCAGCTACACTAATAGCCTTTAGTACATCCTCCGGTAACAAATTCCAGAGTTTGATTACATGTTGAGTGAAAAAATATTTTCTTTTATTAGTCTTAAATAGTTTACTCTGTAGCTTCATTGCATGTCCCCTAGTCTTTCTATATTCTGATAATGTAATCAATTGATCTACGTTTACCTGTTCCACTCCGTTCATTAATTTATAGACTTCTATCATATCTTCCCTCAGCCGTCTCTTTTCCAGGTTAAAGAGCCCTAACCTTTTTAGCCTTTCTTCATAGGGGTATCCTTCCATCCCCTTTACCGTTATTGTTAGGGAGTGGGTGGCTCTGTTGAATGCTCGATTTAGTCAGAATAAAGCAGCGTGTGTATGTTTTGAGTGTGTATGTTTTAGAAAGAGTGTGGGGTATAATGTGTATTACAGAGAACTGGTTGAAAGTGAGTGATTTAGTGGTAAAGAAGCAATTATGTCCTTTGGGTTATTGTTGGATAGGGGTTTGTAGGGAGGTTAAGGCAGGTGGGGGGGTGGGGTTGCTTTATAAGTCTAATTTAGGTTTGTTGAGTTCCGTTATGCAGGGCCAGTGCAAGGATTGGAGGTGCCCTAGGTGGGCCCTCCATCCTGCCATGCCAGCTGCCCCTCCCCCCCCCCCTTGCCCATTGCTGCCACAGGGCTGACAACAGTAGCAATTGGCCCTGAATCCGCAATGCAGCACTTACCCTCTCTCTCCGGGGCTATGTTGTGGTATCATTCTATTCAATCTACTGCTTTGGCGCCCCCTCTGCCACAGATTTCCAGTTTATACAAAACCGGAAGTCTGGGATTAACACAGCAGATAGAATAGAATGAACTGGCACAGTCCCGGAGACAGAAGGTAAGTACTGTGCTGTGGTTTCAGGGGTAATTGCCACTGCTGTTGGCCCTGGAGAGGAGTGCCAGTGGCAGCAGTGGGCACGGGTGCGTCCCCAGAGGGCCATTGCTCTAGGCGACCCCTAGTTCACCTAATGGTAGTGCCAGCCCTGCCAGTATGAGTTATAAAGAGGGCCGAGCACTTGTTGATTCAGTGGGGGTATAGTGGGTTGCTATTTTATTGGGCACCGGTCACTTCTTCATTATTGGTGGAGGAATTATAATTGTTGATAGGAGAGATTCTTTTGGAATTTGACTTTTTCTTGATGGTGGGTGATTTCAGTGTACTTTATGAAAATATGGTTTTGGCAGTGGATCAATTCTTTGTGTGGGGCATGCAAGACTTAGATTTTGAGCAATGTCTTAAGATGCCAACTCATAAGGGTGGACATTGTTTGGACCTGATAATTGTGTACTCTGTATGTGAACAGAGGGTTGGCCAGGTAGGCCCATTTCAGGCTTGGTCAGTGCCTTGGACAGATCACTGTATAATTGATTTTGCTTTGCTTTCATTTGTTGTACTCTCTCTTAACGGATTTGTGAAGCATACTGTGAGATGAGGTTTGCAGGTGACAGGGGAGACGGTGGGGGCTGTCTTGGAAGGTTGGGTTGATTATGATCTGGCCCTGGAGGGTTTGGTGGATGGCTGGAATCAGTTAGCCCCTTATATAGAGGTTCTTGTGCCCTTGAATTGGGATAGGTGAGCTCCATCATATGCCAAGGAGTTACGTGGGATTAAGTTGGTATGTAGACATTTGGAAAGGATATGGCGGTGTACTCAGATGTCTGAGGATTGGATAATGTGGAAGGTGAAGGCAACTGTTTATAGAACAGAAATGAGAAGGGTTAGAGCAGAATATTTTGAAACAGATTCAGGGTGCGTTGAATCAAACACATGAATTATTTTAGTGATTAGGTTGTCTGTACGTTGGTTGAAAAGAGATTCTTCTGCCTTGCCCACTGAAGGCTTTGCCTTCCATTTTTAGAAGCCGTTAAGGCTCAAACCGTAGATGTCTCAGATTATTATTGAATGGAACGTGGAAGCTGTTTGGAGAACTGCTCAGCTGGCATTGGTAGAGTTGTTGGGGTACAGGATGGCCTCAGGATGTGTTTGGTCAACATTTTCAAAGGTAGTTCTAGACAGGGTGGAGGATATTGTTTGTAAGTTGCAACCTGTTGGATGTTTGTTAGATCCCTGCCCAGCTTCCTTGGTGAAGCTGGGGAGAGTGGGCGTTGCAAGTATGTTTGCTAGAATTGTGAATATGTCTTTGGAGCAGGGTATAGTACCTGCAGTTTTAAAGAGAACTGTAGTCACTCTGATGTTTAAGGGTTCTGGTGATGTTGCTTGCTATGATAGTTACCAGCCTGTATCAAATTTGTCATTTTCAGAGAAGGTAGTGGAAAAATGAGTGACTTTGCAACTATTGGATTATATGAGAAATAATGACATCTTGGATGCCCATCAGTTTGGATTTTGCCAATTTTTCAGTACTGAAAGGTTCATCAGGGCATTGTTGCAGGGCCATACCAAACTAGAATCGTGCCCGTCCCCTTCTTCCCCCCATACCTCTGTCTAGCCACTGGCTGCTCTTGCCCTGCTTCTGCCACCCTCTGATTTCTCCACGGCAGCGCCGGCAGCAGGGAAAGAGCAGAAAGCGGCTGGATGGAGGTGGGAGGGGAGGGTGCGCACCCGATGTGCACGTCGCCGGAACGTTAAGCAGATCTGTCCCTCCCTGCTCTGACGTCGTGTCAGAGGAGGGAAAGACAGATCTGCTTAAAGTGTCGTGAAAAGGCTTAGGGGGTGCATTTTGGCTGCCTGCTGTTGCCCTGCTGCCGTCACTTTTTCTTCTCTCCCTAAGCCTTTGTGCCCAGGGTTAGGTACGGTACTGCATTGTTGGATAATATCTATGAGGCATGTGATAAGGGTTGTTGGGTATTTTGCTTCAGTTGGATATCCCTGCTGCTTTTGATACAGTTAATTATATTTTATTGCTGCAGTGTTTCGAAGGAATAGGTTTGGGCAGAGGGGTGTTGAGGTGATTTGGATCCTTTTTGACCGAGAGGGAGTATGGAGTTAAGTTTAATCAATGATTGCCCACCCTTTGGTGTCAAAATAGTGGCATTCCTCACAGTTCTATTTTGTCCCTTTAATTGTTTAATATCTATATGTTGCTGATTTGTTGGAGGATGTATGCCAGGGGGTTGAGATTTTATGTATATACTGATGATGTGCAGGGGGTATTCAGTGTGAGGGAGCAACTTCAGTTGTTGATGGATTCTTTGCAGGCTGTGTTTGGATATATGTATTTTCATTAGAATTAGCAGAAGACTGCATTTTAGGGTTATCTAATGTGCGGGACATTGAGGTATTTGCAGAATGTGGCATAGTGATTCAATACTGTTTTCTGAGTTATGTTGTAGATTGGGTTCATGGTTAGATACTGGTTTGAATTTTCATGATCACATATCTAAACAGATAAAGCTTTGTTTATAGTATTGCGGATGCTCCTATCTTTGAGCCCATATCTTTTAAAAAGAAATTTGACTGCAGGGACACGGGCATTGATTTTGCTACGTCTGGATTATGGTAACTTCCTAGTGCTGAGACTTCCTGATATGGAGATTATATGGTTACAGCAAAATATAGCTGAAAAACTTGTCAAGGGTTTACGGAAGTATGATCATGTTACCCCTGTCCTGTTTGGGATGCTGTTCAAAATGTTATAAACCGAGCTGCACCTTGCGGTCCCAGTGAAGAGAGTTACTGGGTGTTCCCGGGGCAGGGGATATTCAGCAGGAGCGATCTTGTACATGTGCTTTTTAGGTCTGTGGAATGCCCTCCCAGACCAATTGTGTAGGAATATGGATTTTAACATTTTTAAAAGTAAATTGAAGATTCATTTATTAATGGTGACATTTGGGAGGGGAATGAGGAGTATGATTCTTTATTTTGTACTCTACTGTATGTTATCTTTTATTTTTGTACACAACTGAGAGCATTGTTGGATATCTGATATATACTGTAAGTATAAATAAATAAACAAATTAGTGTAAGTGACCAGTGAGGGGTAGGGAAGATTGACTGGGGAATAATTGTACCCTGCTGCTCAGAGCAGAAATATGGGTTAGAGTACAAGGGGGTTGGACATGCACATCAGTGAAACAAATCCATGCATAGGGACAGTGCTGTGCCTGTAGGCGTTCAGGCACAAGTGCTACATCCTTATGAAAAGGGAGCCACATTTGAGTGATGGCGGGCTATCAGCAGTGCCCAGAATGTGGGCATTGGAGAATGAAACATTCTCACCCAGAGACATCCTAGATGCCTTACAACCTAGAGTGGAATAGATTGGTGGCAAGATCACTGGTGTGTAGGGGGGAGGGGGTGGAACCCTTCCCTGTAATGCCCCTCATATGCCTGACACTGAACCTTTGCTAGGGAGGAGTGTGAATTCCCACATATGGGTGAAGGAGAGGCCCAATGGCCAAGTATGCAGATTTGCTGGTCCAACACATATTGATATAGGGTGCATTGAGCATCAGATCTCTGTCATCCAACTCTCCTGCAAAAAGGAATTCTGATTATCCAGACATAGCCCCTCAGTCCAGCTGATAGGATACTCTCCTCACAAACTACTGGTGCACCAGGAGGGAGATACCCACACCTCTGGCAAAACCACTGCCTGGTGGTAGGAAGCTATCCATAGACGTCACTCATGCTGCTAACATGGATAGAGTGGAGGTCAAGACTGTACATCCCTAGAGCCAAAGGAAGACTGGACACCTCATAGAAATCAATTATATATATATATATATATATATATATAAAGAGCTACTATCATAGATTTTCAGGCCTAATTAACATCATCATCAGATCCAAATAAACAAAGTGCTGAAATATGAAGATAAACATCCAGAATCTGTCTCCATCATTAAACCTACTGAAGAATAATAGACTTGACCCATCCAAGGTTGAATCCTTCAGGCCTATCTCGAGCATCCCACAGCTTGCAAAGATCATTGAGAAGGCTGCCCAACAACAAATCCAACATCATATCGACACTGAAGCACCACTAGATCCATCTCAACATGGCTTCAGGGAAGCACATGGAGTCGACACAGTCCTTACAACCCTATTCAATGTTCTGGTAACAGGAATAAATAACATACAACAGGGATTCGTCCTCATCTTCCTGGACATCTCCGCCGCGTTCGACTCTGTGAATCATAACATACTCCTACAACGCTTGGAAGATAAGGGGATTCAAAGCACAGCACTCAAATGGTGTAAATCCTACCTATCTAACAGGTGGCAACAAGTAAAAACAGACCACGCATCCTCAGAACCATTCATACAATCACAGGGAGTACCCCAAGGATCGTCCTTATCGGCACTAATGTTTAATATCTACATGCAGCCGATATGTGACTTGATCAGATCCTTTAATGTACAATGTCTTGCCTACGCAGATGACATCCTCCTTTATTTGCCGTTCTCAATTGAACATCCAGTATTCTCCCCAATAATCAACTGTTTTGAAGCTGTAGCCGAATGGTTGCTATCACAAAACCTTAGGATTAACCACAACAAAACTGACGTTCTTTTTGTCACAAGGAACCGTAAGTTCATACCTCCTCCATCACTACTCGTCAACAACGTGGAGTTGAAAGCAAAATCTACAATCCGTTACCTTGGCATCACATTGGATCAACACCTGGACATGACAACACATGTCAAGAACATCACAAAAACTATATATTATAAGATCAAATTGTTACGTCACCTCCGCCCCCTACTAGATCCTACAGACTTCCGAACAACCTTCCAGGCATTAGTCCTCCCACACCTGGATTTTGCCAACATCATCCTCCATGGCCTCCCTAAATCAACTTTAAATCCGCTCCGCCTAGCCATGAATACAGCCGCCAGAGTCCTCTCCGGCTCATCAAGATCTGAACATATAACACCCATCATGAAAGAACTGCACTGGTTACCATTACATGCCAGAATCCAGTATAAGTCTTTAGTTCTTACTTTCAAGGCCCTAAATAACTACCCCCCTACGCCAATCAGCAAACTTATCCATGGCACCCTGGAAAACAGAAAAAGGAGAACTACATCATTGAACACCTTAATAGTCCCAAAAATAATAACGAAGTGCACTAAGGCCACCTCCAACAGGGCTTTCTCCTTATTTGCACCTCTAAACTGGAATGCACTACCGCACGAAATCCGTGCTATCAAAAACCTAATCCTATTCAGAAAAGCATTGAAATACCACTTATTCACAAAATGCTACCCAGAAGTCAACCTAGCCATTAACAATACTAGCACCTCAATACAACCAGAAAAGGGCTAGTTGGTCAATCTTCTCTCTAGTCCTATTAGTCAACCACATTGCAACATCTAAATCATGTTTTATATCACTGTATATATTATTTAAGTCAATCTGTACATAGTTCCCCCGGTTGTCCTATGTTGAATCTTCCTGTTCAATGTAAAACTCAATGTTACTTGTATGCATTGTAGTATGTTCTTGTTTCAATGTACACCGCACTGATTGAAATAGCGCGGTATAGAAGAATTGTTAAATAAATAAATAAATAAATAAATAAACTTGGACAAGCATTCAGAAGAGTAGAAGAGATGGATGAGATTCCACCAACACACATAAGGAAGGCAGCAATAGAATTTGTGAAACAAAAGAAAAAAACTCTTCAGGAATCAAATCAGTGGACAAGCAAAAACAACCGGCAAAAGCATAAATAAAATGGGAAATGCCAAGTGTTGCTCCATGAACCATTTGTTGACCAAGACTGGACACATGAATGGCTAAAGAGAGGTCAACTGAAACCTAAAGATGAGAGACTGATTAATACAGCCCAGGACAGTGGATTACAGATGAGATCGTTTACAGTGAGCATGGAGAAAATTGGTAAAACAGACATATGAAGATTCAGTAAGAAAGAACTAGAAACGATTACTCATCTGGTGATGGCAGAAAATTTCTATACAGAAAAGCACAATAAGGTGGCATTCCTCATCCACTGGAAACTTTGGG
This sequence comes from Ichthyophis bannanicus, assembly GCA_033557465.1. Lineage (NCBI taxonomy): Eukaryota > Metazoa > Chordata > Amphibia > Gymnophiona > Ichthyophiidae > Ichthyophis > Ichthyophis bannanicus. The sequence continues at coordinate 1,623,183,435 of CM066031.1, read as the reverse complement.
TTTAAAAAAGATTTGGACAAGTTCCTGGAGGGAAGGTTGATAAACCATTATTAAAAGGGACCCAGGATAACAATGCTTGACCCAATACAAGCATTGTGGAACCTTTGTCTTTTGGGGAAACTGCTAGGTATGTACGACCTAGATTGGCCACTGTTGGAAACAGGATACTGGGCTTGATGGACTTTGGTCTGACCCAGTATGGCATATCTTATGTTCTTATGTTGTAAACACTATAACATATTGCTGTATCAGAAAAATCATGACCCTAAAAGAACCATGGAGAACAAATAAGTTATGATCACTTGGGACATTCCCATTCTAATGGATGAGAAGCTGGGTGCAGAACAGCAGAGATAATAGAGGTGTTGGTTCTACAGTAAGTGATTATTCTGTGAATCATGTACAGAGAGAAAAGATCTTGCTTGAAATACCAAGAAATGCAGTCAAAGACCAAGAAAATGTGGCAGAAAGATACAGAAATATTTCCCATTGTATTGGGGGCCACAGGCCTGATTAAGAGGAATTTCCAATTGCACCTTGACAAGTTACCTACACGTTATATCTTATGAACTCCAGAAGGATACTCTCTTTGGAATGATACAAGTAATGGCAAGCATTAGCACTAAATTTGAGAGACTCTACATACCGTGGCTTAGAAATGTGGTTCATGACTCTCAGGGTATATGCAAAACTAACCTATTTGGGGATATTGCCCCTAAGAGCTCTGGTGGCATGCCATCGTACAACCCTGCCCACCACCTTAGAGAAGGACAGCCCCAATTAGTCCCCAGCTCAAGCACATCTGCTTTTAGTAAACTGAGGAACCCCCATCCGTGGTGAGCCCAGAAATACAAGGAACAGCTAATCAACTAAACAACATGCCAAGTTGGGGGGGGGGGGGGGTAGGAAAACTGACCAGGGAGAGCTTACCCTCCTTCAGTGGTTGAAATGCAAGCAAGTGCTCTGAATCAGTGGGCTGCAGACATGTCCTCCTATGAATGGCACCGGCATAGGTACTCTAGGGCAGGTATGCATCAATATATGGACACCCATGTAGGGAAGGTGGTGGATGAACAGCACAATTATGTGCCAGGCCTACAATATGCACTTAGTTTCAACATCTCAATTGCATGCCCCATCCCAAACTGTGTTCAGCGGTCTCCATCCATGATACGCGGCTCAGCTCAGGTTGTGTTTTCTTTTTTTTTTTTGTTAACATATCTTTATTCAGAAAAAGAAAAGATCATAAAATAAACATACGCAAGATGCGAAGTACATAATACATCTCTTCACAAGAATCTATACACATCTCATGATATTGTAGAGAACCAAATTAAAACCAGCATTGTAACATAACATACAAACAGAGGAAAAACATTTGAACAAACAAAAGCCATGACCAGTCCATAACCAGTATACAGCTCCGCCAGTAATGTAGAGACTCAATAGTAATGCTCTACTACCTTGATCCGACGTACCTATGTAATGTACCCCATTTCCTACTCAATTTTCCTGTCCAGGGGCATTTAATTGTATAGATTTCCTCGTAGCTCTGATGGAGGCACAATAAGTTCCACCATAGCTCAAAATGCACCCCATCCAAGTTCTTCCAGTGCATTAAAATGACTTTCAGAGCCAAGCTTATCATAAGATCCAGAAGCTGACTGTCAGGTTTAGACAGCTTGGGGCTAATCATCATGGATTTGAAAACAATGATTCGATATGTGAGCGGAGCCTGTATACCTAATATTCTTGACACCCGCTGCCAGACTCTCCTCCAAAACACTTGCAGCATAACATATTTATATAGTAAAAACATATACATATATGATGTTGACTGTACATAGTTTTCCCTGTTAATCCATGTTATATATTCCCATGTTCTATGTAAACTCAATGTTACTTGCATACATTGTTGTATATTTTGTTCAATGTACACCGCACTGATCTTAATAGCGCGGTATAGAAGAAATGTTAAATAAATAAATAAATAAAATAAATAAAAATCACAGTAGAAGAGCATGTGAGATAAAGTTCCAATAGCCGTGTTGCAGGACCAGCAGCGGTTACCCTCTTGCTTCGCCCATTTCATCTTTTGTTGTGGCGTGAGGTAAGCACGGTGTGCCAGGAAGTATAAAGATTGTGTTAATGATGCAGCTCTAGAAATTCTTACTTGAGAGTCCCAAAAGGAACTCCATTGCTCCGTGGAAAAGCAATCCCCTGTGTCATCCAGCCATTCCAATTGCACCTTCAAACACTCTTTCTCTCCTCTCGAGCGGAGCAGCGTGAGGTATTTTGATACGGCCCGCGTGCCCTCTTGGATCTCACGCATTTTTTGTAGCAGCGGCCATCCCGAGAGCATCAGAACTGGGGATACACCAGCTTTGCTCAAACAATGCCGAAGCTGACACCATTGGAATAAACAGGAAGATGGTAGCCCAAATTCAGTGCGCAGTTCTCCAAATGTCTTGAAAGCAGTCCCCATCAGCAATTGCCCAAGTGTCACAATGCCTCGATCTATCCACTTCTTCCATCTAAATGGTTTTCCTTCTATGCAAAACCGAGGGTTCATCCATAATGGCATTTCAGTTGAAAAATCGTCACCATCATCAATACATTTTTCTAGATTCCTACAGGCTGCTTGGGTTGCCCCTACAACCACATTCTGCAGCTTACCCGGTAATTGCGTCATCCCTATTATGATCCAGGTCCGAAAGGGGTCATTCAAAGCTTGCTCTACTTTCAGCCATCTAGGCCCATATTCTTCGTCTTCCATTGAGGTCCATTGTGTACCTTGTCGTAATAGAGAGGCTTGATGTATCCACTCAGCATCTGGGAAATGCACCCCTCCCCTGGCTTTAGGCAACTTAAGCTTCCAGGCAGCAATACGAGGGACTCTGTTGCCCCATAGAAATGATATAAGCATACCATTGATTTGCTTATAGAAACACGGAGGAAAGAACACAGGTATCATACTTAGGATGTAGCTGATCTTGGGGACCAGCACCATTTTAATGGTTTCTAGTCTCCCCCACCAAGTCAAATGCAGCGGGGTCCATTTATTAATACAGTCACGGACTACTGCTTTACAATTGGATATATTGTGGTGTATAGTCGCTTGTAGGGTGGAACCATATACCACACCTAGGTACTTTAAGGACGATGGTGCCACTTGGAAAGGATATTCGTGCAGCATTTTTTCGGATACATACGCATTCAGCGGGATCAGAGTGGTTTTTGAAAGATTTACTTTGTATCCTGAGATGGCCGAATAACTTTGCAGAACTTGCAAGACCGTTGGCAAGGTTTCTGGCTGGAGGAAAAGCAGGAGATCATCAGCGTATGCGGATAGCTTACATTGCCCATCGGCAAGTTCGACTCCACGGATATTCTCATGTTGCCGTATTGCCAGCGCAAGGAGCTCCAGAGCCAGATTAAAGAGAAGTGGAGACAAGGGGCATCCTTGTCTGGTTCCTCTTTGGAGTTCAAATGGATCCGATATCCCCGTGTTGGCTGCAATGCGTGCCGTTGGTTTGGCATACAATAACATTACTCTTTTAAGAAAGTTCTCTCTGATCCCAAACCAGCGCAAAGCTCGAAAGAGGAAGGACCATTCCAATCGATCAAATGCCTTCTCGGCATCTAGGGATAGCCCCACAAGAGGTTCCGACACCTTCTGCGCTGCGATTAAGACGTGGGCCAGTAGTCGTCCATTATCAGTAGTAGATCTGCCTTGCACGAAGCCACATTGATCTGCATGTATCAGGCAAGCAAGAAGCGGGTTCAGTCGATTGGCGAGCACCTTAGCATAGATTTTATAGTCAGCGTTTAAGAGAGATATGGGTCTATAATTTTCTATTTTCTGAGGGTCTCGTCCTGGTTTCGGGTGGATCACTACGGTGGCTTCTGCCAGCGCACCAACCTCAGGTTCGGCCATACAGAGCCCATTATAGTAAATCTGCAGCATCGGCGTTAACAAATGTTGAAATTTGTGATAAAATTCCAGTGGGAGACCGTCCGGTCCCGATGCCTTGCCTCTCGCCATCTGCCCAATTGCTCTATGTATCTCTGCCGCTGAGAAATCTCTTTCCAATTCCTGAGCCTGTTCTGTCTGGAGTTTAGGTCCAGTTATTTTGGATACAAAATCTGCAAAGGCCTCAGCACTACAGCCGACTTCTGTTTGGTATAGAGTCTCATAAAAATCTCTACAGTGCCGTAGGATTTGTTCATCTTGTATAAGGATATCTCCTCCTACATCCTGCAAGGCTGTGATCCGCGACAAGTTTTTTCGTGCTTTAAGCCAACTGGACAATAAGGGACCAGCTCAGTTGTTTTCGTGATAGTAAGTACTGCGCTGAGTATGCACCAAAGTGTGAGCTTCCTTATATAACATGTTATTATACCGGTATCTTAAACGTTGCAAATGAATCAAGATCATTGGGTCAGCTTTCTTAACCAAGAGCCGCTCCCCAGCTTTTATTTGCGCCTCCAACTCCTCCCGCTCTCTCCTCTTGTTCTTATTCTTTTGTATATTGTACGAGGTAATGTGAGCTCGGAGTGTCGCTTTAAAGCCTTCCCACCACCCCCATATGGAGGTGTCTGAGGGGTCATTATGTTGGATAAAAGTCTCTATGGCTGTATTTATGTAAACGCCGAAGGTCTCATCCTGTAGTAATGATTTATCAAAGGTCCACCTATATGGCATTTGCCGAGATTGTTCCGGTTGGAAGACCAGGGACACTGCGGCATGATCTGACACTGTTCCAGCATGTATGGTAGTTGCCACTACTTGCTGAAGCAGACCGGTTGAAATCAGGAAGTAGTCAATTCGGGTTTGGGTATCATGCGGCATAGAGTAAAACGTGTATTCCCTGTCTGTTGGGTGCAGAAGCCGCCAGGGATCGACTAGGCGCAATTCTTCTATAATTCCCTGCAATACTGTATACGAATTTGGTTTGGTAATTGCCCTGTATGGGGTCCTATCCAACAAGGGATCTAATATCATATTGAAGTCTCCAGCTAGGATTATACTTGTATTGGCTACTTCAGTTAATTCCATAGCAACTCCTTTATAAAAGCTGGGGTCATCGGTTGTTGGTGCATAGATATTCATGAGCGTAAGCAGTACCTGGCCTAGTTGTAGTGTAGCTCTGGCCCATCTACCCATGGGGTCTGCTCTCACGTCCTTCAAGAAGGAATGTAACTTTTTGCGTATCAGTATTAGCACCCCTCCTTTTCGTCCCACTGCTGGAGCTACCACCGCAACTTGATATGCAAGAGATGTTACCTTAAGCGATTCTCTCTCTGACAAGTGAGTCTCCTGCAAATATATTATATCAGCCTTCTTCTGCTGGCAGTATGTTAATATCTTCTTTCGCTTTGTGGGGTCAGTAATCCCCTTTACGTTTAACGTGAGTACATTCAAATCAGATGACATCTCGGATATAAGACATAATAATATGTAAAGGGGGATCTATTGGCGTTCACCACATTTACTATTGGTCGGAGCGCAAGCGGAACAGTGGGATGGACTGGCCATGGTAAACAGTCAAACTTTATACACATACATTTCAAGGTGAAAACTACCTCCTGTGCCAGTAAATTACTCCATTATCCCTCCCTCAGCTACTTATCTTAACTTCTTTTGTATACTCCATGCGAAACAGCTTACCAAATTTCTATAACATCCGTAATTATCATAATTACCATAATTTGTCCCCGATCAATTCACAGCAAATGCTTATACATCCTTTGCAATCCTATTAGGCTAGTCAGTAGCATGTAAAAACATGTGAAACAGTGCGGGTTACCAGGGTCGGCCACAGAACGGGAGCAGTGGAAAGAATGAGCAAAGATGGAGTGTGCCCATAGAGTCCCGATCCAGCCACCCCACACCAGGTTTAATGGCTACTATAGAAAGAAAAATGACTAACACCCAAATGTTGTATGCTATTAGGATTCCATACCACTGTGCTCTTGCAAGAAGGATCGCAGTTTGTCGGCATCCACAAAGTTTCTCGTTGTATTGTGGAGCGTCACCCTCATGGTACCAGGATAGTACAGGCCATACCTTGCCTGCAAGCTCTGCAGCAGGGGCCTACACGCAAGCAGTGCCCTTCTGCGGTCCATAGTTTGTTTGCTTAGGTCGAGATAAAAAGAGACCTTTTGTCCTTGGATAAGCAAAGATGGGTTCTTTCTGGCTGCTTGTAAGATTTGCATGGCCTGTACATGATGCAAGACTTTCAGCACCATAGGTCGAGCGTACCTGACGTTCTCAGCCTTGTGTGTGGGAATGCGGTGCGCTCGCTCCAATTCAAATGGTCTGGTAAAGGAAAGCTTCAACACCTCCGGTATGACTTTCTCTAAATAAGCAATCGGGTCGGATCCTTCGGCCCCCTCAGGGACACCC